>CM053769.1:301958728-302161656 GCA_028658325.1 Potorous gilbertii | reverse complement strand
AACTCTCAAATACGTGATTATGCATTTTGTAGTCATTTTGAATGGAATTTCACTTTTTATTGGATTTTTTTTGCTACATAGAAATGTGGTTGATTTTATAAGTTTATTTTGTAACCTACACCTCTCTTGAAGCTATTTGTTAATTAGGTGGGTTTTTTCGAACTCCCTAGGATTTGAAAAAAACTGTCATCAGTAAATAGGGATATTTTTATCTTTTTTTTAAACCTATTTTTATGCTTTTAATTTCTTTCTCTTGTCTTATTGCTAGTGCTGGAATTTTTTTTTAATTCTATTGAATAAGAAGAGAGGGTATCTATGGTCTTATTCCTATATTTATTGGGAAAGCAGTATATTACAATAGCACATAATGCTTGATTTTCATTTTAGATACTTTTTAATGATATTTTAAAAGGTCCCACTATGAAGAGTATTTAGCTTTGTTGTACTTTTTTGAAGGCTTTTTCTGCATCTATTGAGATGTGACTTGGATGTTTTTGATTTTGTTTTTAGTATGATTAATTATGTTGATTGTCTTCCTAATGTGGAATGTTCTTTACATCTCTGGCTTATCAAACATGGTCATAATGAATGATATCATTCTACTCTTTCTTTCCAATGAAAGAGTACTTGATTTGGACTTACAAGAAGTGGCATCTAAAGTTCCTTCTAGATCTAACATTCTATGATTTGCTCTTCTCTAATATCTAATATCTTCTCTAATATTTTTCCATTCCTCCAATAATCCTCATCCTGGTAATTAAAATAAGAATGATTTCCATGGTGCTTTAAACTCTGAAAATGATTTTACACACATTATCTCATTTAACTCCAGAAACTATCATCTTAGGAAAGGCAGGGGAGTGTAATGGAAAGTGCCCTGGACTCATATTTATTATATATTACATGGAAAAAGTCACATAAACTCAATCAGCCTCCATTTTTTCACCTGTGACTATAAAAGTCAAATGAGTGAAAAAGCTTTGAAAGACTTTATAAAACTACAGAGTGTTTGTAAATATGTTACATAATGATAATGTTCATTATTTCCATTCTTATGAATGTCTTATTTCTTTAGGAATATGATAAATTCTTTAAAAGTAACAACTATGTTTCCCTCTTTGTATAACTAGAACATTGTACCCAGAACAACCTTAAATATAGAGTATGGTATGTGACTTTGGGCTAGTCAGTTCAGTTCTTTGAACCTCAGTTTTTCCATCTATAATATGAGAAGGTTGGAAGAAATAATATCTAGCATTAAGATTCATTAATTCAATGGATCAACTAGATGGTAAACTCTTTGAAAATTGTAAGTTCTCTGAATTCCTTGTGCCTTACAGGTCGTATGTGCTAAATAAATGTTCGATGACGATAATGATTCATCAATTTGATTGATAAGTCTAACTATTATCCTATGGTATATAGGAAAGAAGGAAACATCCATTTATTAAATGCCTACTATGTTCCAAGCACTGTGCTGACTTCACAAATATTTTTATCTCATTTGGTTCTCACAACAACCCTGGGAGCTAAATGCTGTTATTAATCTCCATTTTATAGACAAGGAAATGGAAACAAACTGAAATTGAGTGAGTTGCCCAGGGTCCTACATTTGACAAATGTCTGAAGCTGGATTTGAACTCATGTATCCCTGACTCCAGCCCAGCACCATATCCACTGAGCCACCTAGCTGCTTTTCAATATAGTTGAAAGAACACTGGATTTGGAATCAGAAAACTCGAGGCATAGGATTAGTCAGTTATAGGGTTACAGCTGGAAGGGTCCTTAGAGGTTACTTAATTTAGCTCCTTTATCTTACAAAAGAGGCATCTCTGTCACTTTGTGTCCAAGGCTATCCCACTACTTACTACTTGTATGACCTTCAGTGAGTTACTTCCTCTGAACTTCAGTTTCTTCACTTAGATCTCTAAGACTAGGTCTAAGTCCTATGATCTTAGGAGAGGAATTAAAGACATCCATCTCTCAGAGCTTACAGGTTTGATTCTTCTCCTGGGCACTGAATTGCTATTTGACCTTGGGCAAGACTCATGCCTCAGTTTCCCTGTTATTACTTGTGGCCACTGAACGCTGCCCAAGGAAGAAGATGCTTGGGAGGTTTATTTGATTGATTGATTGATTCATTAGTGCTTGGAAAGAGCCCCGAAGTCCTCAGAGCCAAGCATTGTTATTTAAAGCACACTGATGGAAAAGCAGAGTTAGGCATTCAAATTGTCCTCAGAGGACTGGCCAAGCAGCCAATGATCTTTGAGCATTTACAGAGCTAATTCCTTGCTTCAGTATTTAAGGTCTCTGAAAAAGCTACATCCATCTTCCATGAGGAAAAAAATGTTCTTACATCTTCCTGCTATCTAGAGATTATTTAGTGTTCTGATATTGACACTTGCTTCTGTAGAAAGATTTAAAGATAAAAATGCAGTGTATTCAAGCACTGATCATTTTTCATCGTCACTTAGTGACAGTACAGCCTGAAGTCAATTGCAGCAGATTTATCTTTTCTGATATTGATTGCATGAGTGTGTGGCTAAAGCCGTTTGCAGATCCCTGGCTGCATCCATCCAGAGGCATAGCAGGGGGTACAAAGAGAGGAGAGGCAGGGAAAAGGAGAAGGTGAGAACCCCTGTCCTCTGTTCTTCTGCTGTTTAGGTTTGAACTGTCAGGTAAGGTCCTAGGCCAAGGAGGCCCAAACTAGGAACATGAGCAACCTAAGCCTAAAGTATCTTGTCATTGACTTGAAGCTTAAACACCCTCCAAGGCTCCCTGAGGTTTAAGGGGACTGGAAGAGCCCAGAATTTTAAGTGCCCTGAGGTTTACTGAGAATATGCTGAGCCAGGTCTCCAGAATTTATTAAGGGGTCATTTCCTTCTCTAAAGTGCATGGGCCAACAGTTTCCCAATCTGAGAGGCAACTGAGCTGCTTTAAATGCCTCATTATTAACCTTTTTTTCTACTGAGGGCTAAAAGTCCTCCCTTGTTTCCCCAGGTTTAAAAATACCTCCAACCTCTTGGTTCCCTTTTCACCAAAGTCAACCACAGAGTTGCCTGCTATCTTATTTGGTGGAGTGAGGCATCAGTCTTAACCACCGCTGAACTTTTTTTTTTTTTTTTTGGTTTTGCAAGCTCTGTCCATGGTAGCAGGAAGGACTTAGATTCTACAACTGATGGGGGAACCTTGTCTTTTAATCACCCTGAATTTCACTGTTCTCATCTCTAGAAGTGGGAATCTCTTACAGGATTGTTCTAAAGATTAGCTTAGATAGCAATAATAACAGGAATAAGGTAGGTGCTAAACCTGTGATCTCAGATGGAAACTCTCAGATAGGGAAATTCCCTCTACCGATATAGGTCTGCAATTCATGATCTTAAAAAGTTGTGGAAAGAGATTAAGTGACTTGCCCAGGGTCACACAAGCAGTATGTATCAGAGGCAGACTTGAATCCAGGTGTTCTTGCCTCTGAGGCCAGAGAAGAAAGGAGGATGAGAAGAGGAGGAGGGAGAGAAGGAAGAGGAGGAAGAGAAGAAAATGAAGAAGGAGGAAGAGGAGGAGGAAGAGAAAGAGAGGAGGAGGAGGAAAAGAAGGAGAAAAAACATACAAGTTTCACTTTAGTACTTATAGAACTTTTATATACCTTATTATAATGTTTAAAATACTTTTAAAAATAATAAAATATAAAATGCCTTAAGGAGATAAGGCATTGATATTATGATCAACAATCCCATCTTTGCTAAATTATCGAGGAAAGATATATTTCCCTGGATTCAAGAAAGTGACTACTATAGGGTAGTGTGTCATATAATACACAACATATATTATCTAATCTTAAAGCTAGAGTAACTTAAGAAGGCACCTAGCACACTCTAGGCTTCTTATCTGCACCTTTGGCTTTGGTCATTATCAGAGCAGCTTACTAAGAATTGCATCTGGAATCAATATCACCAACTCAGCACCCTTCCCAAACTCCATTATGTGTCCTACTAGCAAAAGGTCTTTTTCAGTATCTGAGATTCATGCAGAATCATCACCCCAGGAGAGATGCCCTCCCCACTAACACTTGCCTTAATGTGACTAAGCCTACAGAGCTAGGAGCTTTTCCTTAGAAGGTTGATTTCTCATCGTCAGAGAGTATTTTCTTGATATTTAGTCTAAATCAACTGCTCCTAAATTTCATCAATCATTTCTCCTCAGAACTGGCTAAATCATTCCTCTCTTCTCATCTCCTCTTCATGACTTCACACTTTTCAATGTGTGTCTCTTCTTTCCCTCTGACACCTGAGTTGATGCTTCAAATGAGAGAATATACATAGAGCTCATTACAAACCTTCAAGGGCTATACAAACATCAGTTATTATTATTGCAAAAGACTTGGTAGTTAAGGGGATCACTCCCCATATTACTATAGACCAAGGGGCTGAAACAAAACTGGAATCTGGGAGCTGAAAGGGACCTCAGATACAATCTAATTCAATCATTTTATTGTACAGAAGAGCAAACTGACCTCCATAATGGTGGATTTTCCCAAGGTCACATAGTAATTTACTGGTATGGCCTGAGGGAGTTAAGTTCTTAGAGGAAAAAAACACATAGTACTCCTGTTAATGCAATTTTAATTCATTTGTGCTAAATGGTACATTGGATAGAACACTGAACCTGGAGTCTGAAAGAGGAATTCAAATCTGAACTCACACATTTACTAGCTGTGTGACCTTGGACAAGTTTCTTAATCACTGTCTGCCTCAGTTTCCCAATCTGTAAAATGGAGATAATGATAGCACTTAAGTCCCGGGGTTGTTGTGAAGGTCAAATGAGGTGAAATTTGGAAATTTTAAAATGCTAGCTATTATAACATTTCATAATACCTGTTAGCTTCATACTGTCCCTTTTTCTGTCTGCCCAGCTCTGCTAAAACAATGAAGGCTGTTGGTGGTACAGTAAGTAGTGCATTGAGTCTGGATGGAGCTCAGGAAAACCTGAGTTCAGCTCTGGTCTTACATACTTGCTAGCTGTAGGATCCAAGGCAAGTCACTTAACCTCTATCTGCCTCAACTCTAAAATGAGGATAGTAGCACCTACCTTGCAAAGTTGTTCATTAGAATCAACTGAGAAGTGTGTCCACATATATGTTTTTAAAGCATTTGGTACAGCATCTGGCACATATTAGGGCCTATATAAACTCTAATTTCCCTCCTCCCCATTTTGATACAATTTGGTTTAAGAGACTGGGCAACTATAATATAGAACAAAGAGGCCAAAATACCAAAAAGCAATTACAACATAGAAAATGACATTATTTTGTGGGGGACAGCCTGGCAGCCTAGTCCACAGGACAATAAAGGACAATGGCAGTTCAAAGGAATTTGATAATGATGGAGGATATAAGGGAAATTATTATTTGTCCTTTGTTTTTGAAGAGGATCAGTGATATCTTGGGGTAATGTCTTGATTTGTGAGTAGATTAGGTTTAAGTGAGTTGAACAAGTCATCAGTCTCATTCTCTCTTACAGAGTCATTGAATTTCAGTGGAAAATCAAGATGCCTGGCAATATGGTGCTACAATGGATAACCTTGCCTTCTCTGATATCTGACCAAGCTCTAAGCACTCCATAGTACCTGCTTTAGCCACCTAAATAGCTATCCAAACAAATTGTTCCCATCTGCTCATTTCACATGGTTGGGGTAGATATCATAGAGGGAACAGTGAGATTCCCACACTAGCTATGTGATGATGGGTAAGTCACCAATCTTTCTGTGCTCTAATTTTCCCATGTAATAAAATAAGGGAGCAATAGATTTAATGATTTCTAAGATCTCTTGATCTTCCAGTTAGAGTACTGACTAGATCTGGTATCAGGAAACTTGAATCTCAGTCTTGCTCAACTTGTCCAATGGGAATTATGAAAGATTATACTCCCTACCTACCTCATAAGATTGCTGAAAGGAAAATATTTGTCGAACCACAAAGCCCTATCAAGATAGGAATTGTTATTTATCTCCATTTTACAGGTAGAAAAACTAAGGCTCAGAGAGGTTAAGGGGTCTGCCCATTGTCATACTGGAAGTAAAGCTATTTGAGAGGAAGCATGATGTGGTAGAAAAAAACACTGGATTTAGAGTCAGAAGACTAATTTAAATATCAACTCAGACATTTACTAGCGGCATAACCTTAGGGAGTCATTTAACTTCTCTGGGTCTCAGTTTCCTTATCTGTAAAATGAGGGGATCCAGCCCAATGAAATAATGGCTGTCCTCATGGATCATATTTTTTAATTTTTGTTTTCTATGGTATTATTCTGAATTTAGTGAATAGAAAAAAGAGAGTACTTCTACATGCAAAATTGAAGAGAAAAAGAAAATCCTATGAATTTTTATTATGTATAATTTGCTTTTTTGAGAAAAGACATATATGAGATATTCAACATATTACTTTCAAAACTCTCCTGCTTGTCTGTATTTCCCTCTTAATTTTATTCTGTTTTTGTGCATTTTAAAATGCTTCAGGTCTTCAATTTTTTTCTCCTTTTTTGGCAACATTATTGATAGCTTCCCCATTCCCCCAAACTCATACACCTCAAGTAAAAAAAGAAAAATAATCCCTGTTAACAAATAAGCATATTCAAGCAAAACAAATCCATATGTTTGCTATGAATAGAACATACGTCATTTTCCATTTTGATCCATCACCCTGTTATCAATGACTTCTGGAGTTGTAGTTAGTCATTGCGTTGATAGAGTTCTTGAACCTTTCCAAATTATTTCTTTATAAAGTTGTTACTGTGTAGATTGTTCTCTTTGGTTCTGCTCACTTTACTCTGAATCAGTTTTATACAAGTCTTCCCAGGTTTCTCTGAAACCATCCTTTTCACAGCTTCTTACAGGACAACAATGTTCCGTGACATCAACACACCATAATTTGTTCAGCCACTCCCTAATTGATAGGTTCCCCCTTTGTTTCTAGTTCTTTTTCTATAACAAAGAGAGTTACTACAAATATTTTTATACATATGACTCTTTCCCCTTTGCCTTGATCTCTTGGAGGGATAGGGTTAGGAGTGGCATCACTGAGTCAAAGGGTTTGTATAGTTTAGTAACTTTTGGGGAATAGTTCCAAATTGTTTTCCAGAAGGGCTATACAGATTCGTAGCTCTGCCAAACCTGCAACAATGTGCCTCTCCAACATTTGTCATTTTCCTTTTTTGTTATCTTTGCCAGTCTCATAGGTGTGAGGTGAAATCTCAGAGTTGCTTTAATTTGCTTTTCTCTAATAGTGATGCAGAACATTTTTGTCTTAAGATTATGGAAACCTTGGATTTCTTCCCTTGAGAACTGCCTGTTCTTATCATTTGGCCATTTATCAATTGGGGAATGGTTCTTACTCTCATAAATTTGAATCAATTCCTTATATATCTTGGAAGGAAGACCTTTATCAGAGAAATTTCTGCAAAGATTTTTTTCCCCCAGTTAACTATTTCCTTCCTAATCTTAGCAACCTTGGATTTGTTTGTGCAGAAACTTTTAAATTTTATGCATTTCCCTCCATCGTACTCTTTTATATTTTTTCCTCTCTTTCCTTCCTAGCCTTCCTTTACTTAGAAAAAGAAGAGTAGGGAAAAGGAAGGTGCTTAGCACATTCAAGTTCTATATTTGATTCAAACAACTTCCTCTCCCATACCCCTCTTCTCTTTCACACAAACCCCAGTCACAGATTCTTATTTTATCCTTCCTTCCTTCCTTCCTTTCTTTCTTCCTTTCTTCCTTCTTTCTTTTTCTTTCTTCCTTCTTCTTTTTCTTTCTCTCAAATCCCTCTTCATTATTCCCACTCTGAACTTAAGGTTTGTTTTATGTATGATTAATCTTTCCCTAGATCAATCCTCTCTCTTACTCTCCTTTACCTCTCTTCCCATTTCCTTTTGTTTCCCTATTGAATTGAATGTTTCAACACCAAATTATTTATATAGATATGTATATTCTACCCTCCTTTAACCACTTCAGATGAAAGTGAGGTTCAAGTGATGACTGCTCCTTCCATCTCTTCCTCATTTGCATAGATTTTTTACTTTTGCCCCTTGATTATGTCAGATGTTTCCCCTTCTGTTCTTTCTCTTTTCTTCTCTAATGTATCCTTTCACTCTTTCCCTTTCCTCTCTTCTTTTAAAAGCATCAAAACATAAAAATCACAAGTCCTCTGTCTTCTGACACCTGATGACATTACATTTCTTAAGATATGCTTTCTCTCATTCCCCCGACACGTGCACACAAACACACTCATACATACACACACCAGTTTGATTGCAAATACTTCATCCTTATAAAGTCTTCTCTGTTTGTTCACTTGTATTTATCTTTTTATATTTATTTTTATTTATGTGTTTGTATTTTATATTTTTATTCAACTTTGGTCTTTTCACTGGGAATGCCTGAAAGTCCTATGACTTATTAAAGGTCAAATTTTTCCCCTATGGGATCATACTCAGTCTTTCTGGGTAAGTTATTCTTGGTTATAAACCTCTTACAATATTATATTCCATGTCCTATACCTCTTAAGAGTGGTAACAGCTAAAACTTGTGTGATCATGATGGTAGTTACTTGGTACTTTATGACTACTTGCCATGTTTTTTCTTTGATTTCATTTTGTCTATGATATTTCTGTGGATTTTGATTTTGATTTTAGGAGGTAACCAGTGGATTCTTTCTATTTTTGCTTTGCTCTGTGGTTCTCAAAGATCTGGGTAGCTATCTTTCAAGATTTCTTAAAATATGACATCCATGCGTTTTTTTGGTAGTGGATTTCAAGTAGTTTGATGACTTAAATTCTCTTTCTTTAGTTTTTCTTAATCAATTAGATACTTTTTTTGGTTGTTTTCCATCTTTTAACTTTGCTTTAATATTTCATGTTGTATTGTGGAATCATTAACTTCTTTTTCAGGAAATCTGTTACTTGGGTAAGGTTTTTTATCTCTAATGCTAGCTATTCAGTCTTTCCTCCATAATTCTTATTCCTTTTCCAATTCTTTCCTTTATTTCATTTATAATAGCTTTTAAACTCTCTTTGTCTCTCTCCTTTCTTGTTTCATTTCTTTTAGGAATTGTAATTGAACTTGTTGGGCAAGCCTTGTTTTTCTTTGAAGGTTTGCTTTTATTTACATATACATATATATGTGTGTGTATATATATATGTATATTTTGAAGTTGTTCTCATTAGCCTTTGTGTCTTGGGCACTTCTGGCAACACAATAGCTCTTTCTCTTTTTTTCATTCTTTCAGCAATCTGCTCTGGGCAACTTGATATTGGTGTTGCTAGCCTAGACAAGAACTTTTGGTGCTAAGTCTAAACTCCCAGTTTCTCTGAAAGACCCAGATCTGCTGGTCTGGTCAAGGAATTGAATCCAAGATCTTCTCTGGGCCTCTATCTGCTACTGGTCTAGATCAGAGTTGTAAGCACTGAGTTTGTGATACTGATCAGCCCTGTTCTGCAGTTCCTGTACTGATTACTTTCTTTTAGGTAAAATTTTGCAATCTTGAGCTGGAAATATGGTTCATTGTAGCTTCTCCTTAAATTTTTTATTCACTGCTTCTTAGATTGTTGTGGTAGTTGCAGGAAGCTGGGTTATACTAATTCCTTCTACTCTACCATCTTGACTTGATCTTCTCTATCAAAAATTTTTTTGTTTTGTTTTGTCAATAGCAAGTCTTCTGCCTTTGGAGTCAAAGGGTTTGAGTACCAGGTCAATCTCATACTCTGACTGCCTATCCTTATTCTGTTCATCACCAGAGGGCAAATCTAAAGTGCATTTTAGTGACTAGATGTCAGGTCAATATAAGGAGAAATGCTCCAATATTTAGAGCTGTCCAAAATAGAATAAGATGCCTTGGGAAATAACAAAATCCTTATCTTTAGAAATCTTCAAATGGAGACTAGCTCAACATAGGATCATAGGATTTGGAACTAAAAATGGCCATTGAGGTAATTTTGTCTAACACTCTCTCTTCATGCATAAGGAAATGCCAAAAGCCCAGAAAGGTAGTAATTTGCACAAGATCACACAGGTAGTAAGTTATAGATCAGGAATTGGAACTAAGTCTTCCGAGCCCAAATCCAATGCTCTTTCAACTAGACCATAATCAATATTGTTAAGAATGTTGTATGGTGGATCCCTCACCTTTGAAGTCCCTTCTAAGTTATTTATTCTAATTTGTAGATATTTCTTTCTAGGGCAAGTTTCCTATTATGACAAAGCAAATGCCCAGGGGTGGGAAGTATACTTTGAGGGTATCCCCTGTAATTTAGGAGAGGGTACTATTAAATAACAGTCTTGTTCTCTATTCTAGTATCCACTAGAAATAGAATGTTAGTCTGAATGAACTAATGGTCAGGTCCAATGTGACTTTTATTTGAGTAGGGTCCTAAGGATGAGGGAGGGAGACACTTGACATCGACATGCTTTGGTTAAGTAATGCCTTTTTAAATGTTCTCAACTATCTTGGTTTTTCCCCTCCCCTTTTTTCTTGCCAATTCAGTTCACCCTCTCTTTCAGCTTCTTTTGACATTATTTCTCCAACTTTCTTTTCTCTGGGGGAATAGCCTATTTTAGACTTTTCTCTCAATTGAATTTGTCTTTTTCCCTCCAAGCAAAATTCTTATTTTGTTATTTTCCTCTTTTGAGGCATCTGTATTACTTTGCTGCCCGCCCTGGTTATAGCGACACCTCCCAATTAAGTACCTTATGCAAATTTCATTATCGTGCTGTTTACCTCCTCTTCCAGATCTTTATCAAAGATGTTAAACAAAGGCAGAACAAACACCAATTCCAGACACCTCCAGAAAAACCAGCCCATTGCTATTTATCTTCAGTCTTTGCCAGTGCTTTCCACCCATATGCATTGCAAGGTTCTTTTCCACCCCAATTTGAATTCATTTCACAAGTAAAATTTCATGAGACATTGCATCCAATGTTTTTAATAAAATCCAGTTTTCTAATTATTTTTGGCATTCCTTCCATGTCATGCCATTCTTGGCAAAAGAGGCAATAAACTTATGTAACTGATGGGTTTTCTATATAAACCTGCCTTTCTGAAGATTCTGTAGTTCTCAGGATAGAAGCTTTTCTCATGATTTTGGTCAGTTGGTCAACCACGCTGACTCAGCATGCTCAACTTTATTGGACAAGCAATGGTCTGCTGTATAAAATGTGTGGATTTGGAGCCTGAAGATTTGTCCCTCTTCCATTTCAGCTGTGTGACCTTTGTTTCTCTGAACCTCAATTTTCTCATCTGTAAAATGGTTTTTCTGCCTTGCAAGACTATCGTGAGGAAAGCACTTTATAGACTGTTAAATTCTACAAAAAGATACATTTTTGTTATTAATACCTTCGAGTACAGGTTCTTGTACTAGATGTTATAAGTATACTGACTTCCCCACATAAAGAAGGGAAGCACACATCCCTGTACTGAAGGAGTTTACAGAGAGAGAATTTATATGTGCACAACTTAGTTACACGCAGGGAGAAATATATAGATTCCAATTAAGTGCGGATGCCACTCATTTAAAGAAACAAACTGGGTAAACTATAGAACAGATCAATCATAGAGTAAGGTCATTACCAGAGAAACAAAGACACAAGCACTGAGTTAGAAGACACTCAGAGGTCACCCATTTCAATATCTGGACAGGAATTTCCTTGAGAATGTCCTGACAATGGTCATTCTAGCTCTTTCTGAAGCCCTCTCGTGCTGTGGAACCGAGACCTTTTGGAGATGGCCCATTTCACTTTTGGATAGCTCCAGCTGAACAGGAAGATTTTTCTTTCTATCAAGCCCACATTTTCCTCTCTGCTGCTTCTATCTGTTATAGTTTGACTCTCTGGGAGCAAGCAAAACAAGTACATGTAATTTTTCTTCCACATGACAACTCTTGAAATTATTGAAGACAGCTATCATGTCCCAGCTAAGGATTCTCTTATCTAGGCTAACCCTCTGCAGTTCCTTCAACCAATTTTCTTATATATGACATGACCTCCAGTATTCTCATCATTCCCACTGCCCTCCTTTGGACATCCTCAAGCTTGTTAGAGGGCTGTTTTGAGAACTAACATGATATAATGGAGAGAGTACTGTACTTGGAGACAGGAGACCAGGATTCAAGTGACATCATTTTTGACACCTACTGTGTAACTTTGGACAAATGCATTTAACCTCATTAATTCTCAGTTTCCTTATCTGTAAAATAAGGATATTTATATTCACAGAGGTTTTGTAAAGAAATCACTTTGCAAATTGTAAAGCACCCATGAAAATATGAGAATTATTCTTTATTATTAAATA
Source organism: Potorous gilbertii (assembly GCA_028658325.1). Lineage (NCBI taxonomy): Eukaryota > Metazoa > Chordata > Mammalia > Diprotodontia > Potoroidae > Potorous > Potorous gilbertii. The sequence goes on along the minus strand of CM053769.1, from coordinate 302,149,322 downwards.
TTTTACTTTTCTAATTACATGTAAAAACAACTTTTAATATTTATTTTTAAAATTTTGAGTTCTAAATTCTCTCCCTTCCTCTTTCTCCTTTTTCCTCATTGAGAAGGCAATCAATTTGATATAGGTTAGTTATATATATGTAGTCATGTGAAATGTATTTCCGTATTAGTCATGTTGTGATGGAAAACACAGACCCCATCCCTCAAAATAATACTAAGAAAAAGAAAGTAAAAAAAAAGGTATGCTTCAGTCTGCATTCAGACTCCATCAGTTCCTTCTCTGGAGTTGGATAGCATTTTTCATCATAAGTTCTTTGGAATTGTCTTATATCATTGTATTGATATGAATGTTAAGTCATTCATGGCTGATCATATTCCAAGCCCTCTGATCCTTTATCGTAGAAGCTATTAAATCTTGCATTAGCCTCACTGTGGTTCCATGAAATTTGAATTCTTTCTTTCTGGATGCTTGCAATATTTTCTCCTTGAACTGCAAGTTCTGGAATTTGGCTATAATATTCCTGGGAGTTTCCATTTTGGGATCTCTTTCAGGAAGCAGCCAACAAATTCTTTCAATTTCTACTTTACCCTCTGGTTCTAGGTTATCAGGGCAGTTTTCCTTGATAATTTTTTTAAAGATGATGTCTAGGTTCTTTTTTAATCATGGCTTTCAGATAGTCCAATAATTCTTAAATTATCTCCCCTCAATTCATTTTCTGGGTCAGTTGTTTTTCTAATGAGAGGTTTCATGTATTCTTCTATTTTTCATTTTTTCATTTTATTTGTTTCTTGATGTCTCATAGAGTAATTAGCTTCCACATACCCAATTCTTATTTTCAAGGAAATACTTTCTTCAGTGAGCTTTTGTGTCTCCTTTTCCATTTGGCCAATTCTGCTTTTTAAGGAGTTCTCTTCAGGGGATTTTTGTGTCTCCTTTACCATTTGGCCTATTCTGTTTGTTAAGGTGTTATTTTCTTTTGTGCCTCCTTTACCAAGCTGTTGACTCTTTTTTCATAATTTTTTGCATCACGTTTACTTGTTTTTCCAATTTTTCCTTTACTTCTCTTATTTGAGGTTAAAATTCTCTTTGAACTTTTCTGAGAATTCTTTTTAGACCTGAGACCAATTTATATTTTTCTCTGAGATTTTGGATGTAGCTTTTTTAACTTTAATATTTTCTTCCAAGTTTGTGTTTAGATCTTCCCTATCACCATAGTAAATTCCTATGGTCAGGTTCTTTATTGCTGTTGTTATCATTTAATCGTCTTTCTAGTTTAAAAAAAAAACTTTTAACTTTATGTTAAAGTTGGGCTCTGCTCCCAAGGTGGAGGGATCACTGTCCCAAGCTTCAGGTTATTCATGATGCTATTTTCAGATCTAATTCCTGGTTGGGAGGGGGTTGAATTTGTAAGTTTTCAGTTCTTTCAAAGTGATACGATCTAAGGAGAGGCATGGTCACTGATCTCTTGATCTGTGCTCTAGTCTCTGAGGGATCACAAGAATTCTTTTCTGCCCTGGAACTTTGACCAGGGCCTCTGCTCCCCAGTAGCCCCACACTCTAATGTGCTATTGCTTTTTCTTGTCCTAGGACTTTGACCTGAAATCAAGTTGGGACAACGCAACAGAATCATACACCTGGTGCCAGCAAAGGGACCCTTATAATCTTCTTCTGACCAGTTGACTGACCCCTTTACCATCCGTGGGCTGAGAGCTTCAGAAGACACAGATGCAGATTCAGTCACCTCCAAGACCTGCTGCTGGTTTGCTGGAGGATGGTCTATGCTGGATGCTGATCCACTCTCTCTCTAGTGAAACAGACTTTTCCTGCCAGCCTAAGTGTTCTTGGGCTGGAAAATTGTTTCACCCTGTTCTTTTGTTGGTTCTGCCACTCCAGAATTCATTTGGAAGCATTATTTTAATGTTTGGAGGGGTATTTGTTAGAGCTCAGGAAAATCCCTGCCTTTACTCTGCCATTTTGACTCCACTTTGTAAATAATTCTTAAGATGTGGTGACCAAAACTGAATACAATGTTCTAGATACAGCCTGATCAGGACCAGGTCAACAATGCCAAAGAATTCTTTACTTTATAGGACTTATAGTTTTCTTTATGTAAAGGAGTTTTCCTAGGGTACTTAAAACATTTTTCAATGTGCCAAAAATTCTATTCGTACAATTCTTCTGGAATAGACATACTTTATGAAACAGGGTAGGAGTGTGTAACACTGGACAGGGCTAAACCAGTTGCTACTAAGCTAGGTCTCTCTGCCACACCCAACACTCCAACTAGTCATCTGAAGAGAAATTAGGCGAATGAGTGAATTGACTCCATCTAAAACTTTAATATAGACATTGACCACCAGGTAAAAAATTTTCAAATAACTCCTTTTCACTTTCCAGAAGATTTGATCATTCTGATTTTCTAGTCTCAACTTTGTCCTCCACAATTTTCCCAAAATACTAAGTAGGTTAGGTAATTCCTTCAGGGCCCTTCAATAAACATCATACTGTTGTGCTGATAATGCAGATGTTTACTCAGGGTGATCTAGGTAAGGGACAGAACTACCCAGAAGGAGGCCCTCATCCTGTCTCTGTCATTCAACTGAGACACAAAGTGAATAGGTCCACTAACTCAACATTTTATTTTCCCCATCAGTAAAAGTCTCTCCCTTCTCTAAAAGACTAATTATCTTTCTTCCCCAAAATTCTTCCCAAGAGACAAAAATAACCTTTTCCCCTTCTCCCAGAGGAACTGTTTTGGTTATTGTGGAGAGGAAGATTTCAAAGACTGCCTGACATGAAGAGCTTGAAGTCATTTGGAAGAGAAAGGCAATATGAATACATTATTTAATATAAACACCATTGCTATTATTATTGTTCAGTACTCATCACCTACTTATTCACTCAGGATTTTTATAAAGTTTTCCTTTGCCCCAGTAGTCCTAATTTCTTTTCTAAGGGTTTTCTTATGAAAGGTAAGTTTTGGAAATGAGGCCAGAATAGCAGTTATTCCAACATCAGCATTCATTTCATACCCCTCCTCACTTATTAGGAAGTGTTTCTTTCCTCTGGTCTCCTCCTTCACAACAAATCCCCAGAGGATGACATGGTTTCAGGAGACCACTGGATAATGCAACAAAGCTTTTCCAAGGCCATTAGAAATCCATTATTAAGGACAGTCATCCCTACTTCCTCCCAGACCCTTCACCCCACAACCACCAAAATCTCTTGTCAGGAAACTCGACAGTTGGGTTTCCTCTGGGGACATGCTCATCTACATTAAGCAGATGGGCTTGATTTGATGTCATAAAGTCAACAGCCTGGATGCAGTTGTGATAAAAGCCACCCATACCTTCCATCTTTGTCTAAACTCTGAATTTCCTTGCCCATAGACTAGAATCTATTAAAGTTATAGCAGGATAAGAAAGGGAGAAAGGTAAGGAGATTTCAGAGTCCTTTCATGTCAAGGATTCCAACATAGCTATTTAATGCTATTGATGTTCAGCAATCAATAGATTTTTTTTCCTCAGTAAGCCTTGTATCATAGCCCTTCCCCTTTTTCAAGAATAAACACAGCCAGTGGTTACAGGTTTCCTCTCCCCATTCCTTTGTTTTCATATTCCTATTCTATTTTTACTTTTATTTTTTAAAAGAAAGGATTAAAAAAAAACCATGGGATCTTTCCTGACTCTCCTCCCCTTGCCTCAATCCCTTATTACTAAAGTAATCTATGTATACAGGGTTGTCTAAATATATAAAAAATGACTTGTGGGTGACATAGATAAATGTGATCTGGAATCAGACCCACACTTGTGGAAAGTAGGAGGACTCTGCTGGCACTACCAGCAGCCTTGGGGAGGCAAGATCCAGTACTACTATGGCAGGCTCTTAGAGCTGGGACTGACACCAGCACCCTCCTAATTCAGGTCCAATGCAAGGACTAAATAAGACCCTCAGAAGTCATTGAAGAGTTACCAAAAGGAGGTTTATTCAGTCCTAGTATAGCAAAGATATGCAATCAGATTCACTGTCTCTTAGCTTTTATAGACATGATGGTCCTCTCATTTTCATATGGAAACAAGTCTGATCAGCAACTATGCAGGCTGTAGTGATTCTTGTGATCTTTGGACTTCCACCAAATGAGAGGGAACCCAACCCTCACCCAGTTGAGACCTTTTATGTGTTTAGGTGACCAAGAAACCATGTCAGCTTAATCAGTGACCACTAGGAAGCAGAACCAAGGAAGACACAGCTTGGGATTTGCCCTATCCCTGGGGCCAATCAATCCTGGTCTTTTTGTCGCTTCCTCATTCATGTTGCAGGAGAGTGGAGACCCCTGGTAGTTATGGATCCTATCCCATAGCACCCCCATAGTGACAAGGTCCTAAGAATCTTCTAGAGGTCCTTCTACTATTTAAATGCTTTCAGGGCTTTAACTGGGCAAGCTGCCTGGTATTGATAGTTCTAAGGGGAAAAGAAAGGAAAAAAAGGTATGGTCCTCCCTTCTCCCTTCCTCCCATCAAGGTTCACCATAAAGTAAAATAAGAAAGGAAAAGAATAAAGAGGAGGACAAAAGCCTAAAGCCTAGGCGTTTTCCCCTGTTTCCAGAAAGATCAAGTCTCAATTCTTAACAATCTGGTCTATGCAGTAGGTAATGCCAAATCTTTGTCATTCTCAGTGGGTCTCCTAATGCAAGGTGGTGATGATGAGCCGATGAGCTGGAGCAGCACCAGGAACATCAAGAACATAGTACAGATGATGACACCTCCAGCACAGTCCCAGATTCCTCTCCTGCAGGAAGGCAGTAATGGTGAGCAGGGAGCAGCACCAGGACCGTCAGGTACATGGTCCACCTCCCCCATGGCCAATAATGGTTTGCAACCCAGAAGGGACATCTCAAAGTAGCTAAGAGTTCATAAGCCTCCCCAAGGGTGTAAGTTAACATCAAGGTTCATCCAATGCCACCATCCAGTCAGTATTACCTTACTCACCCATCAAAACCTCTCCCTGATATCAAGTAGGACAGCCATCCCTACTTTCTCCAGGACCCTTCACTCCCCAACCACCAAAATCTCTTGTCAGAAAACTCAATAGTTGGGTTTCAATCTTTGCCCCCTTCAATGTCTCTGCAGTGGGGCTGCTTGCTTCCTCCACAAGGGTTAGAGAAGGACCCTCTGCTCCCATCCAGGGACTCAGAATTATCCCCAGGTTAGTTAAGGGATTCCCTTTCTTTCAAGTAAAAATATGTACACCATAGTTATACAGTGACAGTTTCACCTCCACCATGCTATTGGAAACCAGTAATACCATTGCTTGGATCCCTCTGCCAAAAAAATCTTTGTAGTCAGTCAATAAACACTTTTTTCTCTTTTTATATTTTTCAAAAAATTTTCAGTTCCAAATATTGCCCCTCTTTATCATCCTTCCCCCACCCAATCAATAAATACTTTAAGTGCCAACTAAGCCAGGCCCTGAGCTAAGTGCTGGGGACATAAATGAAGGCAAAAAACAGTTCTTGTTCTCAAGGAACTCATAGCTACTGGGGGAGACAAGATGCAAACAAGAAAAAATGGGATAAATAGGAAATAATCAACAGAGGGAAGGCACTAGAATCAAGGAGGAATAGGAAAAACTTCTTGTAAAAGGAGGGATCTTAGCTGGGTCTTAATGGAAGCCAGGGAAGTCAGGAGGTAGAGATGGGGAGGGAGAGCATCCCAGACATGGGGAAGAACAGGGAAAATTCCTAGGGTTGAGAGATAGTATCATATGTGAGGAATGGCAAGGAGGCCAAGCATCACAGGATCTTGGTGGGGAGAAGGGGAGGGGGGTTGGGCAGACTTAGGCTGTAAGTTATAAGAAGACTGGAAAGTGAGGAAGGGCACATTATGAAGGGCTTTGAATGCCACATGAAGGATATTATATTTGATCCTAGAAGTGATAAGGAGCCACTGGAGTTTATTGAGTTGGAGGAAGCTAGAAAAGAGATGTGACATGATCAGACCAGCACTTTAGGAAGATTGCTTTGACAGTTTAGGCAAGAATCAAGGAGAGAGGGGGAGATTTTTGGCAAGGCACAAGTCCAGAGATGAGGTAATGAAGGCCTCTATCAGGCTGGTGACAGTGTCAGAGGAGAGAAAGGGAGCATATCTGAGAGGTGTTACAAAGATAAAATGGAAAGTCTTGGCAACAGATTGGATGTGAGGCATAAGAGGAAAGAGAGAGTGAGGAGCTGAGGATGACACCTAGTCGAGCCAGGGTGACTGTGAGGATGGCATTACCTTCAATAGTAACAGGCAAATTAGGGAGACGGGAGGCGTTGGGGGAAAAGACAATGAGTTCCACTTTGAACATGTTGCATTTAAGACGTTCACAGAGTGAACAGTTTGAGATGTCCAATAGGCAGCTTGATATGTAAGCCTCAGGTCAATGGAGAGGTTAAGGCTGTATATGTAGGTTCAATAATCATCAGCATAAAGATGTTAATTGAATCCATGGGAACTGATGAGTCCACCAAGTAAAATCTATACACAGAGAGACAGAGCTACAGGATACACCCATGGTTAGCAGATAGAACCTGGATGAAGAATCAACAAAGGAGGCTGAGAAGGCGAGATCAGATAAGTAGAAGAGCCTGAACCATCCTGGAAGACAGTAAGCCTGCCAATGGAGGGGTATTTGAGCCATTTCTCCAGCACATAGAAAGCTGTATGAGGTTCTCTGCAGGACCTTGAGGCCTGTGCTGCGGAAGAAATAAGGAAGTGCCAGAGAAGGCCAGTAGGAACTGTGTCCAAAAACAGTCCATTGTTATCAAGTAAGTCTTCCTGAAGACTTGATCCCAGAAATCACTGAACCAGAGATACCCCTTCCTAGGGTAGCATTGTCACAGATTCGGCTTTTGGGAGGTTGAACACCTGACCTTGGCAGTTACATTCATGGTGATGTAGTCTTTGATTAGGAAAGGGAAACCTTTTGCCCTGAGATCACAGAGTATCATTTTGCAAGTTAGAGACAAGTAAGGCCATTTGGGCTAGATAGATAATCCAGTTAGCACAAGGAACCCAGTTAGCCAGAAATAGTTACATTATCCTTAGAGGCATCATGTGCCCTGTGTCCAGCACAAAATGGCATCAACATCCCAATGTTCATATTAGTAATGGACCCACTCTCTAACCTCTGTTATTCTTGTAACAACTTCAACCTGATTGGTTAGTGTATGATGTCCCTGACAGATGCTGATATGCTCCCAAAACCACTATGTAATGGGAACCACTGGCAACATTTCTCCATTAGTCTTGATCCCAAAGGAGAGAATCTTTAATTGTCCAGTTTTGTGCTCTCTAGGCTCCAGATCACTTAGCCAAAAACCATGGCTACAACCCAGGAATTAGTATAGATGAAGATCTTATCTGCTCCATCCCTTAAGGCTCTCTCCCATATCAGCAATGCCACCTGGAGCTCAGTCGACTAAGTATGACTTGCCAGGAATCCCAGTCCCTAGGATATCCCCTGTCACGGTTACATAAGCCTCTCTCATAGTATATGGAGCCATTGATAAACTAGGCATAATGGTATTCCTCAGGAGTTAGGTCCTTATAGGTAGAGACCCACTGGGCTAATGGAGGAAGCAAGGTTCCAGGGATGAAATGAAGGTCTCTAGCATATTTGCCTCCTCTCTATGGAGGACAAAGGAATCTAGGCAAACATAATTTTGAAGGTCTTCCTGACATTCCTGACATTCCTGACAGATCATCCTGACTCCGGGCCCAGTGCTCTTTCTATGGCATCACCTAATTGCCCTGGTCTTTTACCCTCCTGGAATCCTCTGTTTTTTTGTGTTAAATACATAGGCTGGTTCAGGCAAATCTAAGGTTTCCATTTGGTCCTGCAGTGACATGTGCAACAGTTGCTGAAAGTGTCTCCATAGATACAGTATTGACACATTCAAGAGCCTATGGTACTCTTCCCCTACAAAGTATCCATCCCTATGCAAGGTGCTACAAAGAGATACAGGAATGAATAAGACCTTATCCTACCCTTGAGGAATATATATAGTCTAGTATGATATATAGGACACATCCACAGACACATGCTATAAAAGAGGTAGAAATAAAGAATTATAAGCACTTATAAGAGAGATGGGACTCTTCCGTTTGGGGGTGGTTATGAAAGAATTCATGGATAATATTTGAGCTTAGCCTTAAAAGATGGGATAGAGATGGATGGAGGACATTCCAAGTAAAGAGAAAGGCTTGGGAAAAGGCATAGAGACAGCAAATTGGATTCATTAAGCATTTATTATATACCTACTATGCACAAGGAACTATGCTAAGTGCTAGATACAGAAAATAAGGAATAAAACAATCCCTTTCCTCAAGGATTTTTTCTACTGAGGGATACAACATATACATGAATAAATAAACACAAGGTAATCTGGAGGGAGGTGAGAGTACTAACAATGGGGATGGGAGGGTGGTGAGATGAGAGAAAACTTTTTGGGGTCAAAGAGTTTAGGTAGGAAATAACCAATAAGACAGTCTGACAGTAGTAGCATAGCAGATATGTAGGAGGCTAATAGGCAAATAAGACTGGAAATGTTGGGAGTCCGACTAGGGAAAGCCTTAAATTTCAGGCTGAATAATTTTTACACTTTGGGTAGATAATAGGGTACTCCTAAAGAGGATAGTCACAATAAAAACTATATTTGTTTGACAGTTAAAACCCTTTACAATTTGACTCCAACCTATTATTCCAGACTGGTTTCACTTTGATCCCCTTTGTGTATTCTACATCCAGTCTAAATGACCTACTTGGAATCCCATCTCCCACCTCTGGGCCTTTATACAGGCTGTTTCCCATACCCTTAATGTTTGCCTTCCCTCATTCTCCCTCTTGGAATCCCCATTTTCCTTCAAGGTATTGAATTATCTGTATTTATTTTTTCTAAGCTCCTTGATAGGTAGGGGGAAGGTGGGCAAGTATAGATTCTAAGGGGGAAGGGACCTCAGAAGTTATCTAGAGAGGACAGAAGTCATGGCTATCAGGGCTGAGCCCTGAGCCCTACATAGGCTTGCTTTAGTCCAGGCCCACCTAACTGCTCCCTCAGGGTTGATAGCAGTAACCTAAGTATATTCTTTTCCCAAGATTCTTTTTTTTTTTTTTTTTACCAAGGCATCGGGAGATCAAAACATGCCGCTGGTAACTTATTCTCCCCAATCCCCAAACTGCCTGTGGAGAAGAGGCCTTCTTCAGACAGGACAAGGTTGGAGAAATGAGGTGGCACCAAACTTTTCAGTTTGGATTCTTTGTGGGGGAGGGTTGGGTAGGACAACCTCACAAAAGAGTGGGATGCCTTGTAAACCAAGAATGAGGAGCTTCAGGGCATAGGAACAGGTTCCAGGCTGCCCTAGAGAGGGAAAAGTGCTTCCCAAGGCCTGAGAATTCTTAGCTGTCCCTTAGCATAGTTGGGGGCGGGGAGATAGTCACTTAAAGTGCAACAAGGACTGAAGGGAGGGAGACAGAGACGGAAACAGAGGCTCAGTCCCCCTCCTCTTCTATCCCCCAATGTATACATCTTCTTCCCATTCCAAAGACCTTTTCTTTCTCTCTAAGTTTTATCTTCTCAACTATTTCTGCAGATAGGACAGTGAATTTGGGGCCACAGTGTTCCTGGACGATGGAGGCCCCTCCCCCACCCTTTCCAGTTCACTACTTGAGTCATATTTCCAGGGGTCATTTCCTTGGAAGGATCTGTGCCCTAGAGCAAGGCCAAATTTCAACTACATGACTGAGATAGCACTGGCCTTAGAATCAGGAGACAGTCTTCATTCTGATACTAACTGTAAGATGAGGTAATTGGACAAAATGTACACTTAGGTCTCCTCTGACTCTGTCAGTTTGCCAGTCTACAAAACTTGGGCTTCCATTTTGTACCACCACAGCACAGCCTCAATTTCAGTAAAAGTTGAATGTACCTGTCTCTGTGACCTTGGAGAAATCACTTTCCATCTCTGGTGTCTCAGTTTACTACTTTTTAAAATGAAGACATTGGATTAGAATGCAGAGTGGGCAACCTGAGGTCTTGAGGCCATGTGTGGCTCTCTAGGTCCTCAGGGGCAGCCCTTTGACTGAGTCCCAAGTTTTACAGAACAAATTCTTTTATTAAGGGGATTTCTTCTATGAAGTTTGGATTCAGTCAAAGAGCTACACTTGAGGACCTAGAGGACCACATGTGGCCTTCAGACTGAAGGTTTCCCACTCCTGCACTAGACAATCTCTGAGGTCCCTTCCAGCTCTAACATTATACTCTGTGGTTTGGGGAAGATTGGCTTCAAGCCATTGTTAAATTTGCAGTGTTTACATCTTAGCATTACATTTCAGAAACTGGCAATCACTTGAAATGAGGGTTTGATTTATTTTGTTGACTGTCTAAACTTAAGAAAGTGTTCATAATGGAGATTAAACTTAAGAGTGTGTGCACGCATCCCTCTCACCAAGAGCCAGATTGTCAAACATTTACTAGCCCACCCTTGTATCAAGCCCTCCTTCAATGCTTTCCCCAAAATAATTTTATTTGCTATAAGGGTTCCCATGCTACCCCACCCCCAGAAGTCAGGCTTCTTCTATGCCAAGTGTGAAGAAAATGACTCACCTTAGCACCTTGTTATCAAGAATTATTAGCTAAAATAGGAAGCTACCAGATGGTGTCCTCAGGAGGATCAGCTTCCCCAGCATTGGCCTCAAGGTGTCCCAGGGACTCTGTTTTCATTGTCCTCATTGGTGATATCGGCTTTCTCCTATAACTAAAAATATCTTTCAGATCTACTAACTGGGTGCTGCTTGTAGTGCTTGACCCAAGTACAAAAATTCTCAGACCCTCAAAAAATGGTTTTTTGAATGGACGAAGGAATAAGTGAATGAAAGAATGAATGAATAAGTCTTAGTGATTTTAGAAATGGATCTGGGTTAGTATTCAGACATGGACCAGAATAATAAGTATAATTAAGACAGATTCTCTTCATTGTATTGTGAACTGAATTTTTTGCCCCTTCCCCCCTCCCTTTCCCATTTCAGTAACCAGGAAAAATAAAGTGTGTTCTCTCCAAGGGAAATGGATAGGACTGTTAACCAGAAGAGAAAGGGAAAATTTCAAGGGAAGAGGACCTGTGGGCTGGGTGAGGGAGGCAGAAGGTGGAAAGTGGTCACAACCAGCAGAGAAAGACTAAGGTTATTATTTTTTTCTTAATCTGGTAAAGCCTATGGACTCCTATCTTAATAATTTTTAAGTGCATGAAAATACATAAGATCATAAGGAAAACCAATAATATTGAAATAAGATTTTTTTCCCCATCCAAATTCGCCAATCCCCTAAAATCTATTCACAGACCTGCTTAAGAACCTCTAGACTAAAGGAGATATTTTTGCCAGGGTCATGGTATAGAAAGACTGTGTGACAGAGAGAATCATCCTAGGTGGCATAAGAAACTGAGGGCACAGTGCTACTACAGAGTCATGCAGAAAAAAGGACAAGGAAACTTCACCTACCCTGCTATCCCCAAATCACCCAAACTGTCCAACCAACAGGGAGCAGCAGGCATGTGAGAAAGGCCTCTACCAGAGAATCGTATACTTGGGGCTATAGATGACTATAGGGAATTAGATATGTCTTCGAGGTAAATAATTACATATTCTGTTTTCTTTTTTGTTTTTCTCCTTTTAACAAAACTTTCTTCTATAATGCTGTAAATGGATGAAAGTAAGGAGTCAGTCTCAATATACTAAGTAGTACTGGGCATAAATTTTCCACTATCCAAAGATAGTGGGGAAAATCCACCAAAATATAGCTAACAGGGTCCTTTTTGCCATCATCATCATTATCACTAATAGTGATATAGAACTTTAAGGTTTTCAAAGCACTTTGCATTTATCTTGTTTGATACTTAAGAATCTGTGACATACAGATTACAATTACTTCCAAATATAATGAAAATTCCTTAGAACACTGGTTTTAGCTATAAATAATTAGGAGAGAATGAGATCTCAAACTTTCAATAACTAAGGTTGGAGGAAGAATTCTTAAATAAAAAAAGGACAGAGGCAATTATAAAAGATAAAATAGATAAGATTACATGAAGTTGAAAAGCTTTTGAACCAACAAAATCAGTGCAACTAGGAAAAGAAAGGAGGCTGCCAACTTGGAAAAAAATCTTTGCAAGAAATATATCTGATAAGGCTCTGACATCCAAAATATATAGTGAATTCACACAAATATAAAAGGTCAAGAGCCATTCCCCAATGCATAGGTGGTAAGAGGATTTAAACAAATAATCTCAAAAGGATTGCAGACTATTAAAAAAACCATATTGATTCTCCAAGTCATTAACCAGAAGAGAAAAACAAAACAACTATAATACCCAGCCAACTGATAAAGATGATACAAGATTGGAATAGTCAATGTTGGATATGTTGTGAAAAGACAGATGTACTAATATAATGTTCATGGAATTGTGAATTAGTTCAGCTGTTCTGAAAAGCAATCTAGAATTAGTTGAGAAAGGTGACTTAAATGTACATACCTTTGATTTATGCTAAGGCATATACCCCTAGGAGTTAAAGATAGAAAGAAAAGTCCCATACACAACAAAATATTTAGAAATGCACTTACTGTAGCAGCAAAGAACTGGAAATAAAATAGATGCCCTCTGATTGGGAAATGGTTGAATAAATTGTAGCACATGAAGGTAAATGGAATATTACTGTGCTGGAAGAAATAATGAATATGGTAAATACAAAGAATCATGAGAAGACCTGCATGAACTGATGCAAAGTGAAGTAAGCAGAACTAGGAAACCAATATCCACAATCACTACAACAATGTAAATGGAAAGAATAGCAACCACAAGAAAACTGAAATTGATTTTTATAAACTTATAAAGAATAAACATGGTGCCAAAGAAGAAATATGAGAGGACACCTCCCCCACTTCTTTGAAAAAGTTAGGGTCCATGACTGTGGAACATTGTATATAATATTTTTTTTCAAAATGTTCATTGGTTTTTGTGGAATATTTTTCTTTTCCTCTTTTTCTTTCTTTTTAAAGAAGTCTTTGATATAAAAGATGGCTCTCTGAGAGGGAGAGGGGAAGAAATATAGAGGGAAATTTAGGCGATATAAAAACAAAAGATGCCACTACATCTACTAAAAAAGGAAACTGCGTGAGGTATCAACCAAGAAGATAATTATTTCCTCCCCTATCCCTAAGCCTTTCCCTCTTCCTAATTTTCCTATTACTGTTGAAGGCACCACCATCTTTTCAGTAACCCAGGTCTTGCAAACCAGGTGCTATCCTCAACTTTTCTCTCTCTCTCTTCCACCAATTCTCAAGCCTTATCAATTCTACATTCACAACATCTCATATATACACCTCACTCTTTCCTGTTGCTAAGGCCTAATAATTCTGTCTTTGTAACATCTCTTGCGTACTTTAGCTTCTCTCTAGCCAAACTCCATTGGCTCCCTATTTTTATGTGGTCTCTTGGACTGGGATCAAACAACAAAGGATCCACAACAATGACAACACTGGCTCCCAGTTACCTTCAAGATCAAATAAAAAGTTCTGTGTGGCTTTTAAATCTCTTTATTTTTAGTCTCTTCCTACTTTTTCAGTCTTCTTATACTTTATCCTACCTTTCACATATTCTATAATCCAGTGACACTGGTCTATTTGCTGTTGTTCACATAAGACATTCCTGACTGTTTCTTCACTGCTGTCCCTCATGCTGGAATCCTCACATAAGTCTCTTGTCTTTCTTGGCTTCTTTCAAGTCCCACTAGAGCCCCCAGAAGACTTTTCTGATTCCTCTTAATAGCAGTGCCTTTTCTGGGTGATTATCTCTCAACTTACTCTAGATAGATAGATAAACAGATAGATAGATAGATGATAGATAGATATATAGATATAGCTTGTATATCGTTGTTTGTATGCTCTCCCTTCCTCCCAATTAGACTGTGAACTCCCTGAGAACAAAGACTGTCTTTTGTTTGGTTGTTTTTTTACCTTCCTTTGCAACCTTAATGTTTAGCACAGTGCCTGGAACATAGTAGGTCCTTATTAATGTGTGTTGACTTAAGGAAGAAGAGATGAGTATGTGTATATACCTTCCCCTCTTTCTTGTAGAAGTCAGAGACCATTGGTATGGAACACTACTATATATAGTGTCAGAATTGGTTTATGAGTTGATTAGTACTGCTGAACTGTTCCCTGCCCCCATCCTTTTTTATTCTTTATTAGAAAGAATGGCTAGGAAAAATAGGGATATATTGGGAGATGGTGATGTAAAAACAAAATGCATTCATATACATATATATATATACACATATCTATGTATATACATGCATACATGTATGTATATCTATATATATATATAGATATATCGAGAGAGAGAGAGAGAGAGAGGATAGTTACCTTATAAGATAACTTACCTTATGAGATAATGATGGTGGTTCAATGGAAAGAGCCATTTGACTATATTTTGAGTCAGAAGACATGGATCCAAATCCTGCTATTTCTACTACCATGTGGGTGACTTTGGACAAGTCACTCAACTTTATGCCTCAGTTACCTTTTACGTAAAATGAGAAGGTTCAGTTCAAGATCCATGATCCTAAGTAACATGAAAATTCCTGTGATTTCATCCTATGATTCCCATGAGTTCATTAGCGTTTCCAGGTGCTGAATGGATCGACATTAGCTACTTACTGAAAAGTGTAAAAAAATGCAATTACCCCATAGACTCCTTGGATCAATGTCCCTTTACCTGCTTAAAGCTTTTAATTCTATTAGTGCATTACCAGTTTTGACAATTCCTTCCCAGCCTCATCTGTGGCATTTAATCATAGGAGCACAAGGTTTAGAGCTGGGAGGGACTTCAGAGATCATCTATTTCAGCTTCCTCTCTTTATAGATGAGGAGACTGAGGTCCAGAGAAGATAATGTGATTTGTTCAAGGTCATGTAGCTAGGAAAAAGCAGAACTGGTTTTAAATTTAGGTTTTCTAGTTCAAAATTTCTTTCATCTCTCAAACTGAAAGCTTCTCAAGGTACCTCCCTTTAAACCTTCAGACACTCAGAATAAATGTTCGCCTCTACTGTAAAAGCCTTCCATCCTGGGGAAACTCCCCAGCCCCACCCCATAGGTGTGGACACATGGTACAGGAGACAGAACTTTAGAACTAAAGTCAAAAAAGACTCAAGTCAAATTCAGGGGCGGATACTTGTAACTAACTGGGTAATTGACTTAGTCAATTACCCACTGTTTGCCTCAACGTCCTGAACTATAAAATGGGGATAATGATAGCACCTACCTCCCAAGGTTGTTTTGAGGATCAAATGTGATAATATTTGTAAAGCATTTAGCACTACGAGCATTGACTCATAGTAGGTGCTCTGTAAATGGTAGCTATGATCAACTATTATCATGTACACCATCATACATCTAGTTTATGGCTTTGGCCACATTTTCAGAAGATATGCTTTGATATTGTTCAACTGGAGTTGATGGACCTGGGTTTGTTTCCCAGTATGGGTAAATCACTTAACTTTCTAAATTTGTAAAATGGCACAGGCAGGGACGGGACACCAGGAGTCTGGGTTGAGACTCCATATGGGATGGCGACCCACAGTTTAAGAAGAGCTAAAGGGATAGAGAGTGGAAAATCTTTAAGAAGCCCTGACCTACAGGATCTCAAAGATCTCTTCCAATTCTAGATCTTAGGCACACAGTCTCAGCTCGAAGCAAACACATTCTGTAATTAATTCCTGGGGCTGGGCTCCCACACAGAGAGGCACCAAGGGATAGTCACAAGAGATTTCCTTCTTTAGATTTTTAAAAAACTTTTTATCATTGCTCAGGTGCTTAACTGATCATTGTTCCTCCTGTCCCCTCCCCACCACCGAAAGTCATGTTCTGGAGCTCTCTGCCTTCTAGAATTCCCCATCCTGCTTTTAGCTGACATCCTTTTTATTGACAAATAGGCTCCATCTTCTTCCTAGAGCTTGCTTTAAATTAAGATTTTGCTGATTTGTATAAATACTACGTTATAAAGTATTCATATTGCTTAGTAACTTTAGAAACCTTCTCTCCATTCCCTCCCCCTCCCCTCTCCCACCTCCTGGCACAGTCTCTCCATAGGAAAATACACAGACCGTGCCAAATGATGAACTTGGAGATTGTACATCCTGGTCCCATAGCCACTCAGCCTTTCTTTACCTAACGTGATAACTTTGCTTCCATAACTAGCTACACAGGGGGAGAAGATTTGATCCATGTTGCACTAAGGATAGATGTAACATGGAGGCAAAATTTGATTCAATACAATTCAACAATTATTTAAGTGTTTACTGTGTACAAAATACTCTGCTAAAATTAATGAATGAAAAATCATGTATTAAATATTTGTGTGCTGTCTTAAGTGCTGAGGATATAAATACAACATGAAAGAGAGCCCCTACCTAAAAGGAGTTTATGCTCTAGTAGAGGAAGACTATACCTTTAAGGAAGTGGTAACCAGGGATAGATATTTTGTTCCACCGAGTCACAGTTATGGTGAATTGATTCAGAGTTTAGTCGATTGATGTGCCCTTTCTAGAAGCAAGGGTAATATTGATTTAATTATTGTGCCTAAAGCGAGAAGTAGAAGGAAGGTGGGGGTGGGGAGCACATCCAGTAGCTGTCAGATGGCAAGACAACTTGAGCAGATGACTGGATAGGATGTAAAGGGAAAATGTGGTTAAAGGCCTATGAATCAACTAGATCTAGTGGGATAAGTAGGAAAAGTTCCCAGTAAAGACCACTGGCACCTAGGGCAAGAGTTCCAAAGAGGAATGGATTTAAGTTCCTTGGGGCCTGGGGACATGGATTCTGGAGAGTACTAGTCCAGGTAGGAAGAAGAACAAAAGTGTTGGCAAGTAAGAAGGCCCGTGTACCATATTCTTACCCTTGTGGAGCTTACGTAATAGAGGGAAAGCAACTCCAGAGCCATAAAGAACAGTTTTGGGACCTGGTGAAAGTAGAGGAAAGGAGAGAAGACCTGAAGGAGATATTTTAGACTTTGGCATTCAAGGACCCATTGAGGGAGAAATCCCAGGATTTGTTAATATGTAAATAATAATTATAAGTATATAACATATAATATAATGTATAATAATAATAAGTTAATAAATAAAGGAAACAGATTCTAAGGGTGCTGCTGGGGGAGGGAGCAGGGTGAGACCAAACCACAGAGGAACACACCTGCAGTATAAGAAGGATGATGGATCCCACATTAGCTAATGCTGTATTTATATACAGGCTGCTTTGGGTCACAACTAAGTCATGCTAAACTTCAGTTACACTAGGCAGAGAGACCTTGAGTAAATCACTTACAAAGAGGCTTATATCCCAGCAGAGTCTGGCCTCAAATCCTCATGGCTCCCCACCCCTCACCCCCAAGGAGGAAGTGGAGGAGAATGTAGATGGTAGGGTTAGAAACACAGCAGGGGGCAAAGGCTTATGGGAGTGCTTTCCTTCTGTCCTAGCATTCATTTGGAACTGGACAGTAATGGGGGAAGGGATCAGGTCAAGCATACCAATCATATTGCAATTACAAAGGACCTTATTATGGAGCCATAAGCCTCCAGAAGGTGCAGAAATGAGAGAGTACATGTAAAGACTCACCCCTATGTGAGGCACTGCAGAATATATTCCTGGTTTCCCTATCCAAATTATGGCTCTTGAACCTACATGGATAGAGAAATAATTTAGTGAGCACTCACTTTGTGCCAGGCACTATGTGTTAAATGCTAGGGATACAAATGCAACTAGAAAAATGATCCCTGCCTTCAAGGAGCTTGCCTTCTAATGGAGGAAAACACATGAAGTAGAACTAGAAGAGGGTGGGGACAAGGATGTCTAGTGACAGCATCCTATCAAGATAGCCTAGAAGTGTCATGGAGGAATGTTCAGACAAAATAAAAATAAAACTCAACTATCAGAGCCCAGCTATCCAGAGGCTGAATTAAAAGTTACAGTAAGAGAGGGTGAGGATAATGGCCAGATTCCAGGCGGTGTGATGCGGAGGTGGCTATAAAGTGGTGCACAAGGCTAATTTCTAGCACACTAAAACTCACCTATCAGAGACAAGTTTCTAGAGGCAGATAAACATGATACATAATAATAAGGGCATGAGAACTATACAGATCAAAGTGCTCTGGGAACAAGGTCCAATAGGGAAGGTCATTACTGACCAAGAGAAATAAGGCAAGTAAAGGGAATGTCGGCATGGGGAAAATCTCAGAGATTATTTTGTTCAATGACCTCATCTTGCAGATGAAGAAACAAAGACCCAAAGAAGGTAATAGCTGACCCAAGATTATACAAATAGTATATATTTGAATCCAGGATCTCTTAGTCTAAATCCAGTGTTCTCTCCATAGTACCATGCTGGAATGGAGAGGTGATTTCAGGCAGGCAACAGCATGAGCCTTTATCAATGAAGTAGCAGATCTTTTGAAGTATTATTGTTTTTATTAGGATCATCGTTATTCTTGTCATCTTTATTTATTATAGATCATAGAGTAGGCTCATGCCTCATGAATGCTTTCTTTAGAAAGAGAATTGTTTGGCTACCAGACATAGCAAGCACCAAAGAAAGAAACCATCACAAAGAAAGAACTTGATGATGTTTTATCAGACAGAAAGTACCTATTATGGACATGGGAGTTATCCCTGAGTCAACTAACCCTATATAGTCAGATCATGGACTCCTGGGAGTTAAGATCAAGATTTATAATAAACAGGAAGAAAAAACAGTAATGAGAAAAAGAAACGTATATTTTATGAAAATTTAACTGAATTATTTAAATAAATTATTAAAAATTAAAAATGTGAAATAGACAAAAGAAATGACATCAATACTGATACAATGATTATTCAGAAGTTAAACCGATGTAAATCAGTTGCTACAATCAAGAGAATAGAAAAGTCCAAAAAGTGCCTTAGTCAGAAAATATTGGACCAACTTGCTGAATAGACTGCCAAAGGCCACAGCAGATTACAATGTAAACTTAGCTATAAAAATTCTTATGAAGGACAGTTATAAGCAGCATTGTCTCATAAAGAGGAGAAAAGCAGTAGAGGGTAAAAAAAAAGTCTAAATAATGCTTGGCAAGGTATCTAGGAAGCAAAGTCATCCCAAGGGCATTCAAGGATGAAAACAGAAAAAAAAATTACTAATGGAAGAAAAATAGAAAAGATTTGCAAAAATTACAACAACAAATGCTTTTCTCCATCAAGGATAGTGGGACTACCATACTTGGACCCTAACATCACATTCCTTGAGGTTCTCAGTAAGGAAGTAGAAATGTAACTAAAGAGAACAAATATGAAGAAAAGCGTTCAGACTGGATCAAGTATCTAGAGAGAAGATCCATGCTGGAGGCAACACAGTTGAGAGGACATTGAGGGGTTGCTTTACAAGATATATATATAGGAAAGAAAAATGCCAAAGACATGGGGGAAAAAATTTCTGACCTTACTGACTCAAAAAAGTGGACTAAAAAAAAATCATGAACAATTATGAACATATATGTATATATATATATATATGTATATATATTATATATATAATGTATTCTCTCATCCATACAGAATCATTATAAGATTCTTGTACACAGGAATTGAAGGAATACTCAATGAGGATATTAGTAGGGAGAAATCAGGCTTTCATAAATTATGTTGAGCTGTGCAACACACAACCATCTCACGACTGACTGAAAGGTGTAAAGAATATAAGACCCCACTTGGCTTATTGTTGGTTGATCATGAAAAGTCTTTCACCTATGTTAAACAAAATGAAACTTGCAGGTTTTTTTATGTATCCCATTCATACTATGTCAAGATTATTCAATTTCCTGGAAAGATACAACAATGGAAGTGTCCTTGTTCAATGACCTGATAATAAGGGAATAAAGGAAGGGGAGGGAGTAAGCATTTCTGTAGCACATACTGTATGCAGGATTCTATGCTAACATGAATATTATCTCATTTAAAACCCTAGCAGGTAGGTGCTACTGTTATCCTCATTTTACACTTGAAGAAACTGAGACAAATAGAGATTAAATGACTCGCTTAGGATCATACCTGTAAGTGTCTGAGGTCACATTTCAATTTGAATCTCTCTAAATCCAAACCCAGTATAGCACCGCACAATCTAGCTGTCCCAATAATAATATCAAGGAAGGCATCAAAGACGAGAGATGTTGTGCTCACCAAAAATATTTGCCATGTGATGTACAAGATGCAGAGTCCAGGTCAAGGAGAATTTTCCTGTGGATAGTGAGTGTAGGGAGTCGTTGAGGACCACAACAGTTCCATGAGTTCATGATGGCCTGCAATTGTGCTAATGGAGCAAAGGTTGTTGGTTCGACCCTCCAAGATCTCATACAATAGCCCCAAGGCTTTCAGATCTTAGGTAAACATCTTAGTATTTGACAAACATTCTGAGGCAGTCATTGGAACATGCGTTTGTTAATGAAAGAGGATTGGTGAAAGTAATCACAGCATGAACTTGCCACGAGTACGGAACTTACAGCTCCACAGCATATAAGGCTTGTACTTGCTAATAATAAACGGAGATTGTAACATCTTTGTCTCCCACCTCATCACTGCGTGCCTGAGATAGAGATGTCCCACGGGTCGGGGGTCTCTCCACTGAGCCAGCCGTAACAAGTGAGTACTTGCAGATGTTCCTGTTTGTGGATGACATTGTCTTGATCCCATTGAACCTCAAGACATTTCAGGGATTCCTGGAAGATTTCTGCAACCATGCAAAGGAATTTGGCCTATCTATCCACACAGGGAAGACCAAATGAATGAAGAATGTCTATTGTCTAGATTTCAACTTGCATCTAGAAGAAGGATGGTGTGTAGAACTTTTCCAATAACATGTATATCTGGGACAGATAATGAACAAGGATCATGAGCTGGACCCAGAGTTGAAAAGGAGGAGAGCAGGCTAGAATGCTTTTGGGAAATGGCAAAGCATATTTACTTATCCCAAACTTCCATAAAAGCTAAGGATCATCTTTTTGTAAAATTGTGTTAATATTGCTGTATGACAACAAGGCCTGAAATAGAAGTGCCTCCAAAAAACTTCAGGTGAATGTCATAGAGAAGGCAATGAAAAGGAACACAGTAAGTATGAGGATGTTGCAATCTATAGCCAATGAAAACTTCAAAGAAAACCAAGAGTAAAACATCATCAAAATATTGTATGATGGAAGAAAATTTGGGCTGGTCACATGGTGAGATCAATGGATGACTGGTGGCTGACCAGAGTACTCCAAGAGCCTCTAGCACATAGGACAGTGCCGCTGTTTCAAACTTTTGGAAAGGCATGGAGAAGAATCACACAGGATAGGTAGGCAAAGGTTGGCTACAATCTGTATCATTCAAGGAAAGTCCCAGATTAATGAGAGCACAGATCCATTTGGGCATTTTTGTAACAACAAAGAGGTAGACATAGCAGAGCTAAGAGAAGACTACCTCTAAGTCAGGAAGACTCAAATTCAAGTCTCTGCTACATAATAGTTTTGTGATCCCAGCAAACAATTTAATCTCAGACAACTCTCTCAGACTCTAAGTTGCAGAACTATTTCTGATCTCCATTAGTAAAGGAGATGTTGTTATTCAGTTGTGCCCAAGCCCAACTCTCCATGGGATTTTGAGGTTTTCTTGGCAAAGATACTGGTAGTTTGCCATTTTATTCTTCAGCACATTTTACAGCGGAAGAAACTGAGGCAAACAGGGTGAAGCGATTTACCCAGGGTCACCCAGCTAGTAAGTATCAGAGGCCAGACTTAAATTCAGATCCCCCTGACTGGAGGCCCTCTATTCTATCCTAGCTGCCCAAAACACAGTTCCTTCCCTCGAGAAGCTTTCTTTCTGTTGTTGCTCAGTCATATCACTCATATCCGACTCTTCATGACCTCACTGGAATTTTCTTGGCAAAGATCCTGGAGTGGTTTGTCATTTCCTTCTCTAGCTCATTTTATAGAGGAGGAAACTGAGGCAAAAAGGGTTCAGTGACTTGCCCAGGGTCACATCGCTAGGAAATGTCTGAAGCCAGATTTAAATTCAGGAAGATGAGTCTCCCTGGCTCCACGCCCAGCACTCTATCCACTGAGTCACCTAGCTACCCCAAGTAGAAGAGATGAGGTTTCCTCAAATGAAGTTCCCCATCTCAACTTGTAAAACTTCAGGTCCGTTTTTGTTGTTGATGATGTTTTAAACATATCACAAAGAACCAATAAGTGAGTGATCTGGATCCTAATCCTCCCCCCTGCACTCTCAGAAATGCTTTTACCTCAAGCTGACGGCAGGAGCTTTCACAAACAGTAGTACTGAAAGAGGCAAGCAGGGCCCAGCAGGACTTTGAAGGAGGTGAACAGATGTTGGGGGAAATCACCTTCAAACCAAGTTAACCTCCTCATCTCTGTCTGTTCAAATCATTCTCTTCCTTCAGTTCAAGTGCCACCCCTTCCATGCAGTCTTCCCAGATCCCTCTCAGGTGAAAATAGCTTCTCCACTTCCAGAATTCTTAGAACACTTGGACTGAGTCCAATCTTTTGCTCTCACTACACCAACACCCTCAATAATCTGAGGAGGACAGGGATGATTTCATCTTTGCATCCCCAGAACTGAATACAGAAATCACTTAATAAATGATTGCTGAATTCAGAATTAAATTGACCAAGCCAGTGGTATCCTGAGCTATCCACACCTTCTGAGGCAAGGAATTAAAATAGATTTCTCATCTCCACTTCCTTCTTTCAGGGTCACTTCTCAAGTTGGAACCATATTCCAACAGTTAAAGAGAAGGAAAAAAATCAGTAGCTGATATTTCTATAACAAATTAAGGTTTCCAAAGTGCTCCATGTGTATTTTCACATTCAAACCTGACAGCATCCTGGAATACAACTACCTCCAAAGGACTAAAGATAAGCATCACACAGAGGACCATGGAAAGGGCCATTATGGCTATGAGCATTCGCATTGTATAACCTAGGAGAACTTGAAAGAAAACTGAGAGTAAAGAATATCATTAGATAATTATTACTGGCATTATCCTAATTTTAATATTAGGAAACTGAGGCTCAGAAAGGGCATGCCCATAGCCATATGTTTAGTAAATATTGAATCAAACCTAAGTCTTTCCTGATACCAAGTCCAAACTTTCCATTACATCATGTTGTCTTGCAATGGTAATATGGTGCTGGGTGGGATGGAGCATGCTTATAGTTCCTCTTCTTAGGGGGTGAGGGAGGGGAGGTAGGCTGAGGCTACAGTAGGCTAAAGCCCATCAGGTGTCTAAATTAAGTCTAGCACCCATGGAGAGAGGAGGCGCCCACCAGGCTGCTTGAGGAAAGGCCAACTGGCTCAGATGGAAAAAATGGGGCAGGGTAAAATTCCTATGCAGATTAGCACTGGGGTTATACTTGTCTTGAGGATAGGGAGATCCAGTCTCAAAAACAAACAAAAACAATAGTAAGACGAAGTAAAAGAAGACCTGGGTTCATTTAACCTCTCTGGGACCTCAGCTTCTTCATCTGTAGCATGAAGGCCTTGGACTCACTGACCTCAAAGGTCCCTTTCAATTCTAAATCTCTGATCAGTCAATCAACAAGCATCATTGCAACATCCACTATGTGTCAGGCATTATACACATATATATATATATATATACATATAAGTAAGTATAAATTACATACACATTACACACAGGGTAATGAAGGGGCAGGCTGCTGTCACAGGAGGCTGGGAATGAGGGAGTTGGTGAAGGTCTCAGGTAGAAAGTGAAGCTTGAGTTGAGTTTTCAAAAGATCCAGGTCTTCTAAGAAGCAGGGATGAAGAGGAAGAGCTTTCCAGGTACAGAGACTAGCCATGCCTCTCACAAGAAGACAGAGCTTTCTTAAGCACACAGGCTTTCCCATTCTTTCATTGTGTGGCTAGACATCCCCACCTCCCAATGTCTGCCATCATCCTCTTTACCTCCCCCTTCACCTCGGGCTCTTTCAAACCCTTTGGGGGTGCTCACAAGCAGTGGGGCTTCGCTGCGGGGGCTTCGCTGTTCCTGATCTACACTTCCGGTTTTCATTGACTGGAGAAGCAGGTCCTGCCCGACTTCACTGAGAGGCTTTTAAAATCTTTCTCTTTGCTATTAGTATTGATTAGTTTTGTCCCCTTAATGGGATTCTTCTCCACTCCCCCTTCACCTTCTCTCCGCCCCTCATTCTCCCAGCTACTGGCTTCCTGGAGTATAATCCTGCTTTCCTTCCTAGGGCACCCGCTTTGTTCTGAGTTCAAAGAGGGAAAGTGTGATCAGTCCCGATAAAAATGCACTCATTTAAGAGGTGCAACAGAAAGGAAGAGAGAAGGGGCGGGGAACAGAGGGAGGAGGAGGAGGAAGGCGTATTTCCATACTCAGGAGGGAGGCCTGGTGTCTCAGTCACCAGCCTGCCACAGTGAATGGCTAATTGCCGAGATCCCTGCCTGAGGACTTGGCAGCAGGAGGAGACACGAAGCAATCTGGTTGTTACACTTGTTTTGTGTGAAATGTTCGAGCTGGAGCTAAATGAATCTCAGGGATCCCAGGAGGCTTGTGGATTGTAACCTCTCATGGCAGGCACTGGTTCTCCCCCTCCCCCTTCTTGGCCCTAGCTCCCACTGGTCTACCTAGTCTGCCTGGCCCCATTTCTGTCCGGACTTAGTGAGTGAACAGATCTTTTGTTTAG
Source organism: Potorous gilbertii (assembly GCA_028658325.1). Classification (NCBI taxonomy): domain Eukaryota; kingdom Metazoa; phylum Chordata; class Mammalia; order Diprotodontia; family Potoroidae; genus Potorous; species Potorous gilbertii. Next base: position 302,124,500 of record CM053769.1, on the reverse strand, counting down.
CTGGGTTCCCAGGAAGGTTGGACTGTCTTCTACTGGATAAGAATTTTCTTCTTTTGGACTGTAGCCAAACAGGGAGGTCAAAGAACCTGTGATTTCATTGGTTGTGGGAATTCCCCAGGGAAGAAACTCCCTCTATCAATGCAGGTAGCTTCCCTCCAAGGTAAAAAGTTACCTAGAACTCTGAGGTGTTATGAAACTCACCCAGGGTCACCTAGACAGTCCGAGTTAGAGGAAGGATTTGAATTTGAATCATTCTCCTGGCCAAAAAAGCAATTTGTGACTATGTTGCTGACTCATTGCAGAGATATCTGTCTTTGGACAATTATTTTTGGGAGAGGGCCTGTTGCTATGGAATTAAACGCAGGGTTACTTCACCCATTTTCATTGGCTACTTGTGATTCCCTGACTTTCTTTATGATTAGGTCAATAAAACTGTCACCTCTCCCTCCTCTGTCTAGTATTTATATTTGGGATCAATGTGAGACTTGAAATGAAGTCTGTCTACTACCCTCCAGTGAGCTAAAAGCACAGTACTAAGAAATGCCCAGTTCACCTCCTGTTATAGAGGGAACCTGTTAGTAAAGTGAGTTGTCATTTTAATTTATTCCTTTTTTTTTTCAGACCCATTACATTTCCTGTGTGATGGATGGGCTGAATTTTCACTATTGGTACTTGCTCCTCAAAGATCCTTGGTGGATGTCCCATTCATGTACTTTATGTTACAGCTACTCTGGAATGATGACCCTCTTTCCCTCAGGGGCAATGCCTTTGCTCATCCTATTCTTTATGTCTGGGGTGGACTCCCTCCTTCGCACCTCACCCCAGTGTTCATCACTTGGAACCCCTCCTTTTCTTTAAAGTTCAACTCAGAAGTTACCTTCTTCATAAGGTCTTTCCTGACTCTGCTTCTCTTTAAGAGATTCTGAGGAGCTGGCTAGGGGGCACAGTGCCGTGAGTGGGAGACCTTAGGAAGTACTGAGTTCAAATATGACTTCAGATCCTTATCAGTTTCATGACCCTGGGCAAGTTGTTTAATCTGTCTCCCTTGGTTTCCTCAGGCAGCAACCCCACAGCCTGCCACTTTTCCTCAATGCTCAGTTCCCCAGTCTCTAGTCTCTTGCTCCAATTTTTCATGTTCTTGCTTGTTCCAAGAATACACAGTAGCCATAGATGCTATGCCTACCAATCATTCCTTTTCCTCTTGGACTTCTCAGCTGATGATGCTACTGACTGCTACTGTCCTCAGTCTTAAAAAAAATCCCTGGCATAACACAAATTCATCTTACCACCCATGCTGCAGCATTAGAGACCATATTGCACTCACCATAGTCTCAGTTACTTATATGACTGGGAAAAGATCACTGCCTGTCTAGGACTGCACCTCCAAGAAACTCACAGTCAGACTTTAAACACTGATCCCTGTCTGCAAAAGTCTGTTCTAAAAGCCAGTTATATTTGGCTTTCAGGAAACAATCTCAGAGACCAGGAGCTAATAACAAGATCTTCATACTTGGGAAACTAAAGGACAGAATCAAATATTCAAAGTCAGAAAGGACTTAAGAGACTATCTAGTCAAATCCATTCATTTTACAGATGGAGAAACTGAGGTCAGACAGATGAAGTGACTTGCTCCTAGGTCACCCAGGAATGCTTCCTGGGCTAGTTAATTCTCTGAAAAAACACAGAAGAAATTCTAATAATCTATCTAGAGAAAGCCTTGTTAATTGCCTGGAATTAAGAGTCTATGATGATCCCTTAATGACTCTATGCTTGCAGCATGCTGCTGGGATTGGTGTTGAAATGAAAGAATAGGGAGGTATATGTATCCTGATAAATGTGTGAATTTCCCTTCATTTACAGTTACTTGGCATTTCCCCACAATTCACCAACAAAGTGTAAGAGAGGGGTATGTTGGAATGCTGGTGCTCCCAGGTGAGTAGACAAGCTGCTGTTTTCAAGTCAGCATGATGCATCACCTTCATAGAGGAGAATGCTTCTCTCTGCGTGTGTGGATTTATGCATCCACACACACTCTGCAAAAGTGATAAAGGGCAAGGCTCCTTTTGATGGGGCTATAAAAAAAGCCAATGTGTGAGGTCATGTAGGTTTGAGCCAAAATCCCCCAGTCCAACCAGGGTCTTCACCATTTTTTCCCTTGTTCTTTCAATTTACTTTGACACTGATTGATTTGGCAACTGAGAATAAAAGAAATAACCACCCCAATTTTGGAGAGAAAATGAAAGAGGGAAAAGCTCATTAAGATACTGCAAGGGGAACGAACTCAGAGATTCAGAGCTGGAAGAGACCTTAGAGATCATCCAACTCTCTTATTTTCCAAATGAGGACCCGGAAGACAAATGAGAGTGGTTAAGTGACTTGCCCAAAGGATACATGAATAAGTACTATTCCCCAAACTTGTTTTTATTTTATTTATATTAGTACTTATTATATAGGCAGCAGAGCATGAAGACTAGAAATCCATCCTGCAAGTCAGGAAGCCCTGGGTTCAAGTCTTGCCTGTGACACTCACTGTGTGATCCTGTTAAGGCACTTAACCTCTTGGTGCTCTAGAAAAACTATCTCTAAGACTCTAAGTTTCTTTCTTCTTTTTGGAGGCATTTGGGGTGAGGTGACTTGCTCAGGGTCACACAGCTAGTAAGTATCTGAGGCTGGATTTGAACTCAGGTCCTCCTGACTCTAGGGCTGGTGGTCTATTACTAGAGCACCTAGCTGTCCCAAGACTGTTTCAGAAAAGGCACTGACTTACACTGAGACTCACATAGGAATTCCCTAGTCAAAGAAATTAAAAGTTCATTCTTCTCTGGGCTGCTCTTTGGACTTCCTCTACCATGCCCCAGTTCTTCATCCTGAAACTCCTTTCTAGTCCTGGAATTCATACACCAGAAGTACCTCCCATCCCTGTGGCCTTTCATTCTGATGATGACTCCTCCAAGAATCCCCCTTTAAGGACAGCACCCAAGCCAGTCTTGTCTCATTTCTCTTCAGGCTCCACCATGGACTTCCTCTGTCATGTCTTTGTACATTTCTCATTGCCTTGCTCCTTCCCTTTCAACTCCCTTTTATAGGTGGTCTTCCCAGGAGAATTGAATCTCCCTGAGGGCAATCACTGTCTCTATTTTAGCTTGTATTTGAATAACCAGAAATTAGCACAGTACCTGGTAAACAATAAGTGCTTTAAAAATACTCTCTGACTGACTATCCTCACCTTCTCAAGAAATTTATAAAAGCCCAAGTTATCTCCCCCATTAAAGTATAAGTTCTCTGAGGTCAGGGAGAGCTTTGATTTTTGTCTTTGTATCTTCAGTGCTTGGTAGAGTCCCTGGCACATAGCAAGCACCTATTAAATGCTTGCTAATTGATCGATTAAATGGTGGAGCTGAAATTGAAGCCAAGGCCTCCTGATTCCAAATTTAGTACAATTTCTTATCATACTACCTCCCGGAAAGAAGGATTTTTGTTACTGATCTTAGTTTTATTTTTCTTTGAAGGAAAAGAGTTTCTATTATAGCAATAAAAGGAGTACTTCATATATTTGCCATTTTCAGGGTAGGAGGGGTTCCACATAAATGAGTTTTGCAGGTAATTGGAGCTTAATTTCTTAGTGAGTCAGTGAATAAGCATTTATTAATTGCTTATTATATGCCTGGTATTGTGATATGTGCTGAGGATATAAAGAAAGGTAATAACAATTGTGATGAGGAGGAGGAAAATTAATATGTGCCAGGTATTGTGCTAAGCACGTGACAGTGATTATCTCATACGATCCTCAGAACAATCCTGGGAGGTCGGAGCCGATTGGTTTGTTTTGTTTTTAGTGATGCAGCTAGTGTCTGAGGCGAGATCTGAATTCAGATCTTCTTGACTTCAGACTTGGTATTCTATATACTGTGCCCTACTTTCAAGAAGCTTACATTCTAATGGGGCAGACAGCATGTAAATAACTAAATATGTATAAGATACAGAGACAGTGGAAGGCAATTTCAGAAAAGAGGCTATTGGCAGCTGGGAGGACCCAGAAAAGCTTCTTGTGGAAGGTAAGACTTGAGCTTCTTTTCTTTTAAAATAATATTTTTATTTTTCCCCAATTACATGCAAAGACCATTTTTAACATTCATTTAAAAAAAATTTTGAATTCCAAATTCTCTCCCTCCCTTTCCTGAGATGTCAAGGTAAGTACTTTGACATAGATTATACGTGTGCCATAATGTGAAAGTTATTTCTGTATTAGTCAGGTTGTAAAAGAAGACACAAATCAAGAGAAAAAATAAAGAAGGTAAAAAATAGTCTGCTTTGATCTGCATTCAGATTCCATCAGCTCTTTCTCTGGATGTGGATAGCATTTTCCATCATGAGTCCTTTGAGATTATCTTGGATCATTGTATTGCTGAGAATTCACCGTTGATCACCGTACAATATTGTTACTGTGTACTGGGTTCTACTGGTTCTATTCACTTCACTTTGCATTAGTTTGTGTAAATCTCTCCACACTTTTCTGGGAGCATCCTGCTTATCATTTCTTATAGCACAATAGTATTCTATCACAATCAGTTCAGTCATTCTCTAATTGATGAACATTCCTCTCAATTTCCAATTCTTGGCCACTACACAAAAAACTGCTATAAATATTTTTGTACAATTAATCCTTTTCCTTTTCTTCTCCATCTCTTTGGGATAGAGACCTAGTAGTAGCATTGCTGGGACAAAGAGTATGCACAGTTTTATAGTCCTTTAGGTATAGTTCCAAATTGTTCTACAGAATGATTAGACCAGTTTACAATTCCACCAATAGAGCATTAGTATCCCAGTACCCACATCTTCTCCAACATTTATCATTTTCCTTTTCTTTTTCTGATTAGTCAATCTGATAGGTGTGAGATGTTTTAATTTGCATTTCTCTGATCAATAGTGATTTGGAACTTTTTTTTCATATAAATATACAAAGCTTTGACTTCTCCATCTGAAAACTTCCTGTTCATACCCTTTGATCATTTATCAATTGAGGAAGAACATACATTCTTATAAATTTGATTCTGTACACATTTGGGAAATGAAGCCTTTATCAGAGACACTTGCTATGAAAGTTATTTCCCAGCTTTCTGCTTTCCTTCCAAGCATGGTTGCATTGGTTTTATTTGTGTAAAACCTTTTAAATTTAATGTAATTAAGTTTTCAATTTTACATCTTGTAACGCTCTCTATCTCTTGGTTAGTCATAAATTCTTCCTTCTTCCATATATCTGACAGGTAAACTATTACTTACTCTCCTAATTTGCTTTAAGTCTTAAATTACTACCCATTTTGACCTTGTCTTGATATACAGTGTAAAATGTTGGTCTATACCTAGTTTCTGTCATACTGTTTTCCAGTCTTCTCAGCAGTTTTTGTCATTTAGTGAGACCTTGTCCCAAAAACTAGTGTCTTTGAGTTTATCAAACTCTAAATATTATGGTCATTTACTGCTGTGTCTTGTGTACCTAATCTATTCCACTGATCTACCATTACATTTGTTAGCCAGCACCAGACTGCTTTGATGATAATTGTTTTGATGAAAATCTGGTACTGGCTAAGAAACAGAGTGGAGATTCAGTGGAAGAGATTAGCTACACAATACACCGTAGCAAATGACCATAGTAGTTTAATGTTTGAGCTGAGTCTTGAAGGAAACCAGGAAAGCTAAGAGGTAGAAGGAATGAAACAGAACATTCCAAGCATGGAAGACAGCCAGTGCAAAGACATGGAGACCAGAGACCAGAGATAGACAAACTCATGGAACAGCAAGTAGGCCAATGTAGTTGAATTATAGAGCATATCAAGATTTATAAAATGTAAGTAGACTAGAAAGGTAGGATAGATAGACCTGGGAGGAGCTAGAGGCAGCTCAAACCGACTAGTGAGAATCAGTTGTTAAATTTTCAAAGTAAGCATGTATACATCAGAAATTAATGAATGCTACACGTCAAGGCTTGATTGTCCAGACTTGAGAAAGTGATAAAAAAAATGTTAATAAGGCAAGTTATACTTAAAAGTATGTTGCACATCGGAGAGCCAGTTGTTAAACATTTACTAGCATATCACCAAGTTAAGAAGATAGATCAAGTTAAGAGGTTTAAATGCCAGAGAATTTTATATTTGATCTTGGAGGTAATAGAGAGCCACTAGAACTCCTTCAGCAGGGAGAGTGACATAATCAGATCTCCACTTTAGGAAAATCATTTTGTCAATTGAAAAGAGGATAACCTGGAAGTCAAGAGAGCTTGAGGCAAGGAGACCAATTAGAAGGCTATTGAAATAGTCTAGGTGAATGGTGATGGGAGAATGAGTTACTGTGGTAACTGTGTGAATGGAGAGAAGGGGACATATATGTGAGATGTTTTGAAGGTAGAAATGACAGGCTTTGACAATAGATTGGACATGTAGGGTGAAAAAGTTTGAGGAGGTGGGACTGAAGGTCAAGGTAACTGGGATGTCACCTTGAAGACAGTGGTGACCTCTACAATAATAGAGAAGTTCAGATGAGTAGAGGGTCTGGGAGAAAAGTAATTAACATCTAGTTTGAAATGCCCCAAAAGCAGGTGTTGGTTCATTATTGGAGCTCAACAGGGAGACTAGGGTTAGATTTATATACATCTGGGAGTCATCTGATTTCTATTTCTGTTGTTTAGTAGTTTCAGTTGTGTCTTATTTTTTGTAACCCTATTTGGGGTTTTCTTGGCAAAGATCCTGGAGTGATTTGCCATTTCCTCTCCAGCTCATTTTACAGATGAGAAAACTGAGGCAAACAGGATTAAGTGACTTGCCCAGGGTGACACAGCTAGCAAGTGCCTGAGGCTGGATTTGAATTCAGTTCTTCCTGGCTCCACGCCCAGCACTCTATCCACTATATCACCTAGCTAATGAGATCACTGAGAGAATGTAGAGGGGAAAGAGGAGGCCCAGGGCAAGACCACAGTTAATGGCCACGACATTTGAAGAATCATCACAAGGGATGATTCATCACAATCCTCATAAGGGACCAGTCAGACAAAGAAAAGGAGAATCAAGAGAGAGCAGTGGAAAAAAAATTAAAAGTCCTAGAGAGGAGAGAATATCCAGAAAGAGAAGGTGGTCAACAACCTCAGATACTGTAGAAAAGTCAAGAAGGATGAGAACTGAAAAAAAGGCCAATAGATTTTGCAAATAAGAGAACACTGGTAACTTTGGAGAGAGAATTTTCAGCTGAATGATGACATTAGGTCAGACTGTTGAGAGCTTACAAGAGAATGAAAGAAGTGGAAGAACCAAGTGTAGATGGTTCTCTCAAGGAATTTGAGAAGAAGAGAGACATAGGACAATAGCAAGAGGGTATGAAATGATCATATCAGAGTTTTTTAGTTTTGTTTTGTTGTTGGGTTGTTATTTATTTTTGGATGAAGGAAATATAGGCATGTTTGTAGGCAGCAGGGAAATAGTAGGTAAGGAGAACTAAAGATAAGAGAAATAATATGTAAAAGAGTAGGGAGAAATCTATTGGAGAAGTTAGAGAGGTTGACATCAAGGGTGCATTTGGCAAGGAGTAGGGCCACATCTTTACGTGCCAAAGTTACAAACTCTTTAAATTTTGCCTACTTTTATTAGAAATCTTTCTGAAGTATATTAGCCTACTACTCTATCACTCTCTTAAACCAAAGAAATGGAAGCTAATTGATATCTTTCTTGATGAATCAGGTTAGCATTGAGTCTTAAGTCCATTCCAGTTCTAGCATTCTATGGTGCTATGTGATTATGCTGTATTATACAACAGTTTGGTTCATTCTAGGAAACTATCAGACTAATGGGTATTTTCTGAGACTCTTGCCTGCTTTTCATAGTTTTTCCTATCTCCTTCCTCTCTCCACTCTCCACATAGACAGTCAGGCCTACTACCATTCACCCACTGATTCTGACCCATACTCAGAAGAATCCTAGTCAAAACTGGGAAAGGATAAGGAGCTCCATAGACTTTTTTGTGTCTCTTATTGGTCCTTAGTGACTAAATCCCTGCCTTTGCCTTAGTTCTTTAATTATTAGATTTTTTTCCCTTGAGCTCCAATTCCCTGTTCTTGACTTTTCTTTTCAGCCTCTCTGGCTAGTTATCCTGCCTTGTAACCAGAAGTAGTTAACATTGGTTCTGAAGAAATTAGATGGAAATGTGAAAATCCAAGAAGGAAAGGGCTGAGGATAGTTGTGGACATGAACACTTTCTATTTTGAAACTTGATGGGTTCGGTTTACATGCTATTGTCTGAGTGGCTCCAAGCCTCCACCATGGAATAAAATGCATGGGCTTTGTGATAGCAATACTACTCAGAAACCTTTGCCATTTACCTTGAGGTATATGGCTGTGTTCCAAATGGTGGAGGTTCCTGGGACTCTGGCTTTCTGATAAGTGAGGTGTTACTGTACAAAAAATTTCCCTATTGGAAAAGAAGCCTAGACAGGATATTACAGATGGTCCATTTCATATTTTCAATAAATTATGAGCCTTCTTCACATTCCATGAAATATGGAAGCTAAAGCTTGCCTTCTCTTTGATCCAGGAAAAATAAATTTTTGGTTCTTTTATATTTATTATAAAAAATACCCTTGAGAAATCAAAGCTATTTGATTATGTTGCTCTGAAAAGAATATAAGGCACTTAATTTAGGTTTGTTTTACTAAAGACAGGGAACTATCAAAGGTTTATTCATCCAGCCAGTGCTAGAGATAGCCCAAGTAGGATCCTTCCATTTCTGACTCTACCAGTTCCAGCCATAGGTTATAACTATTCTAGCAAGAGGTGGCTTCCAACCAGGGCAGGATGGGAGAACCACATGTTATTCTTGGAGAGATATTCCATGGCCTGGCTGAATAGAGCTGGCAATATCTGGCCAACAGCTAGGCTACCCAGTCAAATTCCTACTTGGAAATGGAAGTCAATTCACCTATCTTTAGTGGTAGTGGGGTTCAGGGGTATGAGAATTAAAGATGATGTCTTCTTGGATACTTGATAATATCCCTTGCCTTAAGACCCAAACTTGTCAGACATTTGATATGGTCATGACTGTTATCATGTTGTCATAACTGTCTTAACTAGAAAAGGAATTCAATATGTCAAGGTCTTAGAACCTTGGACATAGAATGTTTTCAATAAATGTCTGTAGACTAGAGTAGAATGTATTCACATACTGTATGGGGGTTCTTTGGTAGATAGAGGAAAACAAAATATCGCTGGCTGTTATTCCCCATGGCTGAAAAAGTCCCTAGGGAGTCTTGCTAATGAAAGTGCAGTGTAAAAATGGAAACGAAGCTGCCTTTTAAAACAATTAATTAGAGTTATGTTTATTGTTCTATTTGGATCGACACTATTAATATTAATGCTTTTAAAAATTATTTCATCAGGCATTTATTGTTTATCTGCTCATTGCAATGCTGCCTTGTCTTTTTCTCTTTAGCACTCCCTAAAATTGGCTTCTAGCTGTGCCCTCCGCACAGGTATACCCGCTTTTCTGCCAGTTCTCTGACAAGGGCATAGACGGTTGGCACAGAGGAGCTCCTGCTTTTCATTGAGATCACTGTAGTGAGTATGAAGGAGATCAGTATCCTAGGATGAGTGGAAAGGCAGAATTACCTACTCAGAATCTGGCTTGCAGGCAGGAAGAATGAGTCTTTTTAATTCTCTAGCTGGAAGTTGAGGTGGGCTCTAGGAAAAGCCAGACAATGACTGACCCTAGGGGTAGAACGCTAAGCTCTTCCCTAATAAGATAGCAACAGAGAGATGACACAGATAAAATGAAGGGAAATCTTCAATAGAGAAATTGAAAGAAAATCATTCACCAGGGTAGAGAGGCAGATTGAAAAGCTGTAAGACTGACAACTTGTTGGGAACCTCTCAGTTCCAGTCACAACATCAGAAAAGCTACATTTTAAAAGTTAACCTAGAACTCTAAGCCTCTGGACACAAGCAATTGTCAAGCAGGAAACCAATAGAACTATACTTTTGAGTAGGGGGGAGGAGGAATTCTGTGTGGAAAATTTTAATTTAAGTACTTTTTTTTGTATAGATAAAGAAATGAGTCTTGTCATTATGACTTTTGCGGGGATGAGTCAATTGACAAGCATTTAATCAGTGCTGCTGTGCATAAAGCACTGTGTCAGTGTCAGGGGAAACTGAGACCAAACTGAGAACTCTTGAAGGAGATATGTACCCATGTTAAATATAGAAAATGGGTACAAAATCAATATGAGATAATTTGGGGAGGGAGGCACTTTTGGGAAGGGGAGGGAAGTCAGAAAAGATCTCTAGAGGAGGGGGACATTTTGAGCTAAGTTTCTAAAAAGTGAGAAAGAGCATCCTCCCTACTCCCAAGGTATGAGGCAGGAAAGCAAAGGATGGATGGGACATAAGGTATGATAAAGGGCAAGAAGTCCAGTTTGATTGGGCAGAAAGAGGCTACAAAAGAGGAGTAACTTCTGTTTCAACCTTGAAAAACTCTGACTCTCAGTGCAAGTTTACACTAGGGGCACTTACTCTTAGGGGTATCTCAAGTGGCACTTACTGAGGGATATGCTGGAGTCACTTTGGGGCTCAGATTGGGGGCTTTTACACCTCAGAAATCAGCAAATGCTACAAATCAGAGCTGGATTTATTTTTATTTTATTGCTGTTCATTGTCTAGTCTTATGAAAAGGATGGAGAAAAAGGGAATAATACAGATTAAATTTGAAGTGGGTGGTGCATGCAGACACTCTGCTCCCACTTCACCCCCACCCCCAGACAGTTGTTAAACATTTACCAGTACACTCTTGTGCCCACCTAATAAGAATGGTAAGCCATCGTGGTTATGTCAGTAGATAGGCATTGATTATCCATGATTAATTACAGGCAACTCTCAGTTACCTATGCAAATGAGGAGAGCAATGGAATAGAACATTTAAAAAAAATTTCCTTTTAGTTTGGGGATATATCCTACCTTTGACACATACTGACTATGGGAACCTCTGGGTAAATGACTTACTTAACCTCTCAGTGTTCTAGACAATTTTCTAAGAGTAAATTGCAGCAAAGAGGTTGACCTTCTGAAAAGTGGGAGTCAAAACTACAGGTTTATCCAATCCCTGTCTCTATCGCTGGACTGTATGTAGGTTGTATCTGCTTCATTTAGTTTTTTGGATATCAGTGTTCATCTAATGACACTTATCAGAACAGAAGTTGTAGATTACCCAAAGAACAATAGAGTGGCACTTGAGTGGTCCCAAGAAATCCTAAACATATCATAAAGAATTGTATGGGATCACAGGTTTACAGATTTAAAGTATGAAAGGACACTGGAGACCACCTAGCCCAAATGTTCTAAACCTCCTTTGTGTATAGACATCATTGGCAGGCTGGTGAATGAAGCCCATGGACCCCTTCCCAAAATAATTGAAACCATGAAATAAAATATAAAGGATTGTGAAGGAAACCAATTTTATTGAAATAGTTACCAAAATACTTTTTAAAAAACAAGTTCTTGAACTCCATGAAATTCATCCATGAATTAATTGAGGTTCTCTGAATCCCAAGTTAAGAATCCCTGAACTAGAAGATCTCTTAGGCACCTTCCATTTCTAACCTGCTGTAGTTTAAGGCTCCTTCCACTCCTGGTATTCTATTTTCTCAGGTACCTTTCAACTCTGGTACTGTGACATCACCTGACATCCCAATTATTTCAGTGAAATGCAAAGTGTGTGGACACTGATCCTCTCATGTCTTTACTGAGGAGGAAAACTTTATTTGAAACCATTCATTCTCATCAGTCTAACAAGATCACCTTATTTCTTATAATCCAGCCTATTCCCATTACTTTGATTGAAATAAACTGTTGATCTTGTTAGCCCTATCACCACCAGGGGAGCATATCTCAGCTTGCACAATGCACAGTAGTATTCACACCACCAATAATAGTATCCGGATAGCTCAGCCCAGCCTTGTGGCCATCTTTCCTGATTATCAGATCAGTCTTCCCCTGGCCTCTTGCTTCTCTCTTTCAGAACGCTTTTGTCCATCCCCTTTAATTAAACACCGAAAGCAATTGAATTATTCAATCATGCCTGCTTAATCTGATTGTTATTTTTAATACAAATGATTTGCCAACTAAATTTCAGATCTGATTTAATGGGAAATCACATGGATGAGTAACAGCAATGGACTTGACTTATAATACCTCCTGCTATACACCTCCCTTCCTCCCATCCCTCTCACCAAGAAACACATTAGTTTGCCTCTGTAAAGTGTACCTAGTATCATGTATACGAGGTAATCAGATGGTGTCCAAAAACAAGGAACAAAAACACCAGCTGCTGTCTTACCCTGTGGCCTTGGGGGAGTCAGTGAACTTTTCAGAGCCTCCATTTATCTGGCTGTTCATTATTGCAAGGTATAACTCAAATGCCACATCTTCCATGAAGTCTACCCTGGTCCCCTCCCTTATCGCCCCCTCCCTCTCCTTCCTTTGAAGTGATCTCTCTTTCCTTTGAATTTCTATAGCATTGTGGGCATCCTTCTCTTATGGCATTTATATTCTGTCTGGGATTTCATGATACATACCTCTCAACTGCAGGGTCCTGTGCAGTCAGAGACCATGTCTTCCTCGTCTTTGTATTCCACACAGTATGTAGCACAGGACTTACATGTCATAGGCATTCAGTAATATTTCTTACATGCACAAATGAATAACTATTAATTATTATTTCATTAATTCTAGTGTGTACAACTATGTCAGCTGGTAATGGTTGTTGTCTCAGTCTTAGTCTGTATTCTTTTTCAGAGGTTCTAGTGGCCCTCAAGTAGCGAAAATATTCCTAAGGCAAAACTATAGATGTGATATCTAGTCCAAATTAAGCAGCCTCCTTTTGTTTATCTCTTGACATTGCATACGTTAATATATTATATGAACATAACATATTTATATCCTTGTATGTAATAGGCTACATCTTGATTCATGATTGCTTCTCTTGGAACACTCTTTCCTTTATTCTCCATCTATCCAAATCTTACTCATCTGTTAAGACTCCAACTGTTCCATAAAACTGTTCTAGATCGTGTTCTCCCTCTTCTGGTTTTTTTTCTCCTAAACAATGCTAGGATAATGGATTTTAAAGTGGTAGAGACTGCAAAAGACATCTACTCCAAAACCCTCCTTTCATAGACAAGGAAACTAAGACCCAAAGCATCGAAACAACTTGCTGAGGTACACAACACTAATGAGTCTCTAAAGTGGGATTTGAACACAGGTCTTTCTGACTCCAAGTCCAGCATTCCATCCACTATGTCAGCACTTCAATTACTAGTTAGTATGTCTAAATTTTCCCAAATCAGATAAGTGACAATCCAAACTTAGAAAAACCAAATAATTTTGGAAATAACTATTCACATTCCAAAAGATGTATCTACCTTTTACAAAAGAATTTTCCCCAGAGTTACTTTATAGTACATGTCCACAGTAAATTTAAAATATAGTTTGGTAATAAATCAAAATTACATTTTGACTCAACTTTTTAGGATTGTATCTATTATATAAATCAAAGGATATAGTGGAGGGTAGGGAGATAGCCATACTCAAGCATGTCTATGCAAGATACACCACTAGCACATGGGAGGATGTAAATGTGGATGAATGAATGAAAAATCATTTATTAAATTTTACCAGGAGTAAAACACTATGCTAAACACTTGAAATGTACATATAAAAGTGAGAAAGTCCCTACTCTCAAGGGATTGACATTCTAGCATAGAAGTGGTAGTTATGGATGAGAGTGGTGGTCTGGGGATTCAGGAATGGTGAGTATATATATACAAACACATACATACACACATGTGTGTGTGTATATCAGTCAATTTGGTTGCGTGGGGGATGGTACATACAAGAACAAGTCTAAGATGACAAGAAGGCTGGGTTGGTTGACTAGATAGGATGTGAAGGTTGGTCTGGTCTGGGGTTGGCTAGATACAGTGGATTCGGTGAGTTGGCACTCATTTACCAATTGGTAAAGCTCAGTCCCAAGGCAAAAATTCCAAAGCTAAAAGTCAAGCTAAATTCCCTAGGAATTGGGGCATAGTTTCTAGAGATACTGGTTTCACTGATGAGAAATGGAGCTGCAGCAGGGCAGATGGCAAAATGGCCAAGGGAAGGCCCATCATCCCTTCATGCCATTTATCATTGATGGCAGGTAACATTTATCTCCCTGAGAAGAAGCCCAATAGACTTTATTCAATAGCAAAGGGACAGAGATAAAGAGGAAAGTGAAGTAAGGAAGTTGAACTCTACAATAGCCCACCTAGTAAGTCCTGTACACACTGGGACAGACACCCCAAGTATCTATAGTCCTGTAAGTCAGTGAGGAATGAACTAAATGTACAGCCAGTTCCACTGGGAATGAAGATAGTTATGAACAGATATTGCTCCCTAACTTCCTATGACCCAGGCAGAGGATGAGTTAGAAACATGGATGTCCACTCAAAAAAAAAAAAATAAGATTTCTGGCTTCTTTGTGTGTATGGAGTGGAAGAGGTATGTCTTGGTTCTGGGAATCAAATAGAATGTACGGTCCATGTCTATGGTACATGGAAGTAATGCTTCCCCTTTTATTACCTTTTATTGAATCCAATTAAATGCTTTATAAATTAATGACCTTGGGAGAGGTGAATCAATAAAGCACATCGGTAGGGATGTAATGAAGGGGAGTGTCTAAGTAGATGGGGGCACAAGTCAATTAATTGGACGGATAGGGACATAATAGCACACCCCTAGACGCAAATGAGACAGTAGACCAGAGAATCGCTAACACAGAGCTGGAACTAAGGGGTAATTGGCAACTATGTTCTAAGATCCAGGCAGAGAGAAACAGGTAGAGAGAGGTTGATTCCCACAGTGATATCCCTTTCTCTGGTACTGGATGGGCTACTTTATACCTGTATTTTGTAAGTAATCCCTGACCATTACATTTGACATAGATGAAATAATGAATGAATGGAGGATTTTTGTAGATGACCCCTAAACTATTCTCATTCTGTAATTTCTTCCTTCCCTTCCCTTCATTCATTAATTTCCAGAATCATTAA
Organism: Potorous gilbertii; assembly: GCA_028658325.1. NCBI lineage: Eukaryota > Metazoa > Chordata > Mammalia > Diprotodontia > Potoroidae > Potorous > Potorous gilbertii. The sequence continues at coordinate 302,109,385 of CM053769.1, read as the reverse complement.
ATTTCAGATTTGAAAGGGATCTCAGAAATCATCTAATCCAATCCATGCCTACATTGTTATGTTTGCCATGACATCCCTAACAAGTTGCTATCTGGACTCTCCTTGGCATTTTCCCATGACAGAGAATTCACTACTTCCTGAGGAAGCCAAATCTACTTTGGGACAGCAATGATCAGTCAGAATTTTTTTTTGCTTAGATTGAGCCAAAATCTGCCTCTCTGAAATTTCCATTCTTTACTCCTCCTTCTAATCTCTACTTGACATAACTCCTTTCAAATATTTGGAGACAGTCATCATGTCTTTCCTGTCTCCTTTTCTCCATTCTAAATATCAATCAGTCGATCAAACAACAAGCATTCATTAAGCCCTAGCTACATGCCAAGAGGCACTGGAGAGTAGAGAATAGGAAAGGAGAATCAGGAGTCCAAAAGATCCAGATTCAAGTCCTGATTCTGACCCAATCTTACTGTTTACTTAGTCTCTCAGCGTTCCATGCAATTCTCAAAGACTACAAATTGCAAAAAAAAAAAAAAGTTGACCTGAAAAATGGTAGAGGGGTTTTCTTCATCTAGAAATTCCCTACTCCAGTGACATTACTTCAGTTCTTATGCTTCTCAAGGATATGGCCATTGTTATGCCAGTGGATACAAAACCAAAAACTTGAGAAGTTTATTGACTAGTAGGGACATAAGCCATGACACTGACAGTCATCAGACAGTGCAGTGAGAGCCACAAGAGAAGTCTATGATCATAGGTACAAAGTACTATGAGAAGTCAGAAGAAAAGAGAACCATGGAGAATGGAACAGAAATCAGAGAAAGCTTCATGGAGAAAATGGGATATGATTGGGCTATGAATGATGCGTAATATTTCAAGCAGATATAAATGTAGGGGCACGGTATTCTAAATAGGAGGATGACTTTGAAAGTGTAGAACAGGTATAGATTTAGAACTAAAGGTAATATAAAAATAAAACATATCAATAAAAATTATTTTTAAAGAAAGTACAGTAACATGTCTAGGGAATATCAAGTTATACAGGTTGGCTGGAGCATAGACAATACACAAAGGAAAGTAATGCTCTGTGAGATTGGGAAGGGTCTTGAATACCAAGCTAAAAAGTTTGGACTTCATTCAATAGCTGGAGGAGAGCCATTGAAGGTTTTTGAGCACTGAAGTGACAATTGGAATTGTGTGTTAGGAATGTTATTGATCCGACAGCATGTGTAGAATGGATTGAAGTAAAGAGAGATAAGAATCCCAAATCCAAGAGCTAGAAGGTATCATGAAGTCCAATTCCTCTCCTTCCACAAATGTGAAAGTTGAGAGCCAAAGAAATTAAGTGACTTGCCCAGTGCGACACAGATGGTAAATAACTGAGTTGGGATTCAAACTAGGTCCTTTGACTCCAAATTCAGTATTCTTTCTATGTTTATATGATGCTTAGGAACAGGAAGAATAGATCTGTATACACACACACACACACACACACACACACACACACACATATACACATATACATACTATATGTATTCTAAGTAGGAGGATATTATGTGTATAGATATGTATATGTGTGTATATATTCTAATTATATACACTATATATAATATGTTTTCTAAATAAGAGGATATTGTATGTTTATGTATATATATATATTCTAAATATATATGTATTGAATATATATATTCTAAATAAAAGAATATTGTGTGTATATGCATATGTGTGCTTATATGTATGTATGTATACAATACAGCAATAGTCCAAGAGAGACATAATTAGGTCCTGGGCTAAATCAGCAGTGTGTAATGGACAAAGCACTGGATTTGGAGTAGGGTGCCCTTACTTTGAATCCTGGCTCTTTTATGAGTTTGGGTAAATCATTTAACTTTTCTAGGCCTCAGTTTCTATCTAAGAAATGAGGGAGAAGTGAACTGGGTACTCTTTACAGTCTCTTCCCAGAAAAACAGATGTGAAGAGTATTTCATTGGTAGAAATGCCAAGAATTTCTTATAAACCACCTATTGTTTTCATATAGGTTTAAATAAATAATTACCTCAAAGAGGTGGCTTCCCTGAATTTTTCACTTCTTAAAATGATTGTGATAGAGTCATTTGGACACTGAGTTATCTCATCTTTCTCCCCACCTTCCCCCAACCTGTCCTAGCTATCAATTCAATAAGGGAAGGAAACAAATATTTACATAGCACCTACTATGTTCCAGACACTGTGCTAAGTGCTATAGGTTCATGTTCAGCTACTATAGTTTTCTGCCTTTTATATACTCTTCAACATATCATGTACCCCCCACAAATAGCTTTGGAATTCTTCCATGTCTGTACAGAACATGTGTCTCATTTATCAATTGGAGCTGGAGTTACCACAATGTGTTATCTCAGTGTGATAACAGAAGTACAGAAAAAGGAGGGATCTGGGAGATCAGCTAGTCTGACCCATATCTGGATAGGTATCCTTTCTGTGATGTCTATTAGTGTATCATGCGGTCTCCACTTGAAAAATCTTCTGCAAGGCAGCCCACTATATATTTGAATATTTTCACAATTGTCCAAATGTATACATACATACATGTGTAGATAGATAGATAGATAGATAGATACATAAACTATGTTGGTCTAGACCTGTGATTTTATCAGTATGGGGAAGTCCCTGGGTGGAAACTTTCCATCAATGCCTATCTGCAATTTGTCATTCAATTATAACCTTAGAGAGAGGATTACTTGGGGCATTGAGAGGTTAAGTGACTTGCCCTGACTTGCTCACATAATTACTATGTGTCCAAGGCAAGACTTGAACCTAGGACCTTCTGACTTTAAGATAAGCCCTATATCCCCTACACTAGGGAACCTCTTCAATTATTAGAGTAACTCACATTTATCCTACCCTTTAGAGTTTATAAAGTGAAAACGGCATTCTTCCCATTTTATAGATGAGGAAACTCAAAATTCCTTGCCCACAGTCACCCAGCCATTGAAAGTCAAAGTTGGGACTCCAACTCAGGTCTGTTGTTTCCAGATCTAGTCTTTTTTCCCCTTGCTCAGGCTTCCTCTCCATTCGAATTGTATGGCCACTCATTATTCTGCCTCTCAGGCTGCAGTCCCAGCAGCCACCCTGTTCAGCTGGTGGGTACCCGGTGCCACCTTGGCTTTCACATGAAATATGCTAATCTTGGGGCCACGATTTAATAGAGGGTCCAGCTGGTGAGAGCATTTATTTCAGAGAAGTGTGAATGCTGTTGCCATGGCATGCAGCCTTATACCCAGGGAGCAGAAACTAGGGGAAAAAGAAATCAGTATTTTTTTTTTTGATGATGAGTGTTTTCCCCCCTCCTTCCAAATTTCATTTCCCTCTCTGTGTTTCACAACCAACTCGCATTTCAGTTTTGTGTCGAAAACTGGCACTCAGATAGCCGTTTGAATCAAGGGGCTCTGTGCTGAATCTTCTCTCACTCTCCATATGTTTACAATCTCCCCCTTCTATCTACAGAGAAGGGGGCTAGGAAAGAGTTATTTTCCCATAGTGTGTGAAAATAGCATCTGAATCAAGAAAGAAACAGGAGACACTCAACACCGAACACACTATAAATCAGTTCCTAGCTTAGAGAAGGCTGGTCGTCAGACAAACTGCTCGTCGGCCACCCTGAGTTCCAATTAAATTCGTGCAAACTCGGTAGAATGTTTTAAGAGAAAGACAAAACTGTGGGCCCCCCAACAAGTTCTCATTTGGCGTGTGTGTGCATGTGCGTGTGTGTGTTTTCATGCATACAGACACACAGAACACAAAAGATGTTCTGCATACAGCCTTTCATTTCAGTGACTCCCTAGTCCCCCTAAGATAACATGCAAACCCCTCAGACTAGCATCTAAGACCTTCCACTGCCACAATCTGGCTCCAATCTTACTTTCCTGGCTTATTTCAGGCTACTCCACACAGCCTACATTCTAGAAAAAGTGGGAGACAGCTCATCTCCTGTCTTCATGTGCTCACCAAGTACTCTACCTGGAGTGTGGAACACATTCCCTCCTCATTTCTGTGTACGAAAAGGCTTATGTTGTACTCACTGAAGGCCCATTTCCTCTGCCACCTCCTCCAAGAAGTCGTTCCTAATTTCCTTCAGCTGGAAGTGACCAATCAATCAACAAACATTTATTAAAGAAGGACTAGAATTTAAGAATTCCTTCAAGGACCAAACTGCATCAATTCACAGCAGTGCATTTGCACACACTAGAGACAGTAGGATGAAAATTTTTATTTCATCGTAATTTTACAACATCTGCTTATAATTATTTGCATTCAAAGTATATGTCCTCAGATAGAAGAAATTATTTTTAAAATAATTTAAAATTCCTGCATCCAGGGACACCAATTGATGTACCTCATCCTTCTTATATTTAAGCTCTTGCTATGAGCCAAGCTCTGTGCTAAGTGCTGGAGGTACAAAGGAAAGGTCAAAATAGTCTCTTCCCTTAAGGGAGACAACATCCAAATTAATAGGTACACATAAGATACAGGGCATGTGGAAGAAATCTTTCTTTTTCCAAATGTTTATAGTGTATTACACCTTGATTTCTCCTTGGTTCCTGTTCCACTTTTTGCCTTGTATCATTGTTACTGATGTACATGTAATATCCCTCTCATTAGATAGTATAGTCCAGGGGTGGGGAATCCACAGCCTCGAGGCCACATATGGCCCTCTTGAGGTCCTCAAGTGAGGTCCTTTGACTGAATCCAAACTTCACAGAAAAATGCCCTAAGTAAAAAGGTTTTATTCTGTAAAACTTGGGCTCAGTCAAAAAGCCTCACCCAAGGACCTAGAAGGCCATATGTGACCTTGAGACTGCAGATTTCCCCCCCATGTCTGTGAAACAGGAATTTGGTTTTTTTATTGTCTTTGTATCCTTTGTAGCTTAGCATCGTGCTTTGCATACAGTAAGTGCTTAATAGATGTCTTTTCTTTCATTCATCTCCATAGGGGCAGTGTAACATAGTAGATGGTCTGCTATACTTGAAATCAGGATACCTGAGTTTGAATTCAACCTTAGTCATTTGCATAGTCAAGGCACTTAACCTGCCAAAACCTCAATTTCTTCATCTATAAACTGAAGATGACTTGTCCAACCCACTTCCTAGGATATTATGAGGAAAATGTTTTACAAACACTGCAGAGTGTTATAGAAATATGAATGATTATTTGTATCCCCAGAACCCATCCTTAGACATAGTTGGTATCTAAGAAATATTTGCTGTCCTTGTTATGATGGAAGCTCTTTTGCTACTTTAAATGAACCTTCATTCCCAATGCTACTGTCCTATTATAAACTCTTATCACCTTGTCTAAACTACTGTATTCTTTTAGCTGGTCTCTCTGTTTCCCTCCTCTCCCACTCCAATTTATCCTGCACACTGTTGCCAGATTAATCTTCCTAAAATACCACTCTCATTACATCACTCTCCAAACCAAAATCTTCACTGTGTATAGGAAAAAGTCAGGACTTCTCATGCTGGCATTTCAGGCCCTCTGCAATCTGGACTCAATCTGTATTTCCAACTCTTCCTCCTATTATTCCCTGATAAAAAACATCAACCGAGCAGATCTCTCTAGCTCCCAATGGGTGTGATGTCTTCTTGTCTCTGAGTAACTGTCCCTACTAGTGGTCCCAGAGGTAACTCTGTAGCCTGCCTCCCCCTCCTAATTCTCTACATTCTTCAAATGCAAGCCCACCAGTTCCTTCACACCTTCCTTAGGGACACCAGCCTACACTGATCACTCCCTCTTCTGGAGTCCTGAAACATTCACTGTCTCTTGTCAGGCTTTGGAGACTTGCCTCCTACCTTTTATCACTATCTTTTCACGTGCCTTAGTCTCCTGACTGCCACTTTCTGGCTGTGTGATCTTGGGCAATCACTTTCATCCTCTGGTCCTTCATTTTCCTCATCTGTAAAGGGAAGGGATTTGTTTCTAAGGCCTTTCCCTTCTCTGAAACCTATGATTTTATAGGAGACTGTGAGTTCCCTGAGGAAGGGGACTGTGTCTTATATGCCTCTGTCTCATCCACTGTGCCTAACACAATGGATTGCCGAGTAAATGTTTGGCATATAATTGTCCTCATTTTCCTCTCTTCTCCTTTTACATCTTTCTTTTCCTTTTCCTTTTTTTCTGATCTCCTTCCTCTTCCTCCCTCTTCCCTTCTTTATCTCCCTTTTTCCCTTCTATTTCTCCTTGGTATATATGATTTTGACCTGTTCTATCCCAGTTTAGCTTTGATACTTCACTAGGTAAAAATCCCTATCAGTCAATCAAACAACCAATCAAAGATTTTAGAAAAAGTATGAAAATTCCTTGAAAGCCATAGGGGAACATGAAATTATACCAAACCAGAGGTCTGTCTGAAGTGCATGAAGATTTCATTATGTCTTCTGGGTCCTGTTCTGAGTTCACCTTGAGTACACTCGATTGAAGAGCTCTAGAAAGTGGAGTGTGGCATTCTCACTAAAACCCTTTGGAAACAGAAAGAACTCTTTGGAACAGGGCAGAGAGAGGGGGAGAGGAAGGAAAGCCCTTAGCTTCAGCCTTGGATTTCCATTCTTCCCCCACCAACCCAACCCCTATCCTCCTTTGGCCGGAGAAGGACTTTTCGAGCTTCAAAGGGACTAGAGGATTTGGGACGTCTAATTTTGAGAAGAAAAGAGTTCATTCCAAGCATGGTGGACAGCCAGTGAAAACAACATGGAGTGTCATTGTACAAGGAATATCAAAGTAGGCCATAATAGCTGGGTCATATGATGTGAAATGGGATAAAAGAGATATAAGATGCTAGAAAATGTAGAAGAGCTATGAAATATGAAAATGGAAAACTTCATATTTTAGCCTAAAGGTAATAGAGAGTCACTGAAACCCATTTGGGAGGGTGCATAAAGGGAGCCTATACTTTAGAAAAATCACCTTGGTAACTGAGTAAAGGATGGCATGGAGTGGGGAGAGACTTGAGACATGGAGACCAGGTAAAAGACCATATCAGCAGTCCATGTAAGAGGTGATAACAGTGGTGGCTGCATGAGTGGAGACAAGGGGGATCATAAGAGAGATGTTGTGAAGATACAAAGGTCAAAATTGAGAAAAGTATTGGATATGTGGCCTGAGTTTGAATGAGAGATTGAGGATCACACCAACGTTACTGGCCAGAGTGATTGGGATGATGATGGTGACGTTCTCAATGGTAACAGGGAAGTTCAAAAGAAGGAAGGGTTTGATGGGATTGGAGGCGGCGAGAGGGATTAAGAGTTTTGTTTTGGTCATGATGAATTTGAGTGACTATAGGAAATGGGGCAGCTAGGTGGCTCAGTGAATAGAATGCCAGGTCTGGAATCAGGAAGACTCATCTTAGGAAATTCAAATCCAACCTCAGACACTTACTAATTATGTGACCCTGGACTAGTCATTCAACCCTCTTTGCCTCATCTATAAAATGAATTTTTCTGTAAAATGAGTTTTCTCATCTGTAAAATGAGCTGGAGAAGGAAATGGAAAACCATTCCAATATCTTTGCCAAAAAAACTGAAAATAAAACATACATTTTATGATATCCAAGAAGTAATCGCTGATTTGGAAATTAAGAGAACATTGGTAACTTTGGAGAGGACATTTTCAGTTGAATGATGATGTAGGATGCCCTATTGCAAAATTTACAAGAGAGTGAGAGGAAAGAAAATGAAAGAAACAAGTGTAGATAGCTTTCTCAAGGAGTTTAGTTGAGAAGAGAGAGATACAGGATGATGGCTAGAGGGTATGGTAGGATAAAGTGAGGGTTTTTTGAGGATGGAGGAGACCTTGAACATGTTTGTAGGCAGCAGAAATATAGCCAATAGCTATCATCTCCACTGAGAGAGTGGAGATGATAGTGGGAGTAATCTGCTGGGAAGTTGATGGGGTCAAAGGTGATGAAGGAATGGATTCATTCCCCTCCATTCTTTCCTCTTCAAATTTTCTTTATATACTATTTATATATACTTTATAGTATATTTATATACTTTATATACTATTTCCCCAATGGCTCCAAACATGATCAACTCTCTTCTATTCTTGAGATACCTTCACTTGGCCCTGTCATTTCCCTAGATTAGCTCTCCTCCTGTATCCCTTCTCCCTTTCACAGGCACAACTGCTAGAAGGAGGTGCTCTGTATTCTTGTTTCCATTTGCTCATTTCTCGCTTCCCATCTTCTTGAAATTCTGGCTTCTGACTACATCATTCTATTGTTACTGCTCTCCCAGGTTACCAATGATATCTAAACTGCTAAATCGAAAGGCTATTTCTCAGTCCTTGTTTCACCTGATCTCACTGCAGCTTTTGATAGCATCGACCACCCCCTTCTCCTGAATACTCTCTCCTTCCTTTGGTTTTCAAGACACTCTCTCTGCTCTCCTCCCACCCATCATTTTACACTGTCTCAGGCTCCTCCAGTGGATCATCTATCACTCTTCCATTAAGCTTGAGTGTCCCCTTAAGCAACATCCTGTGACCTGTTCTCTCTCTGCATACCCTCTCTCTTAACCTCATGATCTCTGTTGAGTTCAAAATCAGCTCTATGAATATAACTCCAAAGCCTATACACTCAGTCCTAATTTTTCTCTTGAACTTCATTACCACATCACTAACTGCCTCCTGCCTATCTCTACCTAGATTGTATATAAACAACTCAAATTAGATACATCTAAAATAGACCACATTATCTTCTCCCAGCCCTAGGCCATCCCAGATTCCTTCCAGGGGGCACCTTTAAAGACCTTAGTTGGAGCTGGCACCAAGCAGGAATATCCTTCCCCCTCTCTCCCTTAGGTCCCCCAAACTTTACCTCCAATATTTTTGCCAATTCTCCTTTCTCCTTTTCCTTCCTGGCTGAACAGTCACCCTTTCTTCATGTCTACCCCTACCAGAGAGAACCCAAAATCCCCACTTCTCTATGAACTTTAGGCCTATTCCCCCCCTTTCCCAATGGTGATACACCAGTCTCAAGGGCAGAAGCTCTCATGTATCTAAAGAATTCCTGAGCCTTTACCACCCATCCTTTTCCTATGCTTTTAGGAGCCATGGGCCTTTCCATCCTCCTTGTAGCTGAATATTCTTATAGATATTATCCCCCCCACAAGTGAGCACCTTGAGAGGAAAGACTACCTTCTTTTTCTACCTGGATCCCCATTGTTTAGCATAGTATTTGGCTCATAATAAATGCTCATTAATAATTTTTCATTCATTCATATATTCTCCCACATCCTCTAGCCCTAGCCTTCTCCTAAAGATCCTTATTTTTACTCGATGTTCCACCATTCTTCTGGTTTCCCATGTTTGCATTCTTGGGGGTGATCCTGGATTCTTTCTTCTCTTTCATTCCCCATATGCAACCCGTTGACAAGTGTTGTCAATTCTACCAGCACAACATATCTCACACCTACTCCCTTCTCTCCATGCCTCTAACCACCACCCTAACCAAAGCCCTGATCATTTCTCACAAGGACTATTGGAACAGCTTCTTAACTAGCTTCCAGTTTCTCCCTTCTCCCATTTATCCTTGACAATGCTACCAAAATAATCTCCCCAAAGTGTGAGCCTATGTTGCTCTCCTACTGAAGGATATTCTTCATTTTCCTCTTGCCTCTAGAATAAAATGTCAACTCCTTACACTGGTTTTTAAAACCATTCTCAGTCAGATTCTAACTTACTTTTGCAGATTTATTGCACATTACTTCCTATCCACACACTCTATAGAGCAGCCAAATTAACCATCTAATTCTTCTATGGACTTAACATTTCATCCCATCTTTTCTCAACTTGTACATACCTCCACCCTCAGGGTGTGCTAGAGCTAGCTTGCCCCATTCTCTTGAGCCGATTGTTAAATTTTCAGTGTGAGCATTCATACCTTTTGAAATTGGCAAATACTACAATTCAAGGTTTGGTTTATTGTTTTGTTTATTGTCTAGACTTAAGAAAGTAATGGAGAAAATGCTAATAATGAAAATTAAACTCAAAAGTGTGTGGTGCATACATTCCCTCTCCCCTGCCCCCAGCCAGTTGTTAAATAGTTGTCAGAACAACCCTGATGACAAGCACTCCTTCATCATCTCAACCTCTGGGGATCCCAAAGCTTCATTCACATGCCAGGTACTATAGCTAATTGCTAGAGATACAAAGGAAAGTCTCATAGTCCCTGGCCTTAAGTAGCTCCAGCCAGAGGAGATGATATGTACATATGTAGGTACATAGAGAGATTTAGAGCCACAAGGAGGGACCTTGGAGGCCAACAGCAAAGGAATAGTGACTAGAGAACCCAGGTCACCTGGGGCCAGGAGTATTGCACTTCCCACCACTCAACACTGCCTCTCTTCAGTCTCAAATATATCATCATTGAAGAGGGTTCATCATAAGATGCAGACAAAAATATTGGTTGAATGAGATGGAAGATCAGGAAGAGGCTCCTGGGAGACATAACAAAGTTATTTCTGATTGACTGCCAGTGGAGACCTTGAGATGTTGCTCTTGGGGATCACAAGCTAAAATTTATGCTCATGTTCCTAATATGTCAAACACTGGGGATTAAAAAAAAACAACAAACACAGTGCCTGTCCTCAAAAAGCTTACATTTTTACTACTTTCACTGGTACAGATAGCAAACCTCCCACGTCTTTTCATGCTGACCCTGGAGTCAAGAAGACCCAAGTTCAAATCCTTCCTCAGATGTATGGCCTTGGCTGTTTGGCCCTAGAGGAGTTCAGAGAAGCCTCAGTTTCCTTACCTGTAAAATGTGGATGATAATGGCACCTACTTCTCAGGGTCAAATGAGACAAGATTTGTAAATCACTCTATCAACATTTAAATGCTAGTTGTACATCCTCCCAAAACAACTCTTTAGACAATCCACCCAATGTACTGGAGGCCTTCCCTGAGTTCTCTGAGTATTTCCAAGAGTACAGCATTCATACTGTAACAACATTGCTGGAAGTTTTTCCACCAGTGCCATAACACTTGGTGTGTGAATGCCAGGCATCTAATAAAAAAGTCTGTTCATTACACAGTGTCTTTCTTATTCTTGGGAAGTTATCATTCTGTTTATCCTTCTAGGAAAATTTTGTTTGGAGAAAGCATAGAAGCTTAGAGAGGGAGGGACCTATAAATAATGTCTAGCCAATTTCCCTGGGTTATGGGATGAACTGTCTCAAATCACTCAGCAAAGATTACCCTGGTTAAAAAGCACTTTTGAGAAAGGGAACCTATCAGACAAATAAATAGTGACCAAGCACCTGCAGATCTATGCCCAGAGCCCTACACTTGTTGATCTGGGAAGGATAAGAAGTGTTAAGTTTTGTCCTCCAGGAACTTAATTATAGTCTAATTGGGGAAAGAAGGTACATACACATAAAGAGAGCACCAATAACACCAGCTAGCGTGTATGTGTGTGTGGAGTGGGGAGTCAAAAATTAGTGTGTCAGATTTTGCAGGAAGAAGATCTCCTAGTATGACTGTGAGAAACTTCAAGAACTGATATTTGATCTGGAGCCTTGAAGAAAGGATAAAACTAGGTCAGGGAGGAGAGGGAAGGACATTCCAGGCAAGAAATATCTCCCCGACAAATGATCTCCCTGTTTGCTCTGCTCTCTTTCCATCTACTTTGTGCATGCTTTGTATATTGCACCTCGTTATTTACACGATATCTCCTCCTTAGAACATAAGCTTCTTGAGGTCGGGGACTGTCTTTTTGTCTTTCTTTGTGTACCCATCATTCATTTAATAAATGTTTGGTGATGTCTTTATGGTGGACTTGTTTGTTTATTTTGCCTTTAATTTTGCCTTTAAATATTTTGCTTTAGGGGTCTTCAATTTCCTCCATTCTAACAGGTTTAGATTAGTCATTGGCTTCAGAACTAGGAAAGACTTTAGAGATTGAACCTTCCTGTTTCATAAAGGAGGTAACTGAATCCCAGAGAGGAAGAACCTAACATATGGGGTACTTTGGAGCCACCTCAAACCAGTTCAAGTAAAGCAATTTTTAAATTTTCAATATAAGCAATTACCGTTTGGAAATGAGCAAATGATACAAACTAGAGTTTCTTTTATTATTTTGTAGAGTAGCCAGATTTAAGAATGTGGTAGAGAAAACATTAGTAATAAAGTTTAAACTTAAAGTGAGTCGTACATAAATTTTCCCTCCAAAAGGGCTCATTGTTAAACATATATCAGCACATCCTTGTCAAGGGTTACATTGTGCTAAGGAGCAGTTCATAGTATACAGGAGTGTGAGCCTGTGTTTTCTCTCTGATGTTTGAGTAGGTACTTTCTACAGTTTTGAGGGCCCTCAAAGGCAGGTAATTGGCACAGTAGAAAGAATATTAACCGTAGAGTTGCAGAATCTGGGTTTGAAACCTTTGGTTTTCCAAGTGATTTTAACTAAGTCTTTGATTTTAATGGAATGACACTGGGCAAGTCACTTAACCTACCTAGGCCTCAGTTTCTATATTTGTAAAATGAGGAGATGGGATTAGTTGGCCTCTAAAATTTCTTGTAGCAGTAGAGCTTTGATCAAAGGGCTTCTTCAAAAGAAAAAGAGAGCTCTCTAGTCAGATTTAGGAGTTCTAGGCAGTATAGTGTGCTGGGATCTGCTCATTACCATGCTCCTCATCTGCTTCCCCCCCACCCCCCATCTTGTCCCAATCCAGAAGTGGTCCAAGACACCTGTCCTGGTACAGATGCCACCAGAAGGAAACTGATGAAGTACCTTCCCTCTTCCCCACAGTCAAGGTCAGAGATGGTTAACCACTGTTGCCTCTGTAGAGAGGAAATGTGGCATTGTGAATGTGATGAGCAATGACTTTGGAATCAGAGGTCCCAGGACTGGACCCTATTTCTACCACATCCTGCCTATGTGTCCTTGGACAATTGCTTCTGCTCTCTGGGTCTTAGTTCCCTTCTCTATAAAATGGGGGGATTGTAATTGAGAGCTGATGTCTTCCATCTCTAAATTCTAGGATCCTAAATTATGCCAGGCAGTAGTTTCCTCAGTGCTGTCATTACATCCTACACTGGCTGTTTAAGGAAAGATGAAGGAGAGGTGGCAGAATCTTTGACCCATGCACACAGATGGCCTGGCTGAATAATCTTCCAGCACATTGCTACTTTGTAACAGCACCATTGTTGACTCAAAGCCAGCTCAGAGTGTCGGAAGGAGGGGAATTCAGGTATTTTTATTTTCTAGGAAAAACAAAGCGCTGATTGTATCTAAAGGCTGTGTCTATTCACTGCCAAACCAGCCAGTTGGGGCAGATTTTGGCTCCAAAAAGGGAAGGTTTTCTAACAACTAGAGCTGTCCAACGCTGAACCAGCCTGCCTGCTGCAGTTGTGATTTCCTTCTCACTGCCAGAGATGAAGGACCATGTGTCAGAGATCAGAAGATGAAGTTCCTGGAAAGGAGCTAAGAATCTAACTCAACTCTATTTTATAAATGAGGTCCAACGAAATGGAGGGGAGGCAGCTTTGTAGAGAGAAAATAGCTCTGGATCAGAAGTTAGAAGATTTGGCTTAAACAACCAAAGCCTGCCACTTGCTATCTGTGTTAACCCAATTTCTCTGGGCTTCTGTTTCTTTATTAGTAAAATAAGGAGTTGACCTCTGAGGTCTCTTCTTCAGCCCTAACTCTACGAAATACAAATATTTCCCAGGATCTCATGGGTGCTAAGTAGAAGAGCTGGGATTTGAACCTAGGATTTTGGGTTCCAGATTCAAAGGTCTTTCCATTATATTTTGCTGCTTCCCTCCTGGGCTGTTATGATTATTGAGTGAGAGGTCAATAAAATCATAAGACCCCTTAGAGATCATCTAGTTTGACCTCCTTATTTTCATCTTTTCTGCCTTCCATTTATGATCTGAAAGTCATCCTTTGTCCAATAGATATAGGACTGAATGAGACCTTGTATACTGGGTGACTGAGGGAATGTGATGCAGAAGAGTAAAACCAAGGACAGTCAGTGCAGAAAAATGATGGATCTGGAGTAAGAGGTTGCTGTTAATTAGTTATTTCAATCATGTCCTATTCTTTGTGACTCCATTTGGGGTTTTCTTGGCAAATATACCAGAGTGATTTGCTATTTTCTTCTCCAACTCATTTTATAGATAAAGAAATTGAAGCAGAGGGTTAAGTGATTTACCCAAGGTCACATAGCTAGTAAGTGTCTGAGACCAGATTTGAGCTCAGGAAGATGAGCCTTCCTAATTTTAAGCCTGGTACACTATGCCCTGTGCCGCTAGCCACCCCATAAGGGGGTAAGCATAAGAAGATCTGAGTTCAAACTTCAGTTTTGCTACTTATTCCCTTTGAGAATTTGGGCAACTCACCTCCCTTCTCTGGGCCTCAGTTTCCTTACATTTAAAATAAAGAGGTTGGATCAGATGGCCTTTGAAATACTTTCCAGCTCTAAATCTATGATACTTTAAGTAATGGAAAAGCTTGAAAGTCGTCTGTGACCACCCTCACCCCCTTTCCTGCATCTCCACTTCTTGTTTTCTCCTTCCCAGTTACCTATTCTATTTTCTATTGTGAAAGGGAGGAGTAGAAAATAAGCTATTGGAGTCCAAGTCTTTGTATTTGTTAAGAGTTGATTGTTTTTCTTCCTTGAGATGTATAAACAGTAATGAGGAGGGAGGACTAGGAGGGAGAGTGAAAGGAGGAGGGAAGGGAATGAGTGAACTATCCCAGAGGCAAAGAAATGCCTTTTTAGGGCACTGAAGAAAGGGAGGGATTTCTAACCCCCCAAGGGGGCAGCAGTTCAAAGGTGAAGACTCATTTTCTGTGCCAGTGTGTAGGTTAAAAGTGAACATCCTAAAGGTCGGAAGGCTAGCGCTAGAACAATCGATAGGGTGAGGTAACACTGACAGCTGGGATTTGTCCCCATCAATCAGGCCCAGGTTCCATTAAAAAAATCAATCCCTATAACCAACATCAAAAGTCAACTTTGTGAATGATGTTACCTGCAAAATACTGTGTTTGGAGCCCTAATTCTGCAGGCCTTACTCGAGCAGAAATGATCTGGAATTGAGCCCAGAGGGAGTAAACTTAACAGCTGCTAGAATTGCCCAGATGCAGAGAGGAGAGGCTGCTTTTAGCTGCTGTCCAAGGTCTTCTTCCTTAGTCCTTTTCCTTCAGGACTTAGGGCATAGGGGGTGGGGGAGGGGAGGGAAAGATGTCTGTCGCTGGGGCCAATAGTTCTCCTGGGTCTCCACACTTCAGAATCGGAAATGGTCAGAAAGACAAGCAGAACCTGGCTTTGTGATTTTCCATATCTTAGCTAGGGAAATGGCAACTTAACACAGTGTGTGTGTGTGTGTGTGTGTGTGTGTGTGTGTGTGTGTGTGTCCATGACACTGGGGAGATAGGCAGGAGTTCAGGGAGTGTCCATCTATATGATTATTTGCATATACTTTTCCTTTTTAAAGGCACAGTTGCCCTTCACTAGCTCATTCGTGTGCATCTCATTACACAAGCATGCATTTGTGTACACAAGGGACTCCCTGTGGATGATCTCTGGAAGCAATGCAATCTTGCTCTTACTTGCTGTGGAATCATGGATAAGTCATTACATGACCATGAAATTCTCTGACCCTCGGTTTCTGTACCCATAAAAAGGGGATTATGAGACCTGTACTGCTGACCTCAAAGAGCTGTTATGCAGAAATCACTTTGTAAACTTCAAAGTGTTCAATAAATATAGGTTCTCATTGTTGTCATTGTCTCATTCTCCTCATCTTTTTGTATGGAGCTCAGATAACATCCTGGGGCAAGTCACTATCATCCCGTCACTCTCTTATATTCAGTGTTCCATGGACTATCCCACAAGATATCATTGTTATTAGTGAATGTAAAAGCAGAGACACAGTAGAGTGTGGTGGGAAGAGCCCAGATGTGTGAGTCAGCAGAAGGGGATTATAGTCTTGGTTCTCTTACTAAGGTCCTGTGTTGTTGAGCCCCGACTCTAGAATGAGTTATATGTGTTTCAGATCTTCTAATGCTTACTCCTGTGTGACTCTGTACAAGTAGATTAACCTCTCTGGACCTTAAGTTTCCTCATCTGCAAAAGGAAGGGTTTAGACTAGAGAATCTCTCAGGTCCTTTCCAGCGCCTAGATAGATGATCCTATGAACTTTTGAATT
The DNA here is from genome assembly GCA_028658325.1 of Potorous gilbertii. Taxonomy (NCBI): domain Eukaryota; kingdom Metazoa; phylum Chordata; class Mammalia; order Diprotodontia; family Potoroidae; genus Potorous; species Potorous gilbertii. The sequence goes on along the minus strand of CM053769.1, from coordinate 302,093,178 downwards.
AGTCGTTTTGCTTCCTTGTCAGCAATTTCTCCATCTTTAAAATCAAGGGCTTGGATTAGGGACTTAGATGAGCTCTAAGGGTCTTCCAGATCTGGCATATTACAACCTCAGGTAAAATCCAGTGATGCCCCACTCTTCCAGGAAACTAACTTACTCCCCACTGAGTTGACTCCAGTCACTGGGAGGTAGGAGAATGAAAGGGAGTGGTGTGCAGGAAGGTTTGGGTGGAGCAGCAACTATTTCTATAAATGGGACAATCATTCTGTGTTCAGCACATGCCTAAGATGAAGGCCACATCTGTGGTGCCTACTCTATGGTACTGATCACCTGCTTGGTAAAAAAAAAAAAAATACATTTTTCTCTGTGTAAGGAGTTAAGGGGGCGTGTGTTGGGGGAAGGCATCTTCCTAGAGCTGATTGTGCACTTTCCCATCTGATTGCCAACATTTATTCAATTACTTCACTCATTACCAGTGTGAGCCTCCACGGCTCACCTAAAACCTCCCCCTGCTACCAGCAGATCTATTAGAAGGCATGTGCACCTGGCAGGAGCATCTAAGGATTAAAAACATTCCCGAGGAAGAGTGTGCCTGCTTCTTGAATAACTTAGTCTCTTGCTCCCCAAGCTGATAAGCCTTGGAAATACTGCAGGAGAAAAGCAAGGCAATGACTTGGGGTGGGGGTGGGGGGATGACTGCTAGGACAAAGAAGAGGTGGGGTAGAGAGGGAGTGGAGAGAATGGAGGCTAGGTGCTCCCAGGACTCTTAACGGCAGAATTTCCATCTGGAGGAGTCTCCCAGGAACTGATTCAAGATCTTTATTTTGGTGAAAGAAGAAACCCTTGTTTAGGAGAGATAGGGATCTAGCATTCTGCTCTTTTTATAGAATTGTAAATTATTAGAGCTGGAGGGGCTTTAAATACACACACACCCCCATTTTATATTTGGGGAAACAGACCAGAAAGGGGAGGGGACCATGCAAGGTCATATAGCTATTAATAGCAGAGCTGGGATTTGAACTCAGATCTCCTGACTCACCTTCCTGTAGTCTTTCCAATATATTACACTGTCAATTGTCATAGACAATTTGCCCAGGGCAGGTAATAATTTAGATACATGAGTGGGAAAAAGCTAAAGATGCCACTCCAAGGGGAGGGTGGATAGACTGGAGAATACAATGTAGTCTCATTTTTTTCCTGGCCCCCACCTCTCTGGATCTTTGAGTGATCAAAGGAACTTTTAAAATTCCTTTACTGAAGCAGTTGGAGTGTTAACCTCTCAGAACTGTCTGCCCATCAAAGGGGTCCTAGTGTGTCTGTTTAACTAGTGACCCTTCCCTATTGTGTAGAGTAGAACCTCTCCAATCCTTCACTCATATTCTGTAAGGGGACTGGAGACACTGCTTTGGACTATGTAGATTTTGGTATGTCTGAAAACTGCCTTTGTTCACTGATTAATTCATTTTTACAAAGTATATTTTAGCACAATGAAGACATAAACAGATGTAGAAAGAAAGGTGGGTATTATGTTTATAGCATTTTTAGGGGAGGGGGGAGAAGAAGTCAGAGGGAGGGAGGGAGGGGGAAGAGAGAGATAGACAGAGACAGAGATAGAGAACCAGAGACAAACAGCACATTTATTTAAGTGCTTCGGAGGGAGAAGGAGGAGGCAAACACTATGTTAAGCACTGGAAATATAAGAATACGCAAAAACACAAAAACAAGGAAGTCCCTGTCTTCAGGGAGCTTAAATTCTAATAAGAAAAGACAACGCACAAAAGGGAGACAGGAGCTATTCCCCAAAGGGTAAGGTCCAGAAGAAGTCTGAGTCATGGGCTGTACTCGATTTAGAGTAGCCATGGCTGGTGTGGATGCTTCCTCAAATGGAGGTTTGGCTCTACTGCCGTATGGCTCCATTTGGAATCTTTTTCCCAGGATCTACTTTCTCTTGCTACCACTGCCTGATCCCTCATACCCATTTATGTAAACCTTGTTCCTCACCATGTTCCCATTTTAATCAACTCCACCTTTCCATGTGCCCAATGAACAAGTTTCTTGAGGACAGGGATATCTTTACATGTTCCACCTCTACACCAATGAAATCACTAGTTCAAAACAAATAAAGAATTATAACTCACATTTCTGTACACATTTAACTTTTACAAAGAATTTTCTTGACAGCTTTGATGTAGGTAGTGTAAATGCTTTTCCTGCCTTTTTATTTCTCTTTTTCTTATCTAGACCTACAATTTGATTGCTTCAAGGAATTCTCAGAAAATTTTCTCTACTAATGCATATGGATAATTGTTATAGTTAATTGTAGTAACTATGGTCTTTTAATCTGAGTTTCCTGAAGTACTGAGAGGTTAAGGGACTTGGCCAGGATCACACACCTATGAGTCACTTGAACCCAAATCTCCCTGACCCCAGGACTGTGTCTCTATCTACTATTTCTTATCTCCTTATTATAGATGAAGAATCAAAATAATACTCATATTTCTGTCCTCACAGGATTGGTGTGAGGAGGGAAACACTTTGTTGACCAAGAAGTGCTGTGAACCTTGTTAATACTGTGATCTTTGACGAACCAAAATGTTGGGGACTCCAATGGCAATAAGAGACATGGACAGCTGTGGGGAGGAAGGCAGATATCCAGAAGGAGAGAAGTATACAGAGGGCAACAGACAGGGGCCTGTAAAGGAGACATTGAGTGGGGCCAGTGTGACAGGTGCAGAGGCTTCTAAATCAGCCTGGAAACAAGGAAGCATGAATATGTGAGGGACTAACATGGTTCCATAACTTCCCTGCAAGACAGCAAAAGAGCAACCAAGACAAATTCTAGTGACATCCACCGCCCACTTTGGGCATTAATTATAGGAAGTTTAATACTAGGCAATGGAAGAGAAAAGAGGACTCCCTGGAATGAATGCCTACCTTTAGGCTGACTTACTGCTCATTAGTGCAAGGGGGTGAGGAGGGGAAATTCAAATCAGAAAACTCCTTGTTAGATTGTGCTGGAAGGCAAGAGAGGTGGAAACTCAGCACTAAAGCAGCAGCACAAAGGAGTACAAATGAGGAATGAGAACCAAGAGATCTGCAGTCTCTGCTCTGCCACTTCCTTACTGGGTGACTTCAGATAAATCTCTGAATTATTTTTCCCCAAGCACATCAAGGGAGTTGGATGCAGGGGTGTCCTTGTAAATGTTTAACAACCAGCTCTCTAATAAGGTAGGACACAATTTAATTTACATTAACATTTTCTCTATCATTTTCCTAAGTCTAGAAATCAACAAAATAGTCAATCAAACCCTGATCTATAGCATTTGCTGATTTCTAGGGTGTAAATACTCACACTGAAAATTTAACAATCCACTCTCAAGCTGGCTCCAGCATATCACTTGGATTAGGTGGCACATAAGGTCTCTTTTAAGTTCTATAAGTGTGTCCCGTATTGGGAGAAGGGGGAGCCTTTTCAGTATATCTCAGTGCTTCATCTTTTCCCTTCCCATCCCCCTGACCCAATAGCACAGTCCATTAAGAAATGGCTATGCAATTAACTTTTGATTATCCCTGCTAATATCTTGAAATGGAGGATATTCTCTACAAACAAGGGATAATGTAAAAAGCATTTATATCAGACTTTAGAATGCTATTAGAGAAGTACTCCAGTATCCAGTATACACACAGTCTGTCTTATATACAATGACACACACACACACATATTTTGACATTCCTGATGTTTTATTTCTGGCTTCAGTTTCCCTTTCTATATCCGTCTTCATTCCAATCAATTCACTCCCACTCTCACCTGTACAGCATGGTGCAGGGGAAAGAGCATTGACTCTGAAGTGAGGAGGATTCAGTTCAAATCTTTCCACTGACACTTCGTACCTGTGTGACCTTGGATGAGTCACTTCCCTTCCTGAGCCCCACATCTCTCCTCATCTGCAAAGACCTTTGAGGTCCCTTCCAGCTCTGTGGGTCTAAAGGGTCCATGATCTGCTTTCTCCCATTGGTTTTACCTCTTCTATGCAACATGACTAATGTGAAAATGTGTTTAATAAGAATGTATGTGTAGAGCCCATGTAAGATTTCATGTTGTCTTGGGGAGGGAGGGAGAGAAAATTTAAAACTTATGGAAGTGACTGTTGAAACCTGAAAACAAATAAATTTGGAGAGAAAAAAAGGAAGAAGAAAAATAAAGGGCCTATGATACTTTCTATGGAAAATTTGGAAAATATTGACCATCTGCTTAGGAATATCGAAGAGGCAGCTGAGCTGAGATTGGATACAGCAATGAAGTCTGCAGTACCAATAATGTTTGCCCAATTCCCTTGAGAAGAAATGGTTTTTGCCAGAAGGAGAGATGTTACTTTCTTTTTATGTTGGGGTTAAGGGAATTATTTTTTGAATGTTATCCTTTTGGGGTTCACTTGTAGAGAGATATTCTCCTTGGGTTAGGCAGGCCCTCTCTAAAATATTCTTGGAGCTTTTCTCCAGGTTAGTCAAAGGACTCCTTCCTCCTTGGGAACTGTCCCCTTCAGCAGGAGCAACAGAGCACTCTTCCCAGATAGGCAGCTGGTAATTCTCCCTCTTCCATCACTCACAGAGGACCTGACTCTGCATTCCTTATCTGATTGGAAGGAAACACTCCTGAATGAGATCCAGAAAGGGAAAAAACCTCAACAGGTGGATGAGGAGGGAGGTACAGGGGAATCAAAGGAAGGACAGAAGCTGGGAAGGGATAAGGGAGGAAATTGAGCAGGGAAGTACTCACTTTGATATAACCATTCAGACTCTAAGACTCTACCAACCCTGCCCTAAAGCATCAGGCAGAATCAGAGACCCATCACATTCCCTTTGACCCTTCTATACTCCACACCAGAGTCTAGGACCAAGGACCTTCTTTGTTCTGCCCCACTGGAAGCAACTCTGGAGTAGAGCTCACCTGGCTGAGCTTTGGGGGCTGACTCCCTCAAATAGGCCTCATCCCTGTATAATTACTCAGGACCCCCAGAATTCCTCCAAATCCTGCCTTAACCCGGGACTGATCATCTACCCTGCTGCTAATATATTTGCCTCCTCTACCTTCCTTCCACCCCAGGAATAATGAATCTACAGTACTATACTGTACTAGATACTGTACTGTAAAGGATACACCAATCTATTGCCTGTTAGTTGCATTCAGCATTGTTTTCCAGATCCTCCCTTCCCTGACTACTATGCCTTCCTTCCCTATTAGTCATCCTCTTCCTATACTGCTGTCACTCTACCTGAGTTTTTCATTGTACCCTCTAGAAAATTATTCCACTGTTAACATACTCTCCTTCAAATTAGATCAGGGTCCTACTCTGAGGAATCACTTTGTGCATATTTTGTTTTTAATTTTCTATGCACATGCTGTGACCACTCAAAAGAATACAAGTCCCCTGAGGTCAGGACTTGTTTTGTTTTTGCCTTTATATCCCTAATGCCTAACTCAGTACTTGGCATATAGTAGGTAATTAATAAACCCTTGTTAGACTTGGATTGAATAGAAGCAGTGTAGCTCCCTGGGGGTTTTGTGCCCTTCTCCCCCTCATCACTCCTGTGGGTAACTTACAAGTGTCTATGTTTAATCCCATTCCAGTTACTAACTTGCTGTGTGTCTAAAAAAAAATCACAACTTTCTGTGCTTCTATTTCTTCCACCCACAAAGAGAGAGTACAATTCTAATCACCTCCTGGAGTTCATGGGAAGAATTTAATTATAGAGGCTGAAAGTAGCCTTAAAACATGGAAAGTCAGGGCCAGAAACAATCTTAAGAACAGAAAATGTCGAAGTTGGAAGGGACCTTTAGGATATAGAATGTCAGAACCAAACCTAACATTAGAACATTAAATAGCAAAGCTGGAAGAAACCTTAGACATCACTGAGCCTAACTGATTCATTTTACAACTAAGGGACTTGAGAGACATGATGGCACAGTAGAAAAGAAAAACCCACTTGATTTAAGATCAAAGAACCTGGGTTCAATTTCTAGCTCTGTTCCTACTATCTGTGACCTTGACCAAGTCACTTCATTTTCCTGGGCATCAGTTTCTTCATTTGTAAAGTAAGAAGGTTGGATGAGATAGCCTCTAAGGTCCCTTTCAGCTCTACATTTAAGATCCTATGGCTAGATATCTCTTCTACCTATAAATCTACACTCCTACTTGCTCAAGGTCACATAGTAACCCATTAGTGGCAATGCTAAGATCAAAATCCAGTTCTTCTGATTCCTAGAACGGTGCTCTCATCAAAGATTAAGCAGAACCTATACTTGTCATCAGGACTCAGACAAAATTATACTGGCAGGGAATGGGACTTGACATGCCTCAGTCTTGTCTCCTGTGTAGAACTCCCAACAGTCTTCCCTCCTCCTGGCAAGACAGGATGCCTCTCTTGGTAGAGAGGGACTCAGACAGGCACGCCAGGAGCACCACAGTCCAGGAGACCATTGCTTTGGCAGAACAACATGTGAAAACTGTCAGTGTCTGGTTCACACAAGGACTATTAGCCCCCTGCCTCCATCCATAGAAAGTTTATCCAATAAAATTCAGGAGAGAAAAGAACACATCCTGTTTTATATCTCTCTTGTTGTAGGCAATGCACATCTTTGGAGATCTGTGGATGAAAGGCACCATATAAAATGCAATCAATTATGTATCACCATTACTGAATTAATCACATGTATGATTAATACAGTAATAATAATTAATGGAAGTATGGTCTAGAGATTCGAGCAGTGGACTAGGGGGGAGGAGTCTAGGATTTTGCTTATCCACTCTGCCATTGACTTGCTCGGTGACCTTGGGAAGGTCTCCTGAGCTCTTGGTGCCTTGTAAAATTTTTCTCTCAGTCCCTCACACCTTGGAAATTAGTATAATGACCCATCTATGCTTTGAAATTCATGGAAAGGCCCTGGTAAGAGTAAAGATTGTTGCCATAAATAAGCCTCAGAATCTTGATCGCTTAAGGTCAATGAGATAGGAACTATAGATTTAGGATGAGGAAGGCAATTATAATTCAAGTCAACAAACACTTGGTAAGTACTGCCTGGGTACAAGACACATAGACCTTCTTATGTTTTCATCAGTATTTTCTCATATGCCCCAGAAGATAGGGACCTAATGAAACACTTCCAATACAGTGAAAAGAACATTGGATATAGAGTTAGAAAACAGGGTTCAAATCTTAACTCTTCTAAATTCCATCTGTTTGATGTTAGTTGTTTATGGAGGGAGTAAGGGGGGATTTGATGGTACTTTCCATAAGGTCCTTTGTGGCTCTAACTTTCTACACATTCTAAGGCTCTTTCTGACTTCTCTGATTAATAGAAGTTATTCTTATTAACTCCAGAGGGAGATTGCAGGTGGGTTGGACTAGATAATCTCTCAGATGCCTTCCAGTTCCAAAGTTATGATGTTGCTAGACTATTCACTCACTATGCACCCTAAACTGACAAATGCTTTTTAAATGTGAACTCCATGTCTTCCATTTGAATCAAATTGTGCAAAGAATACAAGATCATGCTAATTGAAAGATTGATTCTGCTGGTTAGCAGGAGAACTGTGGAGAGTTTGGGAGGTATGTTAACACTTTCTGACCCCTGGGTTACCATCATTTGACTTCATTTCAAAGCAGAGGTAATTACTATAAGACCCTTTAATTAGCCAAACAGGTTAATATACCTCCCAAACAGACATACTGACTACCTGTTCACCAAAAAGACTAGGACTCTGATTGTTTTTTCCATTATTTCTAAGGGACCATGTTGGGCACAATGTGCAATAATCACAATAAATAGGAGATCTGTTCACCATATCCTATGAAGAATTTTCTTTTCATTGAAGGAGAGCATAATCTCAGTCTTCAGATATTCAAAGGTCTGTCATGTGAAATTATGGAGAAGTGGTATAAAATATCACCAGAGAAATGTATAACTGAACAAAAGATGGGCTCTTCATATTGAAAGAACAAGGGGGTACCCACTGGACTGTCAGTATATTCCATTACTCTCCATACAATGTCAAGAAAACTTGAGGAAGGTCGCCCAACATATGAATGGACACTCTATGGGGGATTTATGGTAGGCCATGAGGCAGAATCAACAGCACAGATAGGTAAGCATGGCTTTTTTTTTTTGGAGGGGGGAGGCCAGGTAATTGGGGTTAAGTGACCTGCCCAAGGTCACAGAGCTTGTCAGTGTCAAGCGTCTGAGGTCAAATATGAACTCAAGTCTCCTGACTTCAGGACTGGTGCTCTATTCACTGCACCCCCTAGCTGCCCCGGATAAGCATGACTTTTGGTCTCCATCGAAGGAAGGAGTGTCTCCACTGATAAGACATCACAGAACCAGTGGAGTATTGACTGGAACCCTGTGAAAATAGGATTCATTGAATATTTTGTGTGTCTCCAGAAGGTAAAATGAAGACTAACCAGTAGACAGACTGATACAGGCTCACTATAAGGAAGAGAGTTTTAACAATTAGAGCTAGTCAAGAATGAAATAGGCTAATAGAAATTAGTGAGTTTTCCATTACTTTGGGTGTACAAGGAGAAACTGCATAACAACCTCTCAAGGATATTGGAAAGAATTCCCGAATCTGGTGGGATATTGGACTAAATAACATCTAAGATTCCTCCAGGTGTTAGGATTCAATGAATTTATGAAAATTTTGGCAGTGCTGTTTTCTAAAGGCTGCTGTGGTATCCTATCAATTTATAACAACAGAATACTAGAGCTAGAAGGAACCTTGGAACACAGAATGATGGGAAGGACCTTAGAGATCATATACTTTCTAGAGTATATGGATGAGGAAATGAGAAAGCAAACTACTCATTTAGAAGCCATTTTGAAGTCAGTTGACCACAGCTGAAAGGGGTATTTTAGAGTATAGCCACAGCGTTGCATTTTGACCCGCTGTCCATAAGAGATCAGTTCTGATTCTTTCGCTACTGTGTTTAGATGAAATGGAAATAAAATGCAAACTCTTCTAGTTCTTGTTTGCTGTCCTGACAACCAGGCAGACCATGATGATGGAGGAGCAGGGTTTTTCCAGGGGATTAATGATTCTGCCAGAGAAGGGAAGAGGCTGAGGGGACTCTAGTCCATCATTTCCTTTGGGAGGTGTCTTGAACTATGCCCTCCATTTTTTTACTACCGTGTAATCTAAATATCATGATGATATTTTCACCTTGAAAGTTATATCCATTTAAGAAGGTAGTAAGGCACTGGATTGGGTAACTAAGGATATGCAAAAATCTAAATCTAAATCCTCCAAGGTCTTTATTGGAGTAAGTACTTTTTGAGGATGTTTTCTGGCTTAGAGCTGGGGAATGGATAAAATGTTCTTTAGAGCATTCTTTTCATAGTTGTGTTCTCCCTGGAAGATGAAGATGGCATTGGACTCCCCAATATCATTTTAAAATGGAAAAGTAAGGCTTTGATGAGAACTGTGATGTGTCTAGAGTTAAAAAGCAAGTCAGTGACAAAGCAGGGGCTTAGAATGCAGAAATCTTGACTCCCAGGCAATATTTCCCACCTGTGCAACAAGTGAGGCTTCATAATTCTACAGTGTGTAGATGCTATTTCACAATAGGCCTTGAAATAGAACTTGGGGTGTAATCTCATTTTTCAAGAAGGAACAACAAGAGCAACTTTATGACTGGGAATAGGAGAGGGTTAAAGCAGAGAAATAGTAGGGAATAGGGCTTGGCATTCTTAGTTCTTACTCCCTGAAGCCTATGTGACCTTAAACTAACTTATTGTCTTATTTTCTTTTCGTCTCAGTACCTCCCTTCTTTATGAACCTGAATAACAGTGATAACTTCCCTTGAGATATTCAGACCTATGAATACCCAGACAGCCTCCTAGAAGTCCCTTCTAGAGGACAGAGGAAACTCCTTTTCAACCCACAGAAAAGCTGTACATCAGAGAATCTCTCAGGGGCTGAAGAACTATGATTTGCCTTAACTCATAAACTCTCAGAGGGTCCCCCTTGGTTTCTCTCCCAATTCCTGGAGGAGTTCTCCATCGACCCCATCTCTCTGCCAGTGAGGGTAGGTGCGATGACACCTTTTTGTAGCTACATGCCAATCCCCCTACTCCTCCCGAGGAAAAATCTGGCTTGGCTTAATCAAAAACAGATCCCATCAGGGTGGAGGCGTTGATGTGTCAGCTGATATTCAGTCTCTGGTTATTTGCTCAGTTTTCTCCCCCCTCCCCATCTTCCCAAATCCACCCACCCACCCCTTTCTCCACTGCTCTGGTCCTTATGTGTAGCACTGAAGAAGAGAAAGAAGCCTTGGATGTTAGAGGGGAGCCCTCCGAGCTGGCTACAGAGATCAAGGCTCTTCCTGGTACCCTGTCTGGGTTTCGATGGGGGCAGCTCCTGCTCCCACGGGCCCTTTGCCAGCCCAGTGGAGCCCCTTCTGCTACTCCAAGGAAAAGAAGGCTGCAAGAAAACTCCAGCAAGAACAGTGGCTTATCCCGCAAACATTCATGGCTAAACTGAGCTAGGGATGCGCCCTGTTTGTATTGGTGAGCTTGCCCCCAGGCCCAAGAAAGGAGATGTTTAACCAACTAGCCCTCAGAGCAGCCTCGCTTCATCACCAGCCGACTGCCGCGACCAGGGCATCTCACTGGCCCTGGACCATCCTGCTCTCAGCATTCCCTCCTTTGCTGCGGCTCTTCCCCTGAGTCTGGCTGTATTTCTTTCCTGCAGCTTTAAGAAGACCATTGCTCCGTGGTGGGATGGTGTGTTAAAGCCACACAGAGGAAGTTACGCAGCCTGGATCAGACAGTGAGATAAAAGCTCCGATTGTGATTGAAAGTGATGGCAAAAGGATTTAGCTTCAGTATTAACTTGGAGAGGAGTGGAGGGGGAGAGGGAGAGGGAGATTTCCTAAAGCTCCCAGCCATCTGTCCTGGAGCTCAGCTGGGGGGATGCTGACCGTCCTAGATGAGAAGAGGTGAAACCCACCACAGCCCAGGAAGGACCAGATCCCAAGCACTGTGGGTTCTTTCCTTGCTTCTTTTCAGGGTGAGAGGGGGAAAAAAAGTTTAACTTGTTTGTGATCGACCTCCGACTCCACCCGAGTAGGAGGCGCGGGCAGGCTTGCCTGCCCCCCTCCCTTCATCCAGCGTCTCTGGGACGGCTGCAGGCAGCTCCACATGCATCCTGATTGCTCTCCAACCCCAAACTAGCAGCAGCAGCAACAGCAACAGCAGCAGCAGGAGGAGGAGGAGGGAGGAGAAAGGACCAGCTTTCACCCCTACATCCCCCTCACCCACCCAGTCAACAGTCAGAAGAGAAGCAGAACCCAGAGGGGGTGGTGGTGCTTTGGCTGGCTGACTGACCTGCGCTCCTCGGTGGAATCTGTCGGTCCCTCACTGCGCCTGTTAGAGAGGCACCAAGCCCGGGTAAGGCGGAGAGGAAGAGAGAGAGAGCAAGGCTGGAGTGGGGGGGAGGGGGGGGGAAGAGCTGCTGCAGCTTCGCAAGACTGGTTTCATTTTAAAAGGGCTCGGGTGACCATGCAGGCTTTCCCCACGAATGTCGCGCGACGCTTAAAGCAACCCGGTGAATTATCAGATGTAAAAGTTATTTAGTAGCGTCTTCTACTAGGAGAGATCTGGAGTCTCCCCCTTAGAGGGGTGTGTGTATGTATTTGTAGCAATATCTTAAAGGAGAAGGTTTTCTTTTTAGCTGACTTCTAAGGGATTGGGGTTGTATTGCCCTATTCGGATTTGGGGATTTTGCGTCTGTTTTGTGTTTGAGAGTGTTAGGGAAGGATGTCTTGCATATATCAGTCTATATTCCCATACAAAAATAATTAACCCTTCACTTGCATACAATCTCTCCCCTCCAATTTAACTCCTACTTGGGAGGGGCAGAACAACACTCTCCCTTCATTCCCTCCTTTTACCTTCCCCTCCAGACTGCAGACCGATGACTGTCAACTTGCGAAGAGCGCCTTCTTTCCAGACATGACTGGGAAACTTCTGTCCTGGGTCGGACTCTGCCTCCTAGAAACAGAGATGGGTGGGTGGGTGGGTGTGTACCGATCGGGGACAGTGTGAGGAGAACCAGGATGTCGCGGGGAAGGCAAGGGAGCAGCGAAGCTTTTTCTGCAAGTCGTTTGCATTCCCAAGGCTTCTCCAGAAGTTGTTTGTTTAAATGTTGGTGCAGCTGCTTTTTTTTTTTTTAATGGTTTTATGCTGGAGAAATGGAAGGAAAAAAGATGCAACTAATTACTAGGGGGTTTCGAGTGTAGTCTTCTAATTAAAGGAGGCGATGCCAAATGAGTAGGGCACCCTTAGTGCTGACCGGTGCCAGGGGTTTTATTAAATGCAATTATTATTAATTAATAACGTTGCCTGAACACAACTTTCAATAAAATTTGCCTTGGAACTGCTCAGAAATAGCCTATTTTTCTAATGCAGGCAGCTTGCATTCCGCTATCAGTTGTAGTATGATCCTTACTTAACTCCAGCCCTACCAAAGTCAGTTGCTTGTGGCCACCCGCCGGCTCCCTTCACTGCTCCTGGCGCCCACAAAAATAGGGAGAAAGATCCCTTCAAAACAGTCTCAAAGGGACTTTTTGTGCATGAGCTTCTCCTAATCCCGTGCCCTAGAGAATTCAACTTTTTTTAAAAAGAAAAAAAAATAAATTTCTCAACTACCCAGAACTTTGTGAGTAGTTGGACCAGGCAGGGAACACCTTGACTTTAACCCGTTTTCGGATGTCCTGACTCCTCAACCATCAGCCCTAGTAATCACCGCCGAGTGTTTGAGAGTGCGGTGAAAAGGCACCAGTGAGAAGCAACCGCCCACCTCCAGCCACGAATGCCTGATGAGACGAAGGGAGGTAGTGGAGAGACAGCAGACGCCGCCGGCTGGGAGGTCACCCACCTGGCCTCTGAGCTTGGTGCTCCCGAACTCGTTTCTTCTTGCCTCCCGCTGCACAGCTTTCCAAGACCGTCCGCTTTCTCGGACCATCTCAACAGCCGTCTTCCAATGGCCCGGAAAAGTGTGTGTATTAGGGCGGAGGTTGGGGTAGGGATCGCGCGAAGGAGGGCGGTTGGGGATGACAAGTGGACCCGATCCCATCACCGCAAGAAGACCCTTCTAGGAACGTGCGTCGGAACCTGAGTGAGCTGCTCCAAGTTTACTCATTGTCACTGAAGCTGTCTGCAACTCCGAGTATTGCCTCTCTGAGATCCCAACCAGACAGAAGAGGTGATAATTCAGTACAATAGGAATAACTAGGAATAACAGTTCAGCTATCCTGTAAAATCTAATTTGGTGTGTACCTCTCCCCCGCCACCCTTCCCCCTACACACACACACACACACACACACACACACACACACACACACACACACACTTTGCCTCTCTAAGACTCTTAAACGAAAATAAAGAACATTGATTCTATTTGTTTCCAAGAGCTACAATTTCTTAATAATAGCAGGTGGAGATTTATTTTCCAAGGAGAAAACAAATGCCAGAATGAAACCTCTGGTTATGAATATTTGCCCTTCTCGTTTCCCACCGCCTGATTTATGCTTCATTATTCAAAAAACTCTGGTGACCTTTTTTTTATATTGTTCTGGCAAAACTAAGCGTAATATTAGTGCTGAAATCATAATCCGCCTCCCCCCCGCCCATAATGTCTGCAAATGCACTTGATTGACTGATTGTAAATATGTTTCCCAGGCAGATTCGGTTGTTGTTGCTTCTCTCCGCCCCCCTCCCCTCAATTTTCCCGGGAATGTGCAGCATTTAAGCTAACAGAACTGAGGAGTAATTAATAGATATTTCAGTTTAGCTCCACACAGCTCGCCAGCCCGCCTGCCTTCTCTCCCTCTTTCCCTCCCGCCGCCAGCCTCACACTTAAACATAGTCCTTCTGCCAGTAATGCCGATGAAAGCGATTGTGTTCTGCAGGTTAGGAAAGGAATCCCTAAAGTTAACACCATGTCTAGCTCAGGGAGAGGAAGAGAGACAATTGCTTCTCACTGGACTCCGTTCTGAGCTCTACCTGTCTCTGCTATTCCTGAACAGTTGGAAGTCACCCATTTGATGAATTAATTAGGAATGGGCTGTTTTTGGTGAACACAACAACAGCTCTGATATCAGCATTCAGACCTTTGCCTGTCACACACTATTTTATTTTTACTACATTTACTCATGCTGTAAAAATAGAACACAGACGGTATTCTTTCTGAGAGTTTTCTATCAGGGAATGCATTCAAGGCCAGGCGGGCTATCTGTAGAACAGGCTTTCCCTCTGAACAGCACAGAAAGATGAGGATGTTTTAGGTTCTCATTCATCTCCATCAGGAGCCCTTCATCCTGAGAGAAGGGGAAGGGGGAGAGGTTAATTCAGATGTATGAATGCCCCTGTACAGGGATCAATGAGACTATAATTCAGGGCTTCACCCAACACCTGATAAACCGTGTACTCAATTGGATTGAGCAAAAATGGCTCATCCACTTTGTCATCTTTGGCAGAGGGTGCGTGCGTGTGTGTGTGTGTGTGTGTGTGTGTGTGTGTGTGTGTGTGTGTGTTCTTTGGCAGAGGGTGCGTGCGTGTGTGTGTGTGTGTGTGTGTGTGTGTGTGTGTGTGTGTGTGTAAAAGGGAATTATGGAAATTTGTTAACTCTTCTGTCTTCATGTTAGAAAATTGCCCTTGCCATTTCTATTTTTGGAGATATGGGATGGGGATCAGAATGATGGTTCACCATCACCTTTGGAGTAGTTCTGATGTCTTATTTAACAAAATAAGAAACAATAATACCTCGTAAATCTGGAGTTAATTCATCATAAAGAGTCTGGCTCTATTGGCTAAGTACATTACAGAGGTCTGGTTAATTTGGCAAGTGTCCATCAGTACTACATTTATAGTATTTAAAATATGTTTAAGAGTATAATGATTATATTAATTATATTATTTAAATGATTATATATATACTTTCTAATAATTATTATTGATGAAAAGGATGATAGTAATCATGGTGACCCAAACAAATACAAACAGTGAGGATAATTGCAGTGTCCTTGGTTCTGCACAGAAAATTCAATAGGAGGAGATGGCATTGTTCTTCTGAAAGCCTTCAATATTGCTAGTGTCTTAAATTTAAATATATATAATATAAATTTTTATATTCTAAATAAATTTTGTTGATGGCTCTTAGATCATGTTTTTCTGCCCAGTATTCTTATTTATTGGCCTGTGTTTCTATTACTATCTATTTTTCTCTACCTATATTCATAGTCTAGTCTCTGATTTTTAATAGCTCTGGCATTTGACTTGCTAGTAAAGCAACTATTAAATCTTGGCTCGTGGGATCTTTTGGAAAGTCTGAAGATTTTCATCCCCCACCCCAGGATGGGGGAAGCTATCACTGACCTAATCCCCACCACTATCAATGATAAGAAAACCCATCATCTTTTTTTAATGATGTGCTTTTTCCAGATGCACAATTCCAATATTAATAAAAATAACCCACATTTCTCAAGAGACCTTGACAGATAGCGCACTCATTTTTTTTTCCCATTTAGTTGGAAAGCTTTTGTTCTTGTAAATCTTTATCTCTCTCTCTCTCTCTCTCTCTCTCTCTCTCTCTCTCTCTCTCTCTCTAATTTGTTGCAGGTGTGGTTGCTAATGAGCACTCTCTCCACCCTTCTTACAATGAAAGACAAGCCAGACCCCAGGTACCTGGATGGATTGGTAGCTGAAGCTTCGGAAACTTCATAATAAGTTGCCTGTGGCTAGAAGCCAAGGTCAGCTGGTCTCTTATTAGTGCCTATCCCCTCTTCAAGTAGAGCAAAACAACCCATTCCCTGATCAACACCTCAGTGGCTTTTTATTTTTTCAGATGAATCACAAGATAGCTGTCACTTTAAACCCATATGAAAGTCTTTCTATTTTTTTGGTTCAAAACATTACATTCAGTCCCAAAGAGGAATATGTTTCCAGCTAACATGTACACTACCTGATTTTGTTTTATGTTTTTCTAATTCAAGCCTGGGGGGTTCTTTTTAAGTTCTTTCCAGCACACCACACTTTAAGGACCCTTTAAGCCCTTCATTGATTGGGAGGACAAAAATTAAAATCAACCAGATCCAGCCTCATGCAAGATCCCTGTGGATTTTCTCCCTATCCCATTTCAAAACCCTGTCACCATTGGCGAGTGTGCCCAATTTCATCAGCTTCACCTTCCCCTTGCTATGCCAACAATAGAGGGGTGCGAAGTTATGGACGACTTTTTGATCTGCTGGTGAACAGTGTGAGAAGCAAGCACTCGCTCTGAGTTTTCCACATCAGCTGGCCAGACTTGCCTTCTGGACAAAGAGGTTTCTTCTTGCCCACAAACCAGTGGTCCTTGGACCTCTGGAATGTTCCTGGTCACTCCTATTTGGTAGATGTGGCATCTCCATGTTGAGCCCAACATTTACTCCTAACCCAGACGCTGCCTTTCCAAGGCCTCTTCAGGCCTGGAGTCCACCACCTCCACCTGCTGTCATGCTGCTCTTGGCGTCCCTTCTGTTGCACTGCCTCCCATTGGCCATGGGGGACTATGACATTTGCAAATCCTGGGTGACCACGGATGAGGGCCCATCCTGGGAGTTCTACGCCTGCCAGCCCAAGGCCATGAGCATGAAGGACTATGTCACAGTGAAGGTGGAGCCTGCGGGAATCACCTGCGGAGATCCCCCAGAGAGATTCTGCACTCATGTAAGTAGATGTCTTTCTTCCCTATTAGTTCATTTGAAATAAAAGCCTGGGGGTGTATGGACAGTGTGGGACAAACCCCCAAGGCAGATGACGCTACTAGGGGAGTTTCCAGGTTCTCAGTTCACTATTGTCCTTTCCCTTCTCAGCCCTCCCTCACCCTCACCCTTGATCATGTGCAAAAGTACAGGTTACTCATCAGACCATAAGACACAGGATAAGGTAATTAAGTGAAAACTGGATCCTGATCTAAAGGGCACTCTCACTCTTTAATTCCCATTTGTAATCATTATACTCCTTACCCTTCTTCTTTCCTCCCCATTTCTCCCATTGTCAGTGCTGCTTTTTCAGTTTCCATTCAGCTTGATGACATTAGTATGTTCCTCTGGCCTAAGGCATTGTTCTAGGGTGAGCAGGCCAAGAGTCTATATGCAAGGTTTAGAAATTTTGTTCAGTCCTCCTTCCTCGATATACTTCCCCCCATCACCTAGAGAAGTGATACTCTGCAGGCAACTTGGATGGGTTCAAATGACCCTGCCAACCTGCTACCCCACTCATTCCCTTTTGGGATCATAGGATCTTAGAGATAGACCTGAAAGGGAACTCACAAGTTAATTAGTTCAACCTCTTTCATTTTATAGTTGAAAAAAATGAGGCCCAAGAGCATACAGGTAGTCCGGAGTGAAACCATAATTGAAACCCAGGTCTTCAGACTCCAAATCCAACTCTCAGTTCATAGCACCATACGACAATAAGAATAAATGGGAACAGTAGTGCTGCTTTTATTAGATATTAATAAGAAATGGTTTTTTTTCCCCTTCAAATCCACAATTTCATTAGTATGAAGAACTTCAAATGAGAAAACTGGGTATAGTAGATAAGGCAGTGGGATGAGAAATCCCAAAGACCTGGGTTCATTCATACCCTGCCTCAGACACTTTCTAGCTGTTATTCTGAACAAGTCACTAAATCACCCTGTACCTCAGTTTCCTTATCTGCAAAATCAGAGAGTTAGACTAAGTGGCCTTAAGGTCCTTTCTAATGGTCCTACTATTGTGGCAATTGTACTTCAAGTTGGAGCCTTAGAGAGTCACCTGGGGACACCAACATGTTAAGGTACTTGCTCAAGGTCATACAGCCAGTATTTCTCAGAGACCAAGGAGGATTTGAACTCAGGTCCTTGTGATTGTATCCCACTGCTCCAAACAGCCTTTCACTAGTGAAGAATAGCCTAAGACAATTGTGAACAATAATACCAACCTTATATTTGTATGGTATTCTATACGATATCAAGAATTTTCACATAAATTCTCTCATTGGCTCTTGCAACAATCCAGTGAGTTAAGAGAAGGTAAGGATTATTATGCCTGTTTGGAAGTGAGAAAACTAAGGCTTACAGAAACTATGATCATGTGGTTAGTAAGTGGTGGGCACACAAATAAAAATCCAGGTATTTTTTTACTCCTGATAAAAAGCTTTTCCCTCCATATCTGATTCTCTAAGAAATCAGGCAGTAGATCCAGGCATATTGAGTTTCTTCCCTGAGCTGTGATGCAAATCTTTTGTGACCTTGCAAAGGTCTTTCTGTTTCTTAGTTGAAAATAGAGATGCAGTTGCTGCTCCATACACATACATGCACAGTTTCATGTGGCTGCTTTGGTTTCTGGCACATAGAGATCCATTCAAGAGGACACATGGATGCAGGGAAGCCCTTCCCATGCCTGGAGGTGACTGAGAAGGTCACTTGAGAGCTCAGGAGTTGGGAGAGAGGGCAGTGCTTTCAGGGCAATGTTGATGAAGGCCTTGGTGTCTAGGCCTTGTCAGGACAGGGGAGGGGACAGAAAGTCCAGAATGAGGTGGCATCCCTTTTCTAAGCATGTGAGAGAGCTAACTCTTCACCCTCCAAAATGAAAGACAGCCACTAGCTCTTATATTTAAAGCCTCAAATGTATTTTTTTTCTTTTAAATATTAATCATTGCCTTTTATTTGGCATACCGCAAGGCTTGTTTTGGTGGGGGAGGGGAAATGGCTGATTCATAATTCATGAGACTCACTTTTGTTTAAAGAGCTTCAGGGGTCAGAGACAACCAAAAAATCCAGGTCAGAAGCTCTCCCCCATCTAGATCCAGTTCAGATTCTCCCCTGATCCCATGCTCCCTTCCCTCCCCTTGATGGAGCCCTTGTCCTGAGACTGGCAGGTTGTGAACCAGGCATTACCAGCCACTGTCTGTGATGGGCTAACCTTGGCACTAGGCAGAGCCTCCTCCCCTTTCTCCCACCAACTCACACTAATCAGTATCCCATCTCCTCTTCCCCAGGACTCACCCTCACCCCTAGTGTGGGTGAGGACCGGTGGTGGGCAGAATATACTAGAAGAAGACCAAAACAGAGCATTTCTAAGGTCTTTGTTAAAGGTAGCACCTTAACACTTCTCCACCTGTTTGGTTACCTTAAATATTTGATCATGGACTGCCATCCCGGCCTTGGTCTTTGATTACAAATGTGAATCGTACAAGAATCACACTGACTGGCTTGGTGGGGAGAGTAGATTTGAGGTGGTGGAGACCACCCCTTGAGGACTTGGCTTCCTCAGGTGTGAAAGGACTCTTCAAGTCATGTCTGCTTTCTTCAAATCCAAGAATGTTCCTACTGCAGCTACTAATCGTAGCTGCCATGTATGCTGTTTGCATGCACTTTAAGATTTGCAAAGCACTTTATATACATTAGTTCATTTGAACCTCAAAACAATGGTGAAAGTGAATATAGATAATATTCTCCCCATTTTACAGATGAGAAAACTGACGTCCAGAGCCAGTAGGTAAATGTTTTACCTAGGGTTCCACACTTAGTAAGTGTCTTAATGGGTTCAATCTAGGCCTTTCTTCCTCCAAACCTAGTGATCTATATAGTGCACAATACCATCTCTTACTTAAGGAAGGAAATTAACAGCCTTATATTCAGTCTATATATTCAATATGTATATTCAGGTTCGATTTTAATAACTAATTCTTCCTAAATGTGATTGACATAAGGATCAGGACTTCTCCCTAACAACAGAGGGTCCTGTGCAACTACATCTTCTGCTCAATTGTTAGCAATTCTGAATTACAGCCCCATCTTCCCTTGATCCAAAGCCAACTTGTCCCCATTCTAGGAATAATTCACACAGCTCTGACCATTATGTTTCTACAGACCTACTACAGAAAGGCAGACTAGGGCATGCAGAGAGAAACAAAGAAATCTTTACTTTTATCTGGGGTCTGGGGTGAGAATTCTCCCTCTCCGGCTGCCTCTCTCCTTCTCATTGTTCACATCAACGCCCTTCTGGCAAGGCCGCCTGAGAAATGAATTGTAAATTTCACTCTGGTGAGGAAGGGGAGGGGGAAGATAGACAAGATAAATGAATAAATAAAAACCTGGATGGTTCTAAATGCACAATGAGAATTAATAGGGAAGAGCTCTCAACCAAGGATGCTTGGGCAAGGGTGAAATTTGAATGAAAGCTGCATAACCTCAGAAATGGTATCATGCCACCTTCTCAGCTTGGGGGAAACACACAGCACCAGGGGCTACTATTCTAGTCTATGGACTGGGGAGGGGTAAAGAGAGCGAGGAGATGTTACCAATAGACATCCCTGCACTTTCGGCCTCCCTTTGTGAAGGGTGGGAGATGGCTTGGCATAGTAAGTAATTAGGCAGTTCTCTTCAAGGAAGAAAGGTTGCCAGCCAGCTACCTGTGCTGCTTATAAAAAAGGAGGAATAAACTTTCTTTGTGCCTTAGAGACAATAGCCAACCTAAGGAGAGGGAGGTAAGGAGTGGAGAGAGGGTAAAAGCCAGTGGACAGATATATTCATTGTATCCCTTTGTCGGTATCCTCATTACCTCAGTTTCTGAGAGGCAGCTAAGCAGAGTGGATAGAATACTGAACTTGGAATCAAGAAGACCTGAGTTCAAATAATACCTCAGGTCCTAAATGGCTGCATGATTTTGGCCAAGGAACTTCTTGCCACCTTGGTTTCTTCATCTATAAAATGGCAGTAATTATAGCACCTGTCACAGAGGTGTTGAGAGGAACAAATGAGATAATACATGGTTAGTGCTTTGCAAACCTTACAAAGCTATATAAATGCTTCTATTATTATTTATGAATATTGCAAGGCTAGAGTGCAAATCTATTTCTCTTATTTGATAGTAGCAAGTTAAGGTATTTGGAAGGAGTTGGAGGGATTTCATATATGTATATATGTACACACATGCATATGTACATATACAGTCATATGTTTGATCATATAAAAATCCTATATAGGTATCATATATGTATATGATGTGTATGTGTCATATGTGCATATGCTATATATGTATATGTATGCACACATTTATATGCATACACATTTCAGTCCTTTTTTCAGTCATGTCTAACTCTTCCTGATCCCATTTGGGGCTTTTCTTGGCAAAGATACTGAAGTGGTTTGCCATTTCCTTTTCCACTTTATTTTACAGATGAGGAAACAGGGTAAAGTGCCCAGGGTCACACAGCTAGTTAGTGTCTGAGAACAGATTTGAACTCAAAAAGAAGGGTCTTCATGACTCCAGGAATGGCACTCTATCCATGGTGCTCCCCAGTTGCCCCTTGATACACACACACACACATCTATATACATACAAACACACATGTGTACATATTCCTCTCTCTCCATATATACATACATTTAGGCAATGTGATCCAGTGGGGAAAGAAGAGTTGAGTTCCAGTTCTGGTTCTGACACTTAAAATCTGTGTAAGCTTGGGCAAGCTGTCTTCTGTCTCTGGATTTCAGTTTTTTCATCTATAAAATAAGGGTCTGGGAATAGAACTGAAGTGCCAAATATGTGGTCTCAGATTATAGCCCCAAATACACTCAAATATGGCCAAACTAGATTACAATGTAATTGGGAAGTATTTTTTAGAATAAATTTAAAAATACAATAAAATATAGGTATTACTTTCTAAGTCATCATGGGCCCACAAGGATCCTCTTGTATGGTTTAGTGGTCCTCCGTTCTATTTAAGTTGGTCACCACTGGTTTAGAGAATGCCTGAGGACCATTCCAACTCTAAAGCTATAATTTCATGATTTCTAAGGCATCAGCAGTGCTTTCCTAGGACTTGAATCAGCTTCTTTCTCCTGAGCCACTCAAAGATACCACAGGGCTTCCATTTTCTTGATTGTGGAATCTTAAAATTTAGAGCCACCTGGGACCTTGGAGATTAAGTGTGATGGACAAAACCTCTTATCTCCCAAGCTTCATGTTTCTATCAAAGCTATGCATCACAAAAGTAGCACAGCCACCCCGGTAGTCAGTAGCCCAGGGACAGAGAAAGAAAACTTGAACACCAGCTTCTTATTTGACTTTAACATCTCTGTGCCTCAGTTTACCCACTTGCAAAGTTTCTATTGCCAAGGCTGCAACATGAATAAATTGATGGGAGCCAGATGTAGTCTCAATGTTCCTTAGATCTCTCCTCCTTCACATCGATAAATGTTTGACATTGAACACTGCATGCAAAATTAAGGTCAGAGGCTCCGTGCCTCTCACCAGAACTCAATATTTATGGAAAAGTTTCCACTTATGGGGTGCAAAGCTGCCATGCTGGCTGACTCAGGTCTTTTTACCCACTGAATTCTTTCCCCTCAACCCCACAAATGAGTACAAATACGCAAGAATTCAATCACTAAATAAACATTTACTGAGTACTAGATAATGCACAAAGTCTCTCTGTTGGGTGCTAGGGGAATAGAATGAAAAGAAAAAGACAAGAACTCTTGGTGCAGTAGAGAAAGCCCATATGGAATTTGGAGTTAGAATGCCTGGGTTCAAATTCTGACTTTGATACTTAACTATCTGTTGAACCCCTGCCAAGTTGTTTCACTTTTCTGGGTCTTGGTTTCTTCATCTGTAAGATGAAGGTTTTGGACTAATCCATCTCCAAGATCCCTTCCAGGTCTGAAACTATGGCTCCATGATCTTTCCCTTAAAAAGCTTACAATCTAGTTGGTGAAAGAAGACAAACTCACAGACATATGAAAGATAAATAAGTGCCTAATGTGGCAATAGAGAAGATTGGCAGTGGCTGATTAATTGCTAGTCTAGGGGTATAAATATTGAGTGTTATGAAAGTTCAGAGGAAGAATCCATTTCTGTGTTTTGGTGTGGGCCTAGAGGAAGATCACAGTCGCATCAAAGATATGGACCCAAGAGAGACCTTAGAGGCTGAAAAGGGCTTCAGAAGTCATGTAACCCAACCCTCTCCTGTTACAGATGAGAAAACAAGAGCCCAGAGAGGTTTAAGTGATTTACTTACAGCCCCACCAATAGTATCCAAGGCAAGATTTGAACACACAGCCCTCACGTCAAATTCTTTGTTCTTTCCATGTACCATCAAGGATTTAAGCTACATTTTAAAGCATGGGAAGGATCTGAAAAGACAGAGAGGAGGGGGAAGAGCATGTATAGCCCCCCCAAGTCAACCACCCTTTGCCCCCAGTTTTCTTCTCTGGCAAATCTTCAAGTCCTGTGAGATTTGAAAGGCCGAAGGATGAGGAAAAAAATGCAGGGAGTCTCTGGAAGTCTAGTGCATCTCTGACCCTCAGTCAGGAGCCACTTCGGAGATTGAGTTTCTCCCAGTCACTTTAGTTAAAACAGTTCAATGATCTATTTAAATGCCCGAGGCAGGACCCTGCCTAGGATAAGAATAGTTCTGTTTGATGACATCTTGTTATACAGTGAAATCTCCTTCCTGGGGAGCAGGGAACCGAGAGAACTGGGACAGCAGCTTGCCTTGGTCCAAGAGGCCTGTCAGAAAGGTGCTGGCCTGTGGAGAAACAGAAGGGAAAAATTCTCTACAGCAGGGCTTCCTGACGTCTTGCATGTGTGGAGTACTTGTCAATTTCTAAATATTTCCTGACACACCTTGGAGGAAATCAGTAGGTGTTCTACACCTGATAGAAAAAAATACCCAAAGAAAATTATATACACATACAAGCATATATACATACTGTATATACATATGTGTATATATACAAATAGGTAGATAGAGAGAGAGAGAGACAGACAGACAGACAGATAGCAAGGGGTACTGTGGTGGTAGACAGATGTTCATATGTGTTAGGGATTATAGCTGGGAGTAAAAGAGGGTAGAAAGTTTTTGGAAGAGCTATCACAGAGTCATAGATCTTAAACCTGTACTTGATGAAAGAGCTTTTTCAGTCGAACCTGTTTTCTTTAGGAAGGCAAAGTATAATGTCCTGTTTTTAAGATAAAATAACAGATCAGAGAATTACAGAATTAGTTAGAGCTAGAAAATCCCTGAGAGGCTTTAGGATTGTAGATTTAGCCCTGGAGGCACCTTAAAGGTCACCTAGTCCAACTGCCTTGCTTGTTAGATGAGAAAACTGATGCCTGAAGAAGGGAAAGGATTTTCCCAAGGTCAAACAGCAAGTAAAATTGGCAGAGCCAGCACTCAAATATAGTGTTCCATCTTTCAAGATTGGAGGTTTTTTCCAAGCCATTGATGGCCAAAGAGGTCAAGTTACTTGCCCAAATTCATAGACATAGTTGGTGGTAGAGGGTTTAATTGTGATAATGAAGAGGGAGGAAGGCAGAGAGGACAGATGTGACCACAGTAAAAAACGGGTGTGATTTGGTCACTCTAGGGAAGAGGGATTAGAGATCATAGGCCACTTACACTCAAGGCAGGCATTCAATCAGGAAATATTTATTGAGTGCCTTTAATATTCAAGGCTGAGTAGTAGGGGTTGAGAAGGATACTAAGAAGACAAGAAAAGGACTCCTGCAGGCTTATAGTCTATTATATATTGTGTGCATGCATACAAAAAAAACTCTTATCAAGTGCCCCACATAGGGGCATTTAGAGGACAGTGAGGTCCTGGAAGGCTGGAGTCGTCATGGAAGACTTCATGGGGAATAGACTCATAGATTTAGAGCTGGAAGTAACTTCTAGTCCGTCCCTTTTATTTTACAGATGATGAAATTGAGTTTTCAGGAGGTGAGATGACTTGATTATTAAAGGCAGGCTTTGAACCAAAGTCATCAGACTCCTGAGTCAGGATGCTTCACACTGTACCACACTGCCTTAGGTCAGGACTTGAACTCATCCTTGAGATTTAGATGAGATTCATACAGGTAGCGAGGAGGAAGAAGAGCAATTTCTCAACCTCATTACCTCCTCTCATTCCCTCCCCACACTACCAACAGAACAGGGCAGAGTTGAGTGAGAACCAAAGCATCCTGGCTGGAGAGAAGGATTCCTTCACAGAAGTAGTGGGAAATAAGGTTAGATGAGCACTGGGGGTGGGCTAATGCCTGGTGAGGTCCAGGAGGCTTCAGGAAAACTGAGGGAACAATAACTTACAGTCACTCCCTTCAATTTCCTTCTCTGCAAAAAGATAGGGTTAAATGGGTGGTTTCTAGTTCTCATCTAGCTCCAATGTTCTGTGAGTCTACACTTTTTTTTTTTAATGGAGGGAAGGGAATGAGGGAGGGAACAGAGCACATGGGCAGATCTAATCGAGAACAAGCAGAGGCTGTAGCCCTGACAGACATAGCCTGCCCACAGTCAAGATGGCCAAAGGATGGGGCTGGTAAGAATACTCCCTTAAGGCTCCCAGCTCCATTCTCAAGAATGAATTGATTGGATTGTGGGAGATGAGGGAGAAAGGAGCACATCGAAGCTGCTTTAGTTTATTGTCTGGAAAGATGCATTGCTAGGATTCTCCACTTGGTATGTATACTGTAGAGGCGTGTGCTGCTGGCCAGCTCACACATAGTCCAGCCTCGATTATCTGTCCTGTTGGAAAGGAGCAGGGATACAGAGCACAGGAAAAGCACACAACTTCAGAATCATGTCTCTGGTTTGTATCTTTCAATTCCTTCCCATCCCTCATTCACAGCCAAATCGCTTACACATTTTAAAACTGGTTTCTATTCCTTTAGCACATACAAATTCCTGGTGGACAGCGGCATGCTGTAGCGGCAGAGGGCATTGTTGTAGAAGATGCTGCTGTGAGACCTGGACTGTAGTCCCAATGTTTGCTACCAACTAGTTACATGACCTTGAGCAAGTCACTTAGGATCATTGATATAGACCTGGAAAAGACTTCAGAGGACTATCTAGTCCCAACCCGTCATTTTACAGATGAAGAAACTGAGACCCAAGGAGGTTGCCCAAGTCACACAAGTGGTATCAGAGGCAGGATTTGAACCTGGATTCCGGTTCTAGGACTTATGTCCTTTCTAGCATATCATGCTGTCTTCCCTTCTTCCTCACCCCCTAAGCCTGAAATCTCAGTTTCTTCAAGCTGTCAAAAAAAAAAAAAAAAAAGAGGGAGAAAGGAAGTAGAGATTGAACTAGATGGTCCCTTCTACATTTTAACTCCTGGATTCCTGCCAATTCTAATGCCAAATAATATTTTTTTGGAGGACACTGTCCCAGTATAAAGTTGGATGACTTGGGGGGCAGTGTTGCAGAGTGGGTATCCTAGGCCAATGTTCTCAGTAGATAACGTTTCTTTGCTTGGGCCAGTCCTGTGATATTTTCCCCTTTTTAACATTTTAATTTTTTTCTCAGTTACATTCAAAACACATTTTAACCTTCATTTTTTACAATTTTGAGTTCTAAATTCCTTCCCACCCTCCCCTATCAGTGAGAAGGCAAGATTGTGAAAGAAAATACAGACCAAAAAAAAAGAAAAAGAAAGTAAAAAATAAAAAAAAGAGCCTGCTTCAATCTTTATTCAGATTCCATCAGTTCTTTCTCAGAAGGTGGATAGCATTTTTCATCATGAGTCCTTTGGAATTTTCTTGGATCATTGTATTGCAGAGAAGAGCTAAGTCATTCACAGCTGATCATTGTACAATATTGCTGTGTACAATGTCCTCCTGGTTCTGCCCTGTGAATTCTTTTTTGTGAAGATTTACAATTCATCTGACCCTTATAATCTTAGAGAGCTGCCTGAATCACTGAGAGGTCAAGTGACTTGTTGTTGGTCATACAGCTCATATATTCCAGGGGCAGGACTTGACTGTTCTGGCCCCCAAGGCCTTAGTCTCACCTCTGTCTACTAGACCGTACCATTAGAGGGAAGGAGAGAGAATAAGCATTTCTATAGTATCTCCTAATTGCCAGGTACCGTGCTAAGTGTTTTTGTTTTTTTATAAAGACTATCTCACTTGATAAGTACCAATTCAAAAATCCAAAGGCAGATAATATAGTTAGTCCCAAGGACCATAGCAGTGAGAAATGGGATCGAAATTCTTCTCTTATACATTTTGTAATGTGGTGTTTCTGTAACCTTCAGATGATCGGAGGTAGTGAGAGGTCATCTGATCCCCAAATACTTCCTTTATAGTCTCTGCTTCATTAGAATCCAATCTGGATCTGACTATTGGGACCCAAAGAACTAGAGGCAGAAGTAATCCCACTACCTATCCGGTCACTTCATCTCACAGTTAAGGAAGTTGAGTTCTCAGAGAGGGAGCATGGCACATAGAGAAAATGACCAAGCTAGGATCTGAACCCAGGCCCTGTGATTTCAAACATAGTATTGAACTGTAGCTGATCTCAGAAGGGAGCACCTTAACCATAAAAGGCACTCAACAAATGTGTGATTCAATTCAATTTGGCGAAAACATAGTAAGTGTGCATGCCTTACACCTCAGCCTAGGTGCTGAGGGAGATACAAAGCTTGAATAAGGCAGGCTCCCTATCCTCATGGAGTTTACAATCTAGTACAGGGTTTATTGTTATTGTTCAGTCATTTTCAGTCGTGTCAGACTTTTTGTGACCCCCATTTGGGGTTTTCTTGGCAAAGATACTGGAGTGGTTTGTCATTTTCTTCTCCAGCTCATTTTACAGATGAGGAAACTGAGGCAAAGTTAAGTAGCTGGCCCAAGATTGACAAGATTTGAGATTTCGGATTTGAACTCAGGAAGATGAGTCTTGCTGACTGCAGGCCCAGCATTCTATCCACTGTAACATCTTGCTGCCCCAGGAGAGCATTGGCAAACACAAATTAACTATAATTCAAAGAAATACTTAGTAGGTACATAATGCATTCTAACTACATGACAGAGGCACCAGCAAGGTGAGGTGCCAGGGTCATATGGCTTTTTGGAGCAGGATGATTTAGTCATTTATTTATTTGTTCTTTTTTGTTGTTGTTGTTTCTTACAAAAACAGTAAAAATTTTTATTTGTTCCAGTGGAAAATAGGAACTATTGCATTTTCTTCTTTGTATTCCTAGCAGATAGTACTCTTGTTTGGTACATAATAGGTGCTTAATGAATGCTTGTTTGCTTATTGACCATGGTACTTTAAGCAATTTACACAAAGCCATTTCGTTGCAGTAATACAAACAGTGAACTTAAATTGCTTTCCCATCTTCACAATTAGTAATACCTGAAGTCTGTCTCTAGGTCCAATATTTCAGTCATGACTCCTTTTTTATTTCCCCAACTTTGGTCGAACTTTGTGAAATACCATTTGATTCCTTCAATTACCTGTTTTCTGGTGAACCTGGGATTTTTTTTTTTAGGTAATCAAGATTAAGTGAATTGCCCAAGGTCACACAGTTAGCAAGTGTCAGAGGCTGAATTTGAACTCAGGTCCTGTTGACTCCAGGACCAGTGATCTATCCATTTTGCCACCTAACTGCCTCAACCCTGGAATTTTTTAAAGTCTTCATTTTTCATTTTCATTTCTTAAGCACTATCAAAAACATGTACTATTTCAAACTGACCCTCTTGTTTAGAGGTCTTTCTGTCCCTGAGGATGGAGACTACAGCAGGATATCATTTTCATCCTCCTCCTCATAGCCATTTTTGATATCAGAGCATAGTTTAAGTTCATTCAACACAAATGGAACTTCAGAGTTGGGAAGGCCTTAGATATGATCTCATCCAACTCTGTCATTTTACATATGGGGTAATAAGCTTAAATGACTTGAAGTGACCTGCCTGAGGTTACTCTCCAAGTTAGTGTCAAGAATCAAGACTGGAATACTGGTCTCTGGATTCTAAATCCCATGTTCTTTCTAAAAGGGAAAAATGGATCGATGAGAACTTAGAAAATATCTTACTGGTATGACAACTGCTGGTTCATCCAGCTTAATCTCGGGCTGAAACATCAACGGCCACTTGGTGGGAGAGTGTGGTTGTAGTTCATGACACCAGCCTACAATTCCATCAGGAATATTCTACCAGTCACCAGGTCACTTCAAGTCAGGTAACAACCTCCCGCTGACCAGAGGGACGCTGAGGTGAATGAATTCTCTTTTTGACCTATTTTGGGTATTCTCATACATGTAGCAAAGCTACGGTGGTGACTGAGCTTTGCTCCAATGGCTCACCCCCCATCTCAGGTTTCCTCTGGGCACAGAGGGGACAGAGGGGAGTGTGACCTCCTTAGCTGGCATGAACTGGAGCAATAGTAATGAGCAGGGGTACCACTGAAAAAAACGAGAGATAAGGAAGCCTGTGGTAACCGGAGAATCATAATGACAGTATTCCTTGCAGGAGCCCTATGAGGTGAGGAGTGAGTGTTATTAGCCACATTTCATAGATGAGAAAATTGAAACTCAGGGAAGTGACATGACATGCCCAAGATCACAGTTAGTGAGCATCAGATAGAGAGTTCAGACTCAGGTCTCTTCTAATTCCAAGGCAATGAGTACTTTACTATCTCTCTATAGGGCAGGTAAGAAACAAAGGGATCTCCTTTCTCTAAACAGGAGAATAACGCCAGGTTGTTATGAGCAACTATTATTTCCACCAATTAGAATTAAACTCTGCTTTTAGTCTACTTCTCACACAGATTCAGAGTGGGATTGGTGATGATTTTGGTTTATCCTATCTTGCTTAGTTTTGTTTTACCAGACCTATAATTTCATCGGTTCCCAAAAAGAAACTCCCTCTACCAATATAGGTCAGCACCTTCTATGTATGCCACATATATTTGTGGTCAGCCAGACTCTGAAAGGTTAATGATAGCAGCTATCATTTATAAAGCACTGAAAGGTTTGCAAAGCGATTTACATATATTAACTCATTTGATCTGTACAACAACCCTGTGAAATAGATGTTTTATCATCTTTATTTAACAAATCAGGAAAGTGATACTGATCGAGATTAAGCAACTTGCCTGGTTAGTTTTCATCGGAATCAGTAGGTTTCTGTCTTCCTGACTCTGATACTGGTTAATTCTCAACCCACTGTGTCACATTGCCTTTCATCAAAACCCCAAATAGCTAAGTTGGGCTGTTAAGTAAGTATGACTTTCTAACTCTTGACACGAGAGTTGGAATAGGATCTTACTAAATAGAGAAGGTATTGAGGAAGGCTGACTTGTGAGTTGAGATATAACTCTTGAAGGGCATCCTTTGGTGTGACCTTAATGGAAGCCCCTTTTCTAGAGATGCTAACTAGACAGGGAGGTGGGAGCTGTGCAGAAATAGATGAAATTTGTAGACTCCTGACATGACTGTTGTGGGGGCATCGTGTCACACACACACACACACACACACACACACACTCACACATACACACTCAGGTGAACGCCTCTCTCCCTCCTGTCCCTTTGTCCTTAAATATTTCTAATTACAGCTCTGCCCTTCCCCTCTCTGGTCCTCAGTTTCCATTTGGAAAAAGAGGCATCGGCCCAGATGCCCTCTAAGGTCCCTCCAGTTCTGACACTTTATGATTGCACTGAATACAAAAGAGATTCAGGCCCTGCCTTAGATGAACTAACATTCTCTGTCTCAAGCATTCATACTGAGTGATCTAGGGACGAGGTAGAGGAAGACCCAGGCCATTTGCTTTATTCTCCATCCTTCCTATTATCTCTGCCTTTTGGCTATTTGATTACAAAAGGTTGGCAGGGGAAATCAAAGGAGATAACAAATATGCCAATCCATTCCTTTACAGTGTGGAGCTCCAGTGAAAGGTTTGGAGAGGAAGGAAATCCTCTGGTGGGTTATCTGTGCTAATGGGTAAAAAAAGAGAACGTAGAAAATAGAATCTGTAGATAATCTCCAAATCTCATTTTAGCCAAGAGCTTCCACCTCCTTCTGTCACTAACCCCGTCTAAGAATGAACAAGTAGCAACATTTGCTGGATTTAAAGTTCCCTACTATTCCTATCCTTCCCCTGACCTCTGGTGGAAAGTACTGAGCAGGAGAGAAACATCTGACAGGTAATCAGCAGAGAGAAGAACTCTAACTGGGAAAGAACCCTTTCCCCTGCTCTGGTTAGCTTGTTCTCAGCCAGGGTTGGGGCCTCCCTGGAAAATCTGTGGATTTCCAGGTTCTCATTGTACAGGGGTACTTAGCATCCACTCTGTCCCATGTCACTGGTATTTTATAGTCAGTCTTTTACCCTCTCCCCTGTCCTCATCACCATCAAGTTGTCTTTACGAAGCAGCTGTTGGTGTTTGATATGGCATCGGGCCACATGCTATATAGGGGAAAGAACCTTATTTGGGAGAGTCAAGAGACTTTTGTCCTTGTCCTGGCCACTGATTGTCTCCATGATCTTGGGCAGATTGCTTCATCTTTTTCAGCCTCAGTTTCCTGTTTTGTAAATTTCAACACATATGTGATGAGAATCTAACATTAGAATACTTGCAAGTCCCTTTGTTAGGTGATGTGGTACAGAAGCAAGAACCCTGGATACAGCATCAGAAGACCTGTGTTCAAATTCCATTATTGCCACTTATTATCTGTGTGACTTTGGGGAGGTCGTTTTATCTCTCTCACCTTCAGTCCTTAGTTATAAAATGAGGGAACTGGACTCACTGACCTGTAGAGTCCCTTCTGTCTCCAAATCCATGATGCTGATCCCACTAAATGGAATTCATAAAGAGGAATGGCCCTGACCTCAAGAAACTTACTATCTGGTAGGGGTATTAAGACAGTGGAGGAAATACAACAAGTTTTGTTTTTTATTTGTGGTTCACCATGTCTAACTCTTTGTGATACTATTTGGGGTTTTCTTGACAGAGATACTAAAACATTTTCCTTCTGCAGCTCATTTTACAGATGAGGAAACTGAAGCAAACAGGGTTAAGTGACTTGCCCAAGTCATACAATTAAGGTGTCTGGGGCTGGATTTGAATTCAGGTCCTCAGGACTCCAGGCCTAGTGCTGTATTAAACAAAAATAATATATAATAGAATGTAAGAGCACGAAAGGTACAAAATGCTATGACTTCTCAGAGAGTTCATTGTTAATAAGGGCTAGTGGGAGAGGTGATTAGAGGGAGGCTTTATGGAGCAAGTGTTTGAGAAAGGCCTTGAAGAATGGATACAGTTTCATCTGGTGGATACTTGGGGAGACATCTGAGGTATGGGCAACAATGGAAAGATGTTTAAATCTTAAATGTTAGTTAAAAGGAGTTGACAAATGATTTCTTAAATTCTTTTTAATTTCATTAAATATTGCCCAGTTACATGTAAAAGAATTTTTAACAATCAATTTTTTAAAATTTTGAGTTTCAAATTCTCTCCTGCTCCTCCACCCCTCCACCTTCTTTGAGAAGTCACATTCTAAAGTCTTTCTCAGTTCTGGGGTCTAGATGAATCTGTGATCCCCGATCTCTAGAAATGCCTCATCTGAGGCAGACCACCTTACACAGAGTGATACGGAAAGAACAGGCATGAAGCAAAATAACTGCTGGATCAGTCCCTTACAAGATGGTAAAATCTAAAAGGGTCCTGCCCTTTAGGAGTGTATGGTCTCAGGACCAGCTGTCGCCTGTTTTCCATTTGTTTAATAAACTGGTCCTGTCACCCGAGGGTTTCTAGGATGAATGGGACAAATTGATGTGGAACAAACACTCTGAGCCTCTCAGAAGGTGCCCAGTAAATTCAGCGCATTATTTGTCATCATTATGTATGTGTGTGCATAGCTGATTGAGCATGCTGTCTTTATCAGCTTCCTTCCTTCCCCCTCAATAAACACACACACACACACACACACACACACACACACACACACACACACACACACGCGCACGCGCGCACAGTCTCAGAAGAAGGAGATTGGAAGAGTAGTGGTCTTGGAGTTATTCACCCCCTCCCTTGACTGCCCTTTGCAATATCACTGAGTTTGCTAATCTACTTATTTGATAATTCATTTATTTCATGTCTGTTTGGCAGAGAGAGCTCTCCCACGCACCAGCTCTAGAGGAAGTGAGATGGTTATGTTGGGAGGAACCTGATCTGTTTTTAGAGGAAAGAGAAAGACAAAAAAAAATATGTATTATGTATATATATATATATATATATACACATATATACATATGTATATGTGTGCATATATGTATGTATATATATATGCATATATATACATCCAACAATGGACAACAGTAATGGAACTGAGAATAGGGTAGGGGGGAATATGGTAGGAAGAGGGGGGTCTAGTAGGAAGGGGGAATGTGTGGAGTCTGCTTTCAAATTAGCCCCTTGTCTTTAAAAGGTAGGGCTGAGGGGTTGGTGGAAGCCATTTGGCTCCAAGGCAGTCTGCCTGGAGGGAGCTTGAGAGCTTGGCTAGGTCCCAGCCTGTGGAGGAGATATGGGAAGTGGTAGGTTGGAAGGATCCTTGGGAATTCTGGGGACTTCCAGGTCTGAGTGGAAGGGCACAAGGGTGCCCTGCATCCTCTCTGTCTCATTCTTGCTTGACCATTTTAGTCCTTTTCCTCTGCCTTATCCTCCTTGTCACCATCAAAGAGTTTTTTACTCAGCAGCTATTGGTGTTTTTGCCAAGAAGGGAAATTTGGCTTTTGTGATGTCATCCATGAACCTGGTCTCTCAGTGACCTGCTAGAGTCTCACTCCTAGAGGACCTTGATCTAGGAATGCACAAGCAACTAGGGGTGGGAGGAGGTGAGTAGGGGTGAAGAGGTATCAGACAGGCAGGGAAGGGATTCAGGAGCTACTAAGTCTTGTAGGGAGGTAGTACTGGGTAGGGGTATGGTTTTGAAGCCCATAAAGCTGCCTTTGTCCTTGATCTGACACTTACTGGCCATTTGGTCTTGCTCAAGTCATTGCCCCCACAATGGGTCTCAGTTTTCTCCTTAGCAAAATATGAATAATAGTTCTTCTGTGATCTGCCTTACAGATTATTAGGAGTAAAAGAAGGGTACTGGAGGAGATTTTCATTGGTATAGGGGTCTGCCAGAGGGGGAAAGTCCTCTACCACTGTAGGTTAGCAAGATCCATTTAAACTCTTAGGAACTCTCTGGAGCACTGAGAGTTCAGATAGCTGGCACATGTCAAAGGCCAGATTCGAATACAGGTTTTCCCAACTTGGAGGCCAGCTTTTTGCTCTCTATCCAAGCAGACTTTGAAGGGCTGAGTCATCATTAGAAACCTGCCTGGATAAGGGACCTTAAAAGTGTCATTTAGCTCATCTTCCTGCTTTCAGTCACTGAAGACAATCTGAATTACGATTTCTTAGCAGTTATCTGGGTACAAACCTCTCATTTCATGGGTGGACAAACTTAGGGTCAGATTTTATCACTGTGTCTTTAAAACAATTATACATGAAGGTTCATAGGATTATTGATTTAGAGTTAGAAGAGATCTGATAGGTCACTAGTCCAACATTTTAATCTACATGTGAGTAAAGTAACATAAAAATGTAAAAATGACTTGCCTTGGAGATCACACAGAGAATAAGGCAAAGAACCAGGATTTGAACCCAGATTTTATAACCCCAAATGCAGGGATCCCTCCCAGGAGGCTTGCATACAAACCACTCCTGGGAATTGTTTCACGTCTAACCCAAATCTCTCCTATTACGGCATAAGCCTCTTTAGTTTTGTTTCCTAGCCCCAGACGGTCAGGCAGCAGCAGCTCAGGGTTCCCTCTATAATTGCCCCTCCTGGCTTGTCACCTTTCAATATCCTCCTCTCTAGATGGATTAATCACCGACCCTTTAACCTTTTTCCTCGTGGAGGGAGGCTGGTCTGGTGATGAGAAGCCTGTGTTTGTCCCTGGAGTTGCTAAATGTCAAGGCTCTTCACCATCTGGTCCTGGCTTACCTCTCCAGCCTGATCTCCCACCGCTCCCCTTCACACACCCTCTGCTACAGCCAAATCAGACTTCTTGTTCCCAGAACAAGCCCTATGCTTTCCTCCCATCTGGGCTGTGCTCTCCTGGCTCACCCCACGACTAACCCCAACGCCACCGATCATCTTTCTAGCCTAAACATCTCACAAGACCCAGGTCCAATCCCACCTCCTCCATGAAGTCTCTCCTGATTATCCCAAACTACTGTGCTATCTCCCTCCTCTGAATTCCTACAGGACAATATTACAACTTTTGAGTTGGAAGGGACTTCAGAGGTCATCTCCTCCAACCCCTGCTGATACAGGATCCTCCCCTTGGAGGGAATAAACTGACAAACATCTACTCAGATGCCTCCAGCCCTTAATGTCAATCAGGCATCTGTCTCTTGGCAATGCACTGCTTTGAGGATCAAAATCAGTGTTTCAGTTCTAGTTCCTTTGTTAACTATAAGTTCTTTGAGGTCTGGGACAGTCCCAAACAAATCTTTCCTCGACCCAGTACCCCAGCACAGGACTTTGCTCTTGTTGAATAATTTCAGTTTCAGCCCACTTTCCATAATTCCTTTGGGTTTTTCATAGCAAAGATACTGGAGTGGTTTCCCATTTCCTTCTCCAACTCATTTTACAGATAGGGAAACTGAAACAAACAGGGGTAAGTAACTTACCCAGGGTCATCACACAAGTAACGTCTGAGGACAAATTTGAATTCAGGTCATCCTGACTACAGGACCAGCACTCCATTCCCTGTACCACTTAAATCCCCAAAACACAGCCTCTGCCCTCAAGAAGCTTTTTTTTCTGTTCTTTAAATGTTTTTCATTCATGTCCAAATCTTCACAATCCCTTTTGGGATTTTCTTGGCAAAGATACTAAAGTGTTTTGCCATTTCCTTCTCCAGCTCATTTTACAGATGAGGAAACTGAGACAAACAAGGTTAAGTGATTTACCCAGGGTCACACAGCTATTAAGTGTCTGAAGCTGGATTTGAACTCAGGTCATCCTGATTCCAGGCCCTGCACTGCATCACCTAGTTGCCTTGCAAGTGCTAAAATGTGTTTGTCAAACAAAGAAATGAGTGAAATATTATGTGACTTGAATAGTCTCATCCAAAGATAATGATGGGGGGTAGGGCTGCTAACTGTGTCTTAGATCATAGATCACAGAATTCAGAGTTTGGGTCCCTTCCTATTTATGATTGCACCTTTCTAGATCAGGGGTTCATAGGAGTTAGAGCTGGAAGGGACCTTAGAGGTCATGTAATCTAACCTCATTTTATTTATGGGGAAACTAAGGCACAACAAGAGTAAGGAACAAACTTGCCCCAAAGTATATGAGTAGTAAGAATCCAGCATTTTCCTCATTGTGCTGTGGGGAAGAGAAGACTTTTCACCTCTATCCCTTGTTTCTCCTCTTGCAGGTTGGTGGGTTCCATCCTTCCAGCCCCATGACTCATCTCTGTCCCTTGGTATTGAAGACAAATAGCCCTAGATTTCAGTTTTTCGTTATAAGAAGGGTTAAAGAAAGCCTGAAGAGGGGAGGGAGGGACCCTTTCCCATTTCTGGGTTCTTGTTATCTGTTCCCTAGGAGGGAAGTTGCTGCTGAAAGTGAGGACACTGCCTGGCCCCAGCCTCCTTTGGTTTGCTTGGTCTGGGGGTGTGACTTCATAAGACTTTCCACGTTGGAGGAGAAAGGACTATTCCCGCCCCCCCACTTCCTTTTCTGAACAGAACCTTCACCCCAGTCTCTCCCTGCCCTTCCCCCTTTAAACCAGCCAAGCCTTTTTTTTAATGTAATAAAATATTCATGTCAGCAGAGCAGTCCCTCTTTGCAAAGGCTGCATGTAGCCAGCTTATCCTTCGCCCAGGCTTTTAAAGAGCAGGACGTTTTTCCTACTCTCTAAGCATTTTCTTAGTGCGGAATCAATAATGCACTTTACTGGGTGCTCTCTGGATACTGTTTACTATGCTGCTTCTCTCCTCCTTCAATACCCTGTGTGTCGTCCCCCGTTCCCCCATCCCCGCTCCCGCCTCTGCCCCAGCCCCCAGCATTTCAGTTTTTAAAAATTATTAAATAAAAATGAGTGAGTCACCTGAATCCAAGGAGGGGGAGGGGTGGTGATAAGGAAGGAGCAGAGAGAGAGTAGGGTAGCCGCCAAGATTCTGAGCTCTGGTTGATGAACAGGTTGAGTATTGTCTGCCATTGAGGTGAAGGAGGGGAGGAATCGGTTATGGGAATTCCCTATTGGCCAAAGCAGAGAGGGAGAAGCACCAGCTGTCTTAGATTCCAGAATGTAATAGTGAAAAGTAGACTGCTTCTAGAGTCACAGTTGGTCTTTAGGTCCAGCTCTTAACTAATTGAGGAACTGGACAACTCAGTTTACCTCTCTGAGCCTTAGTTTTCCTCCTCTCTAAAATGGGGGTGCTAATTCTGGCCATACCTACCCCATTGGGTTATTTTAAGGAAAGTGCTATTTATATAAATGTGAATTTATCTTACTACTATCCCAGAGAGGGATGGTGCTTAAGTTAACCTCAACACCATTTTCTCCCTCTCTTGCCCAGTTGGGAGCATTTGCAATATAGCCAAGGAGAAAGCATGATGGAAGCTTGAGGTAAATAAGATACATACCTAAAAAGCATATAATAAGTGCAAGCTATAAGAGAAGGAAAAATTTTCTAATAATCAGACTGATCCAGTGCTGGGAATAGGCTACCATGAGAGTAGCTGAGCCTCTCATCACTAGAAGTATTCAAGAAGAACCCATTCCTTTCAGGGATTCTGGGGAAGAGATTCCTGTAAGAGGCAGGAGGTTGAATTAGATAACCTCTCAGGAATCTTCTGCCTCTAAGAATCAATTTGATGTAACAAAAAGAATACTGGTCTTGAAGTTAGCATAATAATAAAATAGCTGACCTTGTCTGCAAAACACTTCATAAATACTGTCTCATTTTAAACCTCATAATAACCTTGGGAGGTCTGTGTCATTATCATTCCTGTCTTAGGGCTGAGGAAACTGAGAATGAGAAAGGATAAGTCACTTGCCTAGGGTTGCCCAGCTAATAAGTATCTGAGAGTGGATTTGAACTCAGATCTTCCTGATTCCAAGCCCAACACTCAATCCACCATACCACCTAGATGCCCAGAGAAGTGAGTTAAAACTCTGACTCTGACATTTAATAGCTGTGTGACCCTAGGCAAATCTTTTGTTCATCTTGCTTGTAAGGTTGTCATCATCTAAACCTTCAAAGTGCTCTACAAAGGTGAATTCTCATTCAGTACAATTACGAGAGTGGCTCCTCTTCTGGCCCATCCCTCATTTCTTGTTCATGCTGTTACAAATTTTAATTGAATTCACAATATGTTATGCTATGAATGTCCTTAAGTCATTCTCCTGGGGCTGCGTTGGTGTCTCTTAAACTAGATTATAAATGCCTTTCGGGTAGGGACTGTTATTGCACGCATTACCACAGTACCCAGTATGGGTGTGTTTTCATTTAAGAAAACAGTGTTTCCAAATTCAATTTACCAAACTAATAAGTTAGGGACTGTAATAAAAGCCAAACCAACAAGTATTTATAATGTTCCTTCAGGGAGGTCAGCATTGTGCTGGGTTCTATGGGAAATTGGTCAAACAATAATCTTCCATGCACTGTGTTAAGCACTGAGGAAACAATGACATAAATGAAATCATTCTTGCCCTAAAGGGACTTCTATTCTAATTCAAGAGCAAATATAAACAAGTATAGGCTAATACTGGAAGCACTAGAAAGACAACATAAAGAAACGCAAACTATCACTTTAATAAACACCTCTCACAAGCAGTTGTCCAATGATGGAATGTAAGAGATATGTGAAATACTAGTTCCTGCCTTTGTAAAACTTATAGACTAATTGAGGAAATTAACATGCATATGCACAGGAAATGATTAGAGAATAATTTAACATAGTTTAAAAATAAACTACCAAAGCGTGGTTCCTACTCAATTCTGTAGCAGTTCAGAAAAGGGGAGTATGAGCAGCAGCTGGGGATGTCCAGGATGACATCATGAAGGGGGTAGGACGTGAGGTGGCCCTTGAATGATGTATAAGATTTAGATAGGCAGAGAGGAAAAGGGAAGGCATTCCTAGGAGGGAGAAAAATGTGAACCAAGGTGTACAAGTGGGAACAAACAAGTGGGTGAGGTTAAGGGACAGTGACAAAATGAATGGGGGCAGAGGTGATGTGGGGATACAAATTCTAATTCCACTTTCTCTTTTTCTTGTTTTTGACCTCAGGCAAAATATAGGATCCTGGCTTTAGCTGGAAGGGAATTTAGAGGTCATTTAGTCCATATGCCTCATTTTGAAGAAGGGACAGAAAGAGAAAAGGACTTTGCCTAAGGCCACAAGGCTAGCAAATAGCGGAGTCAGGATTTGAACCCAGGTCTTCTGACTCCAGCTCTAGCACTGTGACTTTGCCTCTCTGTTCTATACTTCCCTCATCTATGAAATGAAAGGGTTAGACTAGATGATCTCTAAAGTAGAGGTGGTTCTAATAATCTGGGAGTTTATGAGCCTGAGAAATAACTCCACATTTACGTACTGTATGCAGTGATCTTTTAGCTTGTAGAAGGAGGGCCAGAGAGAAAGAGAGAGAAACAGAAGGATAGAAACAGAGAGAGAGAGAGAGATGGAGAGAAAAAGAAAGACACAGAGAGAGACACAGAAATAGAGGGGAGAGAGAGAGAAGAGAGAGAGAGAGTAGAGACAGAGAGAGAGAGGAAAGAGACAGAGAGAAAAAGAGAGCAACAGAGAGAGAGGGGAGAGAGAGAGAGAGAGAGAGAGAGAGAGAGAGAGAGGAGAAGAGAGAGAGACAGAGAGAGGAGAGACAGAGAGAGAGAGACAGAGACAGAGAGAGGGAGAGAAGAGAGAAGAAAGAGAGAGAGAGGAGAGACAGAGAGAGAGGAGAGAGAGAGATAGAGAGAGATGGAGAGAAAAAAAGACACAGAGATACAGAAATAGAGGTGAGAGAGAGAAAGAGACAGAGAGAGAGAAGAGAGAGACAGACAGATACACACACACACACACACACACACACACACACACACACACACACACACACAGCTACTCCATATTAGACATACATTGGTCTTTGGTAAGGTTAGGTGGGGGCCGAGGGAGGCCTTGGGGAACAGGGCAGGTGCAGTATCAGCTGGTGATGGGATTATCGGCCCCAAAGAAGGAGTCATTTGGAAATTATTACATGGAAAAGGGGACCGAGGACGAATTGTATGTGCCCTGGAGCAAAGCAGAGATTATCACTTTAAGAACAGAATTTTTCCGCTGCTAGAGAGATTAACCCTTCCCTGCCAGGACTCCTACAGTCTCTCAGCCGGGTTATATTGCTGGGGGTGAGAGGTGGAGGAAGGTGGGAGAATCAGATGATTCTAAACCTAATGCCTGTAACTCTGGAGGGAAGGAGTAGGTATTCAGAAGGCAATTCTGGATTTGGCATTTTGAGGTTACTCCTATTTGCCTTTACTCCTTAACTGCCCCCTCCCCTCTCATCTCCCTCCTTCGCAGGAGCTGTACCTCGATCACAGTCAGATTCCTTTAGTTCCAAGGTTCTCAACCTTTTTTGTGTCATGGACTCCTTGGGAAAGCCTATGAACCCCTTTTCAGGATATATTTTTTACAATTCCTACTTGTAGGAAATGTTACATTTTAGTTGGTGAAAATTGAGATGCATTCTGTTCCTATCCAAGTTCCCTGATCCCCTGGAATATATCTATGTCCCTTGGGGAAAGGGATAGGTAGACCCCAGATTTAAAACTCCTGCTCTGGTTGGTACATATTATAACCTTTTAGAAAGGGATTGATCAGCTTTCTCTGGTATTTGCTGATTTGGTATGTTAGAGGACTTCTGTTTAGTATTCAGAAAAATGGGCTCACCTTCCCCAAACTGTTATATGAAATTGGGTAATTACTTAACTTCTTGGGGGCAAAACACTGCCACTCCTGGCCCCCCATACAGGAAAAAAAAGACAAACAGAGAAAGTTAGAACCACCAGGCTCAATGGAACAAGTCTTATTCTGGTGCATCGTACTCCAGTAAATCAAACCTTCCCAAGAAACCACTGCATCCCAAGTACTGAGATCTATATAGGGATTTACCGAAGTCTTGCAGATAGTGTGTGAAGGGCTACTGGCCCACACTTAACCTTCAACGACACTTTGACCAGCCCTACTCCCTCTTGCTTCCTGAAACACTAACTTGAGATAACTTCGGTAAATACTAGCTGCCAGACACTCTCAAAGGCACTCTCACACTAGTGGGTATGCAGAAATCCCTGCATTTTAGGGAGTGGGAGAGTATGGAATGAAATGAGCCTCTTCCTGCAGATGTTTATTTTGCATTTAGCAGAGGTTAACAGTTTGTACTTTGGGGCATGAAATTTAAACTTACAACTCCACTCATGTATTTGATCATCTTACTGTTCACATAAACACACACTTTGTTACTTATTAGGTTGAGACATTTTCCAAAGGTGTTTGCCAGTGAGAGAGAAGAGAAAGAAAAAGATAAAAAAGTAAGGAGTTCACAGAAGGAGAAGAAACGATGTTTATTGACAATTTTCCTCATTTGTCTCTTGATTTCTTTGAGACTTCAACACCTGATGTCTTTTCAGCTGGGTCACAGCTCAGGCCAGGTCCTAGAAAGGTAAACACTTGCTACCAAGCAGATTCAATAAGTGGTAGGAGAAAAAAGGCTGATTGATATTTCAAGGATCTGTGTCTGTGCTGAGTGTGTTGATGGTATTGTATGACATGGGTGTATATATACCCTACTTCCTTATGGAGTATAAGAGGCAATGGAACCTAGATTCCAGTTTATTGAATGGGTATATACATCCTAACCCTCAGTTACTTTAATCCAGACATGTAAAGAACCACTGGATCACTGCATTAGGATGAATATCATAGCTGTGTATGGAATAGGAGGTCTTATCCTGAGGTACATGATCCCATAAACTTGGATAGGAAAAAAAATTGCAATTTTACCTTCACCAAACTTTAACTGAAATTCAGCACTTCCTTTAATTATGAATTTAAAAAAATACTTTTATTCTGAGAAAGGGTCCATAGACTTCATCAGACGTCCAGAGGGATCCATGATATAAGGTTGTGTTTGTCCTTTGTTCTCAATGAGGACCATGACGTCAAGATGATGACAAGACTTTCAGTTGACTGATCTGAGTGAGGGAGGGCTGTGCAAGGTCACCAAGCACACTTTCTCCTCCTGAGCCATCTGGATCCAGGGACCTGTTATTCATCAGGATGGCTAGAGATGACCCAGGATGCAATGTGAGACCCTGCCCCTTTCAGGCTAAGGTCCTATAGTGTTCTCCTCCATGACATAAACAAATATGGTGAAGAAGTCCTAGAGTATGGACTCGGTTTACAATACATTACAATGAAATGGAAAGATCATTGTGAGCCT
Source organism: Potorous gilbertii (assembly GCA_028658325.1). NCBI lineage: Eukaryota > Metazoa > Chordata > Mammalia > Diprotodontia > Potoroidae > Potorous > Potorous gilbertii. Next base: position 302,050,817 of record CM053769.1, on the reverse strand, counting down.
CAGTGCATACTGGCAGTCTGGCTCACATTCTATGTGTGCCTACTGTGAATATTGTCATTCTCCTGAGGAAGCATAAAGATTTTCTTCTCTGGTAGATTGATGCCAAGGGAGGAGGGGACACAGTAACCGACTAGACATGCCAGTCATAGTTCTTAGCACCAAGGATCCTTTAGTTCCCTCAGGGATATCATGACAAAAGGCTTAAGGACCCACATCCCCTTTCCTTCAGAGGGTTCCAGACCTTGCTAATATCCATTCATTCTTATGGCAAGCCTTCTATCATTTGGAAACTTTCTTGAAGAAAATGAGGTTATCTGAGAATTCATAAGGCTGAGAACTAGGGATTCAGTGGCTTAAAAAAAATTAGTTAAGCTCTTAAGAGTCAAGGTCTTGGTCTACTTTTTACTTTCAACTTAACATACTCCTGAGTGCCACTTGCCCCAAATCTACTGAATCGTAGACTGTCACTGCTTAACTTATTACACAGGATGTCAGAGTAAGAAGACATTTTTAGAATATGGAAAATTAGAGCCTTAGAACATAGGATGTCAATATTAGAAAGAATTTTAGGACATAAGATAACAGAGTAAAGCACAATATGACAGTGATAATAGAAGTATTTGTCTCTTTAAGGGGTACAAAGTACTTTACACGTGTTAACTCATTTGATCTTCATAACAACTCTGTGAAGTAGGTGCTATTATTAGGGACCTTAGAACCTAGTTTGTTAGGGTTGGAAGGGACCTGAGAGATTGGCTAGTTCAGCCTCCCTAATTGACATAATTGCTTGAATTATGGCTTGCTTGGTCAAAGCAAGCCTGGAGGCTGAACTCTCTGGATGATTAAAGCACTTATATAATGAAATGCAATATATAAGTGTGCTACTGATATTGTTGCAGTAACATTGCTCTAAGCATGGTATGGGCTGAGCATATTTCCACCCCATAGTAAATGCACCACAGAACTGTCTGGGAATTAAGAAGGAAGTAGGATATTATAGTGTGAAAAAGTTCTGAGCTGGGAACAAAGAAACCAGGATTCTAGTCTTGGATCTTACCACTAACTATGTGATCCTAGACAAGTCATTTCCCCTAATCTCTCTCTGAGACTCAGTTTCCTACTGTGTAAAATGAGAGGGTTGGACTAATTTTTCTCTAAGATCCCTTTGACCTCTAAAATGCTATTTCATTCTGCATGCTGAGGCAGTCTTCTCTTTCTTGGGTACAGACTGGTCATCTCAGGGGCAAGGTTCAGGGTGAGAAATAAGTGAATTGGCATCTCTTGGATGGCTTCCACAGTAAACAGGTCTCTAGGGAAAGAAGCATACTTTGCTGGGCTCTCCTTGCTCTGCTTAAGTAATTGCTTCAATCCAAGAGGAAGCATCTCAGAAAAGCAAAAAGCACTTCCCACCCCCCACCCCCACCCCTAGATCCTGACTTGTGATTACTAAGGGCTGCTCCGTTAGACAGGGCCGTGTCAGTTTCTGCTGATTCATGGGATCCTGAATGGAACACATTGACACGACAGTTTTCTGCTATCCTGGCTGAGGGGGTCACCTTGCACTAGTGTTCCTTATTCAAGAGAAACTTAAAAGGTGGTGACTATAAAGGAAGGAGGTTAAGGCTGAGGATGGGAGAGGGAAGTGGAGGAAGGTGGGGGAGGAGAGAAGAATCAATATACCAGAGAGAAGGTGGGAAGGAGAGAGAGGAGAGAAAGGGAGGGAAGGAGAAAGAAAAGGGATGGGGGGAGGAGGAGAAATAAGTGGGAAAAAAGAGAAGGAAGAGGAAGAGGGAAATGAAGAAACAGAAGGAAAGGAAGGGGAAGAGGGAAAGAGGAAAAGGGAGAAGGAATAGAGAAAGATGAAAGACAGAAACCAAGAGAGACAGAAAGGGGCAGAGAGAGGGAGATGTAGAGAGAGATGAAGGAGGAAGGGAAATGGGAGAGGAGAAGTAGGAGAGAGAGGGAGAAGGAAAGAAAGGAGAGAGGGAGGAAGGGAGGGCAAGAGGAAGGCGGAAGAGAGAGAGATAAAGGGGGAGAGGAAGAGATGTTGTATGTGCTAGAATTAGAAACTCCTCTGTATAAAGGCTCCATTTCCACTGTATTAATAATTTATTCCAGTTTCAACTTTTCTTACCAATAAATAGGAAACAGCTTGTTAGGAAACATTTCCCCTGCCCTTTTCTCCATGCATGGAAGATCCCCCATAGCCTTTCAAACCCTTCCTCAGAAGAACAAAATGGCAGAGAGGAATGTTAGGGCAGAAGAAATATTTGGGTAACTCCCTTCCATCCACCTCTGGTTTCCCTATCCATACCTGGGGCCCAGAATCTTAGACCTTAGAACACAAGCCCTCAAACTATAGAGTGTTAAACTTAGAAAGGACTTAGCATAAAATGCTAGAACTAGGAGGAACTTTCTATAGAATCTAGTCCAAGACCCTCATTTTCACAGTAGAAGAAACAGAAAAGGTCTTGGCCAAGGACATATAGTTGTTTAGTGACAAAGCACAAATTCAAGTCTTCTGAATTTCCATTTAGTGCTCTTTTCATCATAATAAACATCTGGTGCTTTTTTAAAAAAATCATTTTAGGACATTAATTGGCCTTCTCCCCTCCCCTCTGAGTAAGGAAGGATGGAGAAATGGAGGGTGAAAAGGAATTGTGTTTTTCTCTGCCCCTGTAAAAGATCCAAATTATGGTGGATCAAGGGAATCATCATGGTATGGGTGGAAGCAAAGGAGATTCTAGTTCCATTTCCCTTTCCATCCCAAGTCCTGCTTTATGCTGACACAAGCTGGTGTTCTTAGGCTCTCTTTCTGCCATCCTACAGGCCTTCTATTCATCCTCATCCTCTCCTGATTGTCCTCCCTCCACCCCACTGCTACCCCCAGGGCTTGTCCTTGGCAGCTACTTGCCACCCACCTTAGATTCTGCCAACATCTGCTTCTCAGCACCCAGTTGAGGTTGGCAGCATTGAAGATGAGACAGGGTTTTGTTGGCAACTCATTAGACAGGCTTAAAAAAAATCTGTTAGCTGCTAAGATGTTCCTTGGCCCTGGTCATACTCCCCCATGTCAGAGCAGTAGGGTGTCTGGCAGTAGGAGTGATGCTTGGTGAAAAAGCATAGCAGAAAGACTGTGGGACTATATTTTCCCTTCAAAAAAAGAACTAATCTGGAGAGTTTTTGCAGTTTCCTTTTACGCCTAGACTAATTTTGTTCATACTTCAGGCCTGAACTAATTTGGATGGGTGATAGATACTTTTTGGGCAGAGCATCAAAATATGGTATGGTAGACAGAGCATTGGGCAAGGAGTCAGAAGCCCTGAGCTCTAGTTGTAGTTTTGCCACCTTATGGTTAGTTTTGCTGCCTTATGATTGCATGTGACTATAAGCCAGTCACTTACCTTTTCTGAGCCTCAGTTTCTTGTAAAGTAAAAATAATACCTGTCCTTCCTATTTCTAAAGGTTGTTGCATGGATATAATAGAAATTGGCAAACATTTATATGACATTGTAAGGTTGGCAAAATGTTTGCATACGTTATCTAATTGAAACCTGACAACAACTTTTAGAGAGAGTTACTATAGGTATTTTTATCTCCATTTTATAGGTGAGGAGATTGAGCTCAGAGAGGGTGAGTTGTGCTTGGTCATACGGGTGCTAAAGGTTGGAGAAAGAATTCAAGCTCAGGTCTTTCTGTTTCCAAATTCAGGATGCTGGACACTAGTACATGCCAAACAAGATAGTATGACTGCTATATGTACATGAAGGTGGTATCTTTTAAAAAAAAAAAAAACAACCTGTCCTATGATTTCATTGGAGTATAGGGAACTCCCAGTGGGGAAACTCTCTCTACCAATATAGGTCAAAGTCTTCTCTGAAACTTAACCTTTAGCGGTGCTGGAGGTACTTTGAGGTTAATTATCTTGCCTGGGGTCTTGCAATCAATATATGACAATATATGGCTAGAATTCATGTTTTCATGTTTTCTCAATTCATCCATTATAGTATGATGCCTCTCAGGTATAAAAGTGGTATCATTATAATTTTCATATACAACACTTGGTTTTGTAAGGAGCCTAGATCTAGAATATGAAAGGATCTCAAAAGTCATCTTATTCAAACACTTCATTTTATCTATGAGAAAGTTGAGACCCAGGAAAGTTAAATAACTTGCCTGAGATCTCATCACTGACATGCCGTTTAATTAGCTGTGATCCAGGGACTTGGAGTTGGTAGGGTATTAGAGATGACGAGCATTCTAATAGTTCAGTTCAATTAATCCTCCAGTTCTTTTAGAGAGGAAGAAAAAGAGAGAAAGGGAGGAAGAAGACACAGAGACAGGTAATGAGCGTTTGATTTGGACCCAGGTCCTCAGACTCCAGGGATAGTACTTTTTTCCATTATACCACAAATCTGGAATTTCTACCTTATGTAATCTTACAGGAGAAATTAGAGTAAACTCAATTTCTCTTTCCAAAGACAACACTGTGGATATTTGAAAACAATGGTCATCTTCCCCTAAATTTCCTCTTCTCTAGACTCAATATTCCTATGTTCTTCCTTGCACAATATCATGTCTTACTCATCCCTCATTAACCCTCCCTTGGATGAGTTCTTATTTGTTAGTGACTGACTGAAAAACTAAGTGCTCAGCTTTGAGCTCAGTACAGGTGGTCTGAACAAGGGCTTTTACCTTCACCATCTTGAATACAACGGATCTATTAATGCTTTCCCAAGATGGCAAAGCTCAAAATTTCTGAAATGATAGAAGGATTAGTGGAATAAGTGTGATATCTACCCCAGAAAAGCCAACTTTAAGGGACAGAGTTCATTGAGTATATAAGTTCTCTGTTTCATTATGACCCGAATATTCTGACTGTTACAGTCCTACCTCCTATGTTTACACATATATGAATCCATGCGGATTGATAGACATCATACTTGTTTTTGGGGGAGCTAAGAGTTGGATTGGGGGAGGGAGAGAAGCCTTCATCGGATCTCCTGGACCTGGTTAGCTTTCAGGTACAAGTTCTGCTCACTACTGGTTTACAGAGGAGGAAACACTGACTAGGTCATGGAATAAGGATTCCAGCTTACATCACTCTTCACTGAGAACAGTTAGATATTATGACCCCCCAGCCTTGGTCTGTGTCAGACTGGGTCAATGGAATGTTATCTCCAGGGAGAGACTGGAATTTAATCTGGGTGGGTTCTGAGATTATTTTCTCAATCTCCCAGGTATCCTCCATTTCTGGAATTTGAAGAGCTGCTGGCTGATGTGTCTCTTTGGACACACTAGACAGTGGGTCTAGACTAGCTGTCAGCTACACTTTCACACCACTCCCTACCCTTCTCCCTTTGCACCACCTACTTTCTCACCCACCCCCACCAGTTTATGCCTGGCTAACCTTTCTATTTGCTGTTGTGTTACTTTAAAGCCTGGCAGGCAGGTATTAGTTTTTGGGCTTTTTCTAAGACTGGATATGACTAGAGTTGAAAGAAGGGCTCTGAGTCAACATTTGGTTAAGATTTCCCAATCTAATTGCCCCTGAGAAATGCCACTGGGTAACAAAAAGCACTTTGAACAGAGTCTAGAATACCGGGTTCTGGTCTTATCTCTTCCACTTACTGCATTGTCTTGGGCAAGTGACTTCTACCTCATCCTTAGCTTCCTCCTCTGTCACAATAATAGCCTATATTTTGGGGGCATTTTAAGGCTTACAACACGCTAGCTTCAAAGCAACCCTGTAGGATAGATAGTGTAAATATGATCATCCCCAATTTGCAGATGAAGAAATTGTCTGAGAGGTGGATTGACTTACATGAGGTCACATAGATGTAAGTATTAGAGGTAGAATTCAATGCCAGATTTCTTAACTCTGTCCCCAACATGCTGGCTTTTCAACTGGAAGACCTAGGTTTGAATTCCAGCTTTATCACATACTAACTTAGGTGACTCACTTGCCTTGTCCAGGCCTCAGTTTTCTCATCTGTAAAATGAGGGGGTTGGACTCGATGATCTCTAAGCTCTTTTCCAGCTCTAACTCTGTGCTCCTATGATCTAGGCTACCTCTAGACTCCCTTCTAGCCTTCATACACTATGATTCTGTCATCCCAAAAGGGTAGGAACATAATCCTAATGTAATTCTTCTTTTTCGTATTATATCTCATTCTCCTCATCATCATTTATCTTATTATTCAGCCATGTCTAATGAAAATAAGTGGAAGCTGCAAAGGAGCAGCAGACTAGGGTGAACCACAGCTGCCCTTTCGAGAGATTGGGTTGAAATTCCCATCACTCACACACAATTTAATCAGCTGTGATCCAGGGCACTTGGGGTTGGAGGGAGTATTAGGGGTTGCCACACTTCGAACAGTTCAATTAATTTTCCAAATTTCCTTAAACAGAAGGGAAAGCTGGGATTGGGGGTGGAGAGTGGGGTGGTGTCAGATTTAATAAGAACAATTGTGTGTTTGAGACTTTGGTTTTGCCAAGACTTGGTCTATGTCAATAGGACACTTTGCAACTTAAAAAGACAAATATCAATTAGTCAAATCTAAGTTGAAGATGGGGATGGGAAAGACAGAGAGATGAAGACAGAGACAGAGAAAACGAAAAAGGGAAGGAGAGGAAGGGAGAAAGAGACAGAGAAAGAGGGAGGGAGCCAGACAGAAGAGGAGAAAGGATAATGGGAGAATATCATTCTGGTTCAGCCACTAGATTTATTTATTCTACTTGCTGTTTATTAAACTCTCTCCACAGCAGGAGAGGGCTGGTAAATACACAGACTGATTCATTAGCATTTCTGGCCATCTGCTTCTTAGAGCCAGGAGCAGGGGCTGCATTCTGACTCCCCAGGTTAGATCAGGACCATGTTTGGCAGAGAGGTTAGATCTCATTGGTAGCAGAGTTTCAGTCTTCCCAGTGATGGACAGAAAGTAAGGAAGGAGTGAAGGTGTCAGCTATGACATCTGTAGGATCCTTGTCCCGAGGTACTACTCTTTGAGGGGGGGAGGGGGGAAGAATGATTTTGTAGAATGGAAAAAAAGACACTAGGGAGGAGAGTCCGATCTGGCGGCTTCCTTTCCCCTACAAGTCAGCCAAGAGTACCGATCAAGAACCACTGTGTTCGGTCTTCTGTTGGGTTTTGAGAAAGTGTCAGAGGACATAGGAATATGGATATTCCCTGCCCTTGATACAATCTATGCAGTATAAGGCAATTTTTATTATAAAGAAATGTTTAGTAAGTAGCTGAGAGGGTGCCTTTAGCCTAATACCAATGTGTAAGGTATTGATATTCTAGGATAGATTGATATTCTAGGAAAAGTGCTCCACATAAGGCTTCTTGGAATATTATCCAAAATGAAACATTGCTCCTTAAAACCATTGTCTCTTAACCCTTCCCTAACCCTGTGTGCCTTCTCAGAAATGCCCAGAATGAGGAAGGAAGTAGCAGATCATATATTTAGAGCTGGACAAGACCTTGGAGACCACCTTATATAAACCCTTCAGTTTACAGGCAAGGAAATGAGTGAGAGGTTATAATTTGCCCAAGGTCACACAAGTGACAGATGCAAAATTTGAATCTATTTCCTCTGATCTCACAACTAGTACTCCTTCCACTGGACCAGGTGGAGCTTGTATTAAAAAAAAAAGAGGGGATTGTAGTTTGTGGGAGGTAGGTTAGGGAGGATAGGGAGAGTATCTGATATCCTCTGGACCTAGTGTAGTGGTATGTTAATCTCATAAATTCATCTGCGCTAATAAAAGAGGGTTAGAGAAGACTGATTATGGACATCTAGAGACAGGGCCATGTCTTTTGCTGCTTAACACATTATGGACTCCATAGTTAGGACATGGCTTTTGATTCCCATCTCTACCACTTATCCACCATATGACCTTAGTCAACTCACATTCCTTCTCTGGATTCTGTTTTCCTTATCTCTAAAATGTCAGGGTTGGACTAAGAATCCTTTGAACTCTGATAGCTCTTTGATCCTATAAGTCTATGAGTTTCAGGCTGGTTAGAATGTAAGAGATTGGAGAAGGACTATTTGTATACAAGGGGGCTTTGGGGTGTCCTTTAAAGCATTATTGCTGAGAGAGGGATAAGTAATCATCAGGTTAAAGAGCAAATGAAAAGTCCTCCTGGGCTACCTATGCCTAGCTATAGAAATTGGGGATTTACCTTTGGCATCTTGCCTCTATCCCATCTAGATACTGGGTCCCATGCTGGTTCCTCTTCTCAGGATTTAATGAGCACCTCTTGCCCCCATATGAAGCAAGCAGCAAGAAGTTTTAATGCTGGGATTCTAGCTGTTCTGTTTCTGACCAAATGAAGGATTTGAAATATTCATCAAATAAGACTGCAAATGGCCTGGGGAGTCTGAGTTTCATGAGTAACCTTTGGAGGATTCCAGTGTGAGTTCACATATATAAAGCAAATAAGAGGAAATAGATTTAAATGGCAACAATAGGGATCGGGGCTAATCTAAGGAGGAAACATACTGCCTGGGACTCTTGTCATATTAGAAATATGTAGCCTGTGCTTCCCAGGAAGTCTATAATAGTGTGAACTTCCATATGCTGGGAGATGGTTTTAGAGGCAACCTAAGAGACAATACGAGAGCAAAGGGAGCTAGAGGGTAGAGAGGTTTTTTTTCTCAGCCAGTGCCTTGAGCTTAGGCAATGGGGTATTTTCTAGGGTTGTATGTAGTAACCTGCATTATTGCACTTTGAGAGGGAAGTAGAGGGACTGGTGTTGACCTGCTAACTCTGGAAACTCTGCCCAATACTCTGGTATCTTGGAAATTTTCCCAGTCTACAGACAGAGGCTGTTCCACTCATTTATTTGGTGTCCTCAAGCACTTTCTGTCCCCTTGTGTGGAGGAAATTATTTTCTGGTAGCTTTGAGAATAATCATGTCTTAGAGCCCCATATATTGGAGACAGCTTCTGGGATAGAGGGGAGGGTGATTCTTGTTCAGTTTCTAGGGGGTCCCTCCTAACAAGCCAACAGCTGCCCTTCCCCTTTCCTCTCCCCCCTCCCCCAGGAAAACCCATATTTGTGCAGTGATGAGTGTGATGCTTCAAACCCAGACCTGGCCCACCCACCTCGGCTCATGTTTGACAAGGAAGATGAGGGGCTGGCCACCTACTGGCAGAGTGTGACATGGAGCCGATACCCAAGTCCTCTGGAAGCCAATATCACCCTTTCCTGGAACAAGAGTATTGAGCTGACTGATGACATAGTGGTGACCTTTGAATATGGTCGGCCCACTATCATGATGCTGGAAAAGTCACTTGACAATGGGCGGACATGGCATCCCTACCAGTATTATGCTGAAGACTGCATGGAAGCCTTCAACATGCCTCCCCGCAGGGTCCGTGACTTGTCCTCTACAAGCGCCAATCGGGTGGTGTGCACAGAGGAGTATTCTCGATGGGCTGGTTCCAAGAAGGAGAAGCATGTGCGCTTTGAGGTGCGAGACCGCTTTGCCATCTTTGCTGGCCCAGATCTCCGTAATCTGGACAATTTATATACCAGATTGGAGAGTGCCAAGGGACTCAAGGAGTTTTTCACCGCCACTGACTTGCGCATGAAACTACTTCGACCTGCTTTGGGTGGCACTTATGTTCAGCGGGAGAACCTCTACAAATATTTCTATGCCATCTCCAACATCGAGGTCACTGGCAGGTAAAGCCTGGGACTGAGGGACTGGTGGGAGGAAGGGTGGAGGCTGTTATAAGAAATGAAAGCAAATACTTGATTTAAGGTCTTGCCAATACAAATAGGAGTTGTATTTTTAAGAAGTGGGATCTCATCCCACATCATATTGCACTTTTACTTAGCAAAGGAATGGCACCCATAAAGGGATGTCAACTGGATTTCATTGGGTTGGTACTAAATGGCTTTGTATTCTAGCATTTTGAGAGGTTATCTGAGATATATGTCAATATAATCTCAACAGGGGCCAAGTCTACTCCTGGGATGAGTCATTAATCCAAGAAGCTAACAATGTCCTGAATATTGGCATATTTCATTAAAGGATCATGGTTCCAACATGCATGGATGTTGAATTGCTATTTGTAATCCCTCCATTTCTCACATCATGCTGTTTAAAAAAGAAAAAAAAAATACAACAAAACCCAAATGAGATTTACAGGATGATGGTTAGTTGTTCTATGTTTTATAGTTTTGGTATAGCACTGGGTTGATCAGGGGACCCTCCAATCAACTGAATTCCCCCAATCTATTTTGTGAAATTTCAAGATTTAAGGAGCAGGTAACAGAGAAAATTAGATATAAGGGCATGCCCCTTTCAGATTGATTTGCACTCTGAAATATAGTCCAATCCTTCATTTCCCTTCACTACACAGCTAGAAATCTCTTTCAATAAAGAATAAAAGAGAATGGGGGGAAATTAAGCAACATATCAACTAGGTTTGACAGTATATTAAATATTCCACACCCACAGTCCCCCACTTCTGAAAGGAAAGAAAGGAGTGCATCATTTTCTCATCTTTTTTCTAGGTTGACTAATTAGTTTTTATGGTCACAGGAGAAATTAAGTTGACATACTTTGACATTCAGTCAGCATAGATAGTTTTTTGCCCAAGGAAAGTGGGCTTAGAGTGATTTGAACATCTGCATGAAAGCTTAAACAAATTAAAAGTTATTGGAATAAATTTTTCTTTCCCTAGGCCACTTGACCAAAGTTGCTAAATTGGAAACTCTACCCAAGCATAAGCATAAACTAAGCAAAGTTTATTCTTCAGTGACCCCTTACCCCTTCAGCAAACTCTTGGGTGGAAGCTGTATTACTTGCAGCCCATCCTCCATAGCTTGGCACTATGTTATTCTTCCCATCCAGGGCAACAGAGTCCTGCTAGGATGTCTCAGTTTCCCTCACAAAGCTGTTGAAACTCCTCCATCCTGTATCAAAACCCCTCTGGATCAAGTTCTCTGTGCCATTCAGGATGACAAATCACTCATCTGAGAAATGTAATCATGCTAATGGGACAGGGCTAGAGGAGACCCTCCCATAGGAGTCTCCATCTCCTCCCAGATAGCACATGCATTTAAAGAGGGGCCTTCCACTCCCTTTAATTTTTATCCTAGAGAAATGAGTCTAATGGGAGACATTTCATACCAAGCAGAAGATCATTATGGTTGATCCATGGTTAAAATTGTAGGAAGAGGAAGAGAAATAAGGTCAAGAAGACAGAATTCCTGTCTTGAGGTTTAGCTGGGATCTACATCATACCAACCAGATCAGAATGGGCAACACTGATGAGCAAGGTAAACAAAGTCAGGAAGGACATTGGGTAGAGTAGGCAGCAGGTAGAAGAAGAGTCAAGTTGGACAACATTCAATGTTTGTAGATGACGAAAAGTCAGGCACACACAGTGAGAGTGCAAGCAAGGTGGTCCAGTACCTTGGACAGCTCTAGAAATCTTTGCCGTCTCTCACAGAGCTCTAAAGAGGAGCTTTAGGACGAAGACCAGTATGCACACAGAGGGGTAGAGATGGAGAAGGGAAAGCGACGTGACATCTATCTATAAAAAAAAATGGGTCCAGTTCTGTAACATTATGTTCCAGCTTTTACTTTATCACTTAAATTTTGGACAAGTTCCTTTTCTCTCCAAGATTGTCTATAAAGAAGGGGATTGATCTACTTGATTTTTAAGAGCCATTCTACCTCTAAAATTCTGTGATAACTTTGTTAGCCTACTAGAGCTGTCCCTGCCCCCACTGCCCTGAGCCTTACCTGGACCTGAGGTTCTCATCTCACACTTGGCAGAAAGGCCACTATGGGCAGCTGGTATTAGCAGTAATGGTGGCAAAACTACAACAATCAATTCACAGATAAAGTAAATACTCTTCCAGTGGCTAGTTGGCAGCATGGAGTGTAGCTTGGTATATTGATTAATTAGGTCTGGTTAGCTGGTTCAGCATAAGGCTGTGATTTTCTCTGCTTTTCTTTTTTACTCCACTTCTGATGGGGAAATCATCACTATCTTAGTTGATGATATTTGGAGTCCTTCTGGCATCAAGAAACCATGAGAATGTCAAATGCAGAAGCAGAGAAGATATAATCTGATCTACTATAACCAGACTGTACTTGATTCTTTCCCAGAACACTGTGAGTCATGTCCCATACGAAGTCTGATTGGGCTAGGCCCAGGTATTCCTAAGTACTGTATTTCTAAGAATAGATGTGTTCTATGAGTCTCTTCACAGATGCCTGTCCCTTGAAGCAAGTTTGGACATATTTGGCATAACCTGATCAATACAGGTCAAGGAGACCTGTGTTCTTACTCCAGCTTAAGTCCTAAGTTACCTTTGTGATCTTGGGCTAATTACTTGTTCAAGTAAGGAACCTGGCAAGAGCACTGGATCTGGAATCAGAGAACCTGGGTTCAAATCCTATCAAGTCTCTGTTGATAACATTTCGTATCATTTTTTGGACTTGAATAAGGGCCAGAACTTGAATTAATGAATCAGAAGAAGAACCTGGATCTAACAGTCTCTTTGTTCTCTGAAGTAAACTCAGAGAATACCTCTTCTTATGTCAGCAAGGTCAGATGAGGTTGACTTAGCATATTTTATGAGACCCTTAACCCGAGACAATATCTTGAATAATGGGATTTTTTTCTTATCTTGTGGACATATACTATGTTATGACATGTTAATGGTAAAGAAAACACAGACGATCTGAGTTGTAATTTCAATCGACAACTCTCTTATTGTATTTACAACCTATCCAATTAAGAAATTCCTTTGTCATGGTATAGTTAATCACATATGGAGACCATAAATCTGAGGGACCCAGACATCCTGGAGTTGTCCTAAAACAGATTTAAGTCTGGTCATTCTTGTATTAGTCAGTCAGAAGTTTTTCTGACCCCATGATCATGTAACTGTTAGCTTTAAGGGAATAAACAATATGCATTTATCCTGTTTGCTTTTTTTTTAACCAAATTTTCAGGTCGACACTATCTTTTACCTGTGTTACCTTAAGCATTGCACTTCACTTCTCTAGGCCTTACTTTCCCCATTAGTAAAATTTGGTGCTCTCTAAAATCACTTCAAGCTATAATTACAAATGTTAATTTTTTAAAAATCAGTTCATAGGGTAGAGCTGAAAGACATTAGGACCATCTAGCCCAATCTTTTCATTTTATAGATGAAGAAAGCAAGGCCAAAAGAAATTAAATGCCTTGAAACAAATAACAGAGGTTAGTGACAAAAGAGGGATATGAATCCATGTTCTCCAACTCCAGAGGCAGTGTTCTTGACAGAACTTTTCCAGAATTCTGTATTTCATTATATTGCCAGGACTAACATTCTGTATTCCATGGTCAACAGCCCCATAAAGTCTACACTGTTGGAGAGTCGGTGCCAGGCAAGAGTTATAGCTAAAACCCCTTCATCATAGCAGAGAAATGTACCCAGAGCCCCAGCCTCCTGTCTTCCCTTCCCCTGGTAGTTTCTAATTGAGTACAGCAATTCAGCATTTTAAATGAGCAGGGTCTGGAGGAAACACCATTATTGTGAAAGTCTTGGTGATGGGGACAAAATGAGTGTGCTCTGAATGCCTCTTCATTTTCCAGCTCCATTCCATTACTGTATCTCTCTTGCCTAGAATGCCCTCCCTCCTCACCTCTACCTCCTGGATTTCCTGACTTTCTAGTCTTAGCTCACATCCCCCTTCTGCAAGAAACCTCTTCCCCCTCCTCCCATTCACTGCTGGTGACTTCCTCTTAGATTACCTCTTAGTTTTGCAATGTATATATCTTATCTATACAATTACTTACAAATTGCCTCCCCCATTTGAATGTGAGCTCCTGGAGGGGAAAGATCATGTTTTTACTTTTCTTTGTATCCCCAGGGCTTAGCACGTCGTTAGCTAGGACCATTGAAATATGGCAGTACGGATTGGGGTTAGTATTACTCAGAATAGTATGTTATATATGCAGCGATGTGGAATAGCTGGGAGGATTTTCAAAGGCAATCTATTTCAAAAAGCAGCAATTCCCTAGAGTTTTACTCAGGGGATTTTGAGGGGTATTTCCCTCTCCTTCCTGAATAGGTAAAGTGGCTCCTTAACCTCTTTCTATCATCAAAACCTTAGTGGCCACAATGGAATGAAGAAAGGCAATGACTAGAAGTCAGCTCCCACTTCAACCCTGGTAGTTTCTTCTTTGGCTGATCAATCTAAACTCCAAGGATTGGTCAGCAGGGCCAGACATTAGATCTCCATAACCTTAACAAGATCACCTGAAGCTAGGACTTGGGGTGGGAGGTCTTTTTCTCCAAAATGATAAGGAGCTTGGGCCTTCGCTGACAATCACAGGAACAATGAAAACAAAGGGAAATACTGAGTGTGAATGGCAGAGACTGTACCCTCCACAGCCAAGAGTAACATCCTGTTCTTAAGGCTGGACAATCAGGGTTTGACCGTGCCAGAATACTTCCAAAGAAATATACCAAGCCCCTCCAATTAAATATTAGCCTAACATATCCAGTCTAACTTCCATCCCCAAGACAGGCACTAGGTTTTAAAAAATACTTTCAACCAAGCTATTAAGGGAGCTCAGATGAAATCTTTACACATAAAAAAAAAATCAAAACACCCTGCTAATCCTGGGGGTGAAGCTTGCCCAGCTAGGCTTTAGCATGACCACACTGGCCACCCCATCTTTCAGGGTTATATGCTAAGGCATCCACAACCAGTGAAGAAAAGGCAAGTCTGAGCCTTCCAGCTCATCCTTTTCCTCTGTTGTGCTGTTTCCTTCCTCCAGTGCTGAGGCCTTTGATAGTGAATTAAATCTAGACTCCAATTTATTCTTGTCTATCAGGGAACATGGTAGGTAGAACATTGGATTGGGAGTCAGGAGACCTGGGACCTGCTATTAATGAACTGTTTGACCTTGAGGGGTTGGGACTAGATGAATCTTAAGGTCCCTTCTAGTTTTAAATCTATGATCGTTTATTCTCAGGTTCCTCCCAGTCTTGACCTTCTATGAATCTGTAGTTCTATGACTCTAAGACCCTATAATCTGTTAACTAGGACTAGACTTGAAACTGGTAAAGGAAACAAATCTATTGATGCCCTCTTGATGAGGATGCACCTGATCTGGAGAAGGTGTAGGAGCCTCATCAAGGGAGCCCAACCAGGAATTATCCAGGAAAAGAGGGGGAGAAGGAGAAAAAAACTGATACAAACACCAAAAATAATTTCATAATTTTCCCCTCACCCACATGCCCTACAGGCCTGGCCAGAGACCGAATGCTGCAGCTGGAAATAGCTCCTGTTCTGTCGAGAAGCTAATTATGGAGGCTGCTTAGGGGGAGTGAGCTACCCCCAGGTGCCCAGATGAGATGGAGAGGGGCCAGGGGCAGCCGATGGGGAATCACTGCAAATAGAGCTCGATGCTCTGTGTGGGGAAGCAGCAACGGGAAGAGGCAGAGAGGGAGTGAAGAAAGACCAATGGACCAACAGAGTTGAAACAAGGAAGGAGTCTGGGATGGGAGACTGAAAGAAAGCCAGCACCTTCCTGGCACTTGACCTCCTATATAATGCAATTCTATCTCCCAGCCTTAGATCTCAAATCATTCACCTGATCACATCCCTAGGAAGGGCAAGAGATGATACAGGGGTTGTTTTGCTTTGTTGTGCTGATATTGAAACTCAAGCCCAGAGTGGAGAAGTCAGTGGCTTTGAACCACTCTTTGACTCTAGGAGTGAAATGGTGATTTGGGGGCAAGTCTAAGCTGAGTCAGATTTCCCCAGGACAGTTTTCCTTCTGTAAATGCAATATGTTATACATTCATGTAGTGGGAATAACCAAGAGAATCCCTGATTTGTTAGGAGAAAAGGTGCACATCCCTTAGCAAGGAGCCAGAGCACATGCCCAGACTGATAAGAGGTACCCCAGACCAACAAATATAGGGATCCTCCAATCACCCTTGCTCTATGCATAGTAGGTACTTAATTCATGCTTGTTGAACTAAAAAGTTAGGGACTTGGGGGAGAAAATACCTTATGACACTCAGCACTTCCTCTTAAAAAGGAGCATCCTCTGGTCCAGTTCTCCTATTTTGCATATGAGGAAACTGAGGCACAAAGAGGTTAAGGAAGTGTTTGAGGTGGGATTTGAACCTAGGACTGCCTGACTCCAAATCCAGTGCCCAGAGTAGCATAATGAGTAGGTTCTTAGGTGTATATCTTTAGCAACTCCCTCTTTCCTACCCCCAGGGCTGCACACAGTGTCTGTCTACTGGACACTACATGCTATTATAACTTCCCCTTTGCTGAGAAAAGAGGAGGAACAGGGACCCAAGTCTTTAGAAATTCTGCCCAATTTAGATGTCCACTCTGCATGATTCAGTTTCAGGAAACAGTGTTCTCCAGAGTACCAGAAAAAAAATAACCTCCGCCCAGAGCATCTTATAGAATATCAGACTTGCTCAGATTCCTCCACCTGATAGTCAAGGCCTTCCACAATCTGGCGCCATCCTACCTTTCTGGCCCCATCTCATATTACTCCTCTCTTTGCATTCTGCTTTCCAGTCAGACTGGATTGCTCTCTGCCCTCCTCTCCCCTCCCTTGCATACTCAGTACTTTTCTGCCTGGAATGTGCTACTTCCTTCTCTTTGACTACCAAATTCCTATCCATCCTTTAAAGGTGAAATCAAAAGCTACCTCCTCCATGAAGCCTTCCTTCATATCCTGATATAGGTAATGATTTTCCCTGTTGAATTTCACAGTCTTTTGTTTTGTAGTTTTTTGGTGCACCTATGCCATCTTTTTTTGGTTGGAGTTGTGTGTGTGTGTGTATGTATGTTTATTTTTTTTTAGTTATTATTGTTTTGGTCATTGGTATAAAGGTTTCTCTTGAGAGAGGAAGCTTCCCCTTACCAAATACAGGTGGATGCTGGTTCATCCTCTTGCAGCCTCTGAGTTGCCCAGAATGCTGACAGGTTAAAGTGAATTACCATAGATTACACAACCAGCAAGTCAGAAGTGGCATCTCCCCTGTAATACTGTGTAATGAAGATATTCATGATAGCAACCCCTGTTCTCCTCCCCACCCCCACCCCCACTATAAGCTTTTAAAGCATAGAGACAATCTCTACCTTAGTCTCCAACATCCTTTGGGGGAACTTAGAGGAAGGAAGCAAGGCATCAAGGTATAAATGGAAAGAGCACCAGATATCTGGTTGAGGTCATGGATTCAAATGTTGACCTGTCACTTACTGCCTGTGTCAGCCTGTCTGGGTCATATAGTATCTTTATCTAGAAAATATGAGTTAGACTAGATAATTTCTAAGAGCTCTTTCACCTTTAAGTTTATGACTCTATGCACTAAACTTCCACCTAGCATGGTGTCCTGTAAACGGTAGGTTCTTAATACATGCTTACTGAATGAAAAAGTGAGCATGCCTTAAAAATCATCTAGTCTGACCTTTCACTTAACCGAGGAAACAAGAGGAGCAGTGATTTGCCCAAGTTCACATAGTCAATTAGAGCACAGGGCTGGACCTAAATTCCAGTTCTCCCTAAGTCCAGTGCCTGTCCCTACTATCTCAGAAGATCCCAGAGAACTGAATCTGGGGGGAAAGTTGGTAAGGCAGAAGTCTGGAAGCACAAATATTTGCCTTGTCTTCCTTAAAAAGGTTTTAAGCTAGAGTCACTTTCTAAGGGGAGGAGAGAAAGAGATTAGCTACCTCTAAGACTTTGCCCCAGCTTTCTCAGCTCCTATCACTTCTACCGCCCTCCACCACTCTATCTCTCTCTCTCTCTCTCTCAATCCTGTCTCTCTGTCTCCATTTCTGTCTCTGTCTCATCTCTGTCTCTCTCTGTCTCTGTCTGTCTTCTGCATTCTTTTCATCTTCTATAAACGTACTATTCCTATTGATCCAATGGGTAATTGGAGATGGACAGAACTAGGGCTGAGAATAGAAACAACTGGGGAAAAAATCCTTAGCTTGTGCATGTCAGTGTGGAAGGGAGTAGGGTAGGTGGTAGTGGAGACAGAACCCTCTCTACTTACTGTACTTCTGGGCACACTCCCTGCCGCTTCGCACAGGTACTTTATAGCTTAGTTAGTGGAAGCATTTATTGACACTGTTCCTGGGGCCCCCGAACCCTCATGGCTCTGCAGAATATAGTCCCTACCTCTCTCCCCCAACCTCACCTTGAGGCAAAATGTTGCCATCTCACAGATAAGCACTTTTCCACTGATTTTCTGCAAACACTGTTCACACCTCTTACTCTTGTCCAGCCTTCATAATTTCAGGACTACTGCTGCTGACAGCGGCAGTCCACCCAAGGGGACAAGTCATGCAAAGTGCAAAATAACCTTTAGTTAAATTCAGCTCAAGGAATTAAAGTCAATGGAGCAGATACTAAATTCAGTGCCTATTATGTGCAAATCATGGCACTAGGTATTGTGTGGGGGATATGAAGATGAATGACCCCTGCTCTCAAGGAGCTAACAGTCTTGTAGGTTAGTAGTGCAAATTTGATTGCTGAATATGTGTCAGGCACTGCACTAGGAAGATACAATAGCTTCCCTCAAGGAACTCAGACTTAGAGGGGATAGAGTATCAGTCACTTGCCTAGTCAGGAAGACCTAGGTTCAAATGTGGCCTCAGATACTTACGAGTTGTGTGACCCTGGACAAGTCACTTAATCTTGTTTGCCTCAGTTTCCTCATCTGAAAAATTAGCTGGAGAAAGAAATGGCAAACCACTACAGTATCTTTGCCAAGGAAACCCCAACTGGGATTAGGAATAGTTGGACATTACTGAAACGACTCAACAACAACTGAGGATCAATCCTTGGGAGTGGGGTTCGGGGAGGGAAGGGGTTGAAAATGTACACAAGTTTATATGGTAAGTCTCTGTACAGTCTGCTTGACCTGTCTTGATCAGGATAGGAAATCCCAAAGATATATGGATACATTTGGCAGAACGTCTTTTTGAATTCTCCTTACTTGACTATTCCTTACGATACAATGGAGAAAACTTTGAATTTAGAGTCAGACAGCCTGGGTTGAAGTCTTAGTTCTGCTATTTACAGTCCTTGGAATCTCAGGGAAATCATTTCTTTTTTCTGGGCTTTATCTAAGATGCCTTTCATCCCTAAGGCTCTGATTCTATGATCCTAGAGCCCCAGCCAGTCTGTCCCCTGGGGAGGAAAGGGAATGGTGTCTGGTTGACTGTAGTCCTATGAGTCTACTGAACCAAAATGAGATGTCGAGTCTCTAAAAGGTACTGAGCATAGATGCAATAGCAGCACTTACTTTGCAAGAATCTGTGATTTTAGTCTCATGGGTACATGGTTCGCCCATGCCGATACAGCTCACCCATGCCTTGGTAGATGATCTTTAGGAGTTACTTCAGCTAAAAGGACAGTAGTCTAATAGAGGTCATAGAATGACAGACTTGGAACTGGGACAGTTTCTGCCCTCAAGAAGTTTCTATTCTAATTGGGAAAACAACATATGTAAGGATGCTGAGAGGGCACAAGATAGGAAGAAGTACCTCATGACCTGTTGTTTGTCCTTCATACAAGAAGGAGACTAATACATCACAATGTTGAAATCAAGGTATGATGTGTTCAACTACGGCTGATCAGTCCAGTACTAGCTAGGAAAGTTTTACCACAAATCAGGCACAAATATTCCATTTGGACCTCATGACCTTGAACCTCGATCTAATTTTCTTCATCTAGAAAATGAGGGAGTTGACTAAATGATCTTTTCAAACCCTTCTTACCTCTGTACCATGATCATTTTATCATTATAAGAAATAAGCAAGGTGACTTAAGGGCAAGTTTCATCCTTCACATTTAGCAAACTGAGGCTTGGAGAAATTAACTAACTTACCCCAAATCACACACAAAAAAATTAGTGAGTGGCGCCAGGACTACAACTCAGGTTTTCTGACTCCAGCTAAGACCAACACTTCTTTCAGTAGCAAATGTTACTTCTCCCTAGATCCATTATATGTGGTTCTTCAG
Organism: Potorous gilbertii; assembly: GCA_028658325.1. Lineage (NCBI taxonomy): Eukaryota > Metazoa > Chordata > Mammalia > Diprotodontia > Potoroidae > Potorous > Potorous gilbertii. Next base: position 302,030,778 of record CM053769.1, on the reverse strand, counting down.
TGAGTTCACCATCTTCTGGAAGGACGAGAGAGGCAGAGTTAGTGCAACTCTAGCCTCAGATACTTATTTTCTCTGTGACCTTGAGCAAGCCATTTAATCTCCATCTGCTTCAGTTGCTTTATCTATAAAATGGGCATGATAAATAATAGCACCTACCTCCCAAGGTTGTTTGTGAGGTTCAAATGAGATAATATTTATAAAGTGCTTTGTAAATCTTAGAAAAGATGGACAAATGCGAGTCTTTATACAGATACGTCAATTAGGGAGGCCCAGGATATCCCCTGGAAAATAACTCTTTTGTTTTGTTTTGTTTTAATTGAAATTTTTTTCAATTAGAAAAAAAAGAGAACCTATTTTCTCTCCTTCCCACCTCCCCCCTAAACATAGACACAGCCCTTTTCAAAGTTGCCTATGTTTTTTTAAAGCAAAGATCTTCTTGATTCCTACATAGCAGTGTTGGCTTCTGTCATAACACCCAGCAACAGCGTTCCCACTAAGACACAGTTCTGATCAGCCTGCACCCATAGGACGGTAAATGGGCAGGCCCACAGCCAAACTATGAAGCCAGGGATATTTGTCTTGTGGTGCACTTTCTGGGCTGGTTTTACCCCTGGCTTTGAGTGTTTAGTGTCTGCTGGCTATCTGGCTCTCCTCCCCCCAAAACTTGAAAGGCTCTTGAACCAATCTCAAACTGAGAGGAATATGGTATAGTGGAAAGAGAACTGTTCTTGTCCAAATTTCATTCATATCTGTGCTGATTACTCTGTGACTTGCTAGTTATGTGACCTTGACCTCTCTGAGACTCAGTTTTCTTTTCTGTAAAATGGGGATAATAGCATTTGTATCACCTCACAAGTTGTGAAGATGGAATGAGAGAGTAGAAGTAGCAATGTTCCATGAGTCCTATAAACATAAGCTGTTATTACTGATTACTCTTGCGTATGAATGAGGCTTGGCCAAACTGTTATCTCACACTGCTGTTATGTAGTGAATATTTAATGATATTTTCATACTATAAATTCTCCTTTCTGGTATCTCTGTCTCCTGTATTATTTCTACCTCTGGTAACATTTCTGCCAACAAAGTGGGCTTGGGTGTGTACCTTCTTCATTAGCTTGGGTATAATTGTAATGAGTGACACTTGTCCCTATAAACAAAACACAGTCAGCTCTCAGCCCCGTGTGGATTACTCATCTTTGGAGAGGATCTGAAGGAAATGCTTGGTTTCTCCTTTCTAGGCCCAGCCTAGTCATTGAGGGCTCAGGGAAGGGAAATTCGTTTTAATATCAGACTGAGCCACAAAGAATGAGAAAGGTGAATCTGCTACCGGCTCCCTCTGTTTGTCCTTCACCACACCATCACCAAACCAAAGCAAGCCCGCCCACATTGTGAAGTCCCACAATGGATCAGTGACCTGTGTCCAGGAGGCTCCAGCCCCTTCTCCGTTGTTCTTTGTCTGCTCTCTGTGCCAGTCTCCACTTTTGGCCGCTGGAACTCCCTAAGTCTTTTTCATCACATTGACTAACAGGCTGTAATTGAAGCTAATTGGCCATGGACAGGACAGACGGGGCTGCTTAAGAAAAATCAAATTTGGAAGGATACAGATCGATTCCAGGCTAATTAACAGCAATTTTCTTCCTTTCCCACCCCAAGCTGCCATCCTAGTACCCAGGCACAGACAGCAAGAGCCCAGATGTGTATTATTTGAAAAGCAACAGATATACTAAACATGCTTCCATGTCCATCCGTGTACATAGCCACCCTTATTCCAGACCCATTTTATATGTGCACACAGCCATTCACACATTCTTACATAAACACACATACTTATGCTCACACATACCCACTCACACACATATATGCAGTTTTCCATATACATACCTGTTTACACACATTCTTACATGTATGGCCATACAAATAGATAATTATACATGTGTACATTAAAATGTACTTATGTGTGTGCTGCTTACATGTACACCCATATACACTCATACATCCATAGAATTTATTGTACACATGTTTATATATACATCCCTATACATATGCACATATTCATTCATACATTAAGTTACCCATATATGCTTAACTCAGACACATAGACATAGGAAGAGAAGAAACATGCATTTATTAAGTGCCTACTGTATACCAGGCACTGTGCTAAGTGCTTTGACCCTCACAACAACCTTGAGAGGGAAGCGCTAGTAATATTCCAATTTTATAGTTGAGTAAACTGAGTCAGAGGTTTAGTGACTTGCCAGGGATCACACAGTTGCTAACTCTTTGACGCTGGATTTGAACTCAAGTCTTCCTGACTCTAAATTCAGCTCTATATCCATTGTACCATATATATATATATGTATGTATGTATGTATATATGTATATATATACATATATATGTATATATATACAGTACACCTACACAAACCATTTTTGTTTTGATTTGTTTTTGAGATTATCTCTCCCTATTTCACCCAGGCTAGAAGCATTGTGGCCACTCATGCGCCAATCCCACTGCTGATCAGTATGAAGCTTTGACCTTCTCCTGCACTAATTACCACTCCTTTAGGCAGCCTGGTGGCCCTCTGCTCCCAAGAGCCCCCCCATATTAGTGTCAAACTTAGTGTAGACGCTGAGTTAGCTTTAGCTCCAGCCTCAGTCTCCCCCAGCAAGAGGGATTCTAGAGGTGAGCAGCTATTCATCCACCTCTCTCCACATGCAGACATACATACTCATTCATACACATGGGCTTACAAACCCTGAGTTCTTAAATAGTGATCACAGTAAGTCTTCTTTGTCATGCCCCAAATTCAATCAGGAGACACAACATTTAATTTGGGGACCATTGGGTTTTGGCAATTTCTCAGTGATTGGTCCCCATTGCAAGTTTCCCATTAAGTCCTTGGATTTCTCTGGATTCTCTGAACCAGAGAGGGGAAGTAAAATATATCCTTCTCACTACCACTCCTCCTCCTCTAACTCCCAGCCTGACAGGAGAATAGCCCCAGGGATAAGCAGTTTAGAAGCTTCAGGGATTGTGTAGGGCAGAATAGCACAGCATCTTACAGAGAGAGTATCTTTCTAGTGTGAAAAGGGACTAGGAAACAGAGCTGGGAGGGAGAGAAGGGACAGGGAAGACTCACCATCTTGTTTTTTAATCTCCTTCCACCCCCCCCCCCACTTTATGTAAATTTAAAATGTTTTTAATGTTATCTTTTATTTTTTATACCATAGTCATTTTCTGATATGCCCTAATTCCCCGTTGAACTTGCTTTTGTAACAAAGAAAACGTTTGGAAAACTGATGAGCAAAATGTTCCATTCTAGGTCTCTAGTCCTATCAGAGGTAGAGAAGTGTGTTTCATCATGTGTTTTCTGAGACCATGATAGGTCACTGCAAGCGAGTCAAGTTTGGCCACCTTTTAAGTTTGTTTTGTTTATATGATTGTAGTCATTGTATATATTTATCTTGTTTTTCTTTCTTTACTCTGCACCAATTCATATAAGTCTTCCCATGTTTCTCTGAGTTCCTCAGATTCATCATTTCTCATAGCGTGATAGTATTCCATTTCATTCATTCACCACAGTTTGCTCAACCATTCCGCAATCAATGACCACCCACTTTGCTTCTCCTTTTTTTGTTGCCACAAAGAGTGCTGCTATGAATATTTTGGTATATATGGGACACCCACCAGACTTGCAGACAGCCCTTTGCCCACCCACAATTTTCAAACCCTTGTATCCACAGCACCATCCTGGCACCTCTGGTGCAGTGAGTGCCTGGAGCTTGAGTCAGCCCAAGAAGATGGTTAGAATTTTCCCTCTTCTTCTAGAGGCATGGGGGTGGCTAAGTCCCCAACCTGCTCTGGTTCTGGAGTAAAAACACTTCCTTCTGAGTCTCAAACTTTAAGAAGGGTGAAGAGCTTTTCCTGCCCCTATTCACACCTGTAATTCTATGTAGCTTCATGGGGGCTCATGGTGCTGGCCCATCCCCACCCCCCTGATCACCCTCACCTTTTGTGGAGCTAGTGGGTGGAAGGTTGCTGAGGAAGCTGCCTCTGGCTCTGAGCGGATAATAGGATTTCATCAATAGACTGAGGGAGGTGATGTATGTTAAAGCACTTAATAGAAAAGAACTTCGTACAGAAACCCAAATTCGATTTGGCCAATGAACTCAATTGCCAGCACGGCTGTGTTCCTGGAGGAAGGCTGGCCAACATTTATACACATTACCTGGCAATACTTGGATTTTTGCAGTGAGACCCAGGCCCTCTAGTCTCCTACTTTCTTTCAATCTACTCCTCTCTTGTTTCTCCCTTCCTACCATCCAAGTTCATAGGACCATAGGATTTAAAACTGGAAGGAACCTTAGAGAACAATTTCTCTCATGACTGCACCCTGCACACCCCGACCCTGTTGCATCCTCCTCCCAACAAGAAAGGAAGGGGATTAACTAAGATTATTGCTCATGACTTTACCATAATGTGGTGGGGGGAGTGCTAACCGTGTAGTCAGGAAGACTTGGGTTTGAATTCTGCCGCTACATTTATTAGCTGTGTGACTCTGGATGAGTTACTTCCCTTACTTGAACCTCAGTTTCCTCAGCCATAAACTGAAACTAAGGTAGCTGGTTAGCTCAGTGGATAGAGTGCTGGTCCCGGAGTCATAAGAATTGGAGTTCAAATCCAACCTCAGACACTTACTAGCTGTGTGATTCTGGGCACGTCACTGTTTGCCCCAATTTCCTCACCTGTAAAATGGACTAGAGAAGGAAATGGTAAACCACCTTTGCCAAGAAAACTCCAGATAGGGTCACAGAGAGTAGAAACAACTCAACAATAAAAATGGAACCGGAATACTTGTACTATATTTTTTGGTTTTTGTTAAAGCAATATAGAAACATAGGTTATAATTATTTTTTTTTAAAGTCAGTGAGGTGGGGTAATGAGGTAAACTACTCTTAGACTCAGGAAGACCTGGATTCAAGTCCTACCTCAGACACATACTAAGTTATGTGATCATGAGGTTAAACCACTTAACCTCTCATTGTGTCAGGCAACTTCCTAAGACTACACATTAACGATAATACTAGCCAACTTTTATATAGCGCTTACTTTGTGCCAGGTGCTCTTCTAAGTGCTTTTTCAATCACCACAGCAACCCTGGGAGGTAGGGACTGTTCTTATCATCCCTATTTGACAGATGGGGAAACTGAGGCAAACAAGAAGTTAAGTGACTTACTCAGAGTCACACAGCTAGAAAGTAGGTGAGGTCAGAATTGCACTTAGGCTCCAGGTCCAGCTCCCTATCCATTGTACTAACTAGCCACCCATAAGTTACAGATGAATTACCAGTCAGCATAAATAGATGGAGTTTCTACACTGGGCGTTTCCTTCACCTATGAAACCATGTAGCCAGATATTTTGGGTAGGTATTTTTTTTTAGAAGTCCAAGGAGAGACTGGGTGATGAAAATGGAATTGATTCTTTTGAGAGCTGTGATGCATCCGGAAACCTAAGCTTCCCCATCTGTAAAATGAGGGGGTTGGACTAAATTCTCTGTAAGGCCTCTTTCCAGTTCTAAATTCTCAGATCCTCCATCCACATTGTCATACAGCGCTTACAGCCTCCAAGTTAGATGGTTAACAAAGGCCCTGGGAGTTGGGTTCCCCTTCCATTTCAAGCCCTGAGGATAGCTTCTCAAATACTTTTGTCTCTTTTGAACTTCGAAGGTGGGCAGACCTAAAGCATCCTAGTACTGGTGCCAAGCTATATGCACCCTCCTCCTCACCCTTCCTCCCAAACTTACCACTTCCTCTTGCCTCCCCCGGGGAGCAGATGACATCACTATTTTAGGCAGCTAGGAATTGACCTACATTTATACTGCCGTCTGTATCTGGGAGGGACTCCAAACATCCAGCTCCTCTCCTAGAGAGGAAGGAAAGGCCCCAGCTCACGATTTTCCACAAAGACCCTGCTTTAGGACCAGTGCCCATATGGAGCTCCCCCAATGGCTCCTGGGTACTGCCCACTCCTTCTTGTGGGGCACACTCCAGCGTACCATAGGCCGTTGTCCCACAGACCCAGCATCTTGTTTTGTGCCATTGCTAACTACCCCTGACCAGAGCACCAATCACTGTAGCCAGGATGGGGTTAAACCAATGTGCCAGACCTAGCTTGGGCAGATATGGATGCTGGGCTGAGAGACAGCCTGGGTTGATTCACATTTCCCTGGGAACTCAGATTGGCTGAACTGGGGACTTCCTTAGGGATCAGAAGCAGAAAGCTCCCTTCAAACAAACCCTGTCTCCTGGGGCTTGTTAGAGACTCATCAATTACAGTGAAGCAAACAATTCCACTAGAAAATCAGACTGATTGGCTTCTCTGAAGGACAGGCAGCAGAAGAGTTTGCCCTAGTCCAAAGGGGTGAGTGGAGCCCATGGATGATGGCAAAGGGGACGAGCTTTCCATCAGACCCTGGATCTGTGTCCTGCTCCTGGATAACCTACATGGGAGGGAGCCTCAGTAGAGATAGTTGCACAGCAGAGCAGAGGAGAGTAGGAAGGGAGCAAAATTCCAGATGGCATGCAGGCCCTTAGCCTCGGGCCAGCAAGGCCTTGAGAAAGTGTAGGTCACTGTCTGCTCCAGGGAACATTTGGCTTAAGAGGGGCTGTGGATGCTGAGCCCAGCTCTGAGGCAGCATTACAGCTGTCCCAGGTGCAGACCCAGACAAGAGCCCTTTTCTGAGCTGGTCAGAACCACTATCCCTTCAAAGGAGAGAAAAGCTCCAGAATCCTGTCATCTCTCAGGGGAAAGTAGTTCTTAAGAGCTAGAAAGAAAGAGCCAGAGGGATGCTTGAAGAGCAAACACCAAGGACAGCCAAGGTTATGGGCCTTGCTCAGATGGACCCTCTGCTCCCAACATTTCCTTCTAACTAGTCCAGCTCTAATGGGAGTCAGGCAAATGCCCTCATGACCTAGCCACTCAAGGTTCTCTATCTCAACTCTGTCTTTTAACATAGAAAACAAAACAAAATAGAAAAACCTGAATCCCAGAAAGAAAAAGGAATCTACCCAAGGTCTCCCAGCAACCCAATGATGGCTGAATGGCCTTGTACTGTTCTCCTTCCATGCAAGAGAACCTTGAAACTGAACTTTGAGGGGTATAGGAGCAGCTGCTACATTTTGGAGTCAAAGGAACCAGTTTCAAATGCCAGCTTGGCCATTTAATACTTGTGGAATATTGTTCAGCTGCAAGAAGACAGGGCTGACCTAGGGGATTGAAGGTTTCTTCTAGCCCTAAATCTGTGACCTTTATTAAATTTTCCTAAATGGCATATACCTATCAGCAAATTGGCCTTCTGTTTAGATTCCCAATACACTCTGGTTTCTAGTTCTGGCTTGGCCACTGACTTGCTGTGTGATATTGAGCAAGTTTTTTGCCCTTTCTGGGCCTTTCCTTCCTCATCTATCTAGGATTCAATCCATCTTTTAAGTCTAAATGTGTGTGTAGAGTAATAGAAAGAGCACTGAATTGGGGGTCTGCCCTTTTAATACATGAATGATCTTGGGCAAGTCCTTTCCTCTGAATGAGCTTCATTTTTCCCATTTGTGAAATAAAAGGACTGGACAAGATAATCTCTGAGGTCCCTTTTATTTCTAAATATGAACCTGGGACTCTTGACTCCAAAAGAGCCTCTATGAGACTTTTCTCCTTGTAGAGTTGTAGCACTCAGTGGAAATAGTGCAAATACTTGTAAAGAAAATAAGAAGAAATAAAGCATTGTGGACCCCAGCAAAGGAGCCAAACTAAAGCAAAAGACCATTGCCTCAGCTGCAACAATAGGTCCTAGGGAACAGAGTCATAGTTTGTATAGGGTTGGCAACCATTTCTTCTGAACATGGCATTTCTAAATATTTATAAGATCACCAGAAAATGTGGAGAACTGTAAGCTCTAGCCATTGAAAGAAAAAAAAATTTATTAAGCACCTACGTTGTGCCCAGGCACAGTGCTAAGTGCATTACAAATAATATTTCACTTGATGCCTACAACAACTCTGAGAGGTAGGTGTTATTATTTATCTGATTTTATACAGTTGAGGAGCTAGAGAAAGAAATGGCGAACCACTCCAGTATCTTTGCCAAGAAAACCCCAAATGGGGTCATAAAAAGTTGGATATGACCTCAATGACAACAACAGTCTGGGAGAAGCTAAGTGGCACAGTGGATAGAGCATAAGGTTGGGAGTTAAGAAGACCTGAGTTCAAATCCAGACTCAGATACTTACTAGCTATATAACCCTGGGCAAGTCACTTAGCCTCCGTTTTTCTCATTTGTTAAATGAGCTAGAAAAGGAAATGGCAAACTACTCCAGTAAATTTACCAAGAAAATCCTAAAATGGGGTTATGAAGAGTCAGACATGACTGAAAACAGCAACAACAGTTGAGGAGATTGAGGCAGACAGAGGTTAAATGACTTGCTGGATTTAAACTTAGGTCTTCCAGATTTGAAATTAGGGCTTCCAGACCCAAGACCCAATTCTCTCTCCACTGCACCTCCTAGTGACTTCTAGTGGTCTTTCTCCATAGTCAAAAGAGGACAAGACTTGAAATTTGAAGAACTAGAGTTCCAATCTTGCCCCTGACACTTATTAGTGGTGAGAGACCATAGGTGAGTAACTTGATTCTCTCTATGCCCCAAGAAACCAAGGTGCAAAAAAACTGTTGACAATTATCTTTGTTGGTAGAGAGTGTTTCTATATCAAGGACTTTTCATATCCAATAAAATCATAAGCATAGGACAAAAGAATTGATCAACAAATTAGCGTTTATTAAATGCCTACTATGCACCAGGCACCATGCTAAGTACTGGGAATATAAAGGTAGGCAAAAGGCAGCCTCTGTCCTTAAGGAGCTGTCAGTTGTTAAATCTTGTTTTCTTTCTATTTCCATAGTGTCTCTCTTAAATCTCCCCTTCTCTACACTCACACATCCCCCACCCTAGTTCACTACCTCATAGCTTCTCACTTAGACTATTATATTAGCCTTCAAACTGGTTTCCCTACGTCCATTCTCTCCCTTCTCCAATCCATCTTTCATACAACTGCCAGCATGATTTTCCTAAAGCAGAGACATGAAAATATTCCACCCTCTCCCCATCAATAAATCCCAGTGGCTCCCTATTACCTCTCAGATCTGTTTGGCATTTTAAGTTCTTCATAAACCAACCCCTTCTATCTTTCTAGTCTTCTTACTCATTATTCCCTTCTGTGGTCCAACAGTACTTAAGTTCCCATGCTCTTCCTCAAACAATGCTCTCTTTCCTCATCTCAACCTCTTAAAATTCCTGACTTCCCTCAAGACTCAGGTCCCATAATACCTTCTTTGTCCTTTCCAATCCCCTGGCTATTAGTGCCTTTATCTCTTAGGTTAAATTTCATCTTCTCTTATATACACCTATTTATTATCTCTTCCAAGAGACTGTGAGCTCCTTAAGGGAAGGGCCAGTTTGACTTTTCTTTTTGTATTCTTAACAGTACTTGGCACATAGTACTCACTAAAATGCTTATTGATTGATTAATTGATTGATTCTGCCAGGACCAAGAACACATCTTGTTTTTCATATTTGTTCAAAATTTCTTCTTTCCAATGCTGGATGCTCTGCATACAGTAGATGCCCAATAAATGATTGTGAATAAGTGATCATTAGAATAAATATGGCCTATAGGGCCCCATGCTGTTATAATGAGTTAAGACAAAATTCATCTGTGCTATAAAAGTTTTTAATAGTCATGATAATTAAGGCTGCTTCCTGGAATTTCTCTAAAGACCTTTCCAAAGAAATCTTTCTTACTCTCTTGAGTGAGTCAGAATTCTCTGTATACTAGGCAGAAAATGACCTTGGGAAACTACAATGACCTTGACCATGGCTTTCTGGAGAAAATGGTAATATGAAAATATGCTTAGTAGAACCAATGTACATTGTCCAGGTAACTTTGAAAATACTGTCTAGAGTAGGGATGTGGAGTATCCCTATGAGGTCACACTTGCCCTCATCCTGTGTCTGTGAAGGGAGGGTGTTTCTTTTTTTTGCAAACTTATGATATCATTGGTGGAGGAAACTCCTTCCACCAAAGCAGACCCTGCAATTTATAGCCCTTAGAGAGTTGCCTGAGACCCTGGAAAGTCAGATGATTTGCCCAGGATTATATAGCCTGTATCTGTCAGGGCAGAGACTTGAATCTCTGTCTTCCTGACTGCAAAGCCAGTTATCTAATACATCTCACTGCCTTTTATAAAAAGCATAGGGGGCAGAATTGGTTTAAATGGTGGGAAAGGGAAGTCCAGGTGGTGAAGAAGGTTGCTTAAGGTCACCCAGTGCATTCATTGGATTTCAGGATCATCTAGCTCAACCCTTCCTCATTTTACAAATAAGGAAACTGATGCCCAGAAGATGCTTTCAACTGCTAAGGGTTCAAATAGCTTCTCTATAGCACAGTTAACACTCAAACCCAGGACCTTGGACTGCAAGTCCAGAGCACTTTCCACTAATTGGCATTGCCTCCAGTCTTGGCCCTAAGGTTAAGCGGGGTCACTAGCACATGGTGTAGTGCCCTTTCCACTGGAGATGCCCTTTCCAGTTCCCAGAGCATTAAAGCAGCAGGATCTTGTGGCCATGGGTCAGGGAAAGAAAGGTGGCTGGTGATGGGCTAGGAATTTGTTACTGTGGCAGCCAGGTGGCCTGGCCCATCCAGAATTGCTCCTTTGCTCATTATTAAATAATGCATCCTGATGGATTGGTCTGAAAAATGCTGTGTTGTGGGGTCAGGTGGCTCGGGTTAGCATTTTCTGGGGAGATTGATGGTTCTCAAAGGTCGAATTGAGGAAGCTATTCCTTGAGAAAATTGAGCCTATGGACAAAGGGAAAGTATTTGGACTGGGGGAGGAGGGAGGGGGAGAAGAAAAGTAGAAACATTAACCCAGGGGGTGGAAGTGTAGAGAAAGGGGGGTGCTGGTCACTCAAAGAAAATGGAAGAATTGAAGCAGGTATGAGGCTGTAGGTTGGAACTCAGCAATGTCCCTGGCCGGAGAAATCACCCTGTGAGCTGGTCCCTTCCTCCCAAAGTAGTTATGCTGGTGAAACCAAGTACAAATGTCTATAAGAGGAACGTTGTCACAGGAACCAGGCAGCATCATGAGAGGGCAGGCTCATTTAGAATCACAACATCACAGAAATGGAAGAGATCTCAGAGGTCATAAGACTTAGATCTGAAAGGAGCCTTAGAGATCATCTGGTTCAGTTCTCTTATTTTTCAGATGACAATCAGAAGGTTGAATTAATTGCACAGAATAACATTGCTAATAAGTAGCAGAGCCCGGGTTGGTAAGGCAGTGTGGGGCAGTAGAAGGAGACAGATGATACAACCTTGGACAAATCTCTTCAATTCCCTAAGCCTCATTTTCCTCAATTGTAAAGTAAGAGAATTGGATCAGATGACCTTGAAAATATTAAAGCATGAAATAAATATCTTTTTAAAATTGCCAATAATCAAGGCAGCTAGGGGGCTATGTACAGGGGATAGAGACCCAGACATGGACTCCCAAAGACCTGAGTTTAAATGTGTCTTCACACACTTCCTAGCTATATGACCCTGGGCAAGATGATTTAGCACCTATCTTGCAAGGTTGTTGTGTGAATCAAATGAGATAATATTTGTAAACTAGTGCCTGGTACCTAGTAGATATATAATAAATACCTGTTCAGTCCCCCACTTCAGTCCCCCAGCTCACCATCATCTCTAAATCCATGATCCCATTCTCCCACTAGAGTCAGTTCTCTTTTCACTAAACTATTTTATCCCTCATGGGCTGCTAGGTACCACAGTGGGTAGAATGTTAGGCCTGGAGTCAGGAAGAACTCAGTTCAAATCTGGTCTCAGACACTTAGTAGTTGTGTGACCTTGGGCAAGTCACTTCACCCTGTTTGCCTCAGTTTCCTCATCTGTAAAATGAGCTAGAGAAGGAAATGGCAAGCTATTCCAGTATCTTTGCCAAGAAAACCCAAATGAGGTCATGAAGAGTCAGACATAACTGAAAAACAACTGAAAAATAATAACAAAAACTTTCCCTCTCTAGAATCCCCCAGGCTGTCACTTGAAGCATGATATCCCCTTCTATTACATATTTGACAAGGAGTTCTCCAGACCTGCAGCGACTTTGTAAAGGTAATGAGGAAAGGAAGGGCCAGTTGTATGTATACTGATCAGTCAACATTCATTATATGCCAAGCATTACATTAGGCACTAGGGATACAAAAGCAAAACGCTTCATGACCTTTAGGAAACTTCACTGTATCAGGAGAGCTTTTCTAGCAGATGTATGGCAGATAACAGCAACCATAATGTAGCATTTATGAAGTTCTTTTAAGCTTTACAAAGTGTTTTACATCTATTGTAAATCTATGAGATCATCAAAGCAAACCTGTGAAGTAGGGTCTATCTTTATCTGCATTTTACAGATGAGGAAACCAAGGTTGAGAGAGAATAGGAAGTTTGCTCAGAGTCACACAGGTGGTAGATGTTTAAGGGAGAATTTGACGTCAGCCCTTCTTAACGCCAAGTCTGATACTCTATCAGCTGTCTCTATCAATTGCCTCTGTCATTAACAATTTTTAAAATAGCATTTGTGCTTGCAAGTTGTGCTAAGCACAAGACATTTATTGTCTCTTGAGCTTTTGAACTGCCCTAGGAAGTAAATACTAATGATATTATCATCCCTCTTCTGTAGATGAAGAAACAGAAGTGCCCGAGATGGGAAGGTGAACCCAGCGCTCCCCTGACACACTGTGCCATGCTTCAGCCTCCCTTTCCCCACCCTGCTTCTTCCTCCCTGTGTCGCTGCTGAACGCTCTAGCATCACAGGGAAGGGTTGGTCTATTGGTCACCAGTTGGGTAAAAAGGTATTGAAGAGATTCCTTTCCAGTCCTCCTCTGGCCAAGTTTTTTTTTTTCAGGTTGCTTCCTCCACGTCTTTGCTATTTAGAGTAGCATCTTTGTGGTTAAGAGCCACCTTATATGTCATAGTCTTCCCATTGTACCCCATGCTTTTAATGGATCTTGAGAAAGGACACAGCTAGAACCTAGAGTACAGCTGCTCACTCAAGTGGAAACTGTCCATTTTCCGTCTTCACAAAAGAGTGTCCAATTTATTATTTTACAATGGACATTGACAAGTTGGAGGATATCTAGAGGATAGCAACTAGGGCAATGAAGGTGCTCAAGACTGTGGCACCTGAGGGCAAAGTCGAAGGAGCTAAATGTGTTTAGTCTGGAGAAAAGAAGACTTGTTGTTCAGTCATTCAGTCACTCTTGGTGACCCCCATGGACCATCAAACACCACATCCTTCTATCCTCCACCATCTCCCCAAGTCTGTCCAAGACCATGAAAGGAGACTTCAGGAAGACCTAATCACTGTCTTCAGTCATTCTAGGGGCTGATGGGAAAGAGGGAGGAGAAAGGAATAAGCATTTATATGGTACCTACCAAGTGCCAGGCACCATGTTTAGTACTATTTTTTACAAACATTATCTCATTTGTTCTGCACAACAACCCTTCAAGGTAGGATTATCGTGTCCATTTTACGATTGAGGAAACTGAGGCAGATAGAGATTAAGAGATCAGACTTCTTGACTTAGCCCCACAGGACAGGGCTAGGATGAATGGGCTGATTTCAACTCAACATAAGGAAAAACCCTCAAACAGTTAGAACTTTCCCAGAGACGAATACACTGCCTGGAGAAGTACGTAAAAGGGATCCCTGACAAGTAGGGAAGCTTTGAAAGTTATATGTAGAATTTGTTCTGTATTTAAAAGAAAAGCAAGCTCTACATAATAGAGATTTGCAGATTCCTGTACAGGTTCCTTCTGTACTACATACCTGGAAATGCTCATTTTATTTAGTGTTTGTAAAGTGCAGAATTTTTTTTTAAAAACTAAGTAGTGAGTTACTTGTCAGTGTAGGTATTCAAAGGAGGCTAGAAACTCATTTGTCAGGGGTATTACAGAAAAGGATCTTGCTTCAGGTCTGACTTAGACAATGTAAGCTCTCAAGTCCTTTCTAACTCTAAGAATTTGCCCTAAAAAGGCATTATTAACTTTATCATTAAAATAAGCATTTCTCTATGTGCTAAGTAGGTATGGGGTGGAGGAAGAGAAGAGTTATTTCCTCTAATCTCATCCTCCCCCTACTCCTTTTCAGTACCTATAGATGAAAGGAAAGTTAAGCAGAACCTTGAAAGTCAGAATAAAGCAGGGTGTGTGTGAGGAGGGAGCCTTGCATGGGGTGAGCAACTATGTTCATAAAAATAACTAACATTTCTGTGGCATTCTAAGACTTAATAAGTTTTTGTATAAGGAACTCTGGAAGAGGAAACTCCTATTCATACAGGTCAGCAGCTGCCTTGAAATGTATAGTTTTAGGAAGTTGCCTGGGGGACCATGAGGATAAATGACTTGCTCAGTGTCACACAATCCAAGTGATGTTTGCAGGACACTTGGAAGTTTGCAAAGCGCTTTATATTACTTGTCTCACTTGAGCTTCACAGTATAAGTACAAGATAAGTACAATAGGTATTCTGTCCCCATTTTATAGAAGAGGAAACAGGCTCAAATGAGGCTAAAACTGAGAGGTTAAATGACTTACCCAGGGCCATCCAGTTAGTAAGTACTAGAGGCTCATTTTGAAACCAGAACTTTCTGATTCTAGGTACAGTTCTATACCCATGATAAGTCTTACAAAGGCTTTCGCCACAGTGACCCTGTAGCAGCTACATGGCACAGTGGATAGAGTGCTGAACCTAGAGTCAAGAAGACCTCAGTTCAAATCCAACCTCAAATATTTACTAGCTGTGTGACTCTGGGCAAATTGCTTAATCTCTGCCTCAGTGTCCTCCTCTGTGTTATCACCCCCATCTTACAGAAAACTGAGGTTAAGAGAGTGACTGGTTCATGATCCCACCTATATCAGAGTGAAGATTCAAACCCAGGTTTCCTAGGCCCAAAGCTAGCGCTTGTCTTTCTACATATGAAGATGTTAAATGGAGAGCATAGTCTGGGTTCTTTCTCCCACAAACTGACTTTTCTGTGTGACCTTTGCTCAATCCCCTGTCTCATCCCACCTAAGTGAGACAGGGCAGTAACCTGTATGTCACTCAGGAAGGCAGATAACAGGAAAGGATCACAGGGACCTTTGACGTGAGCAGGTTCAGCTTCCTCGTTTTCCAAATGAAGAAAATGAGGCAGACAGATTAAGTGACTTGCCCAGGCTCACACAGCTAGTAAATGTCTGAGGGAGGATTCAAACTCAGGTTTTCCTGATTCTAGGTCTAGTATGCACTGTATCCATGACACAATGCTACCTCTCCTGTAAGCAATGGAAACTGAACTCCTTGAGAGAAACATGGAGATTCATCCTTTCACCCATTTCCAAGGGTGTGGTGATCCTGGACTTCACCCCAGCTTGGGTCACTTGGGAGACCTAAGTGGTAGCTAGAGAGTCAGAAGAGAGCTTAGGCATTCAGTCCTGCCTTCACCCTCTGCAGTCCAGGGAAGTATCAGGGAAAAGCACCCTGTTCTTCAGCTTCCATACTTCTTTCCTTCTTTAGGAGAAAAGAATATACTGAGCAGACCTAACAAATCTTGACCACTAAATAATTCATGGGACCAGTTCCACTGGGGGCCAAGAGATCAGGGAGCCCCAGTCACTGGCTTTACCTGAAACAAAAGGACTAGAACATGGGGGAGGGGAAGGAAGAGAAGGAGGAGAGAGAGAAGGGGGAAGAGGGAGAGGAGAGAGGAAGGAGGAGGGGAGAGAG
Organism: Potorous gilbertii; assembly: GCA_028658325.1. Classification (NCBI taxonomy): domain Eukaryota; kingdom Metazoa; phylum Chordata; class Mammalia; order Diprotodontia; family Potoroidae; genus Potorous; species Potorous gilbertii. Next base: position 302,014,912 of record CM053769.1, on the reverse strand, counting down.
AAAAGAAAGAGCAAAGAGAGGAGGAGGGAGAGACAGAGAAAGGGAAGAAGGGAAGGGGGAGGGAAAGGAAAAAAGGAAGAGAAAAGAAGGAAGATTAGGGGAGAGAGTGGATAGGGAACTTTATTCTCTTCCAACTTGAGGAAATACCTTTTCTCAAGCCTAGGGAATGGGTGACATTGCCTTTACAGGGTACTTTTGGAGAAGGATAACCATAACAGTGACTGGGAATCTAGAAACCATGTTATATGTGAAGCAGTTGAAGAAATTGGGATTGTTTGCCTTGGAGAAGAGGAGGAATCTGAACATAAGTTCATAGATTTAGAGCTAGAAGGCTGCACCCCATCATTTTATGGATGAGGTTCAGTGACTTACCCAAGGTCATATAGGTAGTAAAAGTTCAAGACAAGATTCGAATCCAGGTCACTTGACTCCACATTCAGTACTCTTTCTGCTGACACCAAGCTATCTTATAAAAGGTTGAGAAAGCTGGAGCCCCTTCCAAGCAGCTGTGCACACTTTGTCTTCTTGGGCAGAGACCATAGACACTACTGAGAACCAGTCACAGGAAAATCCCTTTCTCCCTCTCTAGATGTCTAAGGGAGGGACATCTTTGACAGTGAGACAAACTAACTTCAGTTAGGCCACCTCAAAAGAAATGGAAGGCTTTCTCTTCTCATTCTTTATGGCCCCCAGAGTATGTGGCAATTCATGGCTTGTTTCCTAATCCCTTTTGGCACAGATCCCAAACCCTCCACCCATCTGAGCATTATACGAAAGCATCAACCAAGTGCCTCTTGTCTCACATACCCTTGTGTAAGGGGCTCAAGCACATATCCCCCTCCCCAGAGCCAAAGGGCACATGCCCAGTTCCATGAGAAGTATTCTAATCCAACCTTCTTGCTATATTTCAAATATCTGCAGAGTTGTCATAGAGAAGAAATAAGCCTGTAGGTCTGTATGATTCTGGAGGGCATCATTATGACCAAAGAGAAGAAGTTACAAAGAAGCTGGCTTTGACTCAGCATAAGAATGTTATTTTTTTTTTCTGAATGTGATTGTCCCATAATTGGTTTTAAACAATAGTGAGTTCCCCATCACTGGAGGTGTTCAAGCAAAGACCAGATGATTATTTTCCCCAAAGATGCTGAAGTTAGGTTTTCACTATTGGGTGGCAGGTTGGACTAGGTAATGACGCTCTACAGTTTCCCCTTCCAACATGGAGATTCTTGTGCTGTGGTTCTACATCCTATAGCCTGCCCTTTTCTCCTTCTTTCCTTAGTGCAGTCCTATCTGTTCTCTGAATAGAAAGCTTCTTTGTTTTTAAAGCTAATTAGATTTATTAGGCATGTCCCTTCTAGGAAAAGACTTCTCACTAGGGCCAAGGGCAAAACAAAGTAGAGCCAGACTGGGCTTACAGAAGACAGAGTCCCCAAGGGCTCAGGAATGAAGGTTTAATGGACATCCTGGCACTAGCAGTCAGAGGGACTAGGCAAGCAGAGCTTCAAGAATCATAGACTGTAAGAGTTAGAAGGACCTTAAAGTTCATCAATTCAAAGCCCTCATTTTATAGAAGAAGAAACTAAGACCTAGAGAGGAGAAATGTTGTTCAGGTAGTGACAGAGTCAAAAAAAATTACTCTATCTCACTAGGCAAAAATGTACAGAGAGAATTCAAGACTTTCTGTGGGCAGCAGCTAGAGTATGCAGAAGAAAGGAAGACGTCAAGTCGAGGGTCATGGAGGCCCCTGGGCTTCATGGACAGCCTGGTGCCTTGGGGAAGCAGAAGGGTATTGCGGTCACCTCCAAAGTCTGAGCAATCAATCAAAGAGCCATTCGGCTATCTCAGCTCCCTCCCCCTGTTCTCCTCCTGTGCCCACAAGCTCCTGGGGGAGAGCAGAGACTCTCCTGAGAGAAGCAAATTCTCCTCATTATTCCCCAGTGAGTCTGGCTCAGCAGGAACCTCATCTTAGTTTCATGCTAACCTTGATGACCAGACCCCTTCCCCCTCAAAATGTCTCTGCTACTCATATCCCTAGGTAATTCCAACAGAGAAAACTGATCGCAAGAAAGAAATTGAAGAAATTCCACAGGGGCCCTGATGGGGACAGAACAGGCATATAACAGGCATACTAGGGGACCTGAGTTACAGCTGAACTTCACCACTGGTCATCAGCAAATCTAGACTTACTTTTAGCTTGATATTTGGCAACCAGCCAAGCTCATTGTAATCTTCCTCATTCCCCATGGCCTCTCCTGAGTCCCATCGAATTTTTTCTCAGTATGATCCATAAGATACAATGATCGAAACGATCAGAATGGAGTGGGACAGAAATACACTAGCCGTAGCATTGATATAGTGCAAAGCACTGAAGAAACATTTTACTTTATCCTCACAACAGCTCTGAGAGATAGGTGTCATAATTATCCCCATTTTTCAGTTGGGGAAACTGAGGCAAACAGGTAAAGTGGCTTGCTCAGGGTCATATAACCAGTAAATTTCTAAGGCTGGATTTTCACTCAGGTGTCCCTGACCCAAAATGCCAACACCGTATTCATTGTACCACCTAGTTGCCTTAAGGGGCTATGTTGTAACACAGAAGAGCTGTTTTATAACCTGCTCTTTGGGGCCTCAAGCAGCAAGCATTTGTTAAGCCTAGACTGTGTGCCAGGCACAGTGCTAGAGGATGAGAAGACAAAGACAAGAAAAAAATGAAAGTCCCTAGTCTTGAGATGCTTACATTCTATGGGGGGAACATTTACACATGTTTATAAATGTACCTTGGATACGGACTGGCTATGTCTATGGGCAAGTGACTATCTCTCTATCCTGTAGGCATCAAACGTAACCAAAGGGCCCTATGCAACCCATAATGCATCTGGGAACAACATTAAACTGTAATTGAGAAATATTTAACAAAAGAAATAAAAACGCAATAGAACACAGACAATGTCAACATGTGGTTTTCTAAGTCAATATGTGCCCTTTGGGATGCTTATGGGTTAGTGGCCCTGTTTCTATTCAAGTTTGGCTCCACTACTCTAGGAAATTCTCTAAAATGTAAAATATCGTAAGTGCCAGGTCATTTCAGAGGCACTAACAGCTGGAGAGGGTCATAGAACCAAGACAACAAGCATGTATGGAGGAAAGGTCCCATTTGGCCCTTGAGCAGAGCTGTAAAAGGAACTAGACATTGATATGGTTTTCCCAAGCTCTTAATGACCATACACATTCATTCATTCAAGAAACACTAATTCTATGCCTACTATATGCAATCAGTCAATCAATAAGCATTTATTAAGTGCCTGCTATGTGTCAGACACCATGTCAAATACTAGGGATGCAGAAAGAAGCAAAAGACAATCCCTGCCCTCAAGGAGCTTATAATCTAATGGTAGGGACAACATGCAAAGAACTATGTAAAGCTATATATGGGGACCTGTGCTCCCAAGTTTAGATAAGGCATAGTCCTTGCTTTCATGTTATTTCATGTCTCATGCTTTCATTAGACTTACAGTCTAATGGGGATAAGACACAGACATATATGCCTGTAATGTGCAACATTGCAGAGTAGATGCAATCAATTTATAAAACATAGGAGGAGGGTCAAGATTATTACCTACCTGGGGAAACAGCAAAGACTTCTTGGAAGAAATGGACTTTGAAATGGTCTTTAAAGAACAGGTAGGAAGGAAGGAAGGTCATTCCGAGCATAAGAAGCAACTTGAACAAAGGCATAGAGGTGGGAAAGTTCAAGAGACATAAGTGGGCAGAGTAGTATAATTAGGATGGAGGGACTGGATCGCTGCTTTAATTTGTATTTGGAAGTCCCAAATGAGGAAACTCCTCCCACCAATCATGCCAACACCTTCGGCACAATTTGTGGTCTATAAGAGACTTGCCTGGGGACACAGAGAAGTTAAATAACTTAGCCAGGGTCACACAGCCAGGATGTGCAGGTGCAGCACATGAACTCAAGTCAGCCTAACTCCAAAATGGCACTCTCTATCCACTACACTACATTCACTAGATAGAAGGAAATGATAATATATAAGGCTGAGGTTAACTGGGGTCAGATGTTGGAGGACCCTAAATGCCTGTCACTGAAGCTTGAGTTTTACTCAGGAGGCAATAATGAGCCACCTAAGATCTTAGAGCAGAGGTGTAACATGGCTATATCTGGCCGCAGAGTGAAGGATGGGCTGAAGCAGGTACAGGACAGGAGCAGGTAGATCTGTTAGGAAGCTGTTGTAAGAGTTAGATGATAGTGATTACCTGTATTAGAATGGGAATGTATTAGAATGGGAATAAGAACAGAGAGATGTTGCAGTGGAATCAAAAGGATGTGGTCATCAATTGGATATAAGAGGCAAGGGAGAAAGAAGAGTCCAAGAAAACTCCAAGGTTAAGCCAGCAAGTAGGGTAGTAGCCTTACCCTGCCAGAATTCTCCTGATATGACTTCAGACTGGAATGTCTAAAGTCTAAATGTCTTTGGACTCCTACAAGGCTACTGAGTGAGTAGACAGAGAGTTAGCTATTGTCTTCTCAAAACCAAACAACCAGAGAATACTTAGAAGACCAGGTGCCAGTCAGGGATGCTCAACCCCTTTCCACACCCATGGCAGATCTTCCTGGGAAGGTCTGGTGCATCTCTGACTCCGGCATTAATAGGCAGATGGAGACAAATGAGAGGAAGTAGAGAAGCGAGTAACAGGAATGATTAAGGAACTGGCAGGATTGATTTATGAGGAGGGGGAAGATTAGGAGAGTTAAATATGTAGAATGTGGATAAGCAATAGCTAAAGGGAGATATAACTGTCTGCAAGTATTTTTAAATATCCTATTGGAGAAAGAAGAATCAGTACAGTAGAAAGGGTATCACCACGAAGAGAAGGATGAGTTTAAAGCAGATTAAGTGAGGGAAAAATTATTGGTTAAACCTCAGGAGAAAATTTGAGTGATAGTAGACACATAGGCTTGCATAGAGTGTGGGCATATGCCTCCTTGTGCAAGAGAAACTCAAGTGTATCTTGAGACCTATACAATGGGATATGTTCAACCTATGACTTCATAATAGGTAGCATTTATAGAGTGATTTAATATTTGCCAATCATTTTACAAATATTATCTCATTTGCTCTTCAAAACCTGGAGGTTTTGTGCTAGGTCCAAAACCTCATTTTACAGATGAGGAAACTGAGGCAAAAAGGTGAAATAACTTGCCCAGGGTCACATCTAATAAGTTTCTGAGGACAGATTTCAACTGAGGTCTTCTTTACTCTTAAGTCCAACACTCTGTCCGCTGGCTCACCAAGCTATCTTAAAGATAGACTGGAATTGAAGAATGCCTAAAAGGACCAACCTGCACCAATTGACCCAGTGCATTTTTTTATCCATTAGGCAAAGAAAATGGAGGTAGAATAAAACATTTTATTTTGAAGTATTTTTATAATAATTTTTTGTCACTTGACACACCTAGCTTCCAGTTTAATACAGTTTAGTCAATTGCACATCCCCCAAGAGTGATGTTAGGAATGACTGGGTCTAGATACACCTCTGAGGATATAATAAACTGATTAGAGGATGTCTTGAAAATTCCAAACCACAAGATGCCCAAGGATAAAACCCTGGGATTCATCATAGAATCACAGTATTTAGAGCTAGAAGGGACTTTAAAGATTGTTCAGTCCAATACTCTCATTTTACATATGAGAAAACTAATGTCCAGATGGGGTAATGACTTACTGAAGGTCACACAGGGAATATGTAGTGGAGATCAGGTACGTAAAATCTTAGGGTTGGAAGAGATTTTGAGAGGTCATTTAGTCCATCATCTATTTTCTGGCAGGAAGTCCCATAAACCATCTGGGACTCATAAGTTTTGTCTTTAAAGACCTCCAGTGTTTGAGAATCCTCAAGAGCACAATCTTCCTCCTCTTACTGAATATCAATCATTTCAGTTATATCCAAATGCCCTGTTTTCCTCGTTCTCCTTTGTTAATGTTTGATTAGGAGAATGAAGGTGTGGGTGATCATGCTAGTGAGAGGAGGGAGGATGATTGGGGATGGTTAAGGGAAATAGACACAGACCTGGTCTTTGAACAAAACACTATCTATCAATTAGGGAATGACTGAACAAGTTGTAGTATATGATTGGGATGGAATACTATTGATCTGTAAGAAATGATGAAGGGAATGGTTTTAGAAAAACCTGGGAAGACTTATATGAACTGATACAAAGTGAAGTGAGCAGAACCAGTACAGCAATTTATACAGTAACAGCAATATTGTTAAAAAAAAAATCACCTCTGAAAGACTTCATAATTTTGATCAACACCATGACAACCACAGTTCTGAAGCACTCATAATGAAACATGTTCTCCTCCTCCAGCTAGAGAATGGATGGATTCACAGTACAGATTGAAGCATATTATCTTCTCTTTCCTTTCCTTTCTTTTTTGGAGGGGGGCATGGCTCATGGGAGAATTTGTTTCACAAGACCCTAAATACATGTAATAGATTAAACAGTGGGGAAAGGGCAACAGTGTGGTGTTAAATGTTTAACAACTCGCTCATTGAAGCAAAAAAAATATACAAAAGACACACTTTTTAAAAAGTAAGTTTTTATTGATGTTTTCTCTTTTTTATATCTTCACAATTTTCCTTGGTTTCCCCCCTCCCCCCTTCCCAGAGAGTGATTTCATATAAGAAATATTATTTTTAAAGACAAAAAAATAGAAATTGAAAAACATTACCACAACCAATCAATATATTGAAAATTCAGAAAACCTGTGCAATGTGCAACACTTGTAGAATTCTCCCTTCCACCAAGGAGAGATTGGGGCTATCTTTTCATATGTCTTCAAAAATGGCTCTTGAAAACTGGAATAAGCTGGCTCCAACATACCCCTGTGTTATAAAAGGGGAAATTCAGAGCATCAAAGAAAACTCCACCCCCTTCATCACTATGCTCCAGAACTAACCACACTGTACTATGTTGGAAAGGAGCAATGAAAAGTGGTACAACAAGTTCAGGAACTAGGCCATACTGGTTAATCAAATATTCTGTTTAAGAGAGGTCAGACAATACTGAATCTTTTGTGTGGCTAGATAATGGATTTGAGGGTAGGGTGATGGGTAAGGAGATGGATAGAGAAGAGAGGACATTCTTTCCTCTTCTGAATAATCCAGAAAATTCCCACATCTAGCACAAACTGGGAAAAAAATATTGGAAAGCCCTTGTCTCCTGGATAGTAGAGAAATACTTAGGAACACATACAAAACTTTTAACCTTTGTTGGACCTCTCTCATCCGAGACTTTCTAAATGCTTCATGAACCTTTCCTTCTACTCCTCTCAGCTGAAGTTGCATCCATAGCCTTGAGGCCCCTGGAGAATTCTGTCCTGTTAGCGCCAGGGTTCCCTAATGACTCACATGATGTCTCCTGTCTTGTGTCCTCTCAGGTGTAAATGCAACCTCCATGCCAACCTGTGTTCCTACAAAGAAGGCGGCCTTCAATGTGAGTGTGAACACAATACTACCGGCCAGGACTGTGGCAAATGCAAGAAGAACTTTCGAACCCGCTCATGGAGAGCAGGGTCCTACCTGCCTCTCCCTAATGGCTCCCCTAATGCATGTATGTATAGGAAGAAACGAACCCTGAGGCTGGATGGCCCTTGGAAGGTCACTGTGTTCATCCCCCTGCCTCTGGGCCAAACCACATCCTTAGCCATTTCTAATAAAAATAGTAATAACAATATTCACATAGAATTTTAAGGTTTCCCAACACTATGTTAACACTGTTTTAATTATACATCTCTTTTGCAGATGAGGAGACAGACTGAGAGGTTAAGAAACTTGCTCAGAGTTATATAGCTAGTGAGTAGGTAGGACTGAGGTAGGATTCAAACTCAAGTCTTCCTGACTCTAAGTCCAGTGCTGTTATCCACTCTGGTACCAAGATTCCCCAGCATTTCATCGATATACAATCCAGAATCTCCTGACTATAAAGTGCCTCTAACCAAAGAGGCAGGTTGGTATGGTCAAAGGAACAATGACTTTGGAGTCAGAAGGCCTCAATTCAAATCTTTGGTGACTTTGTCCCAATTATCCGGAGTCCCTGAGCCTTAGTTTTCTCATCTGTAAAATGAGGTGGTTACATTAGACACCGTCTGAGTTTTCTTCTGGCTCTAGACCTATGTTTGTGTGATAAGTCTCACTCTCAGTGGGTTCAGAACATCACTCAGAAAGCATTTCTCGTTCTTAAAGACTACAATGAAGTCATTCTTCAATTTTCATCTTTTCTAAGGGAGAAAATCTTTGGTGGGATGGGAAGCCCTGGAGGGAACAGTACATGTGGTGGAAAGGGAGTAGGGTTTGTAGTCAAAAGATTAACAGCTCTCTCATTTACCTGTGTGACTTTTGTCAACCTCTCTGGGCCTCAATTTCCTCATCTGTAAAACAAAAAAGTTGTACTAGAAAACCTCTAATGTCCCTTCCAGCTCAAAATCTTATGATCTTGTTAGAATTGCCAACAAGGGACAGGGCTGGCCAGTTGAGAGGGTCCACAAGTCTCTCTGTAGGTAATCTCTAAAATCTCCACATAGCAGTGAGTCCCACAAGGACCCCACCTGTGAAGAGGGGGAAGGGGGAAGAGAACAAAGTTGGTGAGATCATCCGTGGAGGTCTCTGGATGTCCCACCCCTGGGCCCCCAGCCCACTTGAAGGCCTTAAACACAGCTCAGAATTGTAAATGTCACTGCATGGGTTTCTAATGGCCTTGCCTGGGAAGGGAGGCTTAGCCTTGCTCTTTTGCTTCTCCTCTCAGTGAGTGAAAGATTTATGTGGCTTTAAGATGATCAAAGCTAAAATACAGGCTGCAAGGGCCGTGACAGGAATGTTGTATATGTGCCAGGGACGGGAGACGACAGAGCCTTTGAAAGAGAACGAGCTTGTCAGCTGCTGGATAGAGCTTGTGGGTCTTCAGAGAGCAAGGAGAGCATTCTGGGGCTGTGATGAGAGCTCCTGACTGCTGCTCTCCTCTCGTCTCCCTTTGTCTCTAGATGTCTCCAGTCTTTATTCTCACTTACTGTCCGTTTTCCTCTCTCTCTCTCTCTCTCTCTCCCTCTCTCTCTGTCTCTCTGCCTTTCTGCCTCTCTCTGTCTCTCTGTCTCTGTCTGGCTGTCTCTCTCTCTGTCTCTGTCTATCTCACTCTCTTTCTCTCACTATCTCTCTTCTGTCTCTCTGTCTGTCTCTTGACACTGTTGAAATCATCTTTCTCTCCTTTCCTTTCCTTTTTCCTCTCTCCTTTCTTTGTGTTCCACTCACTTTTTTCTCCCCCTTTGTTCCTCTCCTCCTTTTCCTTCCTATTTCCTTCTCTCCCTTTGTTCCTACCTCTTCTTCCATGACCATTTATTCTCCTTCTTCCCTCTTCCTCTCCCTCCTTTCTTTCCCTCCTCTTCTCTCCTTCCTTCTCTCTGTGTGCTCTATCTCTCCTTCCTTGTGGAGAGTGTTCTTCCAAGCCCTTTGTCATCCCCATTTCAAGATGCCCTCCCTTCTCTTGTCTGACCCTTGGTCGTCACTCAGTGCCTGAAGTTCCAGTCTTATTTCTTAAATGAGGTCTCCTTTTTGCTCCAACCCATGGCCTATTTCACATCCCTAGTAAACTTTAAATGATTAAGGAAAGCCTTCTGCCTCTTGCAGTTTCCTGGGCAGCCTGGGAATTTCACTTCTAACCAATGACTCCTGTATCATTTCATACACTCAGAGAATTTTGGAGTATCAGTGCTGAAAAGGACCTTAGAGATTACTCTAGTCCAACCCTCTCGTTTTTTAGTTGAAGAAAACGAGAACCTAAGAAGGGAAATGATTTGCTCAAAATCAGACATTTAAGAAGTGGTAGAGCTGGGATTCCAATTCAGGTCATAGGATCATAAATTTGGAAGTGGAAGGAACCTTAGATGTCATGGAGTCTGACTCCTCCCTTCCTCCTAACCTCCACCTCATTTTATGGACCAAGTAACTGAGGCCTAGAGACTGGCCCAGGGTCACTGGCTAGTAAGAATCTGAGATGGGATTTGAACCAGTTCTCTGGCTCCAAATACACTGTTGTTTCTTATACCACACCTGCCTTTTTTCATATCAGAAAAGCACTGCATCATATACTGAAGATGCAAGGCTGGGTTTGACACATGGGTCCTGTTCTCCAGGGAATTTGTAAAGAGTGGGAAGGACAAGTATTTGAGTAACTCTGATACACGGTGGAGTAAGAAGGAGAGATCCATGTAACTACTTAGATCCTCTCCTCCTTTTCTGCCTTCCCCTAGAGGAAAGGAAACTTACCTCTGCACAAGAGAAGGCTCTTTGTGGAGGAAGTTCCTTCATTGGATTTAGAAGGAAAAGTGTGGCAGGGAAAGCCACCGCAGCTACACAACAGGTAGCTACAGAACGTTTGCAGAAGCTCCCAGATTTTCCCAAGAGTCTCCTGGAGTTGTCTGAGATGTTCCTGTTTTTTCTTCTAACATGGTGGAGAGTAACAGAATTTAAGGGTAGGGGGTGGGGTGGCTGCTATAGGAGGAGGATCTGGAGTGAATTATTTCTGGATTCTCCCAACATCTTTGGAGAAAACTGCAACCCCCTCCTAATCCACATTGCACCCAGTGAAGGATGCTACCTCCCCATGGTGTCCTTGGAAATGCCCCCGAACCTGGTTGACAGACTTTTCTTTTGGGGTCAGTGTATCTTTGGGCTGGAAGTAGATACCTCCTCATCATGTCCCTTCCTCCGCCAGGAGTCACGAACCCTCTGCAGAGAGCAAGCTCTGTTCCTTCAGCCCTATAACATGACCTTGTCTTCTCTCTCCTCTAGGTGCAGCTGCAGGCTCCGCCTTTGGCAGTAAGTAAAGACCTAGAGAACCGAAAGAAGGTTGACATCCTTATTGCATGAGCCTGTTTGCACGGGAAAAAAAAAGCAACAATGAAGGGACTTTAATGTTCTTTCTGTGCCTGCTAGCCATCCATCTCGTTCCTCTAATTGTGTCTCATTTGCTGTCCCCCTCTTCTCTCCCTCAGTCTCTTCTGATTTCTTTTTTGTGTTTTGCTGCACCCGGCAGCTTACTGCCTCTTCAGTTTCTCCCCTAGAGCTTCATTAGCACTGCCTTGGAAAAAAGGAACAAACTGGACTTTTTGCAAGTCCCCTTGACCCCCCAGTGAACTCCTCCCTTTTCTCACTGCCCAGCCTCTCCTCTCACCTGGACTGGTGAAAATGCCCCTCCTGGCTGGTGGGCAGTGGTACCCAAAGGGCACTCCATTGCTGATGAGTTTCCTTATAACCAGTGATAGATTTAAGTTCTAAACTCTTAATCCAGCTTGGGTAAAGGGGCATTATTTTTTTAGCCTTCCATTTAGGAAAACCTATCTGATATCCAGACACCGAGTTAGGTGGCAGAGCTGGGGGAGGAAAGTCAGGACCAGAGGGTAAGGGAACTGAGGGAGAATCAGGGAGGTCTTCTGAAGAAATGATGTGGATGTTGATGTATATTAACCTTCATTATTTGATTGGGGAGGTCATACCATGGCCTTTATTCTGCAGGGTTGAGTCCTAAGCAATTATCTATCATGCTTCCCTCTTACCCAAGATGTTGGTGGGGGTGGAAAATGAGAATGCTACTAATCCAAAAGGAGATATGTATCCATTTGGTTTTTTCCTAATGTCTTACAAGGAATAGATGGCATTTCTGAAATGGTCATTCCCTTTCCCTCCTCCAATTCCCTTTCTCCATCCGCCCCACTCTTGTTTTCCTCATGTCTTGCCAGGAATCAGTCGGCCACAGAAGGTCACTATCCCCAAGGCCACTGCCACCTCAGTGGCCCCTAGGGTGGCCATCATTACTTCTACTCCCACAACCCCCACCACACAAGCCCTCATCCTTCCCAGCACCCAGCAATCCACAGGTGGGTACCAGAAGTTAGAACCCTATTTCCCAGTAGTGCACAGCAAATAATCTTGGTTGCCTTATCTCATTCTTAGATAGTTGTCTTGTCTTTCTCCATTAGAAAAGAAATTAGTCATTGATTATTAGTCATTAGTTATTGATTCATAGAGCCTTAGAGCCAATGACTTTTGGAGTTGGATAAGACCTTACAGGTCATCCACTCCAAGCTCCCACCCAGTGGAGGAAACTATTCTATAGCAAGCTTTTATTGTGGGGATTAAAAGCTAGCTTGAACAGAAATTTGAATTCTCATCTTTTCAATGGCTTGCCATATTTTCAGGGATGGTGGTGGGGCAGACAGGAAAAAGAACCTCTAAATTATATCCTCTCAAACCTGGCAAGTGTCATTGTCTGGACATCTTAGTAGTTAAGTTGACATGAGCAGGGTCCTTGGAAGCCTGGCACATGGCTTTCCCAAGTCATGTCAATGGAACCAAATGAATGGAAGTGACTTGATAGGGAAAGGAAGGATCTCTGTGTTTCTCTTGTCCTTTTAGAGTGACTGGGTGGGAGCTGGGTTGTTACTTGACTAGACTAGCCTGCTTTTTTCCCCTTCCTATCCCAGCCCAGCAACCTAGACCCACAGCCATTTTTAAGACACAAGTTTAGATGGAGAGCTAGTTTAGTGTGATCTCATGACTCCTAAGCATGGGAACTCTACGTAACTAAAGCTTGGGTGTTGTTTTTGTTGTTGTTTTTCCCAGGAGGTGAATTTCCAGCTATTAAGACTTGAGGTAGATAAGGGGCAAGAGACGTGCAGAGTCTGTTTAGGCAGAAAGACAGGAAAGTCCACTGTTTGTTTCTAATTTCCTGGGGGAAATAGGCTAAGGGCATCCTCATGAAGAGGAAAACAGAACTGGGGTGAGGGAGAAATGGGGCAAGAGTGATGGGAGGGTGGTCTCTAGAACAGGATGATCCTTTGGAACTTTATCAGGGTTGCCCCCAGTTCCTAACCCACCTGACAGGAGCCCTGTACTGAAGGAAGTCGTGGTAGTCCTGGGGGGATGGGAGGAACAAGAACAAGGAAACCTTCCTCCAAGACACAAACAGATTTCTACTCCATATCCCAATCACTCCTCCACTTGAACGAGTCTTAGCAGACAAACCCTCCTCAATTGCTTGGGTTGAATACATCCATCTCTGGGAGTTAGAAATAAAAGTTAGAGTTGCAGCTATCACTCCAAGTTGGGTTTCCCTGTTGCTTAAAAGCTGGACTATTCTGTGAGCCTTGGGAGGCCAGAGTAGAGAAGGGGATGGGGGAGCAGGGTAAGACCATAGGAGAGTTTCCCTCATCCCAAGCAGATGATGTCCTTTGCATAATATGATTGATGAGTTTTTGTTTTTTTGCCTACTTACTTGTCTTGCTGCCTCTGCACTCAGAGGTCACTCCCAGTGGGCAGCCTGTTACAAAGGCAGGTGGAAGAACTCAAGGAAGTACAGGTATGTCAAGGGAGACTCTTTTCCTTGGGGACCTCATTGGTTGTAGTGAGTGAGGTCTTCCAGAGGGTCTGAGATACCAAGAGATTGTGGTCTGAGACTAGACTTCTAGTTGCTGGTTTCTGCTACATCTTGCAAAAGGATTCTTTGATTTGGAAAGAAGAGAAAAAGAAAAGAAACCAGAGACACAGTTTCTACCTTCAGGAAACTTACAATCTAGTTGGGAAGATGAGACATATGTGTATGTGTGTGAATGTATATATACATATATGTATTGTACATACATATACGTACATGTTATACATATACTTATATACATGTATGTGTATGTATGAACTGAGAGAGTATACATCAGGGGCCAGACAACTACCAACAGGCATATTGGAAAATTTCTTCCTAAATAAGTGCTGAGAGCATGGGTTCTTAACCTGAGATCCATGGAGAGATTTCTGGAGGTCTGGGAATTTGGAGAGGAAAAATTTCATCCCTGTTTCAATATGATTGATTTCTTTTGTAATCCCATGTGCTTTTTTTTATGAATTTAAAAACATTCTGAGAAGGGGTCCATAGGTTTCACCAGACTGCCTAAGGGGTCCATGACTCTCCCCACCCCCAAAGATTAAGAATGCTTTCCTGGGAGAAAGCAAAGGCAAGGATTGATTAAGGAGCAGTGGAAATGATTGGGGAGCGTCAAGCAAGAGGGACATTTTGAAAGGTCTAGTGCATCCAGCTAATGGAAGCCCTCCAGATGGTGGGGCTAACAGTTAGATAGGATGGAGAACGTTGTCAAAATTTCAGCCTAGAGCAAGAGAATCAAATTCTCCTCCTAAAGGAAGTGATAATTGATAAGATAATAGATTAGACCTGAAAGAGAAGCCTTGGAGCCCGTCTAGTCTGATTTCCTCATTTTAAAGATGAGGAAACTGAGTCTGACAGAAATAAAGTGATTTGCCTCTGTTCAAAAAGAAGGCTAAAACTCCACTCTTGGAGCTAGACTTCAGTGAACCCAATATGGGAGGATGAGGTGGCTGGGTCCACGCAAAATCATCTTCCTCTTCACAATTTTTATTATCTGTTATCATCACTGTTCTCCTCGGTTCATATTATCCACAAACAATCCGAGAGTACCCGCTGTGTGAGCTTTACTGTTCCTGCCAATACCTGGGATCCTGGCCTTCCCTGCTCCTGGCACCCCTCCTTGAAAGAGCCCCCAGCAGCCCAGCGCCTTGAGAAATAGTAAGGGAGACGAAGCAATCACATCTTCCATATGGCCCTGGCATTTGCCTCAAGCTTCCTGAGTGAATACTTTTCAGAAGAACCTGAGAATGTTCCCAGAAAAACCTGGAAGCCTGGACGTTGCGCTCTGTGTGCACGTTTTCCTCCCTCCAGATACTAAGCCAGAAAATTTCTGGGACCATCACAACACCTCTACATGCGTAATTCCAGTCCTTTGGTCCAAATCTGGCTGAGGTTCCCAAAATGAATAAAAAACAAAGTATCCGTTAAGCATGTACTATGTACAAAAACCAAATGAACAAAACTGTGCTAAGTGCTACTGGACACAAATAGGATGCAGAACACCTGGAACATGAGCTTTTCCCTCCTGCCAGTCAGGATGTCCACAGGTGGGGACTCAGAGAAATCAGAGACAGGCCTGGTGGTCAGGATGGACTCAAAACCCGTTCTTCGTTTCTTTCCTGCTCAGCAGGAGGAGGAGGAGGGGTGATGTATGTGCATGACTAAAAAGCAAAATGCCTTCAGGGCTGGTTTTTATTATGACTCTAATTAAGCCCTTGCCAATTTGAGGAGGGCGGTCTCCTCTGCTCATTGAACACCATATTAATATCAATTTGATATCCAAAGGCTCCCAGCTCCCAGTTAAAAAATACCCTGTACTTTTTAGACATTCGATTCTGCTTTCGTACTCTACCAGCAGGGTTGTTTATAATCCCTTGAAGGAACTGAAAAATCAAATTTCGACCTTGTCCCCCTGGGTTTATCCTTTGAAACTGAGCAAAGGAGAGATTTCTTTCACTCTCACCCTCTCTTTCATTCCATCTTTCCACCATTGTGTTCTTCATTAGACCCGAAAATGAATAGTGTAGTATTTCAGGTTTTGACTGGAGGACATCCAGGATGATGAAGAGCCTTGATACTGTGTTTTATGAGGATTGGCTGGAGGAAGTGGGAAAGTGTATCCTAGAGAAGGAAAGACCTAGAGGAGGCGTGATAGCCATGTTCAAGTAGCTGAAAGGAAGATTTTCCTTGCTTAGCCTCAGAAGGTCAGGCTAGAAGCAAGGATCAGACACCCTGTAGACAAGTGAGTTTTGGCTAGACATGATGAAACACTTCCTAATGAATGAGTAAGGCAGCTGGGGGCTCAGTATAGGGAGCCAAACCTGGAGTCAGGAAGACGAGATCCTGTCTAGCTGTGCAACCCTGGGCAAGTCACTGAACCTTGTTTACCTCAGTTTCCTCATCTGTAAAATAAGCCAGAGAAGTAAATGGCAAACCACTCCAGTATCTTGGCAAAAAACTTTTAAAAAACCCAAATGGGATCAAGAAGAGTTGACTACAACCGAACAACATTCTTCTAAGAAAACTTAAATATTAGACAAAGGGATGGACACATCCCTTTGGTCACTCCACAGTGACTTAGTAGTCAGGTCTAAATGTGGGAACAGAGATATGTATTGGAATAATTTTGCTCTTTAATGTTTCCAGAGATACTGCTTCTAGTACTATGTTTCCCCATGAGTGACTGAATCTACATTTAGCGGTGTAGATAGACCATATTGTATATTGATTAGGTGATTTGGGAATTGAACTGCACATTCCAAGAGTTCTATATATCTGGATTTCTAAGTGAGTAAAAGACCCATCCAGAAGGGTGAAGATAATATGCATCTATCACATCTGGCATTGAATCCACATATGTGGTCAAAGGTTATAGTAGTGTAAGTGCTGCTATTCATGTGGATTTGAATCCAGTCTAATCAAGCAGTGTAGATATAACCACTCCTGATACAACATGATTTTTTATAGCCTCCTCAGAGTATTCCTCTATCTGGGAGGCAGGGTAAAAGTGGGCAACCTAGCTGTCTCATCTAGCAGGGTGGCAACTGAAGGCAGTTTCTGGGAAAGGAGACTGTAACATATAACACCCAAGGTTATATCCATATCACTAGAAGGGAGCAATTGAGTATGTCATTGGGACCGAGTCCTTATATCATCTTGTAACTGGACTTTCCTCTTATTTCTACATGAGAGTGGACCAGGTCATCAACAGCTGCCCCTCTGCAGATGGGCATCCCTATGCTCAAGGTTAACACCAAGACAGAAGGTAGGGATATATTTATTGCTGATTACAACATTCCCCTGGGTACTATTACTGGACCTTGCAGGAATAAGAAATTGGTGAGGAAGCACCTGGAGGAGAGTCTCCTAGGTCACTGCTGCTCTCTCTTGCTCTCTCTATCTCTGTTTCTGCTGCTCTGTCTCCATCTCTTTGTCTGCCCATCTGTCTTGTTCTACCTCTATTTCTTCCCCTTCTCTGTCTCTAGCTTTCTGCCTCTCTGTTCTCTCTTTCTTCTTTCTCTCTATCTCATTCTCTCATTCCTTCCCACTCCCCTCTCTATCTCTCTGTCCTTGTTACTATCTCTGTCTCTGTGTCTCTGTTTCTGTCTCTCTCTCCTCTTTCTCTGTCTCTCTCTCTCTTGCCCTCCCTTCTTCCATCTCTCCTCACCTCTTTCCTCTTCCTTCCTTCTGCATCTCCTAGGTTCCTAATGGCCTCTAAAACCCCCTTCAACTCTAAGTCTAAGATCCTAAAAAATTCTTCCCGCCCCCCCCAGATGACCTAATGTGTATGAAGCACTTTGCAAAGTTTTACATGCTACATGTCAGCCATTATTGTATTACCTTCCTAAGGGATATCCCTGAAACATCACAGATCACCAGGTGTGAACTCCAGCCAGGGCACCATGAGAACTCATTCAGTCTCCTTGTGGAGCTAGTCTAATACTAGAGTCTCTTCCTAGTGATCAGAGAAGGGGAGAGTGTTCCCTACAGCCTTAGGTCTTTCTTTCTAGCTAGAACAGCAGCGTGATAGATAGAGAACTGGACTTGGAGTTAGGAAGATCTGGGTTTAAATCTTGGCCCCCACACACATAGACATAGACTTACCAGCTGTTTGACTTCTCTCTGCTTCAGTTTCCAAATCTATAAGATGGGATATTACTATAAGTAGCCCCCTTACTTTGTAGGCTGCTTGTGAGGACCAAATGAGATTATGTATGGAAAGTGCTTTACAAAACCTGAAGTTTTGTAATGTCAGCTGTTAGTGCTATTAGGAATGGAGTTTAAGATGAGAAGTTGTGGAAGGAGATCTGGTATCCCCAGCCTGGGAGAACATTGAGGATCATTCGTGAAGAGGATGAGTATTGAGTAGAACCACCCAGAGAGTAGGAGAAAGGAGAAGGAAGTATGTATATTATGTCCCTGAAGGGAGAGTAAGCTGCTCTGGTTCATTCATTCATTCAGTGAGCACTGATGAGTACTCATCTCTTTCAGAGTGCTATAGATGATGTATCTCCCTTTTGTCTTAAAAAAAACAGCAGGAAATTATGAGAGTAACTTGGAGAATCTAGGGTAGGAGGTAGTCCTACAGTAATGTGATTCCATGTGCTCTGAGACATGAAGGATCACGGATCTGGAGCAGACCTCCAAGGTCATTTCCTCCCACCCCCTCATTTTAGAGATGAGGACCCTAAAGTCTGTGAAGGTCAAATGACTCATTCAAGGTCAGACATGTATTGTCAAAGTAACATTGGAATTCAGGTCCTCTGATTCCAGAGTCAGTGAAGGTTCTTTCCATTGTCAAATTGCCCCTTTGGAAAGTCTGCATTTTTCCAGGGGAAGAGTGTGCTACTGAAAATCTACCTGGCATTTGAAGGATTTACCCAGCCTGCTTTAGAGAGGAAATTTGTCTGGCTCACTGTCACAGTCTGACTTTAATCCTGTGACTCGGTCGGGTAGGTAGCCCTCTGGCCTACTCTAGGGATGAGGCCACTCAACAAGCAATAGGCTTGCTCTGAGAATCTGTGGGTGCTTACTTTGACATTTGATGGCATCTGGCCTCCTGTTCCCAGGAGACACCTGAGTACACCTACGGATTCTCCCAGAGCCTCCCACAACCTATTCCCCTTACCTGCTCTGGCCATGATGTTTACCTAGTTACAGAGTAGTGAATACTTGCTGATGGAGATCACTGGGGAGAAGCCAGCAGCTGTCCTGATCTCAGCCTTGCTGCTTAGCTAGCCCCAGCTTTCACCTGGTGGGCGATGGGGCTGCCTTTGTGCATATATAGACAAAAGTTGTGGCCAAGGTATGCCTTTCCATTGTGCCCTTTAAATAAAGCACACACTCTTATTGGGGGAAGTAACCCTCATACCTGTGCATATGTGTACATATTTGCAAATATGTGTACAAGTCAGTTATTAAGTATGTGTCACCTGCTACGAGTCTTCCCTATGCCAGGCACATAGTAGGTGATACAAAGTAAAAGATACAAAAATACATAAAAGCAAATCTTTTTTATGGATTTTATGGTTCTGATTAAGAAAAGATAGGGTTGAGGGAGGGCCATGAAAAGCTTTGGAGGGGAAATGGCTTAACCTGCAGAGAGTCAGAGACAATGTTAGAACCAGAGGCTAACTTTCTCAGCTCTTAACTTCCCTGTTCTCTCCCTGCCATTCCTGCTGCTACCCAGAAAGAAGAGTATCTTTAGCCCTAAGAAAGGAGCCATTTCCAAACTGGGAAGTCATAGAAGGCTGGGACCTCAAAAGTCTCACCAGACCCACCCTCTCTGCCCTGAGACCCTGCTCTGCTAGAGAATGAGGTCTCTTTGTGTTTCTAAGGGGCTGCAGAGAATAAATCAAGGCTTTCAGCACCCTCTGCTGGTCAACAGCTCCCAGAGCTGGCTGCCAATGTGAGCGACATCACTGTGATGGGGAATGATAGGTGAATAATGGCTCTGCCTTGGACAGCATTGGGGGGAAAGTATGATTTTTTTTATGGGGGCCAATAGTCTAGCTTGAGACTTTCCTCCAATTCTAAATTCCCTAAAAGGGAAACAGAATCATCCTTATAAATAATTTTGGAGTCACAGGACCTGGTTTGGAATCTCAGTTATGTGACTTTGAACAGGTCATGTTCCTTCTCTGGGCCTCAATATTTTCATTGTAAAAAATGAATAAGACCAGATGACCAATAAGGTCCCTGTTCTATGTTCCATTCAATGTGGATTGTGTGTTAGGCACTGTAGGGAATGTATAGATAAATAGGATCTGGTCCCTGTCCTCCAAGAGCATACAATCTAGTGGGGGATATGTGTAGAATGCATGGGATAGTATAAAATCACTGGACTGTGACTTGAAAGACCCATGTTCTAGAAGTCCTGGTCCAGTCACTGCCTTATTTTGCATCCTTGGTCAGGTCTCTCCTTCTCAAAAGACCTTGGTTTTCTGTTCAGGAAAATGAAGAGCTTGGACTAGATTATCATTAATTCCTTCCAACTTTAAGATTCTGTGGTTCCATTATTTTCCATGGTGTCCATCGAGTCCTAGGAGTGCAGAGGAGGAAGGACTCACCTTGAGCATTAAATACTTGAAGATAGGACATATAATTGGAGAAGGCATTCCAGTCCTGGGTCTTGGGTAAAAGAGTAAGGAAAGGCCCAAGGTAGGAAAAAATCTGATTTGTTCAGAAGAGAAGTAAACCAGTTGGATTAGAACCTACTAGCAGATAAGAATCAAGACGCTTGATTTCCTTGAATAGAAGCCTTGAATTGCAAAGTTAGGAGTTTCAAATTGATCCTGTGGGAAATGGAGAGCCACAGAAAGTTTCTGAGAAGTAATGAAACATACAAAATCAATGTTTTAGGAAGATTAATCTGGCAGGTCTATGTAGGATGGGAGATGAGGCAGGGCTGGGGTCCTGTTTTGTGGTCTTTGTTGTGTTATCTTCAGCCAATTATTTAACCTCTTCCTGCCTGAATGGACTCCTCTAGGCCTCTGAAAAGGCCAACAGCGGCTTTCTTGTGGCATCCTGTCCTATATATCCAGAGACCTTAGGGAAAGTGATAAAAGAGCTTGTCTCTTGTTTCTCCAAGACACCACTACTGTTGCTGTCCCTGCCAAGATCTCCAAACTTTTCCAGCTCAAGCCTAAGTCTCCTCAAGTGGTGCCCATTGAAGTATTCAAAGGTAAGAAGATGAGTCCCATGGGAGAGCATCAAGGCAGGACTAGGAAGCCAGACCCATGAGGCCAGCAGGAGGAAGAGAGGAGAGTTCCAAAAGGCCATTCCTAGGGCCTGACTGGGAAAGCCCACTTGAATGGTTGAGCCAAAGTTAAACTCCTTCTCTATGGTCCTTCCAACTTTAGAGAGCTGGCCTTGGGTTGACCAGGCTCAGGGCTGCTTGTGGAAGCAGAAAAAGACTTCCTTCCTGAATCCTCTTTTCTCTTGGGCTCCTCTGGAAAGTAGGAGCTCTGGAACCCTTGGATTTGGTGACAGGAAGGAGACTGGGTCTGCCTGCTACCATCTTAGGCACACTGTGGTGACTACGGGGTTCTTAGCATGGATTGTCTATAGAATCAGACTGGAGGGATGAGCTGAGGTTAAGATAATATCTTTTTGATCACTCATGGAGGTAAAGAGCATTGCCAAGCAGGCTCCTGGTAATGGAGAGAATGGAGTCCTTTGGCTCTCCTTGAGTAGAGCTCAGAAGTACTCCCTCAGAGATCCCCATACTCCCCAGACACTAAGAATGAATCTTCTCTTCCTTCAGATGGAAGAGGCTTTTTCAAAGACATCTGGGTTTTCAAGACAGTGGACCTTTTCTTGCCATAAACCAAAGCATGATGTAGTAGAAAGAACACTGGATGTGGTGTCAGGAGACCTGGGGTTGAGTCCCAGCTCTGACCCTCACAAACTGTGTTTCTATAGACAAGTTTCTTTGAAGCTCAGTTTCTGCATCCTTAGAATGGATACAATAGTATATATATTTTGGAGTTTTAAAAATATAATTATACTTTATTTTAACATTCATCTTAAAATTTTGAGTTCCAAATTTTCTCCCTTCTCCAAGCCCCTCCCCAACCACTGAGAAGGCAAACAATATGTTATCAATTATATATGTGAAGGAGACAATAATACTTAATACTAAGCACCTCGTATAGCTGTTTGGGGGAGAGTACCTTGTAACATTTTTTATTGTAATATGTAATATAAACATATAATAAAATACATAAAAATGTAATTCATGTTCAGTGGAGAGTAAGACTCTCTTGAGATAGGTCAACCCCAAAGGACATTTGGGAATTTTGCCCAGTGATTCTAGAGGCAGCTTTCCTGAGAAAGGGAAGGGGAGGCTGGGTGCCAGCCTCTTCTTACTTATCTTCCCACACTCTCTGCCCCAAATCTATGCCCTTAATGATGTCATCACTAGAGAAACATGACCAAAATCTTCCAGTCCCCACAATCTACTTAGGACATCATGCAATTTGCCTCCCTCTTTTAACAGATCTAGTTTAATCTTAGACTTTCTTTTAACCCCCCAGAACTCCAAGGGAAAGGATCTAGGGGGTGGGAAGGGGGAGGGAATGGGCCACTTTACCTCAAGCAGTAGGTACCCAACAAGAATAATTTATTAAGTGCTTACTATGTACCAAAAATTGTGCTAAACACCAGACATACAAAGAAGATGAAACCAAGACAGTTGTCTCCAGGCTGGAACAAACACTAATCCAGGGATAGGTGAGTTGAGTCCTGGTTTGTTGAGATGTCTCCAGTCTTGAAGGGCTTCAAGTCTCCTGTGTAAGGCTATCCTGACTAATATGGCTAATGTCCCCTCCTTCTGCTCCCAGCCTTTCTGGGGATAGGGAATGCTTCCAGGTTCCTGTTTCCAATGCAGTATATGGATGTGAGAGGGGGGAGAGAAAGCTCCTTGTCCATTCTGTCCTCTTTGATGTGGTTTCAATTCACCACCCCAATCATTGCAGCTTTCTGCCCATTCCATCTATTCCTTGCATGCTTACTCCTTTCTAGGGTCTACCAGTACCACCTGGTCAAAGCCTAGTTCTTCACCTTCCTTGGATTTTGCTGAACCCCCTACCCCCACCCCATCCCTACCATGGGAACTGGCAAGTCAGAGTCCTGCTCAGTGCTAGAAGCCCTGGATGGATACTTTTTTGAACCCTGTGCTTTAGGTCATATTTTCTAAGTGCTATTTCCTAGCCACTTCCCAAGAATCCTAGGGGATTGTGAACATATTCCCCAAATCCTCAGGTCCAATAGTCTCCCTCGAAGACTGAGTGCAGTGTTTGATGCTGGTCAAAAGACTCCTTTTTGTTACACCTGAAAGCTTTCTGGAAGACATTAGTTCTCAGAGGAGAGTTAAATCACTTCAAAACTGGTCAGCCCCAAAGAGGATTTGTCCATTAGTCCCAAGGGCTGCCCATGGTTTTTGGAAGCAAGAGAGAATGATTACTCCATGTCCTGGAGCCCTTTGCCCCTGAACTACCAGAGATATATGACAAAAGACCTAGAAAACTATGGGGCAAGAGAACCCTACATGCTTGTTCAATTGAAGAGCCTCTAACTTGCTAAATGACCCTGGGCAAGTTACTTGAATTCTCTGGGCCCAATTTTTTTTAACCTCTACAAAATAAAGGGGAAGGGGCAGATGGCCCTCTGAAATCCCTCCCAAATGTGACATACTTGTCTATGATGCCCATGTGTGGTTTGTCTTCTCACTCCTTGGCAGACTGTGAGTGTTATGGTCATTCCAACCGCTGTAGCTACATCGACTTCTTGAATGTGGTGACCTGTGTGAGCTGTAAACACAACACCCGGGGCCAACACTGCCAGCACTGTCGCCTGGGCTACTACCGCAATGGCTCTGCCGAGCTTGATGATGAAAATGTCTGCATTGGTGAGTGGACCCACCTGGCGCTGAAGGCTCCCAACTAGGGCTGTAGGCAAACCAAAAGGGCCTTGAAGGCACATGAACTCCAGGGGGAAAAGGGGGAGAAGGGATCGGGCATCAACAAGCAAGTGATATGCCAGTTACATGGTAACACGGAATGCCAAACCAATCCAACAAACATTTATTAAGTACCTACAGTGTGCTAAGCACTGTGTCAGAAATTGGGGATACATAGCCAATATTAAAAACCTAGCAACAACAATTCCTTCAAGGATTTTATACTCTACTAGAGATGAGGAAAGGGGATATGGTAGACATACAAGTAGATACATGATCATCTTGGGGTAGAGACAGCAAGCACTATTAACTACAGTGGCAGTGCCTGGCACTAAGTACTTAATAGATACTGTGGGTTGATTTATTGATGAAGAAGGGCTTCCCTTTAGAGGGAGCATGGGTAGTAGAGCAGAGCAGAACAAGCCCAGGCCTTTGATCCAGGAGGTCTGGGTTTTAATTCTGCTGGTGCTCCTAAACATCTAAAATTAGGAAGCTGTACTCAATAATGCCCAAAGTACCTCTCTCAAATACTTTCGTTGACTTTCTCTTCCATAAAGAATAATCTCTAAATCTCCTTCAAGCTCAAACCCTCAGCATCAATGAATGATTCTATGCCTAGCAGCCCAGAAAAGAAAAATATATTATATTCCTTGGTTGGAAATAAATGTTGGAGGCCTCCTGGCTAGGAGTCGTCATTTCAGAAGGCTAATAAAGTCAGCTAATGGCTGACATTTTCTTGAGAGTCTGAATCCCTGGAAACTCTACCAGCCAGCAAAGGACCTGAGTTCAAATCCTGTTTCTGCTTCCTAAGAGACCTGGGGAAAGTCACTTCTCCTTTGTGAACCTCAGTTTCTTGAGCTGTTAAAAGAGGGGTTTGGATGAGATAGATGCTTTGGGAGATCTCTGCTAACTTCAAATTTTAAGAACCTATGATCAAGGGAATATGTCAGGACAGCTTGGCCACAGACAGAACCTAGTTTTTGCTGCCCAGACCCTGCCCTTCATTTTTCCTTGTTTTGTTTTTAACCTCTACCCAAGGAGAAAACTGATCTCTGCACTGCTGGTGCAGCTCTCCCTCCCACTAAACACAGAGAGATATGCGTGTACACACCTTTTCTCAATTAGGCTCTTTGGGCCCTGTCTGGCTGGCTACCCTGTCCTCTGGGGGCATCACTTTCAATATCTGCAGCCTGTTTGCAAGGAGAGTCAGAATCCTCTTGCTATCCTGTCCTAGGCCCTGGGCCTCAAGCTGTCAGTCCGTATTAAGGTTCTGGGTATCCCAGGGTACAGGGATAATTCCATCAGCTTTCAGGTAATCAAAACTAAATTGTGCTTGGGCTACCACCCTGGGGCCAGGGTTAGGTTACAGCAGGACAGTCAGAACCTTTTGGATGGATTACAGTGGGTACCCTCGTCTCCTTTTCCCTATGGAACACAGAGCAGTGTATGTGTGTGTGTGTGTGTGTGTGTGTGTGTGTATCTGTGTGCATCTGTCTGTGTCTGTGTCTGTGTCTCTGTACATCTGTGTGTCTGTGTCTGTGTATAAATGGGGGAATATGGAGCTAATAGAAACCAAACTGACATAGGGAAAGGACAAGTAGGGATTCCTTCCACAATTTCTGGAGAAAGATTATACCAATGATACACAGGAAGGAGAGGGGATGGGAATGACAGAGGATGGGGCAGGAAGGTGGGGTTGGAATGAGGGAAAGTTATAGGCAGAAAATGATTGTAGTTGAATGAATGAATGTCTTAAAATCAAAGTTACCACTTAAGCATCTGTGGCCAGGAACTTGACAGTAATTGGGTGGGAATTCACAATGACCTAGAGAATATTAGTGGTCAAAAGAGCTTAGTAATTATAGGATTTACAGCAGGAAGGAACTCAAAAATCATCTTGTGCAATCCCTGATTTTGCAGGTAAAGAAACGGAGGCCCAGAGAGAGAGGTGACTTTCCCAAGGTCACAGAGCCAGGATTGGAACTCAGATTCTCTAGCTCTTAGTTCACTCTGCTTCCCCATACACTCCATGATTGCTCCTTAGGAGGACAGGGTTGCCCTATGTGGGTGGGCTGGCCCCTGCCCCTAGAGGTGCAACAATAAAGTAGCACACCCTGAGGCTGAGGGTACAACTGTACCCTTGTGCCTTTCCTCCTCCCTGGAAAGACAATGGACTCAGGGTACCCCCACGGGCAAACCTCCAAGTGTCCTCTGGGGAAAACCTCTATTTTTCAGCTGTAAAACAGGGACTATAACAGCACCTACCTCACAGGATCATTGAGAGGATCAAGTGAGATGGCAAAGCACTTAGCACAGTGCCAGGCACATAGGGGGTGCACAGTAAATGTGTATTCCCCTCCCCTCCTTCTTGTTCCTGCCTTCTAAAATGGAAGGTAGGTGAGCAGCTAGGTGGCACAGGAGACAGAGCACAACTCAAGTACTTATTAGGTCTATGATCTTGGGCAAGTCACTTAACCCTGTTTACCTCAGTTTCCTCATCTGTAAAATGAGCTGGAGAAGGACATGGAAAATCACTCCAGTATCTTTGCCAAAATAAACCCCAAATGGGGTCACAAAGAGTTGGACGTGACTGAACAACGACCAGCTGAGGGAGGGAGAGTTGGTTGGTAAGGTTCCATCATTTCTGGGGGGTGGGGTGGGGCCCTATCTCAGGCAATGGAGATGAGGGGCAGGGAGTTGGTGGAGGAGGGAGGTTATATATGGGGGGGAGATGTACAACAGTAAAACTGACCGTGGTTTCATTTTCATTTCATTTCTTCTTTCCTGTATTTGCACAGAATGTAACTGCAACCAGATAGGATCCATTAATGACCGGTGCAATGAGACCGGTCACTGTGAGTGCCGAGAAGGGGCTGCGGGGCCCAAGTGTGATGACTGCCTCCCCAGTCACTACTGGCGCCAGGGCTGCTTCCGTAAGTCGGTGGGGGCAGGGTTTGCACAGAAGGCCTGCGCTCCCTCTCTCCTGATTTGTACCTCAGAGAAAGCCAAGGAGGAGCTGGGAAAGGGGATGAAAATGGGGGCTTGAGAGTGTGTGGCTTCTCTGGAACTCAGGTCAAAAAGTCTTTATTTCCAATTGAACCACAGTTCACATCTAAGTCTCTGGCGTGCAGAAGTTTACAAAGTAGATAAGATACTATTTCTATCCTCCCTGCTTCCTTCTCCACCATGACATGGTTGGGGAATAAAGATGCAGCTAACTACAATACAACAGAAAACATGGAAAGTACATTAGAAAGGTCTAAACAAAGTGAGGGCCGCTCTAAGTGGTGCAGTGGAGAGAGGGCTGGACCTAGAGTCAGGAAAACTCATTCATCTTCCTGAGTTCAAATCCAGCCTGAGGCACTTATTAGCTGTGTGCCTCAGTTCCTTCATCTGTAAAATGAGATAGAGAAGGAAAAATGGCAAACCATTCCAGTACTTTTACCAAGAAGACCCCAAATCGGTCAACTAAGAGCCTGATACAACCAAATAAAGAAAGTACTATGTAAGGTCAAGGGAGGAAACTTATGGGTAAGGGTCAGGTTGGGGATGAGAAGAGGGATATTTAAGTTGGGTCTTATGGCCTGTAGAGGAGCTCAACAGGAAAAGGAAGGAAGGAAGGATATTTCAGGCATAGAGAACAACCCAAATAAAGGCATGGGGGTTTGGAGGGCATGGGGTAAAATCAGAAGGCAGAGAGTTTGTTCAGTTTGACTGGAGCAGAGCAGGTTCAAAAGACAGTAATATGAGATAAGGCTGGGGAGTCAGGTTTGCACTAGATTTTAGAAAGCCTTGAATGCCAGGCTGAAGGAGTTGAACAATACCCAGCAGGTAATAAAGCATTCCTTCCATGTGTATAACCCTGAGCTTGAAAGCTCTATAATGAGCACAGTATATAACAAGAGGCCCCCTATCCCTGTGGATCACAGCCTGAGTGAGGATGAAAAGCACACCCAAATGCACAAAAACAATCCGAGAACAGTAGTAGACAATATAGAAGCCAATGCCAGACTGCATGATCGAAACTATAAGAGATGAGAATGCAGAGAAGAGAGAGATCAGTGTGGGCTCAAAACGGGTCATGGAAGAGGGTAGGACTTGGATTAGGCCTTGAAGAATGTCCAGGATTTGAACCCTCAGAATGGAGCTGGGAGGGTAATAAACACAAAGGTGTTGAGCATCATGGGAGAAGTGTGGTCTAGTAGTTAGAGACTAGACTGGCAGTCAGGACCTTCTAGCTCCGATCCCATTCAGACACTTACTAGCTTTGGTATCCTGGGCCATTCTCTTTGTGTCATTTTCCTCATCTGCAAAATGAGGTGGCTAGACTCAATTAATTCTTGTTGTATTGTATTATTGGTGTATTGTTCAGTCATTTCAGTCATGTCGAGCCCCATTTGGGGTTTTCTTGGCAGATACTGAAGTGGTTGGTCATTTCCTTCTCCAGTTCATTTTACAGATGAGGAAACTGAGGCAAACAGGGTTATGTGCCCAGGATCATACAGAAGTCAAATTTAAATTCAGGTCTTCCTGACTCCAGGCCTAGTGCTCTATCCACTGAGCCATCTAGCTGCCCAATAAATCTATGGTCCTATCTAATATTTTCAGACTGGGAGAGCCCAAGCTAACTTCAGGGAGAATAGAAAACAGGGATGCCCAGAGGCCAGGTGGACAGGAAGGCTCCCCACTCAAGAGAGACTCTGAGCAGTGAGCAGAGGTTTGTCTAGCTGACCTCCCAGCTGGATCCTGTTGGGGACTGAAGATGGGCCAGAGAGAACAGAGAGGTGGACAGAGATAGAACGGAGGTGTAGGAGCAGGGAAAGATGGAGATGGGAAAAGCAGAGAAGGGGGGAGTATTTGTGGGTGTGTATGTCTGTGTGTGTATGTGTACCTGTATGTGTGTGTATTTGTGTGTCTACGTATCTATGTGTATATGTGTAACTGTACATGGGTATGTCTGTGTATATCTGTATATGTGTCTGTATCTGTATGTGTGTGTGTATCTGTGCATGTGTATCTATATGTGTGTGTGTGTACCTGTGTGTATGTGTATCTTTATGTGTGTGTGTCTGTGTATCTGGGTGTATGTGTCTGTGTGTGTATATCTATGTATATGTGTATCTGTATGAGTATGTGTGTCTTTCTGATTGAATACATGGAGATATTTGGGGAGGAGAGTCTTTCTAGTGCAAAGGTTCTTAACCTGTGGTCCATGCATGAATAAGATTTCAGGGTCCCTGACTTTGAATAGGAAAAGAAAGTACATCTTTATTTTCATTAACCTTTGGCTTCCTTTGTAATCCTATGTATTTTATTTTATGCATTTAAACGCATCCTGAGACGTCCATCAGCTTCTCCCAACCAGAGGAGTCTGTGACATAAAAAAAGGTTTAAGAATCCGTGCTCTAGGAACAATCTCCAATGGGGAAGGGGGGCCTGTTTTTCCCAGGGTCTCTCCCTGTAACCACCTACCCACTGCTGCCCCCTTGCGTGTGGACAAAGAAGTACATGCACCAGGCTGCCAGGGAGCCTGGTGGGTGGGGAGTGGTATTCATATCATGTCAACGAACCATCAATTGCTAGGGTGTTCTGGAAAGAGTGGAAGCTTTGGGTTTTCTGTAGTGTTTCCATATTCAGTACTCTTACTTCTGGGAGTACGGAGAACACTAATAAGGACCAGGTTTGGACCCTTCGGAGTTCAGCTTTTAATTATTTTTCTTGCCTTTGAAATCTTTTCCCAGTGACCCTACTTCATCTGGCACCAGCTGACCCCAGAGCAATCTGTGGGCTCCCTAGAAGCTGGGTCTCCTGAGGAAAGATGAAAGGAAGAAGGGTTATTTAGCCTAGAGAAGAGAAGGCTGTGAGGGGACTGAACACCAAATCTGGCAAACAGAAGGAAAATCCTAAAGGGAGGATAGCACAAGTCTCCACAAGACAGAATCCAAAGAAATAGGTTGAGAATACAGTCAAGGGGATTCTGGTTGACTAGAAAAAAAAATTCCTTACAGTTTAAGCCTATGGGAGCAAATGGCCAAGAGAATTCCTTTCCTGGAATTGGGGGCAGGAGGGAAAGAGGATAACATTAAAGGGCTAGGGGGTCCGAGGCCAGATAATAGAGCCCCCTCATCTCCTCACAGCAGGGAGGGCTGGGGCTTCGGGCAGGCTACAGCAACACTGTCAGGTCTGATCAATGGAACTCCGTTGTTTGTCTTTATTACACGCGGCAAAGTCCAAACCGGCTGGAGGTGGAAGTAGCACTGGGAGAAATGGGTTGAAGTGGGAAGAAGCAGGAATTTCCAGAAATTACTGTTACATAAATGCAAAAGTTATCAATAGGATGGAGGGAAGGAAAAAAAAGAATTGAGGGAAGACGCTTTTCTGCCTCTGGGTTGGCTTTGGTAGAGATGGTGGCTGCCCCGGAAAACTGTCCGCCCAGCTTAGGGGGTTCCTCTCTGCTTATTAATTCTGCCCCTCTCTCTTGTCTTTCAACTTTCCCTAGCCAATGTCTGTGATGACGAATACTTACTCTGCCAAAATGGGGGGACGTGCTACCAGAACCAGCGTTGCCTCTGTCCCAGCGGCTACCAGGGCGTGCTGTGCGACCAGCCTCTCTGCCAGGGGGAGGAAGGCCAGGCCTGTGACCCTGCTCCCCACGCTGGCCCCCACCTTGCTGCACTCCTTGGCTGTGGGTTGCTTCTGTGGCTGGCAGGCTGCCTAGGTTACTGACACCTCCTCATCCCCAAAGCTGGGGGCAAAGGAGAGGACACCGGGGCAGAGGTCCCCCCTCCCCATCTTCACTCCCGGGGACTGCCTCACTACCAGGACTGTTTACCTCCATTCCATCCTCACTCATGTCCTTCTGAATACCAGGAGCATTGATGGAGACCTGGCCAAGGAACAGCGATCCTTCCTGCCAGAAAGGTGCCCGTCAATCCCTTCCTGGGGCTTCCTCAGCAAAATCTCTGCCCTCCCTCCTTCCATGAACCCTGTCCTCTTTGACCAATCCTCTCTCCCCAACTTTCAGGGCCTGGGACCCAGTTCCCCCTGCCAAAGCAAACAATCCTACAATTTTGATTTTACCCCCAGCGGGGTTTTGTGGGGGGAGGAAGGGACAGTGACCACTCTCCCCTTTCATATCCCAAGTTCTGACAAGGCAACAAAAGTATCCCTCCCAAATCTTTCTGGTTGACCAAGGACCGGCAGCAAGTATCTGTCCAATCTCATCGCACAGCTGGATGGACAACCTGGAGTAACAGTTGCCTAAAAATCTCAATGCTGAATTTATTATGTTTTGTATTCTCACTTTGGTTTCCTTTTGCAAACCACCAGGCCCCTAAGGTCAGCCGTGGGGTTGAGTTGAGGAGAACTTCACTGTCTCAAAGTGGGGGAGGCTCTAAAGAGAATAGGGATGGGTACTTTGTTTTGTAGAGAATTATTTTTGTTTGTATTGTGTCCCACATATCAAGGGGACAGGAAGGGAAGAGCCATTCACCATGGGTGTTTGGATGGTGGCATATAATCCTACAGAGTAAAAGACCTGTTAACTGCTGTTTCTCCACCCTGTTTTCATTTCTGTGTAGGTGTTCTGTTCTCTTTTATTTTTTTTAATGTCTTTCGTATTTTGATTCATAAAGAAATAGAAGAATGTCTGTTCCCTGAACACAGACCAGGGAAGTGTCCCGTGCACAGTCAGCTAGTCAACAACATTGAGTGTTTACAATGTGCTAGGCCCTGTGCTAAGCCCTGGTGATATAAAGAGTCCAAGACAGTCCCTGTTCCTGAAAAGTTCGTAAGAGTTCTAATAAGGGAGGCAATCTACAAGTAACTATATACAAAAACAATATACATAATAAATTGGAGATAATCATGGACGGAAGGTCTCCTGCATTAGGTGAGATTGGCACTGAGTCTTGAAAGAAGACAGGGAAGCAAGGAAGTGGGGGGTGAAGAGAGAGGGTATAGGGAACAGCCCATACTAAGACATGGAGATGAGGGGCCAGTGTAGCTAATTCATGGAGTACTTGAAAGGAAATAAAATCTAAAGAGATTGGAAAAGGAGGAAGAGACCAGGTTGTAAAGAGCTTTACATGCCTAACAGAGGACTTTTTATTTGCTCCTGGAGGTATAGAGAGCCACTGAAGTTTATTGAATAGGAGGGGAGAGAAGAGGCAGGCCTCCCCTAAATTGGAGGTCTTGCCTGGCAAAGCCAGTCTCCAATGGGGCAGGCCCGTGCAGCTCAGGAAGGGCCAGGTACAGACAGACTGAGTGGAGAGTAGGTCATCTCAGCAGATCCTTGTCAGCTCCGTCTCTCTGTCCATCTGACTACTGAACAGGCAATGCTGTTTCAGACTCATTAGGAACAAGCTCAGTGCCAACCATAGCCCTGTGGGGGGACGCAGGTTGTTAAGTCAGGGCCCCCAAGGACTCATTTCATGTGCAGAATTGGCCCCAACCTGGGACAGAGGATGAAGGAAAGTTCACTGGAGGAGGCTGAAACCATTCTACTGTGCAGGTTACTGGAACCATCTGGCTCTATTTCTGAGGTTGCATAACCTTATGTCAAGAGTTTTGGATTTGGACTCAGAGGACCTGGGTTCAAGGTTTAGCTCTACTACTTATTATTTGTGTGGCCTAGGGTAACTTCCTTAACCTCTCTAGACTTCAATAGGGTAGTTAGGTGACTCACTGGATAGAGTGCAAGGCCTAGAGCCAGGAAGACTTGAGTTCAAATTCAGCTTCAGACACTTAGTAACTGTTTGCCTTGGTTTCCTTCTCTGTAAAATGAACTGGAGAAGGAAATAGCAAACTACTCCAATATCTTAGCCAAGAAAACTCCAAAAGAGGTCACAGAGAGTCAGATATAACTAAAGATAAATAGGTAACAAAAGGCTTCCATTTCCTCATCTATAAACCAAGGAGGTTGGGCTAAAATGACCTCTCAGGTCTCTTCCAACTCAAAATCTATGACGCTATAATCCTCATCTATAAAATGAGTGGACTAGAATAGATAATCCTTTAAGTCCCCTCCAGGGCTAAGTCTTATGATATCTGATACTCAGGGGAGGATTCAGCCATCTTCTACCAGCAAAGTGAGGAAACAGAAACCTCAGTTTCCTCCTCTATAAAATCAAAGGTTGGATGAGATAGTTTCTGAACTTTCTATGACTGTTTCAAAAGCAAGCAAGGAGGAGAAAGGACCTGAGTTCAAATGTTACTTAAAATATTATCAGCTGTGGTACTGTAGGCAAATCTCTTAACCTCTCTGTGTATCAGTTTCCTCATCAACAAAATGAAAGAGTAGACTCAGTGGCTTCCAAGGTCCCTTTTAGTTCTAAATCCTACAATAATAGTCCTTAAACCTAAAAGCAGTGGCTTATAGAAAACAACTTCAATTTTGGTTGGTTGGGTGGGTGGTTTGTTTTAAATCTGGCTTTCTTGTTCCTACAAAGCTAACAGACCTCTCACATCTTTGAATATTTACTACCCCAATCTGCAAGATAAAATGGGGAAAATATGCCCATTTTAGGGTGGGGTAAGTGAGGTCCTAGGCAATACCTGGTAATGGTTGGAGCCACAGTTACCTCCTTAGAACCAGACCTAGAATATGGTTCTTTAGGGCTTGTGGTCCCTGCCTTGAACCTGGTAAAATCATTGGAGATTCCTGGGGCAGCCCTTGAGAACAGGGCTTAGGAGGTCAGCCTACACCCAGGATGTCCCCCTGGGGAGCCCAGATCACTTTCAGATTTCGAGTGAAGCTGCCCTCTGGCCCTGAAAGCTTATTCCTCATCCAAATGGCTCCCACTGCCAGGGAAAAATGTTTCCCCTATGTTCAACCTAATAGGCCTCTGCTTGTTTCCTCTACCTTCTGCCTGCTCCCCCACCACGGTCACCCTGCAACCCCTCTAAATAACCAAGCCTGCTGTGTTGGCATTTATGGTCTCTGGGGCCATGGATTATTCTTATGAGACATTTATAGGGGCACGGGGAATGGCCATCAGTTATTCCCCGCTCTCCTCCAGCAGGGACCAGGAACTAATGGCACCTCAGTCCCACAATACTGGGCACTTGTCTCCCTCTCCTCCTCCATTCCCTGGCCCCCCCTTGACCATCATTCTGACACCCACAAAACAAAGTGCCTCCATGCTCCTGGAAGCCTTAGGCTAATGTAAGGGAGTCTAGGGAAAAGTCCTAGAGGGGAACTGTTCTTTGAAACAAACTAATGAAACCACATTTTCTTTCCTTAACATCCTCCCTTCCTCACTTTCCCCCCCTGACCACCACCACTGGCCCAGAGTTTGTGGTCTGCTGTACGCTTGACTCCAGCTTTCTAAAATTAATTGCCAGTGGTTCAATACACTAATCCCTTTAATGTTCTGGGCTCTGTGGATTTCAGCTGGCCCTGCTTACAATCTAAGGGTTTCTGGAAGCAAAGAAAACACCGTCTATGAATCCAAGAGAAGACCTGGCTCAGGGGGCAGCATGAAGGCATACGAGGCTGTGCAGTAGCCCCAGGGACAGTAGGTTTTCACTGGGTCAGGGCAGGGAACTCCCTGTATAGACCAGTCAGATGGTCCCACTGGCCCCAAATGAAGTCAAGCAGAATTGGGTTGAGGATGGTCGTCTGCCGATAAAATTGGGGGGGGGTGTACAAAAGACACTTTTAACTTTAATCCTTATTGTTCATGCTTTCTTAAGTCTAGATAACTGACAGAACAATAAATCAAGCCAGATTTGTAGCATTTTCTGCTTTCCTGAGATAAAAATGCTCACACTGAAAATTTAATAATTGGACTGGAAAGTTCATTCAAGCTGGCTCCAGTACACTCCTGTTGGGGGCAGGGAAGGGTGGTGGAGGGGAGAGGTGACATTCAACTCAACAAGTCTTTATTAAATAGCTGCTGTATGTACAAGAAGCAACTTGGCATAACTGATGAAGAGACAGCCTCAGCCTCTGCAGCAGCAAGCACTGGGTTCAAGTTCCACCTCTGAAATATATTGACAGAGAGTGACTCTGGATGAGGCATTTGATTTCTCAGTGGCCAATTTTCAAAGATTACATCAGAGGTGGGGAACTTGCAGCCTCAAGGCCACATGTGGCCCTCTAGGTCCCCCAAGTGCAGTCACATGTGACCTTGAGGCCACAGGTTCCACACTCCTGAAGTAGATTGTATCTGGGGAGCTCTCTCCCCGGGGATTTTCCGGCACCAATGAAATCAAAGCTCTCTAACAAAAAGGAAAGTGGGAGGTAAGAGGAAGCTGGTGGTGATCAAAGGACTTGCCTCAGAGTGGAGAGGTCTGTGGGTACAAGTCCTGCCTCTGACAGTTCCCACTTGTCTGACCATTAGCAACTCACTAAAGGGCCCAATACTCAGCACCCTATACACAATGAACAAGTTGCTGAACCTGCATCCCTGGAAAGAGTTTCCACCTTGGAGAGAGATTTCTCTGCCCCAAAGAATTCAGTCGTACAGAAAAATCAAACCAAGAATGTGCAAGGCTCCCTGTGCTGGGTGTTAAGGATGCAAAGACAGAAACCAAAACAGCTCCCACCCTAGGGAGCTCACACTCTACAGGGTAGCTACAACATGGACACAAAGAAGGAAAATGCCAGGTCAATCTGAAGTGAGAGAGAGCCTAGCCTAGGTTTGGGGTGCAGGACATCAGGAGAGGCCCCTGCAGGAGGTGCTGCCTGAGCCATCCTTCAGCTCAAAGCCCAGAATGAACCTGGGGTCAGGGGGGCAGTGTGACCCAAATATTTTCTTTTGAGCCCAGATTTCTCTTCTGAAAGTAGACAAAAGTTAAAGAAGTGATGACGGGCAAAGGAGGATTATAAATTGATGAGACTGGACTGTGGTGGTTGTTGTTCAGTTGTGTCCAATCCTTCGTGACCCCTTTTGGGATTTTCTCGGCAGAGATAAGTGGAGTGGTTTTCCCTTTCCTTCTCCAGCTCATTTTTATGGACGAAAACCTGAGGGAAACAGGATTAAGTAACTTGCTCAGAGTCATGTACCCAGTAAGTGCCTGAGGCTGGATTTGAATTCATGAAGATGACTGCCCTGATTCCAGGCCCAGAACCCTATCCACTGTACCTACCACTTGCTACCGGAAGCCAAAACTTACAGCTCAGAGTAGGTGGTACTTTTTCCATTCATTCCACTGAGAGAGCACATGCTTAACCCAATGAAGCTACCATTGCTCATATGGTTGCTGTAACTCCTTTTTGATGATAGCTTACGGAAGCAAGTTATAGCCTCCCTCTGCCTCACTACGACTCCCTTCTCACCCTCATCCCCACCACTGCCCAAAGAGTCCTGTAATTTCACTGTTATGCCTTGTTTTCTCCTAAGTTTTTCAAAGCTGAGTACAAGAAATGAATTCTAAATTCAGGGTTGATGTTGAAAGTGAGCAGAAAGCCTTGTTTTCACCTGGGTTAGAGTGAGCTCCTTAGAGACATCTTTAAAATTAACCACATACAAAGGTAGGTTAGTAAATGTTTAACCAGTTTTGGGGCAGGGGAGGGGTTGAGGAAGTATGCTCAATAAACTTTTAAATTTACTTTGCATTATTAACATTTGCTCCATCACATTCTTAAATCTAGATAGTAACAAAACCTCAAGCCCTAGTTTGTAGCATTGACCAGCTTCCAAGGTGTCAACGCTCACAGTGAAAATTTAACAATGAACTCTTTTGAGCTAGTTCTAGCTGGCTCTAGCATCCTCCTGACCATGTGATACATCAGGCTAGGATGAGGGTGCCTGGCTGTACTGGAGAGGGAGTGAGAGGAATCAAAAGGGATGTCTGCCTTTTAGAGCCTAGAGAAGGAGGAGCCTGGAGAGTCCAGTTTTGTCACCGTTCATCTGGCCCTCTCGAGTTCTTTGGACAGAAAGGTCCCTAATTAGAGCGGGACAGGAATATCTTTCAAGCAACTCCCAGATGAGCTCTCTGGCACTTAGGTAGCCAGTCTGGAAAGATTACTTCCAGACTTTGTGACCAGGGGGCCACTGACAAATGATCATAAAAAGTGAATAAATTGATATTCTGGGATAAACCCAATGCAGGCAAACAGTCAGTGGCCAGTCAGTCCTGAGCCTCCTCATCTCCAGGGAAAAGGTGGTAAGAGCAAATATCAGAGTCTGAAACACTGAGGAGCAGACCGTGGGGTGAAAAGATGGGACTAGAAACTCTGGAAGACACCATAAAACACATGGGAGGTAGATACTGCAGCACAATAGAAAGAATACTGGCCCTGGAGTCTAGGAGGGAGGAGAGGGCAGGAATAAGCATTTATATAGCTTCCTTTATGTGCCAGACTTTACAAATACTATCTCATTTGATCCTCACAATATAACCCTGGAAGGTAGGTACTGTTATCTCCATTTTATAGATGGAGAAACTGAGGTAGAGGTTAAGTGACTTGTCACCTAGCTGATCTGCGGCCAGATTTGAATTCAGGTCTTCCTGACTCTAAGCTCTTCTATCTACTGTGCTCAATTACCTGCTCCCAAGGTCCAAAGGACCTAGATTCCAATCTATTCTCTGACATTTATTATAGACCTTGAAAAATCACTTGAACTCTCTGGGTCTCAGTTTCCTCATCTGTAAAGTGAAGGATGGAATTGGAAGCCCCTTCAAGCTCTAGATCTGTGCTCTTATGTCTGACTTTGTACAAATAGTTTGAGGATATTCCTAGTATGAATGTTTTATGGAGACCATTTTATGAAGAACTCACCCAGAAGTGATACAAGGACACTCTCAAGGTCTCACTTAAGAACTTTGGAATTGATTGTGTGACTTGGGAGACAGTGGCACAGGATGCCTCAACCTGGCATGCCTGTGCTCTATAAGCAAAGTAGAATTGAAACAGCTCAAAGGAAATGTAGGATGCCCAAATTTGGAGAATCCACACTAAATGTTCACACAGACTATGTGTGCCTGGCCTGTAGTAAAGCATTCCCAGCTCATTGGTCAGATCAGCCACAGTCCAACACACTGAAACTTGACTCTAGCGCAGTGATGTCATTTTGGTCTCCTTTGAGAATGAAGGACAACCAACCAACCAATTATGAATTCTAGCTAGATGGTGTAAGGGATAAAATATCTGAATCAGGAAAACCTGAATTTGTATCCTGCCTCAGACACATAGTAGTTATGTGACCCCGGATAAGTCAAATCAGCTCTCTTAGCCTAGGTACCCTCGTTTATAAAATAGAAATAATAATATCCACTTCACAGGGTTGTTGTGGTAATCAAATGATACAGCATGTAAAAGTATTTTGAAAATGGTAAAGTGCTTTGGAAACTATTTTTATCAATCTTTGTTATTTATCAGTATTCATTTTATAAATATTCCTTCTAAATGAAGGTA
The DNA here is from genome assembly GCA_028658325.1 of Potorous gilbertii. Taxonomy (NCBI): domain Eukaryota; kingdom Metazoa; phylum Chordata; class Mammalia; order Diprotodontia; family Potoroidae; genus Potorous; species Potorous gilbertii. Next base: position 301,977,082 of record CM053769.1, on the reverse strand, counting down.
AAAGTGTTCCTGACCCAGGGTAAAATCCCTGGGAAGCCTCATGCTAGGGACAGAATCAGTGGCTCACCCAGCTCTCTCCAAGGGGGATGGATCTTAAACCTTCTCCCTTCTTGACATCAGAAACCCCAAATCCCTTTAATGAAGGACATGGATTTCAGTGATAATCACAGACAATGGCAGGAGGCCAAGAATCCCAGAATGTCAAAGCTGGAAGGGACCTTGAAGATTCTCTAGCCCAGTTTTCTCAAGTTACAGCCAAGGCAGTTAAGCATCTTGTCCAATAGTACACACGAAATCAGTCTGGGGGCTCATAATGTGTCCTTGTGGCATCGTACTTGACATCGCTCAGGTGGGTAGATTCTCTAGCTATGCATCAGCTGTGAGTGGAGCACAGCTCCCTGAGGAGGAGAACTATTAAGAAATGCAAATGATGATGAGAATGAATGGTTTTTTGAATTTGTTAGAGTACTTTGTACTTTTCACACGCACCACCTTATTTGTGAGGGCATCTGTTCCACAGATCACATCATCCCCCTCCTTTTTATAGTCCCCTAGGCCTGGGAACATGCTCAGGTCTCCCCAGTTCTAAAAAATCCTTTCCTTTTCCCTGAGAAGGCCATAGCAATTGTCTCATCTCCCTCCTCCCCCGCACTGTTAAATGTATTGACATATGATCACACATGACAAAAATGGCATCTACATTCATGATGCAGCTTCCTCTGCACCCACCCATTTCAAATCTTGCTCCCTCCTTGCCACTCTGGTGACAAGGCTTTCTCCACAGTCACCTGTGGCAATTCAATTCAATAAAAAATATTTATTAAGGTACCTGTTACATGCCAGGTACTATGCTAGCCTATGGGGAAACAAAGAAAAAATGGAGTAGTCTCTGCCCTCAATTGGTTTACACTCTAAAGTTTTACCTTGCCGATATGGAGCCATGGTCAAACATCCCAGAAGGCACCCTCCAATCAACTCCCTAACATAAATCCATTTGGTGGGGAAAGACTTTGGACTTTGGGACACCAGATCTCATGGGGGAAATAGTTCTGCCCCATTGAAGGAGATCAAGACCCTAGGTTACCTTGAGGCTGCCAATAGAGAGCTGCTACAAGAAGAAATAAGGTAGGACTGGGCTGGGGAAAAGTTCACCTAAGGTGCTATCTGAGGGAGGGAGAGGAAGCACTCTCTCTGGAAGTTTCTTATTTCAATTAATTTTTCTTGCTAACTGGGTACTAAGTTCAGTTGCTTCTACCTGCTAAGGGATCCCAAATGCAATAAGTGCCCTTTAAATTGGAGGTATCAAACATGTTGTCCTGAACCTGATTAAAATGTGTTTAGGGAATATTTAATAAACTAAATTAAAACACAATAAAATATAGACAATATTTTAAAAACTAAGTCAAAATGAGGTCCGCAAGGATCCTTACGTATGGGTTAGCACCCTGACCTCATTTCTATTTGGGTTTGACATCACTGTTCTAAATTATAGCAGCCCTTCTACCCCCAAAAAAGAGAATTTTTCTCTATACTCTCATTCCCCTCTTTCAACTGTGGTCTCTAAGTTGATGACTACCAAATTAACATCTTCAGCCCTGACAACCTCTCTTGTGAGCTGGATCTGGAGTCAGAGGACTTCAGTTCAAATACTACTTTTGTCATTGACTCATGATGTGACCTTCGAAAAGTCACTTAAATTTTCCGAGTTTCTTCATCTGTAAAATGAGAGGCTTTGAATAAATTTAGTAAGGAAGGTCCTTTCTAGCTCTAAATCTATGATCCTACCATCCTATGAACTTTAGTACTGCATTTCTAACTGCTGACTGGACATCCCCTCCCCACCTGGATGTGTCCCTCTAATACCTTAAAAACTCAGCATGTCCAAAACGACATTGTCTTCCCTATGACATCTGCTCAACTTTAAATGGTACCAACCTCCCCCCAGTCACCCAGGCAAGAAACCTTAGTAGTCTTTCATATTCCACATCTAAGTAGTCTTCAGGGCTTTTAGATTCTCCCTCCCAAAGGTCTCTCACATCTTCCTTTCTACTCTTATTTCCTCTGTGCTAACCCAGGTCTGACATCTTACATAGGCTCACTCCTCACTCCAGGCTCCCAGTCTTCATTTCCCAGTCCAACCTATGCAGCATTGTTTGACTGATCCTCCTAAAACATCATTTCTAGTATGTATCTTCCTCACTCAAAACCTTTCAATGACTCCTGCAGTTATTAAAAAATAAAATTTTAATTCATTAGTTTGGCATTCAAAGTTGTCTACATTTTGGCCTCTGCCAACCTCTCCAACATTGTCTCTTCCCTGTCCCCTACTCAAATACTCCTCACCATCCAATTTCTTCTTGTCATTGTCCCCCAGAAAAGCCTTCCTTCCTTCTGGAGGAGGTGACCACAGAGAGCAAGGTTCTTACGGTAGCAAACAGGGACACCAGATGGCTCAGTTTTCTCTCAGCACTCAGATGGAAGGAGCAGGGAGAGTTGCTGTGTCACATTTAGACTAAGTTATATTAGAGAATTGTTCCAGTGATTGAGGAAGATGGAGTCCAGAGGACTGAGGTTGCCATGCAATGAGATGGATTAGGAAGGTTTCATGGAAGAACTGGAACTTGAGATGGACCCTGAAGGATTTGGAGGCGGAAAAGAAGGAGAGGGTCTTAGAGATAGGAAGAATTTCAGGGCTAAACTCAGAATAAACACAGCTTTGACCAGAGAGTTTGAGTACAAGGTTTTGTTGGAAGAGTGATGGGAGGTAGGAAGGTTGCGACCAGATTGCACAGGGCCTTGAGTGTCATGCTAAGCAATGGAAAGTAGTCCGATGAAGAGGAAATTGGATTGAAAACTTGGGTTTGGATCCTGGTTCTGCTACTTTCTGTCTGTACAACCTCGGCCAAAACAGTTGACCTCTCTGGACCTTAGTTCCCTCACCTGTGAAATGTGGGAGTTGGACCAGATTATCCTTCAGGTCTCTTCCTACTCTAAATCTATGTATTATTCCATGACTTTAGCCTCTAGGGAATTGAAAACTATGAGAATCTTCTGGTCAGTAGAGGCACATGCTGAAACTGGTCCTGAAAGAAAAAGGGGTCCCTGGTATGCAGAAGAGATCGGTGGAAGGCAGCAAGTCTGGGGTACAACTATAATTCTGGAATAAGGAGGTAAAAGTCCTGGGCAAGAGTGATGATAATGGCATGAATAAATACTGTGAAGGAAGAATGGTGCTAGGTACGCAGTAGGCGCTTAATAAATGCTTATTGATGGAATGATTGTTGACTGCCTGGCCCTGGGAAGTAAGAAAGGGGGAGGCATCCGAAGATTAATCCAGCAGTTGCAGCCTGAGTAACATGGAGGATAGAGAGGGGGAAGTTTGAAGAAGGAGTTGGCTTGAAAAGGGTAGGTGAAGAGGGGGAAAGAGGAAACCTTGTTTGAGATGAGAGCAGGATGTCCAAACAGAAGGATGGTCGTGTCTGCCACTCTGAGTCTAAGAAAGTTTATACAAAGGTTATAGAAATGAATGAGTCATTCAGGGAGAAAGTACATCTAGTCTTTCCATCCAAGGTCTAGTGGCTACTCTGTTTGATCCAGAGAACAGTTTTTTCCATTTGGTCCTGTCCCCACAGTAGAAGGTGTGATAATGGTAATGAAAATTATAATACTCATATAGTCATAATAGTACCTAATATTTCTATAACACTTCAAGGTCCACAAAGTACTTTCATTATTATTTGTGAAGTAGGGGCTGTTACTATCCCCATTTCACAGAGAGAGCCTGAGAGGGGAATTGCCATTTGCCCAGGATCACACAGGCTAGTAAGGTTCTACCCCTCCAAGTCCAGCACTCTATCGACTATGGCACCTAGTAGTAGGAAGGCAAGACTCAAGAGTCTCAGCCCAGACAGGAAGTGACAAGCAAGTGGGTGCTTTCCAAATGTTGCTGGGTAAAGTCTACCAGAAATAAGTTCAAAGGGGCTTGTGAGAGAGACGATTCCGGACATTCTTGTCAAGAGAGGGTTTAGGCTCTGCGCAAAATGGTTGCTGCAGGTTTGCCTCTGTGAAGTGTCAAGAAGGGCCATAGGACAGTGGGAAGAATTCTGGCTCTGGAGTCAGAGTACTTGTGTTCAAATTATGCTTCAGATGCTCATAACCTGTGTGACTGTGAGCAAGTCCCTTTTTCTCCTTGGGTCTCAGTTTTCTCCAGTAAGAACAGCGACTTGAACTAGCACGCCCTCTGTGATCTCTTCCAGCTTTTGAGGGTCTGACAAACTGTTAGTCACTTGGAACATGGAAAAGTGGTCACGGAAAGAAGGGGAAGCCTGAGTAATGGCAATGACATTCTGGGCACGGGAGCCTCTGATCCATCTGAAGAGGATAGGGGACAGACTCATCCTTGGCCATTGAGCTCCAGAGGCAGGAACTCCCTTAGGGGGGAATCTGATTATTCCATCCCTTTCCTTTTCTCCTCTCCTATTAGGTCCTTCACCTCCCAGTCAGTCCCTTGTGTTGCTATGTTCAATTCATCGTGAGCCCATTTGTGGGTTATTGCTTTTTGGCAAAGATACTGGAGTGCTTTGCTATTTCCTTCTTCTTCAGCTTATTTTTTTGCAGATGAGGAAACTAAGGCAAACAGAGTTAAGTGATTTTCCCAGGGTCATACAGCTAGCAAGTGTCTTAGGCCAGATTTTAATTCAGTAAGGTAAGTCTTTCTGACTTTAGGCCCAATGCTTTATCCATGGTGCCACCTAGCTGCCCTGACACTGACTAACCACATCCCAGGGTACCAAGAGAATTGAATTGTCTCTGAGCATCATCTAGCTGATGGCTCATCTTTTTTTTATTTCTGTCATTTCTCCCTGATCAGACCATCAAGTCCTGGAGGGCAGGGCCAGGGTCTTTTCTGTATCTGAATCCCTCGTAGCACCAAACATGAGGCATGAGGCTGGGTACACTGTAGGGTTGCAGGTGGTATTCTTGTGGGTGATGATGCTCCAATCTCCCATTCCTCACAACTCTTCCCCCACAGATTTCAACCTTTCCTGCAAGACACAAGAAACTTGCCAAAGTGGGGATAGGGATAGAAATGAGGAAAGACAGGAGAATTGAGGTGGGATGGGGATGAGGGTAGAAACAGAGAAAGAGAAGCAGGGGATGGGGTCAAGCAAGGCATGTGCTGATATAAGGACAGCACAGAGCTCCAGTCCCAAGAAAGGGAGAATAAAGAGGCCAGGTGCTAGGGGAAGAGAGTGTGATGTGTGAGAGGAAGAAAGGAAACTGGGAGAAAAGTGGTCCCAAGTACTAGGTGGAAAGAAATGGGCATAAACTATACATTGCACAGGGAATTGGGGTTGAATGAAAGCACTAATTTTCTGACAGTGAGAGCCGGGGAATCCCCTTCAAAGGTCTTAAAACCAAGAGAAATGCCTTCTGTGTGAGCTGGTGCAAGATCTAGATCTAGCTCCCTGTAGCTAGGATTAGATGACTGTTCTGAAAGAGGGTACCTATAGGGAGAATAGGAGAGAAGAGCCCTTTAGCATAAAAAAGTAGAGATGCAGGTTGCTGAGATCTGAAAGAGGGCTGCCAAGAGCTCCAAGTTGGTACAACAACAGCTTGGGCAACAAGGAGAGGAAGATGGGAACACCTGAATGGGGGTTGTCAGTGGGCAGGTGGCAGGATTTCTCTTAGAAGCTGGTAAGCAGAGGATAGAAATCACAGATTTGGAACAAAGCTCAGAAGCCATCTAATTCAACTCCCTCCTTTTACATATGAGGAAATTTGGGAGGGGGGGGCAGTTGTGTTACTTAGTCAGAGTCACACTGCCTATTATACTAGACCCAATGCTCTTTTTTTTTTTAACATACAGTGATGCCTCCCTGCGGGTCCTATGGCTTTTAATGGCTTCAAATTATGTCCATATCCCCTGCTTTTAAAGGACTGAGCATCTTATTTAGCTTTATTTTTCCCAGTACAGGAAGACATCCACAGTAGAGCATAATGCCCAAGTCAGGAAGACACACAATTCAAATCCTGCCACCGATATTTGCTAGTTGTGGATCCTGGGCTAACATTTCTCTACTAAACCACAGACTGGTTGAACTCTACAGAGATAGTCATAGACCTTGCCCCAAGCAGTTCCCCAAAGTAGGGCTTAGATGGAGTCCAAAACTGTAATGGCCAATGAGTAAGGGGTGTGAGACAGAGAACTTGCTACTCTCCCTTTTTGTAGGAACAGGTCTTTTCCTTTATACTGTGCAGGAGAGTCACTGGTAGACCAGTAGTTGAACTACCGCCCAGAAAATTCCCAACTGTATTGTGGATTTTGAGCTGATGTGGGAGGGAGGAGCAGGAAGTTAAATGGCAGTAGATATAGCACAAGCCCTGGAGTCAGGTGGACCTGATTCCCCAAGCTTTGGTTTGCTAGGCTCCAGCAGTGAGTCCTGCCCTACCTCTGCTTGTGGCTATGTAGGAATCCCAGAATTCAAATATCAAGGTGCGGATGGGGAAATTAGGCCAAAGAGGGGCAGGTGGCTCCTCAGCCCAGGAAGCTGGTGATTCTGGTTCACACACCTAAGGTTGGAGAGGAGTTGAACAGGCACTCTCAGTGCTGTTCTCTGGGCATCTGGACTTCTAGCAGCCCCAGGTCCTGAATCTGCAGTCAATCAGTCAACTTGTATTTATTAAGCACCTACTGTAGGCCAGTTGTTCAGTTCAGTCACATCCAACTCACCCTGTGTCCCAAGGGGTTTTTTTGGCAAAGATACTGAAGTGGTTTGCCATTTCTTTCTCCAGTAGATTAAGGCAAACAAAAGTTAAATGACTTGCCCAGGGTCACACAAGTAAATATCTGAGGTCAAATTTGAACTCAGGTCTTCCTGACTCCAGGCCCAGTGCTATATCTGAATTGCCTAAATGCCTCTGACAGAAATGAGGCAGGGGGAAAATAAGTGGAAATATGTGGTTGTCTTCCTACTTCAGATGGGGTGGGCGGGGCTGTCATAGATTAGCACTGATTAAATTTACAGTGTACCCATTAGTTTAAACCAACAATCCTATGAAAATATGCAAATGTGATCAATCCCATTTTGCAGACTGGGAATTTGAGGCTCTGAAGGGTGTTGCTCAAGGTGAATAAATGGCAGAGCTAGGCATTAGAACTCAGGCCTCCTATATCTAAACCCAGCAGCCCTTTCACCACACTATGCTAAAGCTGATAGCACACTCTGCCTTCCAGGTCAAGGACTCTGAGACTCAAGGTTAAATTCAGGTCCACTCTTACCCCCCTAGCCTGTGCAATCCCAATTTAGTTCACAATCTTTGACTGCAACTCTGGGCAGGTCTTTTTATCAACAGATAGATGGCAAGCACTGAGAGGCAACATGTGGGCGGTGCCTCAGGTGTAATGCTCCAGGTGGTAATGGTTGGGGGGGTAGGGGATGTGGCTTAGGGTCAGGAGGTAGGGGTCTGAGACAGTCATCCATCAGCTCATTTCTCTGCTGAAGGTTGCTATCTTGATTAGATGCAACTTAGTGAGATGCAATGGACTAGCTTCATGCAGGTAGCGTTTAGGTTTAGGGGTGCTGGGACCCTGAAGTAGCAACACACGGATCCTTCCTGAATGAATTCAACCCAAATCTTCTTTCAGTCAAAGGAAAACAATGTTTATTTAAAATTCCCCCATACTGACCAGACTGTTAAGGAATCTCAGTTTTGGCTAGATTCTTAAGGAAGTTGAGCATTTGTATAGCTAATGCAAGTGGGTCAAATTGAATCAGAGGACTTTAAATGAGGCAAGATGGATCTCTTATACAGAAGACTGTGGGAACACAGAAGGGGACTAGATGGAATTAAGGGTGGGGCCAGGTGCAAACAATGAAAGGGCAGTTAATTAACAGGGAAGAGCCAATTGCCCCAGGTGAACACCCGAGACTTGAGCCATATGGAAAAGTCTAGGGCTTATTGCTTTTTGGGGTCCAGATTCTAAATATATGGTTTTTCCTTTTGGGGGTTCAGATTCCATCCCCATCATTAGTACTGTCAAGGGATGGGGAGGGATTGCTGTCTCTTTGATGAGGTCAGTGGCTTCTCCCCACTGCCAGAGGGCAAATAAGGGGCACATCAGGGACACAATGACTCATCAAAAATCTGCAGTTATTTTAGAAAAATGGTTAATCATAGTGTAGAGGGCTCTGGATTTGGAGTCTTGGAGGGCTAGGTTCAAGTGCTGCTGTAGACACCACCAGCTTGTGACCTTGAGTTAGTCACAATCACTCAGTTTTAGTTTCCTCATCTGGGTTGCTACAAGGGTCAATTAAGATAATGTATATCAAGTAATTTGCTGATATTAAAGTACTAAAGTATAATTATTAGTTTCCAATCTGTAAAATGAGGGAGTCAGACAAGAGGCCTTGGAAAATCTCTTTCCAGTTCTAACATGTTCTGGAATCTGTGAGTGAAATCAGGTTAAGTGAAGACCCCTCAGGCATCAATTCCCCAAAACCCCTACCCTTCCTGCCAAAGCTAAAATAATTAAGTATCCCCATAAGGCAAATAAAATGCTCCAGGATGGAGGAGAACCACCAAAGTTCTGGTCATTTGACCTGGTGTACCCTTTCTCTTCACCACTCCCTTAATGCCACATCAGCATTCTTCTCTTAAGTTCCACATTTGGCCCTCACAGGTGAGCAACGAACCTTTCCGTGTTCTTTGTCTCTGGGGTAGATTCCTGATGAGGTTCAGACTCTGGGAACTTCTTTGAGCTCCCCTGGAATCTCCTTACTCAAATTGAGCTTTCCATGTATTTCTTCACAGAATCTGGCCTTTCATATTCAAATCTGTGACCATTGTCTGTTATCTCATGATTGCCCTACCTGCTTCCCACCTAGGCGTCCCCTTGTCAGATGTTTGTTGATTACCTCCAGTTGTTTCCAGCCTTTGATCCTTCTTGAAGGCCCTTCGTGAACTTCTTCCCCCATCACTGTAGACTACCAGACCACCCCCACCCCCACCCCCACCCCCTATCCCTCCTATACTCTTTTCTGTATTTAAGTCCCACCTTGCCTCCATGAAGGTGCTCAGATTCAGTGTAGCTCAGACTCTGTCTAGCTGGGATTCTGTCTGGCCCGCTTGTGAATGCAAGCGTTACAAAAGCTTAGGTTCCGTAAGAGGCAACCCAATTAGGCAAATCTCTAATAAACTTTGTTTTCTTTGGCTTTAAGAAGGCTTGAGTCGAATTAATTCAAGCACGACCCGAACTGTCGGTATTTGGGGGTTCACCTTTCACCCCATAAACCTCATCATTCCCTCACTTAGACTGTATGCCTGGATTCCCAGCCAAAAGAGGGTAATGGGCTTCCACATTAGGGACTATATAATGTTGTACTCCACTCTACTCAGGTGTACTCCCTTGCTGACACTGCCTATGGTCTCTCTGGAAGTGCCCCTTCTCGTGAGATTGTAATAAATTCCTTTTTGTCTTTTACCTTGAGAAGCATCTGCATTTAATTTGAGTAAGGGCCACTGTATTCCACACATGTGACTACCATCGAAACATATTTTACCTGTGGAAGGAATTTTAGACTAGTGGTCAAGAAGCCCTAGCATTAGTCTTAGAAATCAGACCCAGGAAACAGCTGAGTTAGGGCAAAACCATAAGATCATATTATTTTAAGCCTAGAGGGCCCTTAAAAGATTGCCTAGACCACCTCCCCCATTTTACATGAGAAAACAGGTTCAAAAAGATGAAGTGACTTGACAAGCCAGTGCTGAAACCTGGGTGTCATATTTATAACTGCTTTTTGTTTTTTAATCCAATTCCCACTGGGGCTTTTTGTAAGCTATAGTCAGAGTCTGTCCAATTCAGATCCCTCAGGCTGCTTTTATTGTTGAAGTTGAGGGGTGCTGGGGACCCTGAAAAACTGACAAACCAGGTCCTGCTCGAATGAATTCGAAGACTTCTTTAAACCAAAGAAAAACTTAGTTTATTAAAGATTTGCCACCTTGGCTCTTAAGGTAACGCTTGTATTAACAAACGGGCCAGATACCATCTCAAGCTACACAGAGTCTGAGTTGGATTGAATCTGAGTGCCTTCATGGAGGCTAGATGGAAATTACATAAAGAAAAGTCCATGGGAAAGATCTAGAGGTGGTCTGGTGATAAGGGAGGAGGGTCTAAGGAGGATCTTGATGGGACTGGAGTAATTTGTGATGTAATCCAGGGTGGGAAATCAGCTGCAAGCAGTTGGCAAGGGTTTGGGCGGGAAGTAGGTGGGGCAATCAAGAGCTAATAGACCATGGAAGGCCAGGGTTGACCAAGAGCAACAGATTTGAGTATGAATGGCCAGGTTAAGTGGGAAGATTCCCCAGGAGTTCAAGGAGGTTCTAAGAGTCTGACCCCAATCATTCCCCCCTCAAACAGATTGGACCCAAATTCTTTTGGGGTAAAAGGTGAAGGTCTCAGCATCTGAAACTGCTTCCTGCTGGCAAGGGGTGTAGAGCTGTCCCTGCCTCGATGGGTCTTTTTAAGGGCTATGTAGCCTGAGCAGTCATCTGGAAGTTGATGGTTTGCACTCTGGAAAAGACAAACTTGGCAGACAGGGACCAAACAGGCACAAGAAATATAAAGAAATACAATTTCCCTGGCATAAAAGACAATTTCCCTGGAGAGAATTAAGGATGACTATGGCAAGACCAAAACATAGAAGGGCATGTTTGATGGGGGAGTTTTTTTTTCTGTCAGATATCCCCTTTCTTAAGGAAAACATATTTTGAGTAAATAAAAACATCAACTCGCCTAGGGTCAGGTACTAAGGAATGGGTTAAGACAAAGCCTGTCCTCTCCTTTCATCAACATACAGAGTAAAAAGTTTTCCCAGATTGAATAGGGCTAGTGCTGGGGTAGTGGTCAAATTAGTTTTCAGAGTCTCAAAAGCTTTTAGCCTGGTCTGAGTCAGTGCCCTGAGTAGGGTCATAAAAGGGTTTAGCAATAAAACCAAAATTAGGAATCCAGAGTCTACAAAATCCAGCCATGCTTAGAAATGCTCGAACTTGTTGCTTAGTAGCTGGAACAAGGATAGACAGGATTGTCCTTTTTCTCTAAGAGGTTAAGGAGAGAGAGGTGGGTGTGAGTGCATGGCCCAGATACTTTATAGACTGGCATGCCATCTGGACTTTGTTCAAAGAGACCCTATAGCATCGAATGCCTAAGAAATTAAGGGCTTCTGTGGCAGCAGCCAAAGAACCTGCCTGGGTGGGGCTACAAATAAGAATATCCTGCACAAACAGAATTAAGCTACTACCTACTAGTTTCAGGTCCTTTAAGTCCCTTCCCAAAGCCTAGCCAAATAAATGAGGGTTATCTCAAAACCCTTGGGGGACGACTGTCCATGTTAGCTGACATGGACTTGATTCCCCAGGAAGAGTACATTCAAAGTCAAAAATAAATTTTGAGTACTCTCCATTAGGCTTCTTTGTGGGAAGGATTTCAGAGTTGCATAGAGATGAACAAGGGACAAGGATTTTATACTTGAGGAATTTTTCAATCAGAGGTTCCCAGGCCTCAGGCTTAATCAGATACTGGCTGAGATGGGGGAGCACTTTAGGATCTGGGAGGCTAACAACAGCTGGAGTGGCAGAGGTAGCTTGCCCTGGAATTCCCGGATCCCAAACAATCGGCTCGACTGTCTCCACACTTTCAAGCAAACATGGGGAGATTTAGTGAACAGAGGGCAAAGGGAGATGGGAGGATTAAATAGATGGGGTTCAGACTCTGGGAAACTTCAGAACACCCCACTTAATCTGGCTTTTCATACTCAAATCTGTTGCCCTAGGCTAGCCTGGCCTACCATTATCAGTTACCTCTTCATTGCCCCACCTACATCCCACCCAAACCCTGCACTGTCTGATACCTCTCAACTGCTTCCAGCTACTTCCCACCCTGGATTATATCACTATGTATAACTCCCCAATCCCATCAAGATCCTCTTTAGACCCTCCTCCCAGACCTAGAGATCTTGCCCGCAGACTTTCTGTATATAAGTTCCATCTAGCCTCCATGGAGGCGCTCAGATTTAATCCAGCACACCCTGTGTCTGGCTGAGATTCTATCTGGCCTACTTGTCAACCCAAGGTGGTGAAACTCTAATAAACATTGTTTTTATTTGGTTTTAAGAAGTCTTGTGTCGAATTCATTCGAGTAGGACCTGGCGTGTCAGTATTTCGGGGTCCCCAGCACCCCTGAAACCAAACATTATGATTTGAATTTGGTTCCTGCTTCTTGTATCACCAAGCATTTGTGGTGACTATGAATATGCTGGCAAAGTTCTCAATCAAGAAGTATAACAGACTATCCATACAGAAGGCAGAAGAAAAACATTTATTCCCAGTACCAGAAAGTGAAATCCATCATAGTAACCAGCAAGTCAATATAGATTATTACTGGAGGGAGCAAAGACATTCCCAAGTCTGTTGGGGCCTTCCCACATACAAACACTCAGGAGTCTAAGCTGTGCCTGCCTGCCTGTGTCCTTCCCAGCTCTCACTAGCCTGACCAAACTTCCTCCCAGCTCTGTTTCATCGGTTCAGCAAGCTCCTCCCATCAATGTGACATAGGCCTATGTGATCTGCTTAAGTCGCATGGAAGCCTATTAAAGAATGGCAATGATTTTCCCATTTAAATTATCATTACACTTCTACAGAGGAATTGAGTTTTATCGTATCAACTGTTAATTGACTACCCACTAGATACAATGAACTGTGAGTACTACTAGGTGGTGCCATAGTTCGTACAATGCTGGGCAGGAATCAGGAAAACTCATCTTCTTGAGTTCAAATCTGCCCTAAGACACTTAGTAGCTGCGTCTCTGGGCAGTCATTTAACCCTGCTTCGCTCAGCTTCCTTATCTGCAAAATGAGCCCAAGAGGGAAATGGCAAGCACTGCCAAGAAAACCCCAAATGGGGTCATGGAGAGTCCTATACAAGTAACAACGATGACTACAGCAAGGCACTGTGGAAGGCAGAGGTAAAAAACAAAGTCTCTGCTCTCAAAGAGTCTCCAGTCTATCACAGGAGACAGGACAGATGGAAAGATGAATAAGGCCACATATCCACCTTAGCTAAATGGGAAATATCATTCTGGTTGAAGAAATAGAATCCATACACAGATAAGGGACTGAATGAAAGGTAGGCTGTTCATAAAAGATTTTACTGTGAGTTGGAGTGGTCAATCAAAGCTTCATGAAAGTAGCAGATGAATTTTCTCATCTGTAAACATTCTACTGGTCTCATAGGGTTAAAGATTGGTTTTGTGGTTTCATAGGTGAGGAAATTCCCTTTACCAAGGCAGGTCAGTACCTATTCTGCAACTTGTCAGAGATTTAGAGAACTGCCTAGAGCACTGAAAGGTTAAGTGAATTGTCCAGAATCACACAGCCAGAGGCAGAATTTGAGCCCAGGTATTTCTAGTTTCGAGGCTCAGTCCACTAATGGTGAAGTAGAAAGATGAACTATTACTCCTCAAAGTCACCCTGTTATCCCCAGAATCAAATATAAAATCCTCTCCCTCTTAAAGCCCCTCATAATCTTCTAATCTCTTACTCCCCTAAAGATACTCTAGCAGGCTCTTCTGCTACTCTTTATATTTCATCTCCCACCTCCAGGCATTTTCACTGGACTGGAACTCTGTCTGCTTCCAGACTTCCCTGGCTTCCTTCAAGTAAAGTCCTCCCTTCTATAAAATGTCTTTCCCAGTTCCCCCTCAATCTTAGGGCCTTCCTTCTGAGATTGCCTCCAGTCGATAGACTATCTATCTACATCTTGTTTTTATGTGGTTGTTTGCATGTTGTCTTCCTTGTTAGACTGGGAGCTCTTTGGGAGCAGTGGCTGGTTCAGATTTTTCATCTTTCCTTGTGTCCTCCCACTTAGTACAGTGCATGGCACAGAATAGGTGCTTGGCGATTTGTCTTCCAAGTCATCCTAAAAGTTATAAAGTGAAAGGAATGTCCACTATTTGGGCTGTAGGGTTAAAAGGTTAAAGGACTGGGAATGTTGATCTGGAGATTTAGGAGGTGCTTAATAGCAATATTCAAAGAGCTGTAGTGTGGAACAGGGAATAGTCTTATCTTGCTTGGCACGAGAGGGCAAAAAACTAGAAGCAATGGGTAGAATTTCCTTGTGGAAATTTAGACTTGATGAAAATAATTTTTTCCAAGAATCTGTCTTATCCTAACATGGAGTGGGATATCTCAGAAGGTATTAGATACACACACGCATACACATACACACTGATATCCATTTCTAGTAGGTGATTATACGTACAGCAAGTGGGGCCTCTTGTTCAGGTCTGGGTTGGGCAACATGGCCTCTAAAGTCTTCTCCAACTCTGAGATACTGCACATATGCAGGGACTGAGTTTGGGGGACCTAACATATACACGGACCACATTCTACGTGGGAACTTAATTCTGAAGTAAATGTTTTTGTTTTTTTGTGCAATTAGAAAAGATGACCATGGTTGAGGCCTTGGTAGGACTGAAGTGTCCTTTGTAGCATTTCATACCACCATAAATTCCATTTAGGCGAAAGCCAAATTTTAGTTTCCTCTCTGAACTATTTATTTTTCAAACAATGAATGGTGGAGTTGGGGAGGTGGCAGAGATAGAAGGGATGATGTCTAGTTACTTTAAAAATCATGGCTCTGGTTGGTGGTGTAATGCTACTGTAAATGAAACCTGCAAATAAATTGGCCCTAACAGAGCAATCAACTCTTGTCAGGTCACTTGCTAAATATATTATTCTCTCCAACTCTCAAATAAATACATCATCTCCCCCTTCCACCGCAATTTGCGTGTGCATACCAAATGAACAAGACAGGCCAAGTTATGTACTTTAGGCACATGCTCTGGGTACATTATGAGACACCAAGACTGAGGTCAAGTGCCTTTTAACAGGCAGAAGGGCAGACATCAAAGTCTGACTACATTTCCTGAAGTTACAGCTTTTATAAAAAGTGTTCCACTCCTGTAACCACCAGCAATTTAGCCCTGCCTTGGACATTTATACCCAGCACCCCCATTCCTACCTCTAGCCGCTTCTTTCAGTAGATTCCATTCATTCTCACTCCTATCCCACCCCAACATGGCCTTAATGGAAAGGATTCATTTTCTTCTTAAGCAGGATAATTAGACTTGTGGTGGGCCACAACATAAGACTCATTATTTTATCTAAAGGGAATTCCAAAAGGCTATTCAGCTGATGTGTGTATATAACCACTGGTAAAGAATGTGAAAGGGGGAGAGAGAGGAGAGTGACCAGAACCAGTTGGATAAGAAATTTTCCTTATTAGATATGAAAACAAAGATTCCTTCATAACAAATCTGGACATAAAACTCAAAATAACATCAGGTCAGGCATACAAACTGGTAGACAAACCTGTGCTTCACTTCAATATTTAACTCCAAATAAAACATGGCAAGTCTCTTGCTAACACCTCTTCTCCTGAACCCCGTATGTCTGACCAAGTCACTCCTTAGCTCAAGAACCTCCTATTGCCTCTAGAATAAAACACAAACTATACTTTTTGGCTTTTAAAGCCTGTTACAATCTGACTCCAGATTTTTGAGCACTCAAAATTCCAGGAAATGGACTTGCTATTCCTTGGTTCCCTTCTCCTTGCCTTTATACAAACTGTCCCTCATGCCAGGATTTGGTTTCCACCCCATGCCTGGGAATGTAATCTCTAGATCAAGTAAGCTTCTCCTGTTCTGCTCAGTTGCTGGGTCCCTCTTCTCAAATTAGTTTACATTTTTGTGTTTTTCTTGTTTTCACACCAACAGAATAAAAGCTCCCTGAGGACAGGGACTAGTTCCTTTTTGTTTTTATATTCCCAGGAACTTCATAAATGTCCTTTGAATTCCCCTAAGTACCATCCAAAGTTATTATCTCTTTCCTCTTATGGGAATTGACCCCATAAATCAGAGTGTGGATTGTGTATGTTCGAATTCTATTGTCCCTGCTGTGGGAAGAACAATGGTTAAAACCACAACATAGATACAATACTCCTGTCAGTGAACCTAAATCGCATGGATGGGTTCCAGTTTAAAACTGCATTATGTAGTAGAAAAGTCTAAAACATATTGATAGTCTCTCATAAATCTGCCACAGGGAATCTACCCAAAATGAAAGATGACTTTCTCTAGGTCTTTTAAAAAAATTACTAACTAGGAACCAGGATTGTTGATTACTCTTTGATCTTCCTATGCAAACAGGACATTTTCTGACCATTCATCACCTCTTCATAACCATTATATACATTCTCATTGCACTTTGGGTCACTTAACATTTTGATTCCTTGGAGGTTATGATGTTCCAAGATTTGCAGTTACATAGTATCACTATAAGAATACTATATAAAATAGATAGTTGAATGTGTGTTTGTCCTTCGTTGCCAAAGAAGACCGTGCCATCAGAGAAATAGTGACATGACTTGCACTTGACTTTTTTGAGTGAGGGAGGGCTGTGTAGGTTCTCACTTCTCCTCCACAGCCACCTAAATCCAGTGACCCAGATATTCATCAGGATGACTGGAGATGACCCAGGATGAGGTAATTGGGGTTTAAGTGACTTGCCCAAGGTCACATAGCTAGTGAGTGTCAAGTGTCTGATGTAAAATATATAGGTTTCTGTTTAGGGAACAGCTTAGAATCATTGAAAACACTGCACAATTTTCAAGATGCATTCTGATCTACTTTCTTTCCCCTTAATTCTGGGCCTAGTTCATTGTCAATCTGCATTGACTATTCAAGAACTACAATATATGTATATGCATACAAATACACACACACACACACACACAAAATCATATTTTTAACTTATTCAACTATATGTGCTCAGAAAAAGTAAGCTAGATGAAAATGCTTTATACATAAAGCCATATGGTAGCTCCATCCTGTACATTTAATTGCTACCCTTGCTGGTCACTCAGACTCAGTGGACTTTGAGATGAGTCTTGAAGGAAGCCAGGGAAACTAAGCAGAGTTTAGGAGGCATAACATTCTAGGCATAAGGGACAGTCATTACAAAGACATAGAGACAGGAGATGGAAAGTCATGTGGGAGAAATCCCAAGTAGACCAGTGTAGCTAGGTATGAAGAGGGGGAGGGTAAAATATTATGTTTGGAAAAGTTGAGAAACTTTAAAAACCAAAAAGTACTGTATATTTGATCTTAGACATAGCAGGGAACCACTAGGACTCAGAGTCGGGTCAGACCTACCCTTTAGAAAGATTACCTTGGTAGCTAAGTAGAGGATAGACTGAAGGGGGAAAAAACTTGAAGGACAGAGACCAGTTGGAAGGCTATGAGAAGTCTTTTTGAGAGGTGATGATGGCTTGAACTAGGGTTGTAGCTATGACTGGAAAAATGTATAAAGATATTGTGAAGGTAGAAATAAGATGATTTCACAATGTGTTGGATATGCAGAGAAGTCAAGGATGACACCAATGACGCAGGTCAGGGTGACTAGGAGGATGGTAGTGAATTCAATAATAACAGGGACATTTCAGAAGAAAAGGGGGCTTTGGGGAAAAGACTGATTCTGTTTGGGAGATATGGGGGCGGAGCCAAGATGGCGGAATAGAAAGACTCACATTTGCTAGCTCCGAACCCACAGCCCATGGATTTCCTCTAAAAAGAACTCCTGACAAATTCTGGAACAGTGGAAGCCGTGCAGCAACACAGTGAAGGATATTTCTGTTGCAGAGAGCCCTGAAAAACCGACCCCAAAGGTCCATCGAGCCCCGGACGGGAGCGGAGCCCTCCCTGCCCTGCCCTGGCCACACGGCACAGAGAGGAGCGAGCAGATCCAAGCAGGCTTCAGGGACCGGAATCTCCAGCGGCCGCAAAGGTCCCTCCACCCACAGACACACTGGTCAGTGAGAGAGACGGGCTGAGAGGGGAGCGGGTGTCTCCGGGACTCAGGCCCCCTCGGGAGGCAGCCGCAGAGGCAGTGGCAGATCAGCGCCAGAGGCAGCAGGCGGCCAGAGGCAGCAGGCGGCCAGAGGCTCCCAGAGCAGGCAGGAGCTCGACAGCAGCTCCATTACAGGTATCTGCATAAACCCCGTGAGGGAACTGGGCCTGGGAGGTGGCCCTGCTCCCACCTGAGCACCAGCAGATAAGCTCCCATTGAATAGCAGCCACGCCTGCCGCCAAAAGCCCTGAGGCTGGGGAGCAGCATTTGAATCTCAGACCCCAAGCACTAGCTGGGGGAATCTGGGCGGGGGTGGAGAGGACTCTCAGAAGTCAAGTAACTGGCTGGGAAAATGCCCAGAAAAGGGAAAAAAACTAAGACCATAGAAGG
>CM053769.1:301924241-301958628 GCA_028658325.1 Potorous gilbertii | reverse complement strand
GAGATCTGCTTACCATCAGGTAAAGACATAGGAGTCAAAGCCTCTGTATCCCAAATATCTGAAATAGATATCCCATGGGCTCAAGCCATGGAGGAGCTCAAAAAGGATTTTGAAAATCAAGTTAGACAGGTGGAGGAAAATCTGTTTGGGACATATTGAGATGCCAACAGAACATCCAGTGCCAGATGTCTAAGAGGCATTTGTTGATATATAACTACACAGCTTAGAAGACTAGGCTTAGATATATAGACCTAGGAATAACATACATAGAAATAACGGAACCCATGGAAGCTGCGTACGTAGATCACCAAATGAGAGAGGATAGAGGGAAAAGACTCTTGGAAAGAGCTTGGGTGGGGGCATTCACAGTCAGTGCGCATGACATGGAGAAAGAATCATGAAAAGACACTGAAACAGATAAAAAACTAGGTAGGAGAGAGCAGTCTCTAGAGAGCCTCATTGAGAGTAGCAGGAAGAAGTGGCCCAGTGTCAAACTTGGTAAGTAGTCAACGAGAATGGAGAAAAGTGTAAGAGATAACTGGTAACTTTTGAGGTGACCGTTTCAGTCGAATAGTGAAGTCAGAATTCATATTTCAGAGGTTTTAGAAATGAGAGAGGAGTGGGGCCTTGCATGTAAATTACATTCTCAAATTCAGCTGAGTAGGGTAGGAGAGATACAGGATTCCAGCTGTGGGGTTGACAGGATCAAGTTAGTGGTGTTTTTTGTTTGTTTTCAGGATGGGGATGATATGGGCATGCTTACAGGCAGAAGAGTAGTCGTCACTGGATAAGTGACTGTATTAAAGAAAATGTAGCAACTACTATTTCTGGGGTAGCAAGAGTAGTACCTCAGTGAGGGCCATCAGATTGAGAAAGGTTTCAAAAAAGCCCAAAAGGTTTAAAATGAAAGGAAATTTGTTTATTACGAAGCAGGCATTCCAGAGGTGAGTGACTTTAAAGTAGGATACTGCAGGAGTTAGACTGAAGGAGTAGCGAATCAAGGATGGAGAATGGGGCTGATAAGAATATAAAATCTCTGGGATAAGGTGAGGGGAATGTTTAATTGAGCAGAATCCAGGTAGATTATCATTGATTGGAAAGTACAAAACTTTATTTCAAGCCCTCCCTGAATCTTCCTGGAGATTCAGATTGATAGTAATGTCTGCCTGTCCTGAGACCCAAGAAAGCTGCACATCCCAAACAAGAGGCATTGTTGGTTGCTCCACAGAAGGCTCTAGGGGTCAGGAGTTGGAAGCAATCTTGGTCTCAGAGGCTTGTCTGGAATAGGAGTTTGCCCTGGCTCAAGGCTACAATGGTGTAAAAGGCAGGCACTTCCCTTCCAGTCCCACAGCTCCCCATCTGTTGGCTCAGATGGCAACCTGGGGGGCCAACAGGAGTACTGGAGAGCCCTGTCATGTGGCCTCATGGTAAAGCTAAACACCTAGTGTAGGTGATCCCATGGCAAAATCAATCAAAAGCTCCCCTATCAAAAACTATCATCGAAGGCAGAATCCATAAGGTTACACTGGAAAGGGGATGAAGAGGATAGTTAAGAGTATAAGCAACAAAATGTGGAATTAGCTAGGTGGTTTCATTCTCTTGATTTTCCTGAATGTATTACTGGCCTGAATACTTTTAGGTAGGGGTGAATCTCCTTATGAAGCTCTGAACTGTTCCAATTTTAATAATCATGTCATTTATAAGAACATCTGGAACACTCTACTATTTATAATATGTTTTTATGTTTGAACTCTGCCCTGGAAATCCAAGGGCAAATGCTTTTGATGAGCACATCTATACTGTTCACGTCATTGCTACTGATAAACTGAGGGTCATCAATCAAATCAATCAGCAAGTATTTACTAAGCACCTACTACTATGTGGTGAGGTGTAGGGGATGCAACAGAGGTTAAATAGTTCCTGCCCAGAAGCTGCTTCCACTCTATCGGGGAAACAATATGTACATATATAGGTATATGTTGGCTTAATTTGGTCTCACACCAAGTTTTCTTCAAATGTGTTTTTCCCTCTACTGTTAAATTTATATCATTCATAATCTCCCACCCTCCTCCCTCCTGAAGATTATGCAAAATAAATTTATATGCTCTACGGATGCTGCTCTCAGTTGCCATGCGTCTCTGCTCAGCAAGGAGAGTGTTTGCTGACCATGGCATTTTCTGTGCTCTTTTAGCCTGATGGTTGTGGCAGTTCATTCATATTGGCTAAACTCATGTGGAAAATGGTCACAGTTCACGTTAATGTCTTTTCCCTTTCCATTTTTACAAGTCAGTGGCTTTTTTGAATAAGCAAAATTGAAAACGTTGTAATGGCACATACTATTTTCTTATCTTTATCCTTCCTTCTAATTTGGTCCATTTTGACCTTTACTGGATAATAAGTCAATGGTCTGACTGCAAAGAAAAAGCTGATTGGAAACTGATTCCTAATTAGTAACCAATCATTTCCTATCTATTAAGGATAGGATCTAAGGGCTGGACCTGTAATGTTACTTATTAGTTTAGGAAATTTCCTCCACCAATAAAAGTTAGCTTCGTCTTTGCAAATTAGTTTGATATTTGCCTAGAGCACTGAGTGGCTAACTGGTTTGCCCAGTCATATATGTTATGTTAGAGACAGTACGTAAAACCATGTCCTCCTGGTTCTGAGGCCAGCTCTCTTTGCTATGCTGTTTGCTCTCATCTACTAAACCCATCAAATTACCTTTTTATAATGTTCAGTGTTCACAATGTTGAATATCTCCAAATCCTCTTAAGCTACTTGTGATAGACATGCTTGAGGTTTCTGTATAGCCTTTGG
This sequence comes from Potorous gilbertii, assembly GCA_028658325.1. Lineage (NCBI taxonomy): Eukaryota > Metazoa > Chordata > Mammalia > Diprotodontia > Potoroidae > Potorous > Potorous gilbertii. The sequence goes on along the minus strand of CM053769.1, from coordinate 301,955,811 downwards.
ACTCACATTTCCTAACTTGGAACCATCATTTCCAATATATTTTTTACCATTCATTCCATGCTCACTTTTGTACTGAAACTGTTAAAAGTATTAAAAGTGCTGACTTTATTGGAGAATATTTTTGAATTCTTTACAGATTTTTCTCTACCTCTTCACCCAGGGCAGGAAACAATATATAAGCAGCAACAGTCTTTATGGTGGTCTTTTTTGTATATTTATCATGAGCACTACACACTTCATGTTTGCCATGAAGTGATGTTTCTGGTTTCCTTTAAGCACTTGATAAGACTAAATCCTCAAAAGGCCATCTCCAAAGTCTCACAGGAGGATGGAGGTGAGGGTACCCTGAGTTCTCAAAGGCTTCACCACTAGGGAGGTACTATCAAGGTACAAAGGCTTTGAGTATGGTGCTAGCAACATAATGTGTCCTGTCCAGTCTAGCTAAATAAATACAGCCTTATCACAAGTAGACTGGTTACTAGTTGGTTAATTAACTACAGCAACCCATGAAACAAAGAAAAATACAAAATGGTCTCCAGCCCTGGGGACCATCACACTTCTACTGTATCTGTTGTAAAGTGGTGGAAAGGGGCTAAAAGGTCTTAATGACCCAATAATTTTGGACTGTATTAATAGTAATTTAAGCTTTTATACCCTAAATGTCATTCCTGTCAAACCAATGAGCAGTAAAACTACTGAAGGAACTGAATTACATCAATACTAACATCCTCACTATAACTGAAACCAGAAAATATAATGAAGTTGCAGGTAACTGGAAAGGACTGTTCACAGGTTTTTAGTAACATCTCTACCCTCTCTGCCCCTGAGCCAAAGGAAAAAAAAATTTATATAGTTTTGAATGGCATGTGCAAAGAAATTAACTTCCCCAGACTACCTCTGAGCTTCTTTGTTCTTATCTATAAAAAGGATGATAATGAGGTAGAAAAAGAAAGAAGAGTAGATTTGGAAGCCAGAGACCTGGATTCAAGAGGTGGTTCTGGTTCATGATCTTGGGCAATTTAACCTTGTTCAGCTTCAAATTTATCCTCTGGAAAATGACAGGACTGAATCATATGACCCCTAAACTTCCTTCCAGCTCTGACATACTATGGACCTGTTCTTGATAAATCAAAATAAAGAAAAATATAAACCATGTCAAAAATACAAAAATTATACTTATAAGAGACTGGGCATTTTAGTTAAATGTCAGAGCAAGGAGAAATAAAAGTTTTATTTCTCCACCTTAAAGTCACCAACCACTAGTCAATAAAATAATTCATAGCTTGCCATGTCCAGAATGCTAGGTTAATCCCAAAACCAAAGTGGCTTAAAATCATTTTGCTGAATAGAAAGCCAAATGAAAATTCTAATTCACTTATCTGATAACACTGCCATTCTGCTAAAAGAATCTGCTTTAGTATACAATTTCATTCATTAGAAAGATTATACACAAACTGCTCATTATCTTTAGCTCTCCTACTGGTAGCAACATAATCAGTGTGGGTAGGGAATAGTTACCACAGGTCTAAGCTTTACAACATGGCACCTAAAGTCTACTTGAGTAAGTGAATTGGCTCAAAGTATAGACGCGATTTATCCTATAGGTGTCCTTGCTACTTTTTTATTCACTTTTCATTTCCGGATACTTTTTAACATCAGTCTTTTTGTGATATACTCCCTTTAATTCCACAGAGCTCTCCCTTATATCTTTATTATTTGTAGTATTCATATCATCAGTCTCCAGGATGGAGGCATTGCTATTTATCAACCGCAAAACAAAGGAACATAATCAGTATGAGTACATAGACTCAACTGAAAACACCTACTTGTAGAGCAATTTAGTATATGGCAATAAATCCTAAGTTTTGGAGAAAAGTTCTTTCATAATCCATATGTAAAAATAAAGAGAGCTAAGGAGGAATAACCAAGCCCAAAACAAAGATGATGCACTATTTCATTAGGAATCATTCATATTTCCTCTCTTCATCCCTTCTTAGTCAAGAAGCACAAACTGAAAGCACTAACTCATATTTACAGAAAAAAATATGGCAGGACTTGAAAATTCATAAAAGGATGATTCCCTGACAAAGATGTATAATAAAAGCTGATATCTAATCTTGTGGGTATATTTCATGAAACGTTCCCCCTCACCCAAACCCGAGTACTGCCATTCTCCCTTTGGTCCATAGACAAAGGAGACATTCTGAATGTGTAGGCACCATAAGATCAAAGAAGCTGCTGTTGTTAGAGACACTTTCATTTCACAGCTTACTTAGATGCTGGAAACCAACATGAAAGATGCATGCAATGTCAAGAGGAATTGCATTGCCAATTTGGAAAAATGCAACAGAGTGGCTTAAGAATTAAATGTGGCCCATGAGATTCTATACATTCTACACAGGAAGATCTTTTCAAGAAATCCAAATACAGAACTTGTCCTTTTTGCTTAAAGTGCAGGAGGTAGTGCAAAATTTCAAATGAAATATAAAAATTCCTCTCTTTTCTATACACTCTCTCAATATTCCTCTATTTTTAGAAATACTTTTGTGAATAAATACTCCCAACAATTGTTTCATTTTTTTGGTTACTGATGTAATTTGCTTATTATTGTATCTTAAAGCATATATGTATATGTGTGTGTGTGTGTGTGTGTGTGTGTGTGTGTGTGTGTGTGTGTATGTAGGTATGCACACATAAATTTGTGGCCTAAATCAAATAGTTCTTAACTTTCTTAAAAGAATCATTCCCCGCACCAAGGCTTTCCGCCACAAAGTTGCCTCTTTATAATTTTGATAAAAAAGAATGTGGGGTTTTTCCTCATACAACTTTGATAACTTAAGCTAAGGAGACCTTTGTTTAGAATAAATTTCCACAGCAGAAAGGAAGAAGTATGAAACTAAGGGGAGCTCAAAGTTAAAACCTGTTTAAATAAAAGAAATTCTTTTTTAAACCTTTGCCATTACTTTCTGTACCATCACAGATATCAAAATACTTTCATCAAAGTTATACAGTTTCTAAAAAATGTGGGAAATCTGCCAGCTCTCCCAAACCCCAATCACCTTATGAACTATTCCAGTTAGAAGGAAGTATTCAGTTTCTTTTTATTTCCCTTGAGGTTTTTTAACAATGTTTTAAGATCATCTACTTCCACCATTTATTCCCTGTTTAAAATATTACCTTTAATGTACACTATCTCACTGCTTCTAGGATAGTTGTGTAATACTGCCAAGAAAGAGAGAGAATTTGGGGTAGTTTAGTAAAAACAGGTGGATGAGCTCTTGTAGAAACCAAACATCTTGTGATAAAGAGTCTTGTTTAAAAATGTACAAAAGAGGCAGAATTCCAGCTAAACCAAATGCTTTCCCTAAAGCTTCCCCATGAGGCCAGTCAGCTTTTAAAATAGAACTAGAGACATCCGACCCAAAATAGAACTAGAGACATCTGACCCACTATCACCAAGTCAGCTTTTTCCAAACAACTTGTGTTGTGAAAGAAGTCAGGCTTACAACAGCACTAGGTGTCCCTCCCCTTGACTCCCACTTTTAAAGATGAGTTTGACCTGCTGAAAAGTGATCAAACATTTTGTGCTAGTGAGAAAGAAAAGGCAAAAAAATCAACTAGATTAAATCTTAAAAAGGTTTTGTTGTTTGCTATACAAATGTACATCTCTACATTTACAATATTCGTCCAAGTCTGGTTTCCTTTTCTAAAAAGGAAGAACAAGAGAATAACACTTCATTTATCTGGCTCTAAGAACACTATCATTGAAGCACAAAGGTCCTGTGAAATCCAAGACAGAAAAACATACTCATTTGTAAAGATTACCAATAGAAAATAAGTTTAAATGAGAGTATACAATCTTCCATGTTCTAGGGCAAATGAATAGCCCCAAATTTAAAAATAAATTTAACATCTCTATTCTTATTAACTGAGTACCCAAAGCTGCATTTCTTATAATAAATATTCTTTTTGGTAAATGTTGCCTGTCACTGAGATTTAAGACCTTAGCTATGAAAGTTTTCTTCTTTTTGAATCACTGTCCTGGTTTTTTGCTCTCCTCCTGTCCAAGTGGTAGTCTCTGTTTAAATGATAGTCTTTCCTATACCTGTACTTTTCTTGTTGTCCTTCTCTAGAAGATGTTTTCTCTCTTCTGTATCCAGATCCTTCTTCTTCATTGGCTTTTCTTTTGTTTGGGTGCATGGAGGTACTTGCAGAGACAGCTTCAAGTTGTGTGGTCAGGTTGCAATTGTTGGAGGCTGTTACTTTTGACAAAAGGTGCTGTATGATATTACTGGGGTCCTGGTGAGTTAAAGGAAGGCCAAGTTCATATGTGGGTATTGTCACTCTTGGGTGCTGGATATTGGATAGTTGTGTATCACCTGAAAACTTCTCTGTGGCATCACGCTCATTTCTCTTAGCTAGTCTTGGGTCCCGAACAACAGGTACATCAGTAGCTTTTGTAAAAACTGTAGCTTCCCTGCAGTCAAAAGGCTGAATGTCAGCAGGTAACAAGAAAGTGTTGCTGCGCCGTGGAGAAGCAAGAGAAGTGGTCTTAGAAATACCACTGTCAGATTTGTTCATCATTTCTTTTGGCTTATTGCTGGGTAAGCTATTCTGAGATCTAATGATGTCTGGCACTACTGTGGGAGGGTATGATAGGTTTCGCTGTGGAATAGATTTGAGTTTCAAAATTTTTGTTACATCACCCTTGTAATTCTTTTCAAAGGTCCTAATAATGGCACCTCGTTTCTGAGCATCTTGAATCAGATTATTCCAATGTTGGTTTTCCTTGAAACAAAAGAAGAAAAACTATTATAAAATAAAAACAACCAAACATGGTCTGTGTGTATGATTACAGCTTCCACTTCTTAATACATATAAATATATTTCTTTTTTTAAATGTTTACTTATTTAGTTTTAATTTTCAACATTCATTTCCACAAAATTTTTGAGTTCCAAATTTTCTCCCCATCTCTCTCCGACCCTATAACGCCTTGCATTCTGATTACCCCTTCCCTTCTATATCACACCCCTCCCTGACCTTACCTCCATCTTCTCTTTTTTCTTGTAGGGCAAGATAGACCTGTATTTATTTCCCAGTTGCATGTGAAAACAATTCTCAACATTCATTCCTAAAATTTTGAGTTCCAACTTTTCTCCCTTCCTCTCTCCCCACCCAATCCCACTGAGAAGGCAGGCAATTCAATATAGGCTATATATGAGTAGTTTTGCAAAAGACTTCCATAATAGTCATGTTGTGTAAGACTAACTATATTTTCCTCCATCCTATCCTGCCCCTCATTTACTCCATTCTCTCTTTTGACCTTGTCTCTCCCCAGAAGTGTTTACTTCTAATTACTCCCTCCTCCCATTTGCCCTCCCTTCTATCACCACCCCCCCATCTAAATACATTTCTATAATAGTGAAAGAGGCAAGGATGAAACAAAAACTAATATAAAGTAACCTTTGGATTACCACCTATAAATAAGGCTATGTCTCAGTTGATCCTTAGAGTCATACAATACCACAACTAGGATAGCAAGGAATCTAGAAGTCATCACGGGCCAGTTAGTAGCTGATCTGAAACTATTTATAAAACAGTAAATATCAAAACTATTCAATACTGGTGAAAAAAGAAAAGCTGATCAATGAAACAGATTAGGTAACAAGACCCAGAAGCAATCAAATATAGTATAGTCTTTAATAGATCCAAGAACAACAAATACTGGGAGGGGTAAGGGCTACCTATTGATAAAAACTAGTGGGAAAACTATTTGGCAGAAGTTAAATTTAGACCAACTTCTCATACCATATACCACAAATAATCTCTAAATGAATATAGGACCTAAATATGAAGTATCTTATAAACAATTGTTTATAAGAGGAGACAAGAAAGATACCTTTCATAATTATGTGTAGGAGGAAAGTCCTTCACTTTTATCACCTTCAGGATCAAATATAAATTTCTGTTTGGCATTAAAAATTCTCTATAACCTGGTCCCCCCTTGCCCTTCAAGTCTTATACTCTATCACTTCTTCCTTTCACTACCTTCCCCTCCTTCCACCATACACACCCTGACCCAGCTATACTGGTCTCCTTGAATAAGAAACTACACCTCTTGACTTAAGGCATTTTCACTGTCTGTCCCCTGGGCCTGGAATGCTCTCTCTCCTGGCTTCTTTCAAATCCTAGCTAAAACTCCACCTTCTACAGGAAACCTCTCTTGATATCTCTTAATTCTAGTGCCTTCCCTTTGTTAATTATTTCAAATTTATCCATTATATAGCTCGTCTGTACATAGTTATGAGCTCTTAGAGAGCAAGGATTGTCTTTTACCTTATCCTCAGTGCCTTAGCACAGTACCTGGCATACAGTGGACATTCAATAAGTATTTACTGACTGACATGAAACTGAAACATATGTAAGCAAAATCAATACAGGTAAAATCAAAGGTAAACAGTTAACTGGGGAGAAAAAACGTTTGCAGCAAAATGTTCTGATAAAGGTCTTCACAATATATAGGAAACTGGTACACATGTATAATAGAAAAGAACCATTCTCCAGTAGATAAATGGTCAGGATATGAATAAGTAATTTTCAAAAGAGAAAAGACAAGCTACTAATAACCATATAGGTAAAATGCTTCAAATCACTAGTAGTAAGAAATGCAAATTAAAACAACCTTGAGGTTTCTACTTCATGACAATCACACTGGCAAAAATAGCAAAAGAAGAAAATGACAATATTGGATGGGCTGTGGGAATACAAGCACACTAATGCTGTGAATTGAGTGAACCACTCTGGAGAGTTAGTTTCAAACTTTGTCATCAAAGTCAGTAAACTGCATATTTTTTGACCCATCAATCCACAACTAGGTTCATGTCCTAAAAAGGTCAAAGTCAGAGGTCTTAAGTACAAATATATTTACAGCAGCACATTTTTTTTACTTTAGCAAAAAACTGGAAATAAAGTAGAAGTCAAGGAATATAATAAACAATGACAATGCTATCTAAATTAAATTAATCATTCAATGCCATATTAAACAACCAAAGGATTACTTGATATAGGAAAAATAAGAACAAAATTCATCTGAAGAGGAAAACTTAGTATAGTCAAAATAATTTGGCATCAGTTAAAAAAAAAATAGAGAGATCAATCAGGAGAACACATTAGGTACAGAACTTAAAAAGAAGCAAAGGAACATAGTAGCCAAGTGTTTGAGAAATCCAAAAATCCCACATACTAAGGAAAGGCCTTACAGGACAAAACTGGGAAAATTGGAATGCAGTCTGGTAGAAATTAGTTTTAGATCAATATGTCACACTATGGCATATACCAAAATAAGCTCCAAATGGATATGTGACAAGACATAGAAGATCACATCATAAACAAAAGAGAGGAATAAGGAAAAAATAACTTTCTCCATTTCATAAAAAATGGCCAAAGGATATGAACTAGCAGTGCTCAAAGTAAGAAATTCAAGCAATTAACAATCACATGAAAAATGCTCTAAATCCCAATTTTAACAATAACATTTAAAAGACAAGCAACTTTGAAAGACTTAAGAACTATAGTTAATGTAATGACCAATCACTAATCCAGAGGATCAGTTATACTGTCCACTTCCTAAGAGGTTACAGATTCAAGGTGAAGAATGAGATAATATTTTTAGACATGGCCAGTGCGGGAATCTGTTTTGCCTGAGGATGAAGCATTAGGCCTAAAGACCTAAGTTCAAATCTTATTTCAGACATTCACTAGCTGTGTCTGACCCTGAGCAAGTCACTTAAACCCCATTTGCCTCAGTTTCATCATCTGTTAAATGGGGCTAATAAAAGCACCTACTTCCCAAAGTTGTTGTGAGGATCTAATGAGATAACTATAAAGTGATTAGCACAGTGACTGGCACATTAGTAAGGCATTACATGAGTGTTAGCTACTAATATTATTATCTATTATGGAAGCATTCTTTTTTTTTTCCAAATGAAGAAAGGGAAGAGATAAGAGAAGGAAAAAACAAATGTTTGGTAAGTGAAAAAAGAAAGTAAGAAATAAAGTGATTTCCATCAACTGAGGAATGGTTGAATAAGTTTTAGACTGAATGGTATGTATTATACTACAATTAATTGTCTCAGACAGTAACATTATGTAATGACTACAATAATATAAATAAAAAAATTTGTAAGTTTAAGAACTCTGTTGAATGAAGTGACTTCAAAAGAATGATGATAAAGCATGCCTCTCACATCCTGGCATAGAAGTGATGGGTTAAAGGAAAAGAATGTGACTTACACTTGCAAATACAAAAAAAGGGGTTTATTTTCCAAGTCATCTTACTTCTTGGCAAGGCTACAAAGTCTAAAAGGTTAAATCATTAAGAAATGTTTAGGGAGAAAAAAGGGGAAAAGGGGGTCAAGAAAAGAGAATTCTTGAAAGGAGTGGTATTGTCTGAATGTCACATATAGCAATGAAATGGAGCATACACACCCCACATGAGGTTTATTAGCCTGTGCTTATAAAGTGAATTTTTCTGTATTACTCGTTATAGAGCGTGGGAAAAGGTTTCCACAGATTTTTATCCTGTAGGAAAGTCATAAACTGTATGTGATCCACATAGTTAGAAATGTAGCTCTTACCTTTTTGCTTTTTACTTAAGTTTCGTTAAATAACGCAATCCTACAATCTCAAGAATAATTTTTATCAATAAATTATTGACCCTGGCTCCCTCATGTAATTTCTGCTCCTATCATTTTCTTGATGGGAAAATGGAATATCTGAATATAAAACAGACTGAAAATGAATTCCAAAAGTCCAGATTACAATTGAGGACGTATGCTTCATGCTTTGTTCCCCATTATTCTTAGACTTAACTAAGTTAATATTAATTAAGATTAACTAAGTAAAGTTAATTCTTAAGTCATATCTAGTTAAGCAAAGCACCTGGCTCAAATCTTCTTCACTCCATTACTCACTATAACCACAGGCAAGTCTCTTCCCCTCTCCATGTTTCAGTTTCCTCCCCTGAAAGATGAGGGTGCTCAACTAGCTGATATCTAAAGTCTCTGAATTGTAAATCCTATCCTTCTACATAGTTTTTTAGTTAAAGAACAAATATAGTACTTGGATGCCCTCTAGTGGAAATTTAAAAAATTCTAGAGCCTAAGATTTTACTATTTTTCTTCAAATTAAATTAAACTACTAATTTAAGAAAATCAGAGCAGCACCCAGCCATCATATTATTTAGAAAATAGAAAGCTGTCAAAAGAAGGTTTATTATTTGTCCACTGCCACCTCAAACTAAGGAAAAACATCACCAATGGCCAGTAGGGCTGACTTCCAAAATAATAAAATAAGAAAAGAACAAATAAAGTAATAAAATAATGAAGTAGGGAAGAGAAAAACAAAGACACACTGAACTTTCTCCCTCTCCCAACCCACACTTTTGCAGTATCTTGGGATTGAGCTAGAAAAATCAATAGTGAAAAACTGAACAAGCATGCTGGGACACGTGGGAGAGAGGAAAAATGGATATAGTTCTATATGGGGAAACTGGAAGGCCCAACAGAGAGAAGCACTCTTTGCTTATGCACCCAAAAAATGGAATTCTACCTCTTGTTTCAGGAACAAATGAAATGACAGCTCATTAAAATTAACAGGAAAAAAATCTGCAACAGACCTATAACTGAGCAGACACCAAAATAAGATACAGAAGAATTCTGGCAGAGATGCAAAGGAAGAAAAAAAGATAAGCAATGTACCTACCATTAACGTCCTCAAATGTCCAAGAATAAACAGACTATACTTGGCTCGAGTAATGGTTACATTCAATCTTTGCAAATTTGCCAGAAACCTAAAAAATGACACAAAATTAAATGTTCTTTCTAAAGAAGCAAACTTATATTAGTTAAAACAAGAACACAAGATTTTATGTTAGCATTTTTTGATGTTCCTTTACTATAAAGATCAAATGGGTTTTTTACTTGCTCTGTTACATCAGGGATACATACAGAAATTTCCTGTTTTTTACTGCTACTTTAAAATTCAGTCAATTCAGAAAAATGCGTATACAATGCAAAGGCATTCAACCAGTAAGTTGAGAGTCTGGGGCGTTCTACTCCTAGTTCTGTAAGTCTTCATGAATCCCTTAACTTCTCTGACTCATTTCCCTTATCTGGAAATGTGAATGTGATTTACCTATTACTTTTCAACCTTAAGTCTAAGGAGACCAGAGACTATAAAGATTCTGAGCCTTCAACACACTATACATATGAGACACAATTCATATACAGGCCTTTTAAATTCAGTATATTTAAAATCTTTTCTCTCTTTAATGATAATTTGGAAGCCGCTAGATAGCACACAAGTGTTCTGGAAAGCAGTATTATTAATTCCCCAAAAGGTAAAATAGGAGGCAGTGGAAATCTATGCTTCCTAACAACATTGCAGATCAAAGTACTTTCATGATGACTGAGTGATACTACCTACTCATATCACAAAGCATTGCCATGTCCTTAGACTCTTTAATAGCTGGACTAACAGTAAATAGTCACACTTGACTAGATGTGGCAACTAGAAATGAAGAGAAAAAAATCTGCATGCTAGGAAACAACCACATACCTCAAAAACAACAATTACTGTTGCAAATATACTTAATCTACTTTGGTTTATCTTAAATTTACTTAATGAAGCAAAGATCAGATCCATATTGCAAAATGAAGTCAATATGAAAGATGCTGAAAGTATCAGTGGATCATTTCTTGAAAGAAACAAAATACATAGGAAGCTTTCATTTTTCATAACAAGCTTCAGAGTGGTAAAAGCAAACAATATTATTTTGAGTATTGAAGTTTTTTTTAATACAATGACAGATAAACTTTTAATAAGATAGTCTAATGCCCAGAAATAAGACTGATCTCCAAAACACATAAAAAGAGAAAAGGAGGACATACCCAATTGAGCCTTGTAAAGCATTTGCTCTGACACATGTAACAATAACACAATCCTTCTGACGACCCTGGAATGCATCCACTGTGTCAACTTCCCCTGGTCTATTTAAGAAGAAAAAAAAATCTCATTATGGAGAATGTGTATACAAGGCAAAGGCGCTCAACCAATAAGTTAGGAGTTTGGGGGGTTCTACTACTAGTTCTGTAAGTCTTCATGAATCCCATAACTTCTATGACTCATTTCCCTTATCTGTAAGATAGGAATAATAGGACCTGCTCTACCTACTTTGAAGCCTGCTGTGAAGCTCAAATGAAATAATACATACAGTTTGTATTTTTGTCTCGACCTCTGACTTCCTTCTGAAGGGGTTGGCAATCTGGTTGGCTCATTGGTTTACATACTGGTTGCTTTTGCACTACAATGGCAGAGTTCAACAGGATATCTACATGGAGATCTCAGCATTTCAAACTGCTGCTCACTGCACTACATACCATAGTGATGCAGGTATAACTCTAAAGCCCTACCTATTGTTGTGACTTTTTTTTTATTTCCAGTGTATAACCATCCTATCAAAACAAGAGGTTGTGCTTTTAAGGTACAGTGGGGTATGAATTAGTTTGTTACAGAATCAAACAACAAAGCATTGTGTTTATTATACAATGACACTATAGTTTTGCTAAAAATAAATCAATTTTACCAGATTAAGTACTCATCACAATATTCCCAACCCAGAGGAAAGCAATGGTCAGAAAGATCAGAAAATTTGAAAACACAGTAACACATCAGAAAAATTTCTTGGAAAAAATCAAAAAGTGAAGCTGCAACCTAAGTATGTTCCAAGTTGATTTACTTGTTAAGGAAGTAAGTTCATTAAATCTCATTTGATTGCAGTAGCCAAAAAAATGTATCCAGAGAAAATGATCTGTTTAAGATTATTAGCCTTTCAGCTCAATTAAAATCATGTGCTCATGGAATGATATCAGTATTTGGCAGTACCTATCTGTGTGAAAAGACACTTTCAAAGATTAAATATATAAAATCTCATTACAGATCAGCATTAGTAGAACATTTTACAACAAAGTTTGATGATAGGGAACATTAATAACTTTGAACCTCAATTAGGGGAAATGTTATCCACCTCCCCCAATAATTCCATTCTTCTCCTTAGCAGACTGGTAGTTCTCTCCACAAATTATAAGATAGGGATAGGAGAATTCATCTTTAGCATATAGTCTTAAAACATTGCCTGGGGGCACTGAGAAATGACTTGCCCCTGGCACAGAGCTTAATATATGCAAAAGGCAAGATAAGAACTAAAGGCTTTTCTAACCCTAAAGGCAACCTCTAACCACTATTGCACATTTCCTTCCAACATATGCAAATACATTTCATAAATTATGAAGTACTAAAAATGCCTTGTAAATTTCAGTATTTTATAATTAAATATGCATTGTGTCTATATAAACAGTCAGCATCTTTGAGTAGCTAAAAGTGAGCCATATAATCTTAATATTTAATCCTCAATCCCTGTCAATAGAAAGTGGTAGTAAAAAATAATCTTGTTTTTATACACAAAGAAGCTGAAGCTCAAAGCAGTAAATATAGGAGTCAAAAAGGACACAGGTGGGGAAGAGTATCATCTCCATAAACAGAATTAAGGATACTTTGGGCATTATATAAGTTTGCTAACGAAGACTAATGTTGCATTAGAAAAAAAATTCAATTCAGTTGTAGTTTTTACTCAATTTTGCTATGTGTGAAGAGTATTTACCAAGTCCCTAAATAACAAGTCAGGGCTTCCAGGGTGGGGAGAGTGGGGTAGAATTCTTCATTTTTTTCCAAGGTAACTATTGCATTCTCCACAACTACTATTTCAAGGCTTTTTACATTATCCTCAGATCCTTAAGCCCAATCCAGCTCCCCTGAATTTTAGCAGATGACTTCATCTATGAATTATTTAAAAACTGAGGGAGGTCATGCGATATGAATCCCCCCTTCAAGTTCTCTCCTCTTTACCTCAAACTTTCTCTGAACTTTACCAACTCTCCTCTCCTCCATTCTTGCCTCGAAAGTGTTCCTTGTCTACCTGACCAAAGTCAATCCAGTTACCTATAATCCTGACATTATCATTTCTTACTACATATGGTACTCCAGTCCATCCATTATCCTCTATACTTCCCTGTGCCTACAGCTCTCTAAAACCTTAAAGAAAAAAAAAAACCAAAACAACTCAACCTTCTGCTTAACTCCTCTGTTATCCTGCCCTTCTTGAGATGCCATGCTTTTTCTGCCTTGCTCTTACCTTTAGTCTTCTCTTTTGCCATTTTTCTCAAAAACAATATGGTATATTTGCTGTTTCCTTAAGCCCCTTTTACCTGTTTCTTTCAAATTCTTTGTCCAATTCCTGTTGAATCATCATCTTTTGTGCTTTGTAATGTGTGATTATACCGATGTTACGTACAGTAATATCTTTTCTTTTGTCTTTGATCAATTTAATTAATTCCATTACTACTTTTATTTCTTGGACATTAATGTATGAGCTATATGAGGAAAAAAACAACATAGAAAAATCACTGATATTCATTAGCTGTCAATTAAGTCCAGTTTATATAACTAATATAGTTTCATATTCTGGTGTTCAGAATCTCACTAAGTTTGAAATGGTTACTTGATAAAAATTACAATTGCTGATATTAGTATTAGTAGTCTGATTTACTATGAGTTATCTAACATTAAGCAAAATAAAAGCCAAGGTCTTTCCCTTTGAAAGGTTTCCTGCTACCAACACCTGTCCAGGGTAGGACACGTTGCATGATTCAAGTACGAAGCAAGATCCATAAATGCTAAACTAGTTAATTGGTGGGCCATATAATTATATTGAAAGCTTTGAATGTGAACACTGAAGTCTCAACAATTTCTAAACGAGTAAGACAACATTACAGAATATAATGAAAGACAATGAAAATCAATCTGTACTAAAGAAATTAAATACTAAATAGAAGTTCAATAATCAGAATCAGATTTATCTAGCAAGGTTATAGTCATCAGGCAATTAAAGAACAGTAATATCAACTTCTTTGACAAAATCTGTCTACAATACAGAAAAAAAGATGGGACAAAATTTCTTTTGTCATTTTGATCTTCAAAAAATAATGACAATTAACACCATTTTTTTAAACTCTTCATTTTTTAATGTACCTCAGCACTCATTCAGAGCCTGATGCCTTACACATGATTAGAAAAAGAAATTTCGTTCTAATGAAAATGTGGGTCCTTAGAAAAGGTCTACTGAACAGAAGTCATTTAACTATTTTGGTACAAGTGAGAGAACATGACTCAAAAAATATATGACATGTCCTGGCCAAAATAAAATTGTTTACTCAGGAAGGGTTATAGACAATATGTGAGGTTCTGCCTATATATAAAACTTTGACTCTACAGCATCAGGTCTCCCAGTATTCTAGAATGGTAGGGCCAGGAAAGGACAAGGTAGTTCCCTATAGGTGGGGCCTTTTTTTTTTTTTCTTCAATTTCCATCTGCATTGTTAACACAGTACAATGCAAAAAGTTTGCTTAACTGAACTTGAGTCACAAATGTCCTTTTAACAATACCTTCCTAATAATCATTTAAATCAGTTGTAACTTGTCTGACTTGAGATTGTTTATGGATTTAGGGAAGAAATATTTTTTAAAACTCTTCACTTGCTTTCCTTAAGAAGATTAAAAGGAAGCTTGGGAATATTGCCTTGGAACTGGAAATACAGAAGACACAGTGATGAATGAATAAAGAAGAAAGAGATAAGTAGAAATAATTAAACAATACTGTGAGAAAGTAGAAATGCATATATATATATATATATATATATATTTCTAGTATAGACATTGTCTACCAAGGAACTGACAAGTTTATATTTTGTCCTCACTCAGCTATATAAAGCTGAGGTTAAGACGAAGTTGCAAATCAGTGACAATAGCCTCATTTGCATGCTAACTGTGACCTGAATGAATCTGCTGAATGTCATTCCTTCTCAGAGAGAAAGTTTAAGTACATATACAGGTAACTAGGCTTATGATAAAGGCACCTGAATCTAGGGGTTTGATAGTAAACACCACGTTTTCTATTTCCCTGAAGTATACAATCTTTATTAGTTGAAGTTTCCCAGACAATACCAAACAACCCTTGTATTAGCTCAAGTGGTACACTACACCCATACCTTGTCTACAAGGTGATGAACAATCAAGTCCCAAATCCTAGACTGAGTCCTAGTCACTAAACTTCCAACTTCTGGGAGAGTCAAGTGGGTGGTGGTAGCTAGAACACTGCCAATTAGGGAACTCAGGAAAGGCTTCTTACAGTAGTTGGCACTTCAACTGAACCTTGAAGGCAGGTTGAGGTTACAAGAGGTGGAAATATAGGTCAATGAGGAGAGCATTCCTGGCATGGGAGATATTTGTGCGAAAAGCACAGATACTGGAGATGGAATGTCATGTATGTACTTAAACAAGTAGGTTTGTTGGCTGGAATATAGTGTGTGAGAGGTAGTAGGTTAAAAGCTAGAATATGAAAGGGCTTTAAGTGTCAAACAAGAGGAGTTTATGTTTTATCCTAGAGGCAATGGAAGTGAAGCTTCTTGAGCAGGGAAGGAGCATGGCCAGATTTGTGATGTGAAAATACCAATTTTTCAGCTGTTTGAAGGATGAATTGGAGAAGGGATTAACAGGATTCAAGGAGACAAATTAAGAGGTTACTGTAATTGTCCTGGTGAGAAATGATAAGGATATAAATTAAGAGAGTTGTGATCTTAGTAGGGAGAAGGAGATGGATGCAAGACACAGAGG
This sequence comes from Potorous gilbertii, assembly GCA_028658325.1. Taxonomy (NCBI): domain Eukaryota; kingdom Metazoa; phylum Chordata; class Mammalia; order Diprotodontia; family Potoroidae; genus Potorous; species Potorous gilbertii. The sequence continues at coordinate 301,940,024 of CM053769.1, read as the reverse complement.
AGGTTAAATCCATAAAACTTGTCAAATGACCATGTTATAGGAGAAAATAGGAAAGTTAAAAGAAGGATGCCAGGGGAAAAGATAATGAGTTTTGGACATACTGAATTAGACATGAGAGGAGAGCAAGATAAATAGGTTTGAAATTCATCTGCAGAGAGATAAGAGTTGAGCCCATGGGAGCTAACAAGCTCCCTGAGAGAAAAGGGAGGAGACTAAGACAAAGCTATTCATGACAAGGCAGAGGGGTATAGGTAATAAACCTGCAAAGGAAACTGAGAATGGTCTTGCCAGACAGGGAGAAGAAAATCACAACAGAACAACAACACAAAAACCCAGGAAGAAGAGCATACCCAAAAGTAAAAGATACTTGACAGTGTTAAATGCTGCAGAAAGGTCAAGAAGAAAAAGAATAATACTGGGCCTAGAGAGACACAGAGCAGCCTTGGGAGGCTATTTGGAAATTTAGGATACATTTTGTAGGGACCAGATATAAAGTCCTCAAAGCTTCATTAGCAAGAACAGATCTGCCTAGATCTGTACACACTAGGCTGTATACCTAAGTTTATCTGCAGGGCACTACAGATATAGTGTCCTCTGAAAGGTCCTCTGAAGAAACACCTGAAGAATTCCTAAGTAGATTCTGGCAGCGCAAAAGAACTGTCTACCTTTTCTTCCTGTATTTCAGTTGTTGCAACACTCCCCTGCTGTTATTGGGTTTAAGGGGAACAGTTCAGGGAGAAGTTACATAATGAGACAACAGTTAGTTAAAATGGAGAAGCTATCAACTGGGATAGCTGAAAGTCCAACGTGACTCAGCATGATGCATGATGTGTGTGAGAGGCATTTTTAATATGATAAAATTTGAGATAAAAGATATTCCAAGCCATATCCTGAACCAGAGGATTAAGAAAAGGACTTACTCATTTTCACGTCTCTCTGAACCATCTTCTACATCAAATACAAGGTAAGGCTGGAACGGCCAGTCTGATGTACATCGGCTCTCTTCAGTCAATCTATGAGCATTATCAATGATTATCAAAATATCATTCTATTAGCATTTATAAAAACAGATTTTAGAGAGCTGATTTTCTTCTATAAATGTGGGATATGCAGAGGTTAAAAACTGCCCTCCTTATATTCCACCAGAGTGCTCAGAATAGCAATCTAGATAATTGTTAAAATTTATGAATTTCATAATGGCCTGAAAGAGTAAAGAAATGTGAGTAAAATGCTTGAAATGTACTAACCTTTCGAAGCATCTAAACTCACAAGTAAAACACATCAACCACTAACAAACTGAACTAACCTGTTTGTTCTCAAAGTTTTGTTATAAATATAACTAGATGGGAAGAGACATATATCAGGATGCATCCTGTATTGAACTGTCAGCTGCAAAACAGGTGATCTACTGATCACATTCTCTTTCACTTGTTCTTCAAGGTGTCTGCATAATCGAGCCATCATTGACTGGTCATAGCCAAACTCCTGTGCTTTCTGCCAGGGAGAAAAGAAGTAATTCATTAGAAATAGTTTATACTTCTTCACTAGCATAAAAAATATTTACTGGGAATCTAAAATGAGTTTCGCACACATTAAGTTTTAGAGCATATGGAGCATGAAATGAATAGCATGATTCTAAGCTATTAAAAGATCACAAACCCTTCCGAATCTCTGGAGAACCAAAACCAGTCAGAAAAAGTAATCTTTTTAAATCTCAGAAACTGTAACATTGTAAACTTTCAATTATTCAATAAAAGAATACCTGGAGCAAATTCTAAAATACAAAACAAGCATCCCCTAGTTAATGAGCAAACTTCTGGGCTGCTTCTCTATAAAATTTGTATGCACTGCTGAAATGCTAATATATTTGACTCTCAAAGATACACACGAATATGAAGAGAAAATTTACAACCAAAACCATAAAAGCTTAATGACATCTATAAACAAAAACAGGAATGGCTACATTCTGTCATTACTTACTGCAACTCCAAATTGGAGGGACAAATTTATACAAATGACTAAATAAATTCTCTATATGAATAACTGATTTTGTAATTCCCATGGCTTGTAGTTACAATCTTAGAGAAACTAACTTCTTAGCTCATTTGGGGAATCAAATGATTTCTGAATCCAGAATACGGAATCAGGACCTGAATTCCATTCTGCTCCTAGAGGGAGAAGGAGGTAGAGCAGATGAACTTCTAACTGTGTACAACCAAAGTGAATGCCGTCAGTCTTTGCCTTTTTTTTTTTTTTTTAACATCTACCACCTTTACTAAAATTTTAGCAAGAGGAAGGGAAGAGAGGCAAATTTCTTACAAGGCTGGTAAACTGCCCTCTTGGTATGCTGAAGAACACAGGTATCTAAGTTAGACAAATAGTCTCAAAACAATTCAATATAACCTTTTCTTTGCTTTAAATTCTTGACATACATACTTCTTTAAAATTCAACTACTAAAAATAAATCAGAGATAAATTGTTTTTTAAAAATTTGCTTTAAAAAAACCCAACATCAGTTTTCAAAAGAAAAAGAAATTTGAGATGTAGGAAAAAAGGCTATTTCCAACCATTCATTTCCCTGGTACTAATAAGCACATAAAGCTGGGATTTATTAAAAGTCATATTTTAAAATATTAGAACAAAAGGCACATTAAGATCAACTTTCTAAGCTAATTAAGATGCATTAATCAAACCAATCTTTTCAAACACTGCTTCTATGAGAAGCCAATACTTTCCATCTTTCCTGATCCCCCAAAATTAATGTTTTTAAAAATTATCAGTTCAGTTATAACTACAAGATTTATCATGAACAAAGTCATTTCTAAAACCTTCTGCTTTAAGTTAACAAATAAATGACTACAGAAATACTTACCACAGAAATGACGGTGGGAGGGAGCTGTTTAGGATCTCCAACCAAAATAAGTTTGTTGCAGCGATGGATAAATGGAGTAAGTGTCTCAATCTCGCAAGACTGCCCAGCCTTAGTAACCAAGAGGGAAGAATGTTTTTAATCCATGTTTCTGTAATTTTACTTAAATGAAGTTCCTGAATTTCTAAGCACTCTAACTAAAAAGAAGTTTCACAGCTCTGCCTCAAATGTGTAGCAAAACAAGTATTTTTTGGGCTGAAAAGATTCTCTAGTCTAAGTACTACCAATATAATTCAATTCTAATCAACAAATATTTAAGTACCTACTATGCTGAAGACACCACAGCATATACCACAGAAGATACAACAGACCTATAAGAGCTACTATATTCAAAAAGATAAGCAAGATAGCTTATCTACAGGTTAGAGACTTGGAGCTTATTTGGACACAATTTAAAAACTTTCACATCCATCCTTATCCTGGGAACTATTAAGCAGATACAGAGTGAAGGATAATATAAAACAGGCATAAGGCAGAGGAGAAAGAAATCTTTTTGTCCAGTTAGCTCAGGACACTACTGCAATGATACCCTCATGAAGCAGTTAGCTTTGATGTGTTCCAAGACTACAACCCTAGCCAACCAGCATTGCAGATACATATTGCTGGTCACAACAGGGGAGAGACAAAAAACTGTGGATAGATCTGAACAAATTAATCCCAACTACTGGGAAAGTAATTCAAAGGATAAGAAAATCATTGTTTTCATCTTCCTACACAAAAATAGCATGCATATAAAAGTAGGAAAGTACTACTGGTAAAAAACATATTTTAGCTACATTTCAGCAAGTCTCTTTTGTCTCTGTTTTATTAATCATGACAATAAGGCAGTTATAATTATACAGCCTTGACTGGCTTCACTAACCTCATCAACAATGACACAACTGAAGGGAACACATCCTTGCCTACGAAAAGCAGACTCCAGCAGCAAACCACCACTTGTGCTCAATGTACAGCAGATGATGTGGGACTCTAGGATAATGCTACTCTGAGCTTCCTGTGGCCGTCCTCGAACCTAGAAGCACGAGAGACAACTTAATATAAAGTTGCAATTAATTCCTTTATTCAGTTATATCTGTTCTTAACAATAAAACAGCAACTTTGACCAATAATTAGTTCACCCCTAACCACAAATCTTGAGAGTAACAGAAACAAAGATTTCACAAATAACCAGAAAGAATACAGTACAAATATTATCAATACAGATTAAGGGATCATTGTTTGCAGCTTGATTCAGAGTAAGTTCTGTCAGAATAACTAGAGATTAAAAATGATAGTATCTATTTTTGATGGAAAGAACCTGAGCAAAATTAGTTTGGGACTAAGTTTTAATTTGTGTATTTTTGTATAATATCTTAACTCATATTTTTTTTGTATAATGTTTTGGTTAAAAATATTTTATTTAGAGAACAAGTACATTACAAAGTTCTGTAAACATTCTGCTTATAAAAAAAGCTGTATAAACTTTGATCTGTCTATGTAATTCAATAAGTCACAAGATACAAATAGAGCCAGGGAAGAAGAGGTAAGTTTCACAAAGGATTCAATTTGTAGTGTTCAAACTGAAAAGCCCTTTTTTCTTTTTACAATCTGGATCTGAGTTTTCATCAATGTAAGCATCATCTTGGCTTTGGAACTCCCTTGAGTAAAATAGATTAGCAACTTTGGTGTAATTTATAATCTTAAAGAGCTGCCTGAGTCACTGAGAGGTTAAAAGGCTTGACCACAGTCAAGTGAATGCCAGAAATGAACTTGACCCCAGATCTTCCTCTCTAATACCAGCCATTTGAACACAATGCCATGTTGCCTCTCAAAAACTTTTTTCATATCAGAGATTAAGCCTGAACACACTAGAGGTTCTTTAAATGGATTGTGCTTTCAAATGGAATGAATTCATTTGTCCCTTCCACCTTTAAAACCCTTGATTTCTTAAAGACTCAATTTAAGTGCCACCCCATCTTTCCTACTCCCTCTGATGTTTGTACTCTGCCCCTCCTATTTATTTGTGAATAATCTATATTGCCTGAGCAGAATGTACATTTCTTGAAGGTAAGCACCGTTTTGCTATCTCTGTCTTCCCAAAGCTAAACACAAAGCCTTACAAATTATAGGCATTTAATAAAGATTTGTTGAATTGACCTGCTGTTGAAAAACTAAAATTAAATGAAACAACAATCCATGTCATACTAATCCAAAATTTATACTGTATGTGCATATTCCAAAAGGGTACTTCAAATTAAAATTATCTTTATAAGCAAATATGCAATATGCTACTGCAAGATCCAGTACTCAAGTTATTACAACACAAACAGGCTCTACTATAATCCATTAAATAGTTGATAACATTCAACTAAAATAAGTGGCATATGTTAAAATATTACATAAAATTTTTCAAGAATTTGAAAGCACAAGTGAAGAAACAATTAGTAATCCATTGACTATATATATAAACTTTCTTAAATTTAGTACACAATTGTTTTTGTAGTTCCCTCACATTTGGCTCTCTCTCTTAGCTTCCTCAATTCCTAGTTCTTCTACATTTTAAACGCTTCAGGTACAAATAACTGTATCTGAGAGGTTAGAGTTAGATAATTTTATCTATCCCCGCTCCCTCAATTAATAATAGCTTACATACATATAGCAACCCTGTCCACATATATCACCCCTAACCACAAATCTTGAGAGTAACAGAAACAATCAAAGCTTTCACAAATCATCAGAAAGAATACAGTACAAACATTATCAACACAGACTAAGGGATCATTGCTTGCGGCTTGATTCAGAGTAAGTTCTGTCAGAATAACTAGAGATTCTTTCTTTATAATAACCCTATAAAGTAAGTAGAAACATTTTATTATTTTCATTTTACAGATGAGGAAAATAAAGTTCAAGATATGAACAAAAATGGTCTTATAATACAGTGGAAAATACACTGGGTTTGGAGCGAGAAGATGTGTGTTCCAGTTCCAGCTCTCTTCACTAGCCCTGTGACCCTAGATAACTCAACTCTCTTGAGTTTCAGTTTCTTCCTCTGTAAAATGAGGGGGTTGAATTTTTAAAATATACCGAAAAGAACAGAAAGAAATTCAGAGAAGCAAGGCAGTATTGGATCTATCCTGCTAAATTTATTATATGCTTTAAAAAAAAAAGTTGTCAATAATAGATTCTCGACCTCATAAACAATTTTTATTTACTATTTTTTTCTATTAAAATGTTCAAGTTTGTCAAGTTCTGGATAAAAAAATTTAAAGTGAAGATAACTGATCTTGATATTAATCTGTATTTACTTTATGAATGTGTATATGTGTGTGGGTATGTACGTTTCCTGTAGTTATTTATCTGTGTATATGCTGTTTACTCTCAAAAGAATGTAAGCTCCTCAAGGAAAACTTCTATTTTCGTCTTTATAGCCCCTGGTATGTTGAACTTGGCATACTGAAAGTTAATGGAATAAAAGTAAACTGTAATCTAATATCTTTCTTAGTTACATTAAAATACAGACAAGAACTGAAAAGCTGAGTTAAATTAAAATATCATTTATCTTGCTCACATGCAGAATTCCAGGAATATATCTAAAAGTGTGAGTAAATTAAAGGAAAATCTCAGTCTTGAATCCCCAGTATTATTATGATAAACGTATATAATTCTCTTTTCAGTTTGAGAACTGTCTTATGATACGAACCTATCTCTCAACAGATTTACATAGAGAATTTCTGCTATATAATTTCTGTCAAACTCTTAGTCTATCTAAACTCTTATTTCCAAAGAAAAATATAAAATTCTATAACATCATAAAAGCATTCACATAATGAGAAGAGAGTTCATGCCAATACAATACTACTCCTCTCCCTTCCATGGCCAAAAGCTGCCTTTTTTCTTTTGGGTTTACTGGCTAGATTTTTTGCTCTAACACCTTACACCCAATTCACTCTGGAGCTCATAAAATTGGACAACAGGTCCCTGCCCACCTAGCACAGAGTGAATACTAAATAGTAACTGTTTCTCTTCTATCCAGGAACCCTGAGAGTCTTCCCCTCCCAGCTTGATTTTTTTTTTTTTTTTGTAATTAAAAGAGGCCATCCCTTGAATAACTACTTAAAGAGGCCTATTGGGTTATCTCACTTAAAGTGAGAATAGGAGAAGACCTTGGCTTAAAAGGGCCAAGATCTCACACTGCATCCTGGGTCATCTTCAGTCATACTGATGACTATCTGGCCACCAGACTGGATGACTCTGGAGGAGAAAGTGAGGCTGGTGACTTTGCACAGCACTCCCTCACTCAAATCAAAGTCAACTGTAAGTTATGTCATCATCTTGATGTCATGGTCCTCCTGTTCAAGAACAAAGGATAAACACAACAACTAAAGCTAGAAATGCCCCCTTTTTTTGTTCTTTTCTGTTTCCTTATTCCTGTTTACATGTATCTCAACTATATGACCTGCGAAGAGAAACCATTGTTCTATTTCTTTCAAATTTTAAATTATAATCATCAACAAAAGCATTCAAATATAAAGTAAACTTTTAAAAGACTATACATCAAACCATAAATTTCAAATTATTTACAATGTATAAAGAAATGTACATTAATTTTATTTATTTTCACTAATACTCCTCTCACTGATAAATATTCTGACCAATACTGTTTCTTACAGAATTAAAAAAGATACCAAAGTCCACTAAATAAAGGAGTTTAGGGACCTATAACAAGCATGAAAGATATTAATTAACCTTTCTTAGAGTTGTTAGCTAGGAAGTGACAAAGTCATTCACATTACAGAGAAGAAAAAAATTAGTTATAATTATGGTGATATTAAAGAAACTGACATAGGAGGTGGTATCCTTTACCTCTTTAATTTTAGAAGCAAGCTGCTGTCTTTCTTTGGAAATTCGGGCAATTTCCTCATCTAAATCTGTTCTCTGGAAAACAGAAGTAACAACCACACCTTTAAAGCTAAGGATTTATATGTTTTTTCTTACAGATTTTAAACTTTCTTTAATGTAGACAAAGCTAGTTTATCCTGTGAGACAAATCAGGATTACTGTTAACCTATCCCCAGCTTTAGCAATACAATGCAATTCATTCAACAAATTTATTTCAATTCACTATGAACTAAATTGAGCCAGTATTCTCCATTTACTACACTGGAACCTCAACACTTTATTTTTTACTGATCTGAAATGCTAATCACTTAATTAGCTTCTGCCTATCTGATGTACAGTTAAGACCAAATCTACCTTTTGCCCCTTTTCACATCTATTCAAAGCACGCTGGCGAGAAAGCTTGTCTAATTTAACATCCAGATGTTCCTTTCTCTCATGCATCTCTTGAACATGACTGGGCAAGTCCTTTTCTAAAATGGTAAAGGAAAAAAACAGACTTAATACAACTGCTATGATTTAAACAACATAATCAAAAAAAATTCTAACTGGTAACTTCAAAGTTCCAAGAGAGTGTCAATTATATTTCAAGTCCAAGTCATGTAGAGTATAATAAAATGAGTGGGGAAAGCCATATAAGCCTAGGCTCATACTTACTCATTCTGTGGTTAACTTGGCTATCCAAGCTGAATTTTAGGACTTCATTATTAATAGATTTTTCTGGGCCCAGTCGCACTAAGTTTATATCTCCACAATTTCCTGTATATAAATATCACACAGGACGATCAATGAGGAAAATTGTTGACTAATCCCTCCATTCTTCTCCCTCCCTCTATCTTTGACAGTAAAAATCTACCCTTCTTTAATAAGAATGAAAAGAAAGTATGATTTCTAGATTCTAAGATAGAACATTTTAGAAAATGATTAAAATTTAACCCACAAGGAGTTTGGTTTATAAAAGTATTTTATTCACATTGGATAACCCATTCTATCTACCAAATTTAACTAAATTCCCAATCTCAAATATTCAGAGTTGACTTAGATATGTAATCTTCTAATTGTTACCTTAATCTGACATCATCAAATTTCAACTACCAGAGTGTGGATAAGTATTATCTGCAACAAGTTTTGCTCCTACGTTGGTTTCCCTATGTTACCTTCCTTGGCTATCAGTCTAAAATTTGGAGAAAACCACTTATAAGTGTGCAAGCAACCATAAAATATAAACTATTTAGGAATTATTCAGTACTGTTTCCTTCCATTAGATGACTGTCAAGATTACTGAATAAGGACTAGGTCCCAACAGAGAGTCTGACTTAATGAATAATCTCACATTTCTCCTTCAAAAGAGCCCACATTAGACATCTAAAATAACAAAAGGACCATACCCAAGGGATTCCTCTTGTCTTGGCATTTTTCTTTAAATTCAAGGATGATTTTTTTCATAAGTTCATCAACAGCTGCATTAGAAGGTGCACATACAAGAACACGATTTCGTTTGATTTTAGCATTCAAGTTTTCATTTGAATCTCCTTTCCTTGGTTTCTACAGATTTCCCAAAGAAAAGATATGAGTTCTACTTTGCAATGTAAAGCTTAAGCTATGTCTTGAGTCCAAACTATATTTGCCATTTCATATTTAAAAATCAACAAAATCTTCCAGTCTGATATTGGACAGCCTCAACTCTATAGATAATAAGTTTATTTTTGATAAGTTGAAACAGAAACCCCTAGATAATTCATTTGTTCACTCATTCATCAACAAACAAATTATGGCATTACTGTGTACAAAACACTGTTATCAGGCAGAAAATAAAAGAAACAAAATTTAGATAAAACACAGTCCCTGCCCTCATAAAGTTTACAGTCTAGAAAAATCATTATATAGTATCTTTTTAAAGGGAGAGAAGGAACTGGGGGACTCTTGATAGTCAGCAATGCAGAAAAGCTTTCTTTTTACTGGTAGAAATTTTAACTGATAACCAATAAGTATTTATTAAATGATCACTATATGTGGTAGGTATCGTGCTAGGTGCTGAGGTTACAAAGGTATGAAACAATCTGCTCTCAAGGAGTTTACATTCTCTCAAGGGCAACAATATGTAAGTACCTAAGCATATAAATATAAGGTAGTTAATACAACATAGTCAAGAAGGAAAAGCATTACTTGTTGGGAGGAACAAGAAGGGCTATAGAAGGTGATAGTTTGAACTGCATCTTGAAGGAAGTGAGGAATTTTTATGAATCAAATCTAAGAAAGTACATTCAAACATGAGAAATGGCCAGCACAAAGTCCTGGAAACAGGAATTATCATGTCGTGTGAAAAACAGAAAGGCAGTCAGTTTGGCTAGATCAGAGAATGTAGGAAAGGGAATAGTACATAACGAGCCTGGATAGAATAAGGCCTAGTTGTGAAGGACTTTAAAAGTCAAATAAAAGAGTTTATATTCAATCTAAAAGGCAATAGGGAACCCTTGGAGTTTACTGAGTAGGTAAGAGACCTGGTCAGACTCGCACTATAGGAAATTCAGTTGTGGAGAAGATGAAAGAAGGGGCAGGATAGGAAAGATGCTATAGAGGTAGAAAAAGTAAAATTTGTCAACTGATTAAATATGTGATGTGAGGAAGAGAGAAAAGTTGAAGAAGCTGAGGTTATAAAATAAAGTTACTGCTAGAAGAATGGTGGTACCTTTGAAAGAAGGAAGGTTGTTAGAGGAGAGGATTCAGAAAGAAAGATAGTAAGGTTTTTTTGATCATGTTGGTTTAAGAAATCTATGGGACATCCATTTTGAAATAGCCAAAAAGCAGTTGGTGATTCAAGGCCAAAGTTCAGGAAAAAGACTCAGCCTGGAGGATCTGTATAAAGGTTATAATTGAAGCCATGAAAGTTGATGAGATCCCTAAGGAAGAAAGGAGGGAAAAGAGAACCTATGGCCTGGGTATATTCACAGTTAGGGAGAATGATATGGCAGATGAGTCAGTAAAAGAGACTGAAATGGAGTAGTTAGGCAGGTAGGAGGAAAACTAGGAAAGACTAGTGTCATTAAAACCCAGGAAAAGAGTAAACTGGAAAGGACAGTAAAGAGTGTCAAATGCAAAGGTAAGAAAAGAATGAAGATTGAAAAAGGGCCGTTAGACTTTTAAATTAAGAGTTACCAATTAAATCGGTAATTTTGAAGAGAACAGTTTCAGTTTTACAATGAGGTCATGAACCTGAGAGGCTAAAAGAATGGTGGTGACTTCAATACATATAAGGAAAGTTAATGGAGAGGGTTTGGAGGGTAAGACAATGTCATCAGGACTGCTACAAGGTAAATTCCATGTAAGAAAATTTCTGAATAACAAATGTGCCAATCTTTTTTCAATAATACCAAGGAAACACAAATTCCAGTGCAAAAAAATAAGAAAAGTCTGTTGGAGTTCATTTTAATGGATCTTTTAAAGTGGATGGAAGGAAGAAAGTTTCCTGGCTTAATTTAATGCTGCAAAGTACATCAACTACATCATTATCAGTACCATCTGCAGTTAGCATTTTATATAGTGCTTCATAAATATAATCTCATTTTATCCTTACAACAATCTTAGGAAGTAAGTGCTATTAATATCTCCATTTTACAGATAAAGAAACTGAGGCAGAATTTGAAGTCAAGTCTTCTTGATTTCAGCCCTGGCACTATCGACGGCACCATTTCATCAGTCTTTTCCATTTCTAGTCTTCTCACACCTTACCTGTCCCCCTATTTTTTCCAGTGACACTGGCCCGCTTTGTTTTCCTTAAATAAGATTTTCCATCTCTTGACTAGACATTTTCACTGGCTGTCCCCCATACCTAGTATGCTCTACCTCTTCTTCTCTGCCTCCTGCCTTGCCTGGCTTCCTTTAAGTCCCAATTAAAATCTCCTCTATCCTTCTTAATTCTAGTGTCTTCCCTCTGTGGATTACTTCTATTTATCCTGTAGAAAGTTGTATTGATCCTACAAATAGGAAACATGCTACCTCTTAGTTCTCCTCTCAGTTCTCAATGTCTTTTGTTGTCTTAATGTCTGAAAAAACTGTCTTGTTTCTAAATTTAAGGCTGTCATAGATATATTAAAACCTGTTTCCTATCAACTCAACAGTTTCCTTCATCCAATACCATTCTTTTAACAGGCATCGTACAATAAATTTTAAATCACAGACATATAATAAAAGTGCAAAAACGATGTTTAAATACACTGATGATAATGTGAATAAAGCCAACTGAAGAAATTTGGTATACACCACAAAATATAACTCAACATACAACCTACCTCTGTCAGGATACGATACAATAGGCCAACAATAGTTTTTGATTTGCCAGTTCCAGGGGGTCCATGAATCAGACAGATTTTGGCAATTAAGGGCGGTTGCTTTACCATAGCATAAGCAACTTCAATTGCCTTTTTCTGATCTTCGTTATAGTCTTTCAGGTAGGCAAGCTACATAAAAATGAAAATTAAATTATTATTTTTTCTTTTACAGCCCACTGAAGGAAATGTAATCAAAGTTTAGATTTTACTTTCCTCAGCTCAATTCAACACATTTATGAAGCCTAGTATGCATAAGACACTAAAAATACAAAGACAAAAATGAAAAAGTACCTAACCTAAAGGAGCTTGTATTGTCTTAACAGTAGATTATATGTACACAGATAAATAAATACAGTCTAAATTGAGGATGGAGAAAAATGTTAACTGGGAAGGATAAGGAAGATTTCCAGGGAAGATAAAAGGAGGCCTTGTGGATCAGGCAATATCTGAGCTGCATCTTGAAGGAAGATAAGGATTCTAAATGACAGTGATGAGGCGCATACTCCAGGAAAAAAGTGACCTATTTTTCCTCTTTCTGATCTCCTATTTGCTTCTCCATTCCTTATGACTTCTATCCTTAAAGTTGTCTGAAACTGCTCTCCAAGGCCAGTCATGATTTTTAATTGCTAAATTAAATGACCCTTTCTCACTCTCCATCCTTTCTTGATCTCTTTGCAGCATCTGATCCAGCTGACCAGACCACCTTCCCTCCTTTCAGGTACATTGCTCTCTGGGTTTCTGTGACACTATTTCTATCATGGTTCTCCTCCTGTCTGCTTGATCCTTCTTAATCTTCTTTGATGAATCATTATCTATGATGCACCCCCTACGTGTGGATGTATCCTCCTCCTCTCTTCTTTTTTTTCCATTAATTTTCATGATCTCATCAACAGACATAGGTTAAACTACAGTTTATACAGATAGCTCCCAAATCTATATATCTAACGATTATGTCTCTGAATTGTATTCCTACATCTCCAGTTACCTGCCGGACATTTCCATCTAGATGTTACAAATTCAACATTCATTGCCTTCTACCTAAACCATCTCTCCTCTTAATTCTTCTCTCTGTCATGGCACCATACACAATTTTTTTCAATCAACCAGGTATGCAATCCAGGAGTCATCTTTGATTTTTTACTCCCTAACAAATCTTAGCCAAATTTTGTTAATTCCTCAACATCTCTCCCAACCATTCTCTTTTCTCCAATTCACTCAATCACCATCCTGATTCAGGCCCTCAATTCTTATCTGGACTAGAATAGTTTCATAACTGGTCTTCCTGTATTCAATCTCTCTACTCTTCAATCTATGCTCCACACAGTTGCAAAAATGACTCTGTGAAACTTTAAGTTTAAAAAGTGACAAAAGGTATTTCAGTGGCTTTCATTACCCTTTGAATGACAGTTTTTCTGCCTGGCATTAAAAGACCCTCACAATCTGGTTCTAACACATCTTTTGAGACTAATTATGTACTATCCCTTTCTCATGCACTGTATGTTGCAACCAAACTGGTTCACTTGTTATTCTCTGTACATAACAGTCTATCTCTTGTCTCCAGGCCTTTGCATGGCTGTCCCTCATGTTTGTAATATGTTCTCTCCTCATCTCCACCTATTGGAAACTATAGCTTTAGTCAAGACAGTTCAAGTATCACCTCCTGTGAGAAACCTTTACTAATTCCCCTGGTTGTCATGTTCTACTCCTAAAAAGGTCTTTATATTTATTTTGTATAGATTTATACTATTTAACATGGCCAAATGTAAGCTACTTCAGGGTCATGGACTATTTTGTTTTTCTTTGTTATCATTAGTACTTACCACAGTGCCCGACATGTAATAAACACGTAAAAATGCATGAAGAATAGATTATATAAATGCATGTAATCTGGAGATGGAATGAAGAATTCAGAGAAGAGCTAGCAGTCTAGTATGGCTGTAAACTAGAGTACATTAAGGGGAGTAATGTGATATTGGGCTAAAAAGATAAAAGCTGGGCTCATATTGTACAGGGCCTTAAAAGCTGGCCTGAGGAGCTTACATTTATATCTTGGAGGAAAAGACTTGCAGTCAATGATTGTTTGTGACACAGTCACATTTGTTTTGGAAAAATCAATTTGGCAGTTATGTTGAAAACAGACAGGACTTCAAAGAGAAAGACTAGAAGAAGGGAGACTAGTTAGTTGTCTACTACAACAGTTCAAGTAAGAGGTGAAATAAACTTGTACCAGGGTTGTGGCCATTTGAGTAGAGAGAAGACGGAAGATGTGAAAGCTGTTGTGGAATAGTCACAGAAACACAGAAGGTGAGAGTTGGAAGGAAATTCAGAGATCATCTAGTCCAATCCATAATGAAAAGGAATCTCTCCTGAAAAACACACGAGTGGTCATTCAGCTTTTGCTTGAAAAAGCTTCTGCTGGGGGGAGGAGCCAGGATGGCGGAGTAGAAAGATTCACATATGCTAGCTCCTAACCCACAGCCCATAAAATACCTATAAAGAAGAACTCCCAACAAATTCTGGAGCAGTGTAAGCCACACATCAAAGGAGTGGAGGAGATTTCTGTTCCAGAGAGTCCTGAAAAACCAACACCAAAGGTTTGGTGCACTGGACCCAGAGCAGAGCTCAGTCCTGCCTTGGCCTCACTGCACCAAGAGGAGTAGATCCAAGCAGGCTTCAGGGATGGTACTCCAGCAGTCCGAGCAGGTTCCTCTACCCACTGACTGCCAAAGGTCAGTGACAGAGCCTGTTTGGCTGGCAGAGAGGGGAGCAGGGTATCTCCATAACTCAAGCCCCCTTGGGAGGCAGCAGCAGACAGGGGCTCCCAAAGCAGGCAGGAGCTTGGATCCATTGTTGAAGGTCTCTGCATAAACCCCCTGAGGGAACTGAGCCCCTGGTGGTGGCCCTGCCCCCACCTGAGCAGCTGAACTTAATCTCACACTGAATAGCAGCCCCACCCCCACTAAAAGCCCTGAGGCTGTGAAGCGGTATTTGAATCTCAGACCCCAAGCGCTAGCTGGGTGGATCTGGAGGTAAGGCGGGGGTGGAGAGGAATCTCAGAAGTCAAGTAACTGGCTGGGAAAATGCCCAGAAAAGGAAAAAAAAAAATAAGACCATAGAAGGTTACTTTCTGGGTGACCAGATATCTCCTCCCATCTTGTTGGATGAGGAAGAACATCAGGGAAAGACACAGAAGTCAAGGCCTCTGTATCCCAAACATCCAAAATAAATATTCAATGGCCTCAGGCCATGGAAAAAGGGATTTTGAAAATCAAGTGAGAGAGGGAGGAAAAAATGGGAAGAGAAATGAGAGAGATGCAACAAAAGCATGAAAAGCAGGTCAACACCTTGCTAAAGGAGATCCAAAAAAATGCTGAAGAAAATAACACCTTGAAAAATAGGCTAACTCAATTGGCAAAAGGGGTTCAAAAAGCCAAACAGGAGAAGAATGCTTTCAAAAGCAGAATTAGCCAAGTGAAAAAAAGAGGTTCAAAAGCTCACTGAAGAAAATAGTTCTCTCAAAATTAGAGTGGAACAGATGGAGGCTAATGACTTTCTGAGAAACCAAGAAATCACAAAACAAAACCAAAAGAATGAAAAAAATGGAAGATAATGTGAAATATCTCATTGGAAAAACAACTGACCTGGAAAATA
>CM053769.1:301898954-301923741 GCA_028658325.1 Potorous gilbertii | reverse complement strand
AATGGCGAGAGAGAAATGTATTGGGAGGAGAGAGGGAGAAATGGAATGGGGCAAATTACCTCTCATAGAAGAAGCAGGCAGGAGATTTTTTAGTGGAGGGAAAAGGAAGGGAGCTGAGAGAAAAACATGAAGTTTACTCTCATCACATTTGACTAAAGGAAGGAATAAAATGCACACTCATTTTGGTATGAAAACCTATCTTACAATACAGGAAAGTGGAGGAGAAGGGGATAAGCAGGGTAGGGGGGATGGTGGAAGGGAGGGCAATGGGAGGAGGGATTTGTAATTAACACTCTTGGGGAGGGACAGGATCCAGAATAGAAGCAATGAGCGGCAGGATAGAATGGAGGGAAATATAGTCTTACACAACACGACTATTATGGAAGTCATTTAAAAAACTACAAAGATATGACCTATATTGAATTGCCTGCTTTCCCAAAGGGAATGGGTGGGGAGGGAAGGATGGGGAGAAGTTGGAACTCAAGGCTTTAGGAACAACTGTGGAGTACTGTTCTTGCTACTAGGAAATAAGACATACAGGTAATGGAGAATAGAAAGTTATCTGGCCCTACAGGACAAAAGAGAAGATGGGGACAAGGGAAGGGAAGGATGATAGAAGACAGGGCAGATTGGTGATAGGGGAAATGAGAATGCTTGGTATATTGGGGTGGGGGAGGGGACAAATGTGGAGAAAATTTGGAACCCAAAATTTTGTGGAAATGAATGTAAAAAGTTAAATAAAGAAATTTAACTAAATAAATAAATAAGAAAAAGCTTTTGCTTCCTCCAAAGAGGAAGAACTGACCAAATCTTAAGCAGACTATTTCACCTTTGGACATCTCTAAATGTGGACAATTCTTGCTTTACAGAACAAATTTAATCCCTTCCTCTACCTCAAAATCCTTCAAATGCTTGAAGAGAGCTATTGTCTCCTCTGAGTTAAAGTAGTAGATAAGCAAGAAAATAAAGTAACTAAAATTGTAATTTAATAATGTATAGTGATTATGGAGTACTTAAGTTCAATCAATCTAGTCAGCTACAGTTGGTGGGATGTAGGGGATGAGGAAGAAGGAAAAAATCAAGGATGACTGCAAACAGACTCTGGCTGACTAAAGTATAGAGGTACTCTCAACAGGAAAAAAGAAATTTGTAGGAGAGTCAGATATAGAAAAGATGATAATTAATTCTACTTTGGACATGTTGAATTTGAGATTTCTTTGGGACATCCAGGTAGAAATGTCAAGAAGGCAGCTGGCAGTGAAGGTTTAGAATTCATGAAGAAGGAGCAGAGTTGAATATGTAGAACCTCAGAAGTCATCTAACCTAACCCCCTAATTTTATAGATGAGGAAAGTGAGGATCACAGAAGTTAAATTACTTGCCAATAGTCATGCAACTAGCAATTGTCAGAAGCAGAATTTGAACCCTCTCTCTTCCTAACTAGGTCTGATAACTCTATTCACTAGGCTACACTTCACTGCTGTTGTATAAAGATACTTTCATCTCCTTACTCTACTGAAGTATTTTCTTCCTGGAACAAGTCTGCTGTGCTTGTAATATTAACCTGGTCTTATGCTCAGAGAAGCAAGGAAATGTAATAAATTAAAATAATAATTTAATAGTTTATACTGGTTTTAGAATACTTAAATGTAATGTTCTTCCTTGGCACACACACATAAATATTACTCACAATCCTCTCAGGAGCCATGTTCAGTGAATCTCGAGGACAAAAGTCTGAAGTACTTGGGTTCAGAATTACCCTGGCCAGTGGAATCAGTGAATTCCGCCCCAAAAGAGATAAGGCTTTCAACTTGCGTTGTGTAGTCACCAAAGAACTGATCACAATACAGTCTATTGATTCATTTATGTGGAATGACAAATTGCCTTGAGTCTGGATGGAAAGGCAACCCTCAAATTGTGAATTATGCCCTATTATTGGGAGAAAGAAAATGTATATAGTATTAAAAATGGATGCAATCTAACTAAATAGGACTTTCAGAATTAAACTTAACAAAATTAATTTTCTGTATGCTGTCTTACTTTCTAGTAGACTACTTTTTTACACAAAGTAAATAGTAACTTGATTCCGTAAAGCTATATCTGTTAGTAAATTTAATTTGGCTTTTAAAAGCAAATGCAAAACAAAGAATATTAAGAATACAGAGAAGCATAGGATGATTTACATGAAGAGATATAAAGTGAAGCAAAACCAGTAAAGAAATATACACAATTAGTATACCAATGTAAACAGAAATAACAAATAAAAAGAAAATGAATGTTGTATAACTGTGATGACCAAGATTGGCCCCCAAAGAAGAGATGATGAGAAAAATGAACCTCCCTTCCCTTCTTTGCTAAGGTGAGAGACAATGGATAAGGGAAACTGCATATGCTGTCAGACTCAAATAATGTTGGTTAATTTTGCTGAACTGCTTTTCCCCTCTTTCGTTATTCTATGCAACAAATACACTTGGAAATGAGGGCAATGTTTGTAAAAATACAAGATAGCAATAATTTTTTAAGAAGAAAGCAAATGCATCACTCTGAAAGCCTTGGAGTTTTAATTAAATCTGGTATTTCCTCTTGCAATTTTTCCAAATGCATTCTATACAAGCAATTACAGACCTAGGTTCTATACATTTTAATAAAAAACACTACTTATTAAAATGACAAAATACTGGATCAGATTATAGCATTGGAGAAGATCTTTAATAATCATCCAGACCAAATCCCTTGCTTTATAGGGAAACTAAGGCCCAGAAAATTCAAGTGATTTGCTTACAGTTACACAGGTAGTAAGCGGCAGAGCCAGGATACGAACCTAGGTCTTCTGACTCCAAATCCAGGGCTCTTTCCATTACACCGTGGAGCCCTGTAATCATTTCAAGGAAATAAAGCCCCACATGTCTATGAAAAGGCACATGGAAGAGACAAACTAAACTCTTATCTTTAAGTAGAAGAAGTTAAGGAAGCAATATACATAATATTATTAGGAGTCAGGGTCACCACAGCTACTTTAAAGCACAGAAACACTTTCAACTACTTTACAGATTTTGAATTATGAATTTAGAAATCTTAGCGATAAGTCATATGACTTAATGAAAGACTGAAAATCAACTTACAACTAAATATATTATTTTAAAAACAAAGAATTCCAAAGATGACAGCAATAAGCAGCATGAGCGTATTACAAAAGAAAGGAAACTCAAGCTTTAAAATTAGAAAAATTAATGCTAGGCCTAAATTTATAAAATTATGAAAACTAGAAGTGACAAGTAAACAGAGTGATAAAGCAACATGTTCTTTAAATGGGCAATAAAAAGCTATGGCTTTATTCTTTGGCTGTAGTGTTTGGTTCACTTACTGACTGAAGAGCGCCGAAAATGAGACACATAACCACAATAATACACGTGCTGATCTTTCATCTCACTTTCTTCTGTAGTTATTTTTCCATTTAATTTTTTAGGAACCAAAAATACCAAATCATTTTCCTTTGGATGCACCTGTTTAGCCATATCACACTCCGGAAGATGAACTACAGAAAAATTAAATCAGAAAAAAAATTACATGCTTATTTAAAATTTATGTTTACTATAGTCATAGGTAGTAATAGAAATATTTTAAGGGGCTGTTAAGTTAGCAAAATTCAAACCTTGTTACTATGACAAACTGAGTATATCTTTAAACCACTCATACTATAAAAATGTACTAATAATTCCTTTACCAAGGAAAGGAATATGCAATCTTGAATGTTATCATAAAAGTGCCATTGATTTTTTTCTTACTATCAATACAAAACTGAATAATTATCAATTTAAATTCATTGTTAGATAATAATATCTATATATATAGATAACATATAAAATGTAGATAAAATAGATAATATATATGTAAAATAATATCTAGCTAATTTGCAAAAAATATTAATTTGAGGTGAATATATTTTTAAAAAATCAAGTGAGTCTTACTTATTCTTTCTTATATAAAAAAATTTAAGAGATGAACATTCCACTGAATTCTTAATGCTTTACATCTATAAAAAGTCAATCAGGCTCCTTTCAGGCTAGTGCTGAAGGCAAATGACACAGGCGGCTTCCCTCTGGTTATCATCTCATGTTTTTATGAACACTGCTCTGACTCACTGAAATTGTTTCTCTGGACCCCTTTCCCCTTCCTGGCCTCTATGCTACTATTTCCATAGTTATTCAGAAGGAACTATGAGGCCCCTAAGAGAATGCATGTTTGCTATTAACAGTGGAATGGCCATCAGTATTTAACATTAACAACATTTTTATAAGTGGATACAAATTCAGCCTGACAGATTTTCTTTTAAAAGAGAAACATCCAAAAGACAAATATCCCTATTTTATTACGGAAAAACCAGAGTACCTGGATCTATTTCTCAAAACTTTAAAAATGGAAAAAAGAATTACCCACGAACTGCCCACAATTTATATCACCAGGAGAAAAGCTTCGTAAATGGAGCTCATAGGCAGTCTCTTTATTTGGGTTGTCAATCCATTCTTGGGCCACCTAAACACAGAAAGTGGCAAATTAAGAAAGCTAAAACATTTTAGGAAGCCATTCTTTAAAATATAATTTTAAAAACCACATTATATATCTCAGCAATAATTCATAATTAGAATATCCAGATCTCAAAATAAGTGAATTAGAGCCATATTACTCATGTTAAGGGACACACCCTTCCCTTTCCATTAATAGCAAATGTACTTTGTTGAGGAGCTTACTGGGACATATATTGTATCAAAACAAAATTTACCAATGAACTTTAAATGGAGGAAAAACACATTGTCTGAATCCTATAATTTGCTCAATTCAAGTGCTTGAAATATACAAATAGCTCACATTTATATGAAATTTTAGAGTTAAAAGTTTCATTTATCTCAGCTGAGCTATCATGTCTTTCAGAAAGTTTCTATTCTATCTTTAAAGAGCTATATTTTGTCCCATATGTTTTAATCTGCAAAGTACTTCAAATCCTTTTGGAAACAGGCATGGTGGAAATCTCAAGTGCATCTAAAATCTGAATCTAGAGGACAATTGAAGCAAAACATTTGAATGATGTACCTTGATTACAGAATTAGACATTTTAAAAGTTATTGCAGAAATCCATTCATATCTGCTACAAGAATGTGTTGTTTTTTTTTTATCATTTCTCAATGTGTGAGGTGGGTTGGAGACGGGGAAAAACTTTTCATTAAAAATTAATTTTAAAAATATGCTTTGTCAATCAGCAAAGACAGAAGAACGGCAAATTTCATAAATGCAAATATATATACTTACTGTTTCAAAAGTATTCAATATCAGCAAAGGGAGAAAAACACTTAGATAGTCTTGAGAGTCCTCAAATGTGACAGGAACAGGTTTTACGATGGACTGGTAAAGATCTGCTGGAGGCCCAAACTGATCAAAATTTACAAACATTTCATACTTCCATTTTAAGATCTCTTTAACAAAGCTATCAAATACAGATTGTCGCACAGGAAAATTTGCAACAGAGGAAGTTTGAAGAGTTTTCTTTTCAGGGACACTTGGTGGAGCAGGTCTGTTGAAGTTATTTGGAGAAGTCTGCATGTTCTGTGGTTGAAGAATGTTGGGCAAATTTTTCCCATCATCATTCAATACTGGCCTTTGAAATAATGGAGAAACTGGTTGCATTAATTTTGCTGTTGTTGTGGCTATCAAATTTGTTTGATTTTTTGGTGCTGCTGAGACTTTTAAACTATTTTCTATGGCTCTAGAAAGATGAGCATTTCGTGAATTATTACTTGAGCTAAAAATCTTCGTTGTAGACTTTACAGTTTTGTTAGACAGTGAAAGTGGCAAGCTTGGTTTAACAAAAACAGAGTTATCAGATACTTTAGCTTCAGAATGTAGAGAACAATATTCATCCAGATTTTCCACAATGTCAACACAATCTTTGTGCTTACACTTTATACCAGTAGCTCTGTCCTCAGTAAGGTTTTTAGAATTTTCCTCCATTTCTACTGTATCTTTTCCAATAGGACCTTCAAAGTCATGAAAACTCTCTACCTGTGAACTTAATTCCATATCTATGGGATCATGCTGTGTTAAAAACAAGTTATTTTCCTCTGTATTACTGTTAACATCAGAGTCTGACTCTCTAAAAATTGTTCCCTCAGAATGAAAACAAGGCAAGGGTGGGACACCTTCTGCTAAGTCACCTCCACCAGAAGGTGAGTTCGACAGATGACTTTTTGAAGTAGAGACAATGGTTTTATTTGTTTCTGCTCTAACATTTAATTCTGCACAACTATGTTTGGTAGAAAGACGTCTATCTTTAGTAACCTGTGATTTTGCTTTAACTGTTTCTGTCTCAGAAAATGAGCTTTTTCTTTGATGTTTTTTATCACTGCCTGAGGCCAACTTGTTTTTTTCTTTAAAATTGTCACTGGGTCCAGAAGATGCTTGAATAATAGCGTCAGAATTCTGGACTGATTTTGTAATTGCCTCTAGAGAAGAGTCTTTACCACAAGTGACAGAAAATCTTTGTTGATTTTTGTGGGACTTGGGTCTTATCTGTCTTAAAAACTGAAGATCTTGACATGCCAACATTTTCTTGTTATTTTTGACAACCAGAGTCTGAGGAGTAATTAACTTTGTCTTTTTCTTTTGCTGGGTATCAACTTCACCTGCAGTTTTTCCATGGTCACGCAACTTTACCACAAAATCTAAAGATCGCTGGGACAAGTCAAATGCTTTTCGAGGCCCCTTTTTCAAACCAAGTTTTTCTGCAGTTGAAGCTGGCTCAGGACACTGGCGAAATTTCTTTGGAGGAATCACAGCAGGCATTGTTCTACAAAGTATCTTTTTAGGACTAGTTTGATTCGTTCTTTTATTTTGCCTTCTTGAGGGATTAATATTGGTTTTCTTTGAATTTTTAGAAAGTGATGTTCTTCTGCTGAGTTTTGGACTGGAAAGAGACCAAGGAGAATACTGTTTACCTGACTCTTCAGAGGAAACGTCAAAATTTAAATTGGGTGATGCTGAAAGAGTGGATGTAGATTCTTTCTCCTCCTTATCATCTACATGTTTAGTGTGCTCTTCAGTAAGATCCCCAGAAACACAAATATGAGGTTTGTCTACACTGGTTAAACATAATGACACATCTTCAGCAAGAAGTGCTTTAGATAGCTGTTTCTCACTCTTCGGTTCAATCTGAAATTTTTCATTTGTTAAAACATTGCACTGTGAGTCTAAATGTTCTTCAAGAGTTTTTGCTACCTTCTGAATAACTTCATCCGATATATAATCTGTATCATAACCCCAGTCATTTGTCTGGTCATCTATAGCACTCTCACTTGTTGAAGTGAAAAAAGAGTCTTGTTCTGGTTCACTTTCCTGAACAGAATTTTTGCTCTTTGGTTCAGAGTCTTGCCAAACAGAAAATACTTCATATGGTGTTTCAAACTCAAAAAATTGTGAATCAGATTCCTCATTCAGCAAAGGGGATTTTGTTTTCTCTTCTTTTTCTAGTTTCTTTTCCAAAGTGCTATCAGAAGTTGAAGAATACTCTTCTGAAAATTCTTTCTTAATAGTTACTTTACCTGTTTGAATTTGCTTCTGAAGATTTGGTCTTTCTTCATCATCATCATCATCATCATCAGAAATGATTATAACTTGATTTCTCATGGTCTCCCCAACAGAGGTTAATTGATTAATTTGGTTAACTGTACAATGTCTCACATTCTTCACTTTTCTCTGTAGCTGTGATGAACTTTCTTGAGTTGAATCTGAAGGTAAATTACGAGCGAGTGGATCGAGGTCTCTGTCTACTTGAGAATCAGTTGAAGAGCTAAACTTAAAATTCTGAGGAGGCCCTTCCCTTGCCAAGTTATGTGGAACATGAGCATTACCATCATTAATTTCCTCACAATCACTGTCCTTTGATTCTTGCCCATCTGTATCATGTGTAAGTTGACATTTCTTTTTCAACAAGATATTTCTAACTGTTTTAAGTGAAACCATATCATCATCATCACTATCACTTTCCTGTGATACATAATCTTTTTTATGAAATGTCAAGGGATCTAGCTGTCTATCATCGGATTTTTCCTTTTTAACCAATGAATTATCATTTCTTGATTCTTGCTCTTCATTTGTTGTATCTTCCGGAATAATACAAGATTCTGACTGTGCTTTCTGAACATCCACATCTTTGCATGGATTATGACTCTCCAAACTGGGTGAACTCTGCTTTGATTCTAAATTGTCAACACTGGTGACCATGGTGGTTTTTTGGTGTTCCTTCATTACCTGTAATAACTTCGCACATAATTCATCTTTCTGTGCTTTAGTCCTAAACTTTGAATTCCTACAGCCAGAATCATTCTTTGAATGGATGTCATCACTTGAGACTGATAAATTTTGGGGAGAAGCAGATCTAGAGTCAGTAGTCTTCAAACATGTCTGAATATTTGTTCCATCATATTCCCCTTCCACTGAATTATTTTTTGAAGCCAAATTCTGTTGTGTACTTGTGGAGTTGCTCTCTTCAGTACCCTTCTGTTTTTCCATATTATCTAAAATTTCATGATTATGAGATCTGTTAGTATCAGGGGTTTTTTCCTGCATTAAGCATGATGATCTATTTGAAAAATGGTCATCTAGTTTTGACTCCTTTAAGTATGTTTGCCTATTTTCCTCCTCCCAACTGTAATTTCTTCTTAGAGATGGACCCACTTGTTCTTGATAGACATCAGATCTTGGTGATTCTTTAGAAAATGATGAACTAGAACTGTCTTGAGAACATGTATCCTTTTTTGATCTCTCCACAGCTGTATCACTTTCTTCTTTAACATAAATTGCAGGGGGGGTTTTACATGCTACAGTCCTATCCCCAAAAGTGCTACATGGTAATCCTTTGACTTTCTTGCTTTTAATGATTTGTTTCAAACATGTTTGTAATTCTAGGGTCTCCTGACTACTTAAATGCCAACCAAGGGACAAATTTCCCCTTAGACACAAGTTGAGTTTGTCTAAGAATTGTTTACAAAGAGTTTGCTGTCCAAGCTGGCAACCTTCCCTAAGAAGACTTCGGATTAGCTGCACACAAGCAAGTTGTACAGAATTAGATGGAATCGGGTGCAAAGGCAAAGATGATATCACAGTTGCCCCTTTGGAGTAGCTTCCAGATGTCTTTTCAGCATTCCGTGCAAATGCTGTGGTAGGAAGTTTAGCACATTTCACTACTGCTTCTACCCACTGCTGAGAACTAACCCACAGCAAATGCAAACAGTTCTTATTTCTATGCAGTTCAATTACTGACACTAATATCAGAAGGAAAAACTCAGTAACTGTGTCACACACTGCTACTTTTTGGTTGAGGACATCTTTGACTTCCGAATATAGATGATGAATAACCTCCACTATGTATGCTACACCCAAATCCTTGAGATCCATGAGGGACTGAACAAATGGAATAAACCAAAGAAATGTGCTGTTATGAACACGCATGTCTTGTCCAATATCAGATTGAAGTACACTGGCTAATGTTTCCATCTCTTCATACATGTTAGGGCAATAATCAGGGCAAATAGCTGATCTCCATCCTGAATCCTAAGGTGAAAAAATACAACAATATTTAGTTCAAAATGAACTATTTAATATATAGCTTTCTAGTCTACAATTAAGTACTTTTACAGGTTAAAGATGAAAGTATTAAACAAGACATATTGCCAAACTTTTGTAATATCTATGTTGTTAAATTATTTTAAAATATAAAAGTAGGTGAGTAGAAACAAGCTGGAATTTAGTACGAAGGTAATCTGAAAAGATACATTTCTGTAACTCTCTAAATTCAGCTACACTAAAAACTACTGAGTTTTTTCAGTCCATTGCTTTCCCCCTCAGTCAGTTTCTATCTCCTTCTAGGCCTGTCCTCTTCTTCTACCTACCCCCAAAACTTTGTAGTTTTGTCTTCTGTAAGTTCACTTATGCAACTGTACTGGTGTAGTTAGTATGCTGAAAGATGGCCAGGACATTGCAAACAATTTCAGTTTTGAGATGCTGAATGGTGTAAAAAATTGTATTAGACTGTAAAATCTGAATTTAGTCCTACATTGGCTACTTAGTAGTTGCTTGATCTTAGGCAAATCACTTAACCTCCACTGAGTTTCCTCAGTTGCTTCATTTGTAAAATGAGGATAAAAATTATGCCCCCACTGGGTTGTAATGAATATCAAGTAAGATAAAGGGAAAATAATTGTAAATGGTAAAAGAGTATAAAATCGTATGATATTAACAAATGAATCAAGTTAAAGTCACAAAAAGCTGCTAATTGGGTCTGTGACAAATTTATGTTATTTAATTTCAAATAGGCCTTCAATAAAATCAAAGGCAATTGTTTAACATTCCTTACCACAAGGACTTTCTACACCTTCTCTTTTCTCTTTTTAAGACACTCACTTCAATCAGTCAATACATAAGCATTTATTATGTGCCAGGCACTGTGCTAAGTAGTAGGAATATCAAAAAAAAAAAAAAAAAAGGTTCCTTCTCTTAAGGAGCTTTCAGTCTAACATGCAAACAGTAGTACATAAATAAGATGTGTATATATATATATATATATATATATATATATATATATATATATATATATATATATATATATATATATACACACACACACACACACATAGGATACACTGGGGAAGCATTAGCACTAAAGGAAAGCTATAAAGGTTTCTTAAAGAAGGTAGGATTTTAGTTGGGACTGAAGGAAGCCAGGGAAGCCAGGAGATGGAGATGAAGATGGAGAGTGTTCCACGTATCTGAAAAATAAAAATTCAAACCTAAAATAAAAGGCTGGAGTAAAATCTATCATTCTTTAGCTGAACTCAAAAAGAAGGGGTAGCAACCATAATTTCAGTCAAGGTAAAAACAAAAATGGCTTAATTTAAAGAGAAAAACAGGGAAACTACATTAAGTTGTGTCAATGTATTTGGAGATACCCTATTTCCCAAGCTAAGGCCTAGTAAGTAGGCTATGCTCCCTGAGCTTGGCATAACAACAATCCTTTGTTGATAATCTCACCCTTTGGCAAACTGTATTGCTTTGACCAGCATCAGGTGTTCACTGCTCCCTATTTCCCAGGGACCTTAGGAGCCATTCATCACAAATTTTAATAGGCTCACAATCCCTGTTTCTTGTAACAGCTAAATTAACTGAATCAAACACTCCTGTTCCTATCATGCTAAATCTGGTTCTATTTGTGTTTGTAAGACAATCAATTTGGAGACTATTCCCATAGGATCCAGGAATGCCTACATCGTTCATGCATGAGCCTGTCATGGGAACAGTTAAGAATAATTATGTTATGTTCCAGCCCAATTATGTATATAAAGCACTGCCTTTTGCTCCAGCACGATAAGTCCTGCTCTTCAGGAGGATTTCCACCTGCAACTGTTTCCTCATGTGGAAATTAAACTTCTGTTTGTGTCCTGACTCTCCTGTCTCTAGCCTGCTCTGTTCAGCTCTGTTTAGTCACCCACAGGTTAGAGGTCAGTTCCAGTCTGGCTGACAGTTGAAAAGTATTTTAAAAAATATCAATACTTCATTATATATGTACCAAATGGCATAGCATTTGAGTATTTAGTACTAAAGCAAATGCTAAACAAGTTACAGGGAGAAACTGTCAGTAGAACCATGATAATTGGAGATCTAAATTTATCCACTTCAAACCTAGAATAATAAATAAATAAAATAAAAAAGGAAAAAGTTAAGGATCTGAAGAGAATTTCAGAAGTTAGATTTAATAAGCCTCTGGTGATTAATGAATGGAAATAAAAAGCACTATCTGTTTCTCAGTTATACACAGCACCTTTACAAAGGTCAACTATACATAAGGGCATAAAACCTCATAAATAAATGCATAGAAGTAGAAATACTAAGCATATTTTTATTTTATATATATATATATATATATATATATATATATATATTCATTTATAGTTGTATGTTTGTCCTTCGTTGCCGAAGAAGACCATGCCATC
This sequence comes from Potorous gilbertii, assembly GCA_028658325.1. Taxonomy (NCBI): domain Eukaryota; kingdom Metazoa; phylum Chordata; class Mammalia; order Diprotodontia; family Potoroidae; genus Potorous; species Potorous gilbertii. The sequence goes on along the minus strand of CM053769.1, from coordinate 301,911,707 downwards.
AGAGAAATAATGACATGACTTGCACTTGACTTTGAGTGAGGGAGGACTGTGCAGATCACCAGTCTCACTTCTCCTCCAGAGCCATCTGAATCCAGTGACCAAATATTCATCAGGATGACTGGAGATGACCCAGGATGAGGTAACTGGGGTTAAGTGAACTTGCCCAAGGTCACACAGCTAGAGTCAAGTGTCTGAGGTGAGATTTGAACTCAGGTCCTCCTGACTCCTGCACTGGTGCTTTATCCACTGCACCACCCAGATGCCCCTCATTTATAGTTAGTAAAAGGGTGAAGGATTAAAAATTAACTGGAGACTAAATAACACAATCGTAAAAAATTAGTCAAAGAACAAACCACAGAAACAATAGATAATTTCTTTGAAGATCATGACAATAATGAGACAACATAAAATTTGGGGGATACAACATAAGCAGTCTCTTAAGGGAAAGTTTTATCTCTAAATACTTTAATCAACAAAAAAGAGAACACAAATCAGTGAACTGAGCATGCAAAAAAATAGAAAATTAATAAATTATATTATTTATAATATATTGAATAATAAATTCAATTAAAAACTAAGATAATCTGAATATCAGAGAACAACAAAATTCAAAGCAAAAACAAAAAGCCCCACTGAATTAACAAAACTACAAGTTGACTTTAAATAAAGAAAAAATATCATTAGCTAATTTGATTTTTTAGAAAAGAGGAAAACCAAATTGCCAGCATCTACAATTAAAAAGTGAAGAAAATTATTAGAAACAATTTGTCCCATTTCTTTACCAATAAAATCAACAACTTAAATGAGATAGATGAATATATTTAAAAACACAAGATACTCAGATAAACAGACTAAGAAATAGAGAATTTAATAACAGTTGTGAGGTGGGGGGAAACTATCAAGCTAGCCATAAATAGGCTACTAAAGGAGGAAATTACAGAAACAGAAAAATTTATAAACAAATGTCATCATTCTAAGAACAATTAATTCAAATATTACATAAACAATTTTAAAAAAATGGAGAATGGGTCCTACCAAATTTCTTCTATAATATAAATATTGTCTTGATAACTAAATCAGGGAGTCAAAACAAAGAAAATGATACACCAATACTCCCAGTGAATACTAACACAAAAATTTTAAATAAATTATTAACAAAGATGCTCTGGCAAAGGTTCTCTTAATCTGAGGTCTGTGGATAGAATTTCAATTTATTTGTTTTGCTTTGTAACTGTAATGTATCTTATTTTGTGCATTTTAAAGCATCATTCTGAGGTGAGCCCTTTAGCTTCACCAGATAGACAAAGGAGTTTAAGACATAAAAAAGATTAAGAACTCCTGAACCACAGCAACACTTTTTATCATACTTGTAGGATAATAAAAAAATCCCTTAAAAATCATGAATATTTCTGATAACAAAAAAAAAATCCATCAGAAAAAGAGAGAATAAGAAATTCTACTTGAAATAACTCCAAAAAAATATAAACTACTTGGGAATATACCTGCCAAGACACATATAGGAACTATACAACTACAGAACATTTTTTACACAAATCAAGATAGATCTATATAACTGGAGAAATATTAATTGTTCATGAGCAAGGCGAACTAATATAATAAAAACAGTTCTACCTAAATTACTTTAGCTCATTTTGTGTCATAGCAAACTACCAAAAGACTATTTCGTAGGGCTAGAAAAATTTATTAAAAAGAATCTCAAAACAGTAATGAAAAATAATGAAATAATGAAAAAATAATTGATAAAGTATCATTTTTCAAATTATATGACAAAGCAATAATCATCAAAATCATCTTGTACCAGTTAAGAAAGAGAGGCCCTAATCACTGGAACAGATCAGGCTCACAACATTCAGAAACAAATTAATACAACACAAACACACTTAGATTTTTGCAAAAATTTGCTGTATGACAAAAACTGCTAAGAAAAGTGGAAAGCAATTTGTTAGAAACTAGACTTAGGTCAATATGTTATACTATGTATCAAGATAAAAAGAGTTAAATTACAAACCAGGAAGCAAAGGAAGAAATCAATTTTCAGATCTATGGACAGGGGAACAACTCATGACCACACATGAAGTAGAGAAGATCACAGAATACAAAATGCACTTTTTTTAATCATATAAAATTTAAAATGTTGGCGCACACACACACACACACACACACACACACACACACACACCACCACCACCACCACCAAATGCCTACAATTAACAGTGAAGCAGATACAGAATGTCTGTAGCAAGTTTCTCTCATAAAGGTCTCATTTCCAAGATACACGAGGAATTGATTTAAATTTATAAGAATAGGAGCCATTCCCTAGTGATAAATGGTAAAAGGATATGAGTAGGCAGTTTCCAAGCTATTAACAACTATGTAAAAAGTGCTCCAAATCACTAATAACTACAGAAGTGCAATGTTAAAGCAGTTCAAAGTTTCAGCCTCATGTGCATCAGACTGGCAAAGCAGATAAAAAAGGGACAATGACACAGAGTGGAAAGGCTTAGACAAAACAGGCAAATCAATGCCCCGTCAGTCCAGCTACGAACTGGTTCAGCCATCTTTGGAAGCAATTTAGAACGATGTCCACAAAGTCAATAAAACCGTGCACACCCTTTGACCCAGTGACACCACTACTAAGCAAATATTCCAAAGAAATTAAAAATAGAAAGGACCCATATGTGAATAAAAATATTTATAACAGCTTTCTGTAGTGGTAAAAAATTAGAAATTAAGGGGAGCACAATGGAATACACCACTGTACAGTAAGAAATGGTGGAAGTTTTCAAAGAAAATTGGGAAGACTTATAGGAACTGATAGAAAATAAAGTAAGCAGAACTGGGAAAACAATTTATACATTTGTAACAACATTATAAAAACAAACAATTCTGAAAGCCTTAAGAAGTCTGATCAGCACCATAACCAACCAAAATTCCAGATGAAGAATGCTACCCACCTTCTGATGGAGGTGATGGACTCAAGAGTACAGAATAAGACATAGGTGTTTTTGGATATGGCCAGTGTGGGATTTGTTTTCCTGGACTATGCATATTTGTTATGAGGGTTTTGTTTTTCTTTTTTTTTTTTCAAGGGAAAGGAGGGAGATGGGAGAGAAAGTAGATTTTGTTCATTGAAAAAAAGTTTTAAAAAACAACATGTCTGTTAGTAAAGTCAGAAAAGTAGTAAGCCAAATTATTATGCAAAACATTATTCAACTGTAATCCTAACTTCCTTAGAATAAAAAGTCAATACAATTTCATTAATTTTTTCAAAACAAAAATAAGTTTTTTATACCTTTTTGGTCTTTTCGGGATTATAATTGTACACAATCTGGCTGCAAGTCACCATTTCCTCCAAATCTGACTCAGGTTCTAACTTCATCCTTAAAACATTAAGAAATAAATGAAAGTACTTTGAATACAAAAACATGCTCCAAGAACAAAGGGATAATGTACTAGCACAAAGAGATTTTTAAATCAATCACAAGTATTTATTAAACACCTTCTATATGCCACAAATTGAACAGAAGTTAATGGAACTAACCTTGTGGAACTATTTCGTATATTTTGAATTTCTTTGTTGTAGCTCACATTGTTAATAATGGTCTGGAAGGCTTCAATGGGATCAATAAGTTGACCCCAGACTTTTGAGCCAAGGCGATCCAGAATCACCATGAAGCAGTGCAATGCTGGCCAGAAAGGATCTACGCTATCCTCTGAAATGTAAATTAACAACAGTTCAATAAGGGGAAGATCTGATAAAAACTGCTACTGACAACTATACATTTTCTGATTCCAAGTGTCATTGTTAAATGTATACAAAATCAAAGGCTTAGCAACAAGAAACTTAAAACATACTGGTTACTTCTAAAGAAACAGAAGATGTATTTTTTATATTCAAGGAAGGTCTATCAAAGTCCCTATAAACAATATATAATTATAGTGATATACAATTATGTCTTTTACAAAAGCGTTTTTCTCTTTTGGGAGAGAAAGGCTTTTTAAACAAACATACATTTCTGGACATGGATTAAGTATGTTTACTTGACTATGTTTTTGTTACAAAGTAGACTGATTCTGTCTTTTTGTTTTACTTTAATACTAGTAATACAGATACCAAAAAGAAGAAAAGAGGGTTATTTTAGCACTGTAAAAGATATACAGAAAAAAATAGGAGGCTCAGAAAAAGACACAGACTAGTAGGACAGCTATGCCATGTATAAATTTGTGCTTTCAGGTGTATTTTTTTGTTTTGATTTGCAAAGAATTGTTCATGTCTAATGATCCTTTGTCAAGTACAGAACTATAAAAAATTAAGATAAAAGTTTCTTTCTCCCTTTCCTTATGGTGTTGATCCCCCCTTCCCATGCTAGTCAGACATTGTCTTAATATCTTTCCAAAAGTTACTCAGATCACCATCACCAAATCTTGGCTTGACACTGAGCAGTAAAGGGAGAAAATAAAACTAGGCTTGTTCACAGTAATGCAAATTCTAGCATTGACATTAACCATTTATAAGTGTTTCTGCATCATAATGTGTCAAAGTATTCTGCCCAAGTAGTTTGTTACCATTTGATTGTTTTTCCATGGTATGAAGTATTGACTGCATAAAATCATTTTGCTTGTCTGAACCCAGCAATAAAGAATCCATAGCTTGCTCCTCAAGAATAGTTAGCAACATACAGATTCCTGAAAGACAATTTCATATTTCCCTGAAATCATTAGCTCCTTAAAGATGAACAGCAACATACAGAGTCATGAAATATAATTTACTGTTTCTCTGAAAAATTAAAATTAACAACATATTAAAAAGCATCCTGAGATATAGTTGGCCAAAGGAACTATTCAGCAGGGACTAAATGAATAATGCATGGCTGCTTTGAGTTCTTTAGACAAAGCTCAATCAAGAAACTATTTTTGGCCGTCTAAAACAAAGGCATTTCCACCTGACCCTTCTCAAATACTCTAAAGGCACTTGAAAGTTTAGGACAATCAATTTGATGATTCTCTCAAAAGAGAGAAATTATTGGTGAGTAGACAATCATCTCAGACATGATGTCATATGTTGAATGAATTTATCTCAGATGTACAATTTTAAAAAGTATTTTTCCTTTGTTTTCCCACTAGGAATACTCACAGAAGAAAAAAGGTGTTAAAGACCAAATATTATTAAAATACTTCTGTGGTAATAGAATTTTGATACATCAAAAATATTGCTTTAAATAAGAGGTCCATTGGTTAAATGTTTACAATATTTTAGTTACAAAGATTTAAACTTTTTTGTAATGGTATTTATAAATAAGCTTGAGTTGTGGAAAGAACTTTAAGAGTTCACAGAACTCCTCTTAAAAACTCTTGAAATTTAGGGCTTCCTAAAGTTATTTCAATGACAGAATAAGAACTAGGTAGCACCTGGGAAATACTAGCTAATAATCTTATAATCACATTACAAATGGAGAAGAATTCCCATGCAGGACACCTTTAAATCAACTGAGAAAATCCAACACAGTAAGAATAAAACTTACCTAACCAGTAGTTTTTGTAGTTGCTTACGTCATACATGTGAGATGGCAGAAGGACAAGTTTACCCTTCTCGAATTCTGAAGAAGTATAAATATCTGGACTTTCTAAAAGCCCCAATTCAATAACTCTAAACAAGCAAGTCAGTACTTCCTGTAAATCATAGTAATCATCTCTGTCTACCTTCCCCAAGTTTCTGGCTGTCAGAATAGCCCATCGTCGAACCTATATGAAAGAAAGAAAAAGCACATATTAAAAAGACCGAGAACTATGATGAGTAGTATTTTTAATTAAATCAAAGCTTAACTCTAAATTAAAGCCGTTGGCTAAAATAATAATACCAGAAAGAAGCTTATTATGAATTTCATTTTAAAATGGGAAATGTAATAAGAATGAATATTTTCTATGTTTCTATTTTTATATCTTTGTATAAATATCCATAAACTTTCAGTCTAAAATTTAAGAATTTTTTTAAAAAATGTTTTGAATTGTAAAATATATTTTCAAAACTAAAATCAAACAGTTCTCATAGAACAAGCTATAAACTGTGACTCAAAATTTATTTATACAACAATATCACATCATAAAAATATCAATTTGATTTAAACTGTATAGGTAATATTACTGATAGAAGGTTTTAGCAATGACAAAAACAATGTCTAAATATGCAATAAATATCACTTTACAGCTATAACACATTCAAAACTCACCATTTCATTGGGATGTACTAAGAACAAATAGATCCCTGGATGTTTGTCAAATACCTGAAAGGAGCAGTTAGCTTGCTCCATCCTACAAAGTGCTTCAACACATAATTCATCTAAAAAGAAAGAAAAATACAGTAAACGCAAGATGAAAATAGGTATCAGCTAAAATTAAAATAGCCTATTATGTTTACTTCAATAAGTTTGAGGGTAAATAAAAAGTCACATAAAGGATCATTAGATTACCATGAAAACTACAAGGAACAAGTTTTCTAATGAGTCACTTTCACTTTAATAGAAAAATCCAACTCAAAGCATTATGATATAATGGAAAGAGCTTGGGCAAAGACGACCTAAACTCTACTGTACGACCTTACATAAGTCATTTAACTATTCTGTGTCTCAATTTTCCTCATCTGTAAAACAAAGTTGAACTAGATGGTGTCAAAAATCCCTTCCAATCCTAGCGCTTCAATTTCTATTCAGTTATTAAGCACCTACCATATACTAGTTTCAGAGGCTACAATAACAAAAGTGACAGTCTCTACCCTGAAGGAACCTATATTTTATTGGAAAGAATCATCACGTACCCGTATACGTATGTATATGTAAAGCAAATACAAAGCAATTTTTTTGGGGGGGGGCATACAGAATATACAAAAAAACAGTGATTCTGAAAAGACTTTGTGTAGGAGGTGGTACTTTATCCTTGAAGTTAAGGATTTTAAGAGAAAAAGGACTGGAAATACAGACTTGAGAATCATCTATAATAAAGATAACTGAACCCATGGACATTGATGGCCTCACTAAGAGTAAAGAATTCAAGACAGATAACAGAAGAAAACTTAGAATAGAACTTTGTGGTAAAACTATACATGAGATATGGTACATATGATAATCCAACAAAGAAGAATGAAAAGGAACACTCAATCAGGGAGGAGCAGAACCAAGAAAGAGTAGTGTCAGGAAAATCCAAGGAGAAGGCTGAAGTGATAGACCAAATACTGTAAAGAGGGATACAGATGAAAACTGAAAAAGAGTCACTGAATTTAGCAATAGATTATTAGAATCCTTGGAAAGAGCAGTTAAGTGATAGGGTTTGAAAGACAGATCATAAAAGGCTGAAGAGTAGGAAATGAGCAAGTAGAAATAAGTATAGACTGCTCTTTTCCAGGAGTTTGGCTGTCAGAAGGCATGATAAAGCATGACAGTTTGAGGGGATAGCAGGTAAAGTAAAGGTTTTCAAGAGTGAGGAACAGCTTGATGTCAGGGAAGTGGATAGTGGACAAAAAATAATGAAAATTAGAGAGAGGAGACGATCAAAGGGACAAGCTCTCAAAAGGAGGTGAGAGCAAGTATGTAAGTAGAAGAACTGTTTTTGGTAAAGACAAAGGGGCAAGTATGTAAGTAGAAGAACTGTTTTTGGTAAAGACAAAGGGGCACTTCTTCAGAGACTGAAACAAAGGAAGAAAAATGAGGGGGTAACATTTAAAGAGTTCTGAGGTATGGCAGTGAAATAAAAAAGCAGCTCACAATGTAAGGTTCTATCTGAGGAGATAGTGCTGAGTAATGGTGGCAGAAGGAGGGTCTCACAGTGGAAGTAAAAAGCAAAAGGCATGCCTATTCCTTATTCTGGCCCAGTGAGAAGAGGGGCAAGAGAGGAAGAGAGGAGATACAGCTACTACTGATGAAGTTGTTAAAATCTTCTAGGAGGAGTCAGGTTTCCATGAAAATAAAGAACAACAATTCAACAGGTAACTGCCTACTACATGCCACCACATATCTTACAAAGTGCTGAGGACACAAAGACAAAAATGAAAAATCCCCAACTATTTAAGAAGTTTACATTCTGTAAAGAAAAAATAATAGGTATACATCTAAGTAGATAAAAAAACATAGGAACAAAGGATAGGGGTTATATTTGTGATTTCATTGGTATTAAGAACTCCCAGGTAAGAAAATTCTCTCTAAAGACACAAACATTTTTCAATTTATTTGTTTGTTTAGGAACATGGATAATGTGGAAATATATTTAGCATGACTTCATATATAATGGGCATCTTATTTCTTGCCTTCTCAATGTATGGAAGAAGAAGGAGAATGAGGGAAACAATTTGGAACTGAAAATAAAAATAAAACTTAAAGAAGGAAAAAGAAAGAAAGAAAGAAAGAAGGAAAGAAAGGAAGAAAGAAAATCCCCTCTACCAGTGCAAGTTGACACCTTTTTTTACTTTTGGCCTGAAAGAGTTGCCTAGAGCAGAGGTGTCAAACACACAAGCCACAACCCTCCCAAATATGATCCAAACCAGACTAAAATGTAATTAGGAAATATTTCATAAAATAAATTACTAAAACAAGAAATATATAAATGCGTGGTTTCTCAAGTCAATATGTGATCTTTATGTATAATTGAGTAGTTGTCATTTCAAAGTTTGACCCCAATGGCCTACAGGACCAAGAGATTAAGTAACTTGTCCAGAGGAGTAAGTCAATGATTCAAAGGTGGGAATTGAATCTAGGTCTTCCTGGCTTCAAGACTAGCTCTCTATTTTGCAACACTGTCTTATGTATGTAAAAAAATAAAAATAAAAAAAAATACACACACACACACACACACACACACACACACACAAAGAGTAAATACCAGATAATCTGGGGGGTCAGCAAAGACAATAACAACTGGGATGATCAGGCAAGGTCTTATGTAGGAGGAGGCACTTGAGTTGAGTTAGGGGTTCCAAGGCTCAGACATGAAGAGAGAGTACATTCCACACATGGGTGATAGCCTATGCACAAGCTTGAAAACGAAAGATGGAATATTATCTATGAGGGATAATAAATAAGCCATTTTGTCTGGCATACAGAGTATATGAAAGCAAATAATAAGTAAGAAGTCTGGGAAAATAAGCTAGATTTCGGTTTGTACAACGTTTTAAACGCCAAAGAGAGGAATTTGTATTTGATCACAGAGGAGACAGGGAGCCATTGCAGCTTCTTGGGGAGGGCAATGAGACTGTCAGAACTATGCTTTAGTAATATCACTTTGGCAGTGGAGAATGGATTGGAGAAGAAAGCCTGGAGGGAGGTGGAATAGAAGTGAAAGGGTCATAAATATAAAACTGGAAAGTTTTAGGCCATCCAGTCTAATGCCCTCATTTTAAAGATGAAGCCCAAGGAGGTAAAGTGCCTTGCCCAAGGTCACAAAGGGAGTGTCAGAGGTAGGATTTGAACAAAATTAAGAGACTGCTACAACAGTTCTGGCAAGAGATAATAAGTACTTGACCTAGAGTGGCTCCGTTTAGGAGCAAGCAGATAGGAGAAATGTTGTAAAAGCAGAACTGACACTGGTAACTAATAAGATATTGGGAGGGAGAGAGGGAAGGTGAGAGAAAAAGCAAGTCAAGGATGACTGAGATTGTAAACTTGGATGACTAGAAAGATGGTGAGTGTACTGTCAACAGAAATAGGAAAGAAAGGGAAATTGATTTAAAGAAAATATGAATTTTGTTTTAGACATGGAAGGAATGTGAAAGGAACAGGTCTGATCTGAGGAATGGTTTTGGATGACAGAATTGAGATTTCAGAGGCATGGTGGAAGGGAAGGGCAGAATGGAATAAGGTTCAAGAGGGGTAGGGCTGAAATGGATGAGGATAAGGGATGAGAGAGTAGAAACAAGGGAAGAAAATTTTCACTTAGGCAGCCTTTGGCTCTGAATCACTGAAATTCAGAGAAGAAAATGGTTTGCAAGCCACTGGAAAATGTAATGCCATAAGCTTCTCAATAAGGAACCCCTTCTACAGTAGCTCCTACCAAAGTCTTAGCTAGGATGAGGGATGAGGGTAGAGAGGAAAGAAGAATGTGAGGTTCTAGTCCTGAGCTGAGAATAGGTTTCTGGGCCCTCATTGGTTATGGTTCTATGATTCTAAGATACTCACTGACATGCTCATGTAAGAGCAGGTAAGGATATTTCAGTATTTCAAGAAGAGGAACTCGAAGCTTGCTTTCAAAGTCTTGGCCAGTAAAACCAAACAGTTGTGTTTCGCCATTGTCATCGACTATAAATAGTTCGTCATCTTCTTCAATTTCACTTTTCATAGATTTTTCAAAGTGATTTATGAGACGGGTGGTTTCAAATTCCCATAAGATCTATCAGAAGAAAAAAGGCAGAACTATTAATTAAAAACCTTGTATATGGTAATCTATAGAGAACTTGTCAGGAACTAGAAATTTAGAAGTTTAAAAGAGACTATGTAATAAACTACTGTTAAAACTTTTTAAAAGAAATCTCTGGGTCAGATAAAAAAATGCTGTTTTGTTTAAAAGTATAAATCATATAGAGAAGGGTTAGCTTTGGAAGACACTAAAAGCAATTAAAATTAATACTTTTTTCTTTTCTCAGAATTCCCTTTCACAGTTTAATTCAGTAACCTTGGCTTGAATCTAGTCAATTCTTGTTTTGACCCAGTGACACTACTGCAAAAGCAATTCAGTTCTCTGAACTCACTATATTTGTAAACTGAAGGAAATAATAAATAATCATTAACTAACTCATCATGCTGTCAGGAAAGGAGAACAGCAGAAAAGAGTCAACTATTATTCTTAAAACTGAAAATGTTGGTTAGCTCCAAAATTAGGACTCTTCATAAAGACAGAACAAATATTCTAAGAACAACAGTCTTAGCACTGATGTCCTCCGCTAAATATTTTACAGGCCAGTTTCCCACTTCTTACCAAGCACATCTGGCTGCAAATCTAAAACTTTATGGTTACACACTAAGCTTCTTTGATGAGAAAACACTGCTGCCCCTGGAAGTTTACTTGATTTTCCAAAATATTTCAAAATGAACTGTTTATGAAAAGAAAATTACAAGTCACCTAACTACAAGTCAGCACTCACATCCATTTAATATAGAAAAAAAAGAAAATGCTCTTGTTCAACCAACTGATCTTATTACAACACACATAAGGAAACTCTCTCATGTTTTTTTGTTTTCCTGTAGGCTAATCTTCAGATTAGGACTTTCCAGCCCCCAGATTCTAAATTACTATCCATTAGTAAATCTTCGGGTAATGTGAATAAGGTTCACTCTCTTCCCTATGCTCAAACTCTAAATAATCTACTTTTTCCTTATTTTAGTTAATATTGTAGGCTCATTCTGATTACCTGATGCAAGGAAGGCAGTTTATCTCTTGCTTTATGGTATTCAGCCACACACTCCAAGCAGTAACAAAGGTCTTCATTAGCTGTGGGCACTTCACAAGGAAGTGTCCCAAAAGCATAACACTTCAGGAAGTCAACAGTGGACTCGCCACCTGGTGTACACCAGCGACATGTGCTCATTCTGTACCTAAAGTCAGGAAAAATAAAAAATATAAATATTGAAGAAAAATAGTACTAAGAAAAATTCAAGGCATATTTTATACACACACACACACACACACACACACACACACACACACACACGTATATATTATAAACTGCATATCACCAACCCTTTGATTTAAAATATTTGTTCCCCACTGCTAAAATCAAGTTTACTCAAATTCATTATACAACTTTACAACTGTACTATTCTTTTATGTTAGGAAAACCCAGTCTCGACCAGAGAAGACTGAAAGGCTATGAAATGTAAGAAATTCACAAGAAACATTTATATAATTCTGTAATTACTTTCAGGTTATTATTTTATAGGTAAAGAAACTGTGGCTCAGAAAGGTAAAGTGGCTTGTCCAAAGTCACATGGCTATTAAGTGGTAGAATCTAAGTCCAATACTCTTCAGACTGTACTTTGTTGCTTTTCAAACTGCCTCAAACTCTGTACCACAATCCCAAAGCCCAATTAAATGTACATTTATTTGAAAGAGAGTATTCATATCAGAAAAACAAAGAAGATGATGAATACATATTTTCTAGCTTACAACATACAAATGAACTAATCCATCACAATCAATACAGAAAGACAAGTAGGCAGGCAGGTAAGTAGATAACTTCTTTGAGCTGGGTCCAGAATTGAAAGAGAGAAGAATGGCTAGGTCAAATTTTCATATTTTAGAAATTAAATATTTTTAACGATCCCAAGACTTGTCTAGCTACAAAAGCCCAGAATTTTTAGAAACTAATATTTTTACAATGACCCCATAATGCAAGAAAAAATTATGACTTCCTACGTACAAGAAGTAACATTTAAGGCACAGAACTGTAAAGGGATGTAGGCTGATCATACAGTGAAAAGATAGCAAATGGAAGCCCTAGTACTACACTAGCACCCCTGACATATTAAGATAATCAGAGAAAGGTCTCCAATATATGGATCTTTTATGGAGAACTGGAAACAAAATCACATGGGTAATGGTTAAAAAATTATATTTATGGGGGGGCGGAGCCAAGATGGCGGAGTAGAAAGACTCACCTATGCTAGGTCCGAACCCACAGCCCATAGATTTCCTGTAAAAAGAACTCCTGACAAATTCTGGAACAGTGGAAGCCGCGCAGAAACACAGTGAAGGAGA
>CM053769.1:301878429-301898454 GCA_028658325.1 Potorous gilbertii | reverse complement strand
GATCTATTTTGTAGGACCTTTGGGGAGGAACTTTGACCTGCTTCCAAAACTTTGTAAATACTAACTTTTGTTTTTATATATCATCACTTTCACTTGTCAATGTCATCCATGTGACCAAGCAAAACTGACACTTTAAGGAAGTCTGAAAGTACACAGAAGTGTTTCATTTCCATAATTTCTTCCAAAAAAGATAAGGAGGTATATTTTCTCATCTGTAGGACAAATTTTCACCATTATAACATGATGGGTGAGAGGTTTTTTAAAAAAAAATTTACCATTTGTTCTAACAGTCATTGTGCATAAATATAATTTTTTAACCATTACCCATGTGATTTTGTTTCCAGTTCTTTTACAATAGAAAGGGCAATAACAATAATGCTAGCATTTATAAAGCATTTATCAGACTTACAAAGTGCCTCATTTCATTTTACCACAGCAATCCTGGGAAGTAAATACTTTATTTAGTTTATGTGGAACCTTTCATTTCTATTTTTTATCTAATTTGGCTATGTTCCCAGTACTGGAATTCCATAGATCATGCCTGAACCTCCAGGTATAGACATTTCAGGCATTTTTTTTTTTAAATTGTGCTTCCAAATTGCTTTCCAGAATGGTTGGACCACTTTAGAGTTAAGCCAACAGTGTAGTAGCGTGTCTTTCCATACCCTCTGCAACACTATTTTCACCATTTGTCATTGTAATTTACTAAGGATGAGGTAAAACCTCAGAGTTGTTTGGATTTCCTTTACTATTATTAGTGATTTGGAAGTTTTTAATACAGTTGTTAATGTTTTATAGTTCTTTTTTTGAGAACATTTTGTTTATATCCTTTGACTACTTGTCCATTTGGTATTGCTCTTGATCTTAATATGTTTGTGTTACTTTCTTACATATTTTCCCTCTAACTTTTACCAGATATTTGATACAAAGATTTTTACCCATTATTGCTTCTTTTTACTGCTTGCATTGATTCTGTCACTGCAAAAGCTTTTCAATTTTATGTAGTTGAAATTGACTTTCTGTCAAAAAATTATCTATTTATTTGTTACATTTTGAATTCTGAATTTTCTCCTTCCTTCCATCCCTCCCAACCCTGCATTAAAGAACACCAACATTTTATGCAAATATATATATGTGTGTGGAACCATGTTTCCATATATCAGTTCTTTCTCTGGAGGTGAGAGAGCATTTTCCTTCATAAGTCCTTCGTAGTTGCTTTGAATGATATTTCTCAGAGTAGCTTAGTCATTTGCAGCCCTCCCTCCCTCATATCAAAGTCAACTTCAAGTCATGTCATCATCTTGATGTCATGGTCCTCTTCAAGAACAAAGGACAAATACAACAACAAGTCTTCAAACAATATTGCTGTTACTGTATATAATGTTCTCTTGGTTCTGCTTGTTTCATTCTGCATTATTTCATGCAAGTCTTTCTATATTTTTCTAAACCAACCTGCTTGCCATTTCTTACAGTGCAGTACTATTCCACCATAGCATTTTAATTTTTTAATTAAAAAATTATCAACACACAAGCCATTCAATATACAAAGGAAAAAGGATTATATATGAGAAACTGAACTGTTATATAATTAGTTTTCCCTCTACTTACATCTTTTTTATATTATTCATTAAAAAAAATTTTTTTAAATAACATTTGTTTTTGCATTGCTTAGATTTCTCCTTGTAGCCTCTCCCCTTGTCCCCACAGAACCATCTTTTATAACAAAGATTTTTTTTTAAAAGAGGAGGAAGAGGAAAAAGTCCAGCAAAACTGGTCAACACTTGGAAAAAAATCTAACATACACAATGATTCATACCCTTGGACTCCAACCTCTGCAGAGGAGCAGGGGGGCGGGGGAGAGGTACCTATTCATATCTCTTCATTGGAGCCAATCATATTTTATAGTTTCACAAACATTTATTTTTGATTTTTTTGTGGTTACTAGTCTTTCCATTTACATCACTGTAATCATTGTGTAAATTGTTTTTTTTACTTTGCTTCACAATTTATTATTGTCCTGAAATCAGTGTTTCCCTATTCTTCTTGCTCATTGTTTCTTGTAGTCCAGTTGTATTCTATTACATTCACATATTGTAGTTTGTTTAGTCATAACCCAGTTGGTGGATATCTACTTTGTTTTCAGTTCTTTGCTTATCATGAAAAATGTTATTATAAATAGTTTCATATATTTGTTATTGACCTTAGGACTTATGCTTAACAATGGAATATCTGGTTCTATAGGTATGGACATTTTCATCACTTTATTTGCATAATTTTGAATTGTTTCCCAAAATCTAAACATACTTGGATTTCTACAGCCCCTCAAAAATTAGCTGTTTTAATCTTTACTAATATTTTGGTTGGGAGATAAAAACTCAAGGTTATTTTGATTTACATTTTTCTTATTAGTGATTTGGAACATTCTCTCTTGTTGTTAATAGTTTGAGATTTTTTGGAGAAATATTTGTTCACATGTTTTTTCACCACTTTTCTATAGTGGCCTTTATTGGTATGGCCTTTAAGATTCAGGTTATCTATTTTGAACTTGTAGTATTAATGGTGTAAGATATTGATCTAAGCCTAATTTCTACCAAACTGCTCCCAAGTTTTCCTAGCAATTCTAATCAACTCAGGGATTATTTCCCAAATAATTTATATTCTTAAATTATTAGAAACTGAATTATTTAGTTTGTTTCTGATTTTTTTCTCTAGCTGGGCTACTTTTCTATTTTTAACCAGTATCAGATAGTTTAGCAATTATTGCTTTATCATATAGTTTGAGATTTGGAAGTAAACAGATGAAATTTGCAGTATTGCCTTTAAAAACAACTTTAAAAGTAAAATAAAACTAGCTTTTCTGGCTCCAAAGTCAGTGGACAATGAAATAAAATTGATTTAGAATATAAAAATTGTATCTAAATTGTTAATATCAATTAGGGCCCCTATGCATGAGTTTTATATAAATGCCACAAGTTTCCCCTAACCCTTTTTCCCCTGTTTCTGAAAGATAACTGTAAAATTTTACAATTGTGCCCTAGTATAATTACAGACCTGTTAATAAGTCAGTTTCACATTCTCTAACTATACTTACTGCTGAGGTACCTTCACTTTTTAATTTTTAATTTGTTCTTGAAATTCTTTTCATTATGAACTTAAACACTAAGCATTTCTACATACACAGCAGAACACACAAAAAAAGGATTCTATATGAAACTTAAAATCTATTTGTTTTTGTTTCCTTTTTAAAAAGTGCATAATTCTACACAGTACTTTCAGAATTGTTCTTGTTTGTGCAATTAAAAAAAATATTATAATAGCCCACTTTTTTGCATTATTATTGCTGATCCTCATCGTATTCTAGACCCTCCCTTCCCCATTAAAAACTGAGAGAAATAAAGGGAAAAACCCCTTCTTTAACAGATGAGCATAGGTGAAACAAATCTACTCTCTAAATTTGTCTCTTCATCATTTCTGTTTGGTCTATTCTAGTTTTAGGGGGTACATTTCTTAGGTGAGTCTTAGCACTTTTTGTTCTAAGTTATTTGTTCTTTTTCTTTCCTCCAGAGCTTTTATCTCATTTTAAAAGATTTTTTACTAATTTCTTCTTTGTATCTTTGTGGAAAATCCATTTTTACCCCCTTTAAGTCTCTGTTTGCAGTGTTATGGAATTAGAGTTGCAGTAACTTTTGATACTAGATGCTTTTTTCTTTGATTTACTCATTTCTCCTGCTTTAGTTTCTGAATTGTTTCAGTCTTCACCCCTGCTGCACTTTTAGGTGGAGTCTTGGTTGATCTTGCTGTTAATTCTTGAGCTGACTTCTTGGGGTAAGGCCTCCCTGAATTTTGAGGTTCAGAGAGCTAGATCTTCAGGCCCTTTCTAGTATTTTAAGAATGTTTAAAGACCTTGGGCATAGATGATCCAAGTTTAAGCACTAGGGCACTATGCTGGTCAGTAAGGTCATACTGTCTGCTTCTATTCTACAAGATTTCCAAGATCCCCTTGGAGCTTTCTGATTACCCAGGAACTTTCACAGGGGAGCCTGCTACTCTTGCTGCCTTTTAGACACAGATCCTTGTAGCTATACATATACTTGTAGCTATACATATACTGATTGTGCTAGAGGTAATTCCCCATCTTAATCCTATTCCTAGGAGTTCTTTGACTGATTTTTTTTTTTTGGTTGGGGGTTACAGTTCTGGGGTAGAAGTCACTTAATGTAGTTTCTTATTGGATTTCCTGGTCATAATTCAGTTAGGTGTAAATATCCAGGTTTTGTTGTAGTAGGGAGGGGAGGAGTTGGGTGGTCTGCCACTTATTCAGGCATTCATCTTGGCAGGAAGTCTTGAATTTTTAAAATAATTTTAAAAATTGCGAATTTGAGGAATAACAAACTCAACTTAATACACGAAGTAGAGAAAAAGAGGATTGCATAGGAAACCATAAATCTACAGCTTGTTTTTTTTATGTATACATTGACTTTATATAGTAACTACTATGTGTGGATAGTGTGGTGGTAGCTGATGTTTTCTTAGTGTTAATTATTAGGCCAAAATTAGCAGCAGCAGAAAATTGATCCATACTTTGTTGCATCTCAGCTTCACGCATTGAGTGCACAGTCATCTGCAAACAGAAAATCATACATCAGCGCTCTCTCCATTTTGGTCTTGGCTTCTAGACTTTTCAGATTGAAGAACCTACCATCAGTATGGCAGTTAACCTTTGCTGTGTTCACCTTCGTTGAAAGCATTTGTCAGCATGGCTGAAAAGCATGAGAAGGAAGCACACAGCCCTATTTCACTCCATTGGTGACTGAGAAGGCACAAGAGCTTTGTTCATTATCCAGAATCCGGGCAAACATGCCATCATGAAATTGATGTACAATATTGATGAACTTTGCTGGGGAACCAAATTTTGACATCATATTCCATAAGCCCTCACCACTAACAATGTCAGAGGCCTTGGTCAGATCTACAGATGTTATGTACAGACCTCTGTTCTGCTCCTAGCATTTCTCCTGAAGTTGTTAGGCAGCAAACATCATATCAACTGTTCCTGGGCCCTTTCTAAAGGCACACTGGTTCTCAGGTATATGACCATTTTCCAGGTGAAGGATCAGCCTATTAAAGAGAATTCTAGCAAGAATTTTGCCACCAATGACTAAGAGATTCCCCCTGTGATTGTCACAGGACAGTCTTTTCCCTTTACCTGTATAGAGATGGACAGTGGAAGCATCTTTGAACTCCTAGGGCATAACCTCCTCTTGCCATATAACCTGGAAAATTTCAGTCAGCTTTTGAATGATCAATGGTCCCCCTACCTTGTAAATCTCAGCTGGAATAGAATCAGCATTAGGTGCTTTGCCACATGAAAGGAGCCTAATGGCCCTCAAAACCTCCTCTTCAGTTGGAAATTCAGTTAAGGAGGGATTGACTTCAATCTGAGGTAAACAGTCAGTGACCTCAGCATTGATTGGTGATAGTCTGTTGAGAATACTATGGAAGTGTTCAGCCCATCTCTCTAAGACAATGTTCTTATAGCTAATCAATGTGGCTCCATCAGCACTAAGTAGTTGTGATGCACCATAGGTTTTTGGTCCATAAATAGCTTTCAGGGAATCATAAAAACACTTTGGATTGTTACTATCAGCATAAAACTGAATTTCATCTGCCTTCTTACTGAGCCAGGAATCTTGCATCTCTAAGCTTTGCTTATACTTTGCTTATGAACTATCCTGCTGGTGAATCCTGTGGATTCTCGTTTTTCATTTAGCAGCTTCTGAATTTCCCCATCATTTTCATCAAACCAGTCTTGATGTTTGCAAGGTTTCTGACCCAGATGAGCAAATGCAGTGCTATACACCAAATCTCTGAAAACTGAACACTCCTTTTCTGCTCCACTGTTGCCAACTGCGTGTTGGCTCAACTTTCCCTCTAAATCAGCAGCAAACTGTTCACACTCAGAGAAGAGCTCTAATTTGTTGACGTTCATTGTTCTGGTAGTCATTTTGCCCTGGGGTGGTGCTTTTGATGAATTTGAATATTTGCCTTGGAAAGGATGTCTATGATCAGTCCAGCTGTTGTGCTTCCATTTGAAGAAATTCGGTTTCCTGTTATGGTGCTAGTAGACTGTCCATGTTTCACAAGCATATAACAATGAGGTCAGCACAATGGCTCTGTCAACCTTCAGTTTGATAGTCTAATTACCTCTTCTCTCCCAAACTTTTCTTTGGAGCCTCTCAAACACTAAGCTAACTCTGGCAATGCATGCATCAACCTCATTGTCAATGTGTACATCCCTGGAAAGTGCACTACCAAGGTAAGTGAACTTATCCACAGCATTTGAAAATTCTCCATTTGCTGTAACCGGTGGTTCCACTAGATTACGTGACTGTAAGGAGAAGAGACAGACAAGATGTGAGAGTGACAAAGGGAATGTGTGGTACAGGGTGCTGGACTGATCATAAACATCCTTTTCAAGACAAAAAACGAGAACTCCACAGGAGTTAAAGAAAGGCAGTGATACAGGAAAAAAACCAGACTTGTATACACACAGAAAGTGATATAATTTTAGGGTTTCGTATGGGGGTTGCAGATTTTAGGTACAGGATAAGTACAAACAAGGTAAGGATTGCTTGCAAGATAAGGAAAGGTTGTTATGACACAGGATGTCATTCGTATTGAATGACAGGATAGGGAACACAGAATATGGGAGACAGAAGCAATTTTTTTGGTACAAGTTGCATGGTATTTTAAGATAAGGGGGAAAGGGAATTAGTATATCCTCAAGTTACAGGATGTGCTGTAGAATGAGCCTCAAACCCCTTCAGAGAGCCTGGAAAGTGACCCTTACTGACCCTCATAAGGCACCATTTGTATCCACATTACGTTCCTATATCCTAATTTATTCATCAATTCACTACTTTATGGGTACATACGTTGTTTCCAATTCTTTACATCCTCATTTGTTATCAACTGGTGGTGAGGCACTTTATATTTAAAATTTGCGGGGGGTGGCAACTGAGGTTAAATGACTTGCCCACGGTCATACAGCTAAGTGTCCGAAGTCAAATTTGAACTCAGGTCCCCCTGACTCCAGGACCAGTGATATATCCGTTATGCTACTTAGTTGCCCCATTGAAGTACTTATATCAAAGGAATTCTTTTGGTTTGTTTGTCTATAGGTACAGAATGTGTGCGTGTGTATGTAGAAATAGACAAACATGCAATTAGTGTTACCAAGGCTTTACAACTTGAACCCAAAAGCAAAAAAAATATTATGTCTGATAGATAACATAGCATTTGTTTAAAAGAGAGAAGCTTGATCGTTATTGTTTCATAGTATTCAGTTTATATTGTTTTGTTGTTCTTTCCACTTACACTGTTGTAGTTGTAGGTAGTATTTTCCTGGTTTTGCTAACATTGCTTTGCATCAGTTTATATAATCTTATTTTTCTCTGTATTCATTATTTTCATAATTTCTTACAGTAATGTGTTACATTCATGCCACAGTTTGTTAGCCATTCCATAATTAATGGGCATCCACTTGTTTCCTGTTCTTTGCTACTACAAAAAGTGCTTCTATAAATATTTTAATGTATATGGTACCTTTCTTTTTATAATTTACCTCTTTGGCCCATATGCATAGATCTGTGGTTCATAGAATATGGACACTTACATCACTTTTTTAGAATAATTCCAAGTTGTTTTTTAGGATGATCATACCAGATCTTAGTTCCACCAACAATGTATTGGTATGTGCTTTTTTCCCCTGAAGCCTCTCCCCAACATTAACTCTTTCTATCATTTTTCTTATCTTTGCCAGTTTTTCTAGGTGTGAGGTAAAACTTTTTTTTCCATTAACAAGAATTTTATTTTCTTTCTCTTCCATCTCACTCCCTAGTTGGGAAAAAGAAAAGGAAAAATAGAACCCTTGTAACATATGAATAGTTATGCAAAACAAATTCCCACAATATTTCCAAAAAAGTAATTCTCATTCTGCATCTTGGGTTCATCATCGTTTGTGAAATGAAATCTTAAAGAATTCTTTTGACTTACATTTCTCTTATTATTGATTGAGAGCAATTTTTCAAACATTTAAGTTTCTTTTGAGAATTGTTTCTTCTTATCCTTTCAAAATACATTTATTCATATCTTTTAATCTCATTCTCTGATCTTCATTTTCCTCAGTGAGGATATCAAAGTAAATGATCTTTTTGGGTCCCTTGAGTTCTCTTAAATTTATCTTTTATATAGCTGCCAAATTGATATTTCTGAAACACTGAAGAGATCCTCTGCTCAGAAATATTTAGTGGCCCCCTGTCGTCTATAGGATAAAATATATATAATCCTTTACCAGGCAGTTAAAAGCCCTGCACACTCTATCTCCTGCTTACCTTTCTAGTTTTTTATATTACTCATCTTCATGCATATTATTTTCCAGTTAAACTGGCCTGTTCTCTGTCCATGACATTCTGTCTTCTGATTCTGTGCCTGATGATAATCCCTTTTGTCTGGAATGTGTTCTACCTCCTATCTCCACCTTGTAAATCATTGGCTTCTTTCAAAGCACAGCTTTGGTGGCCTTTCTTCCACAAGTCTTTTCTCAATCTCCTCTACCAATCAGTGCTTTTTCTCTCTTGAAATCACTTTTTATTTACTCATCTACATATTGTATTTCCTACCCCCATCCATTTCTTAATGGTAGTAAACTCATTGAACTGTTTTATCTTGCACTTAATGAGTTCTCTAGAAATGTTTGTTTGAATTTGAGTATGAGAAAGTCCTTACTGAATAAGGTGATATTTGAAGTATGCTTTAAAAAAATGGATAATTAGTTTAGGGGGAGGAAGGATTTTCCAGGCTAAGGATAATAAGGTATCTTGACTAGAAAACAGATTATGGGGAAGAGTAATATGAAAAGACTAAGAAAGGAAGAGTGTCAGTAGATTGAGTAGAACCTTGAATGCTAAGTAAATAGTTTGAACTTTATTCTGCCGGGAATAGAGAGCTACTGAAGATTTTTAAAAATATTTGTATGTAAAACTGTTAACTACATCTCCCTAATTTAGATCTAAATCCCTTAAAGGAAGAGACTATCATATTGTACCATGTTGCTTCAGCTGTTAGTTGCTTATGAATATAGGTCAAATACCTAAAATTAAATGTCTTAGAAGGGGGAAAAGAGCTATTATACATACATACATATATATATATATATATATATACATATATATGTTTGTGTATACTATCTATAGTGTAACATTTAAAAAGTTCAAGAGACAATTTCTGGGGTATTAATAATTAATAATGCTAGCTTTTTATTAATAAAAGAGGTCAGTGTTATTCTCAAATGTGGATGCTCACGGCTCACCCAAGTTTTTGAGTCATTGGAAGACTGGTGTACCTGAAGGTGGCAATCAACTACGAGTGGTTAACGGTTGGTTATTGTCCTTAGTCTTTGAAGAGAACCAAAATGACATCACCATGATAAAGTGAATTTTCAGTGTGTCCCACTGTGGCTGATCAGACCAATACGAGCTCGGAATGCTCTACCACAGAGGTTGGGCACAGATAGTCCATTTGAATATTGGGGGTGGATATCCCAGATTTGCACATCCTGTGTTTATTTTGTGCTGTCTCAATTTTTCTTTACTTAAAGAGCAGAGCACCCTTTCTGATGTGAGCATAACATGTTGAGTAGTCCTGTGCCTGTGTCTCCCATATGTTGCACAGTCAAATCCAAAGTTCTTGAGAGAGAGCTAACAATTAATGAAAGATTGAACCTTACAGTGAGAAGTGGGCTCACTCCTATGAGAGATTGCAAGAGTGAGATTTTGTCACTGTAGGACAAAGAGACTATCTCTGTGTCCAGACCATCCTTAGCCTAGGCAATCTAGACCTAGGATCTACCTCCACCCATTAAGTGGAACTCAGTGGGCAGGAATTCACCCTAGATTAGACTTTTATGTATTTGGTTGGAGTAGCAGTACCCAGAAATGAGTAGAGTGTCAATCCTGTCTTCTATCGTCCTTGTCTTTTAAAGACTTCAGACTAGGAAAAGGTGGGGGAGCTTGGATCTCCCCAATTTTAATAATTGATTATTAATATGAGAGGGAAATAATCAGTTCATTCACTATCTGTCCATAGATAGATAATGAGAGAAAAAGAGAAGTATATAGTGAAAAATATTTTGATAGATTAATGATCTCATTGATACAGGTACTCTCCATTCATGCAGATCACTATTTTTCTGTGCCTTTAAAAATGATTTATTGATGCCTTTTGTCTTTACATGTCTTTTAATAATTCCTTGTCCTCTTCTTCAGATTGAACCCTCCCTTGTGACTAAAAGATAAAATTAAGTGTAAACATTCACTACCAGTACTGTGGCTGACAGATTCCACCATTGTCCTTTCCTTCTTGTTGAGTTTATGAGCATTGGATGTTCCAGGCTCTTTCCTGTTCTTTTCTCTTTCTGTTGTGTAGACTGGTAAACTTCAGTTTGGTGAATCCAGAACCTTTCTTCACTTCTGGTTCTAATGGGAGAGAGTATTGGGTGGGAGAAGAAGTGTAAAGACTTGAGTTAAAGTAAGAGAATTTTGAAGATACAGATTTACTGAAGTTTGGAGTTGTGAATAAAGCCAACAATTAATTTTTTGAGAGGGGAAATTTAACACTATTGAAGGAGAAATGGAGCTGAAAGAAAAGAAGGACTTCTAAAGGAGACAGTTGGGTATTATTGTAAAGGTATCAATAAGGATGCTAGAATTCTCCATTATAATTAGGTATAAGAGTTGTCAGAAAGTCAGACCTGTCTCAGAAAAAAGGAGTAAGAATTTTACTTCCAGAAAACATGGAGAACAGTAAGAAATTCTACAGTGATCTGCAAAAACCTCGCAGTGTTTGTCTTTCTACTATATATAATTGTTATCTATTGTCAAAGTGCAAATTCATCTCTTTTCTAGAAAAAGGACTTGAAGAAATCTTCACTTCTTCTGATATTGTCAGAATCAAGTGACTCATAAAAAACTGGAAGAAGAAGGATGTGAAGAGGTAAAAGTATCCTAAGCTATGTAAGGAGTTTGAAAGGTGGAAACTAACACAGAGGACTATTGAACATTTCGAGCTAAGTAAAAACTGTAAAAGGTTTTCTCTAAGAGGAAGGAAACAATTGCTATTTTTCCTTCAAAAGAATGGTCATGTTAATCCACAGATGCTGTTGAAGTGCACTTCATCCAGGAGCATCCAAGTTCTTGGGCCAGAAAAAGAAGAGGAGGAGTAATGGTGATTGGTGACTCCCTGTTGAGAGATATTGAAGTATCTGTCTGTTGACTTCATAATAGAAATAAACCTACTCTCTTCCTAGGCTCTATATTCTGAACTTGATGGAGAACTTTTTCAGTACTTGACAAAAATGAAGATTACTACTCATTTCTGGTGGTTAACTTGAGCTCAGATAATATTGCTAAAAGCAATGTAGAAAGCATTGCTAAGCCTTATGAAATTCTGGGGCAGAAGACCACAGGACAGGGAGACATCATTTCTGACAATAAGAGGAGAAGTGATTCCTAA
Organism: Potorous gilbertii; assembly: GCA_028658325.1. Taxonomy (NCBI): domain Eukaryota; kingdom Metazoa; phylum Chordata; class Mammalia; order Diprotodontia; family Potoroidae; genus Potorous; species Potorous gilbertii. The sequence goes on along the minus strand of CM053769.1, from coordinate 301,886,883 downwards.
GAAAATGGCAGAGTTGAAAATTGAAAAGCTGATAAAGAAGATTTTTTTTAGGAATAGAAATAGAATTTACATTTCTTAAAGTGTATAAATAGATTTCTACTTAGGATGGTGACCTGAAAGGTTGTAGAGAAGCCTGGTTCTGTCACAGAAACTTCAACAAATATATGAAAAGGGCCCTAGAAAAACCAATGATATATTTGTTTTTTGCACATGATCATTGTGGGAATTTGTTTTGCTTGACTAAATATATTTGTTACAATGGTTTTGTTACTCATTTTCAGTTGGGGAGGGAATTGGGAAGGTGAGAAGTGGGTTTTTGTTAATTGAAAACAATAAAAGTGAATTTAAAAAAATAATCATTGGTCACCACCATCCACAGCTGTTTAAAATGACATCCATGATGGTGAAGGCTTGTAGAGAAATCAAACCAGAGAAGCCAGTCTTTGCTCAGACAAATAGAGAAGTAACAGTTGCCTGTGAGAGGGATCAAGCCAGGGATACCAGCTCAGACTTTGGTAACTGGATCAGAAGCTAATAGAAGTGGGGAGAGAAAGAAAGTTAGGATGATCTTGCACAATCCCATAAGCCAGGCTATTCTTTGGACAAGAGATATCACAAGCCAGTGCATCCCTAATCATAATAACAGGGTATCTGGAGTCAGTCTTGACAAGTCACTACAGAAGTGGGACAAACTTAGTCCCAATAGATCACTGTGCAGTGAGACGAGGACTTGCCATAGTAAGAGACAAGGCAGGCCCTGGACATCAACCCCAAGAGGGCTGGGAAGAGAAAACTGAGCCTGCTCTGATTTCCAGCATTCCACCAGTGACCATTAGGGCAACAGCAGGGATGCAACCAATTTGTCATTAAGAAGCATACCAGGAGGGTAAAGAGACCAGCTGAAATCAACCCTCGGTGATCCACCAGGAGATTGAGAGAGAAATCAGAGAGTAATGCAGAGGATGAGGCCTGATCAAGTTAAAAAGCATTTAATATGTGTCAGCTAGTGCACTAATCACTGGGGTTACAAAAATAAAGGCAAAGACAGTCCTCACTCTCAAGGAGCCCACATTTTCATGAAGACATTGGAATTATTACATACGTACAAGATATATAGAAGTATATGGGAAAATTGGAGGTAATCTCAGAGGAAAGATTAGCATTGAGAGGAACTGGCTAAAACTTCTTGAACAGTGACAATTGATCTGAGACTTGAAGTAAAAGAAGAGCGTACCAAGCATGGGGACAGCCAGTGAAAAAAGGCAGTCATGAAATGAAGTATCATATGTGAGAAATAGAAGTCAAGAGTCACTGGATCACAGAGAATATAGTGGGTAGTAAAGTAAAGAAGACTGAAAAAGTGAGAAGAGATTAGGTTGTGAAAGGTTTTGAAAGCTAAACTGGGGTTTTTATATTTGATCCTAGATGACAGGGAACCATTGAAGTTTATTTAGTGAGTGGGTGACATGGTCAGCCTTGCACTTTCTTTGACAACTGAGTGAGGGATGGTCTGGAGGGAGTGGGGAGAGACTTGAGGTAGTAGACCATCCAAAAGGCTATTTGAATAGTCCAGGTATGATATTAAGAGCTTGCACCTTGGAGAAGAGATGTTACAAAGGTAGAAACGATAGGAATTGACAACTGATTGGGTATAGGGAGTGAGAGAAAATGAGTAGTTGAAGATGATGCCTACAGGGATCATGGATGGTGGGTAGTACCTTGTATGATAAAATGGAAGGTAGGAAAGGGGGAGGACTGGGGGTGAGGGGGGAGTTCAGTTTTGTCTGTGTTGAATTTAAGGTGTCTCCAGGACATCCAATTTGAAATGTCTACTAGGTAGTTGATGAGGATGATGGAAAGGAAAAATTTGCCGAAGAAAACAAGATAGAATAAGATTAAGGATTCATGAACCACCCCTTCCAGGTCAGCAGCAGACCACAGAGATAGAACTAATAACAAAGCCTAATTAAGAGTGCCAAGGGGGAATGATCTGAAAACAAAATCCCAGTCCAAGATGAGGCTGAAAATAGGAATAAACAAGATAACAAACACAATGAAGAAAAACTGTAGGGTTAGAAAAATGCTAGAGATAACCCACAAGAAGAGAGTAACTGCACAGGAACTGTAAACTAAGCCTCAAAAGAAAAAAATTCCTTTACCACAAAACTGCCTAAGTGACTGAAAGAATTAAAAGAAAGAAAACATGTCATTGGGAATAAAGTGAGAGCTTTAAATAACTAATTATAAGAGAAATAAAAATGATAATCCAGAATTCACCTCCCAGCAGATTTGCAGAGGTGATGAAAGAGTCAGTGTTAGAGGGGTTGTGAAAGATAGGCTTACTAAATGCCTATTGGTGGAGCTGTGAATTGGTACTACTGTTACTGGAAAGCAATTTGGAATTATGCAAATAAGGTAAGTATGTTTCTAGAGATTCCACTGTTAGGCATATATCCCAATGAAGTCATTGATAAAAAGAAAGGCTCCATATTCACCAAAATATTTATGGCAATACTCAAAACAAAGTACCAAGTATACATGGATTGGGAAGGGATGTGCCTAAGTAAATTGTGATGCATATGTAATGGAATATTATTGTGCTGAAAAAATGACAAAAACAATGGTGAATTCAGAGATGTATGGAAAGATTTACATGAACTGAAACAGAACGAAGTAAGTAGACCCACCTTCCCTCACCCCATACACCAGTGATGGGGAACCTACAGCTGTGACGCTCTATGTGGCCCTTTAGGTCCTCAAGTGTGGCAACCCTCTGAATTTTAGAATCAAAAGGTGGCATTTGAGGGCCACTGTCCCTGCTATATACCATGGCTGCAACCATTGGAAAGAACAATAATCATAAACAAGTGTCAAAATGAATGTTGCAAAATTACAAAAAACAAACATGCCCCCAAAGAAGTGACATGAGAAGATATTTCCCCTCATTCTTTTTCAGGGAAGGAGGGAACGTGGTGGAATATGTAAATGTGGAACATTACATTGTCAGATAATTTTTCAGTGTTTTTGGTTTTGCTGATTTTTTTTTTTATTTTATTTTTTTAAACTGTTATGAAGATGGTTCTGTGGGAGTGGGAAAGAGGAGGGACTTGGGAAAGTTTAGGCAATGTAAAAACAAGTTATAAAATTTTTCTTAATGAGTTCAAGAAGAAAAATCAAAAGAGAATTATAGTTCAGAACAGAAGGTAGAAAACTTACTCAAGTAGTAGAGACTCTGAAAAATAGAAGGGAACAAAGAGAACTTAAGATACTGAGATAAGAAATACTTGAACAAAGTCAAAGGATTAGGAAAAAATAGAAGAAAATGTCAGGCATCTTCTGATAGATATGGACACAAATTACCTGGAAAACAGGTTGAGGAGAGAGAATTATTAAATCATTTGACTCCCTGAAAATCATGACCAAACAAAAAACCTGAACACTTTACTTTAGCTAATCATAAAACTGCCCCCATGTACTAGAACCTGAAGGCAAAGTGAAAATAGAATCTGTGTGTTCGCCCTTAGTTGCCGAGGACCATGCCATCAGAGAAATGATGACATGACTTGCGCTTGACTTTGTTTTGAGTGAGGGAGGTCTGTGCAGGTCACCAGCCTCACTTCTCCTCCAGAGCCATCTGAATCTAGTGACCAGATATTCACCAGGGTGACTGGAGATGACCTAGGATGAGGCAATTGTGGTTAAGTGACTTGCCCAAGATCACACAGCTAGTGAGTGTCAAGTGTCTGAGGTGAGATTTGAACTCAGGTGCCCCTGACTCCTGCACTGGTGCTCTATCCATGTAGCTGCCCCGAAAATAGAACCAAGAATTTTAGGCCTTCAACCATATGGGGAAAAAATGCTCCAAATCACATAAGAGAAATTCAAATGAAAATAATTGCATTTCATACTCATCCAAATGGTAAAAATCATACAAAAGGGAAAATAGTTATTGGAGGAGCTGCGGGAAGACAGATACAGTAGTAAGAAATGCGTTGTTGGAGCTGTGGACTGATCCAGTCACTTCGAATTTATCCAAGAAGTCACTAATACCCTTTGACCCAGTGGTACCATTACTAGACATATACCTAAGAGGGATCAAAGAAAGGAAAATGATTCCTGTTATATAAAAATATGTCTAACAAGTACTTTTTGTTGTAGCAAAGAATTGGAAACTAAGTGCATCAATTGGGGCATGACTGAAGAAATTGTAGTAGCTGAATGTAATGAAATGATTGCTCCGTAAAATGTGATAGAAGGCATGAATTCAGAGAATCCTCAGAAGACCTTTATGAACTGAGCAAACTAGGAGAATTATTGATACGTTAGCCACAACATTGTAAAGGATGACAACTTAAGTTTAAGAGCTTTGATCAATTCAGTAGCTGATCACAACTCCAGAAGACTGGTTAACTTTCTTCTTCTTAGTAAAGTGATGAACTATAAGTGCACAACAAGATAGATATTCCAGAAATGACCAGTATAACACATTTTGCTCGGTTATATACTTTATAAACAAAGGAAGGGCTTTTATTGGGGTGGAGGGCAAAGTGGGGAATATACTGACAGTGATACAGAAAAGCAAAGATCAGATGTTTTTAAAATTCAAAAGAACAGAAGGAAGTTTAGAAAGGGGCCCAGACATAAAGGACAATTTTGGTACTACCAGATTAAAGTATTTATATATTCAAAGCTATATGTAATAGATTCCCGATTTCATATGTAGTCTTCCTGGTGTATCTATTTGGAAATGTTCATGTTTGTTGATTTTTCTGTTTCATTTTTAAAAAATAAAATATAGAAATAACAGGCTTTTGGCTAGGATTGGAGTGCCACCAAAAAGGGTAGGTAAGAATGCCAGGAATCCTGCTGATGTAATCCAAAGAGCTTTAAGCTAAAAATGGAAGAGGAAGAAAACTGTCCACTAGACTTAAGTAATAGGAACAAATACATTTTAGGAAGAATAGAAGTAGATATGTCCAGAAATTCATGGACAAAATAAAAGAAACAAACCTGTAGGCTCAGATTGATAGGGGCAGAGTTACCAAATGGAAGGAACACTAGATTTCAAGTCAGAGCATCCAAATTTGAACCTCTCTGGCTCTTCTTAGCTAACTGATCTGTAAAGTAAAGGGATCACATTAGATCCCTTTTTTAAAGAGATAAAAATTACCTCTAAATCCATCCTCCTAAATCTATACACAGTTGCATAAAATCTGGGTAACAAGCTGAGTGAACTAGAAAATTTGACTGCAAAGAAGCAAGTAAGACGTCACTAATATCGCTGGAGATTGTTTTTCACTAACCATGAGTAGAATTTGACTGTGGAAAGGTATAATTTATTTCATGCAGTGGATTAGGTTTAAGAAAGTTGGAGAGAAGTATAGTGACACAGGCCTGTAATCCCTGCTTGTGGGGGAGGCTTAATTTCAGTTAGACTAAAGCCAGTTGGATATGCATATTAAGCCTGGCACCAATATGATGAGACTGAGGGAGGCAGAGGAGGGTAACAGGCTGAATAAAGACGGTAATCCATTTCAGGTTGTAGCCAGCCAAAGCTTCTATACTGATTAGCAGTGGGATTAGACTCAAGAGTGATCACTTGAGTATCCAACTTGGTTGAGATAGGCAGACCTAACCATAAATGGGTCCAAGTAGTATTGTGTGGGGAACTTTTGTGTAAAGATCAGTGAAAATAAAAGCAATGTTGGATGTGAACTAGGGGAGGCTAAAGGAACTAGGTCACAAGTCTCATACAAATGTATTATATAGTGATCATTAAGCACTTCAGTTTTCTAGACAGCTGCAGGAATTCCCTGCTAAGAGAACAATGAATAATTTCTTTATCTACAGTTAGAAGAGCCAGTGAGAGAAATTTCTGCTCTAGAATTACTTCTAATCAATGACGAAGGACCTTTAGGATAAATATGTGAATATTAGGGGATAGTTAACACTTCATCTTAGGGTTGGTATGTGAGCTTTAGAGGAAAGTTAGCCCTTCATCTTAAAACTAGTGAGATAAAGGAAAAGAAAACCTGGCATATAGTTTGACATCTCCCGTTGATGCCCTCCCTGGTATCTAGCACGGGGCCTAACAAATAGTAAGAACTTGATGTTTATTGTAGATTTTTTGAAAGCATATTTCAAAACATTGAGGAAAAAGGAATTGCAAAGACTAACAGAAGGTCAAGAGGAATGAGAAACTCTAAAGAGAAATTGTGAAGATATTCCAGTGAGGAGGAAAAAGAAGAGTAAATGAAAGAAATATGCTCATCAACTCATATTTTAGATGTAGGAAGGGTAAAAGCAAGGACAAGTGGAAGATAAATATGAAAGTGTGGTGTATAGACATCTTAATATCAGCAGCACTAATACAGTGCTGAGGCTAATGAGAAAGAAAAGGACAATAAAAAGCTATTTTAGTTATATTGTAGGAAAGAATTATTTTTAGTTTATAAAATAGAGTAGCTTAGAACACCTACACCATAGCAGCGTCAGCCACTGTGATAAATGCTTTATAATTATTTGATTTTCACAACCACCCTAGGAGATAGGTGTTACTATCCTCATTTTAGAGTTGAGGAAACTGAGGCAAATAAGTGACCTAGGGTCACACAATGTGTCTGAAGCTGAATTGAACTCTCCCTGACTATTCACTAGGCCACCTAGACTGATTCTAAGAGATCTGTATTAGAATGTCTAGGCTCTTATTTGATCATGATGTTCATATAGCCGAGTACTTAATTTTTTTTCTCTATCTTCTAAGGTCAGTTGTTTTTGTTATGATGCATTAATGTCAGTTAACTAGCTAATAAATATTACTTACTGTGTTAAGTGATAGAAATAAAAGTCTCTGCCCTCAAGGAGTTTATAATCTAATGGGGAAAGACCATACACAAAAGGGAGCAGAGGAGAGGAGAGCAAAGAGAAGGTACCTGGCATGGAGAAAGTCTGAGAAGTGCAATAGGGTGGCAGATGAAGAGATGGCTGGTCTGAGTTCCTTTCTTACATGGAGATTCTGAGAAATGTTCTCCACTCAGAGGAGTAGAGAGTACTGAAAAGGTGTGAGTACCAGGGCTGATATGGTCTTGCTGGATGAAGTTCTTGGGTGGAAATGATGGAAAAGTCCAATCGAGTACTGTTGGGTGGGATATTTACTTTTTAGTTTTTTTTAACTTTGATATTTCCTGTCTGATGAAGTCACTGACTTGTGTTTGGTTGATTCTTATTTTCAGGGTATCTGTTGTTTGGGCTAGGTTTTATACTTCAAGCCATGCTATTCCCAGTTCTTTCATAGCTCTTATTTTTTCCCCATTTTTTTTTTTAATTATCCATCCTTTTCAGGAATTCTGGTTGAGTTTGTGGCCACGCTTTTTCTCTGAGGTTTTGCTTACAGATGTTTTAGAGTCATTCTCTTCTGTGTTTGTGTCCTGAGCATCTCTGCTACCATAATTATTTCTTAATGGTAAAATTCTTTTTTGGTTTGCTCATTCTTCCTTTGGACTTGATAATTAGGGCTGGAGATTACATTTCTGGAAGGAAGGTCTGTACTGATCCTGTTGCTCCTTTTTGGGGGGTATTAAGTGTTGTATTATTGCTGAATCTCAGGAAGAGGCCATGACCCTGCAAACTTTCAGTGCTCCCAAGGAGGTATGATCCAGGCTAAAGTCTGATTGCTGTCCCCCTGGTCTGAGCTCTTCAAGTTTCTGACTTGGTTTTGGGTCCAGTCATCAGGGCTGCTGCTAGCCTTGTTCACAGTCAGCCAGTAGGGAAACTGCTAGTTTAGAGGGATCGAACTGTAGGCTTCCAAAGGGCCTGGGCTTCTTGCCCTGAATTACTTCTATGCAGGCTTCAACCTGGACTGGAAGCTACAACTGTGACCTTTGCTTTTTTCTTGGTAACTAAGTCTCACTGATACTGTTTACCTCTGAATCTGTTCCTTTCTTGGTACACAGTCCCAGAGCTGTATTAGGGTGGAGGGGGTAGTAGTGGGGGTAGGCACAGGCCCCCTCCTCAGTCTGCCCTGGATATATGACTGGAACTGGATAGTGAGTGACAAAGTTGCCAGTTGGCGCTTGTCCCCAAGTGCCCTCATATGAGACCTCTGCTTGACCCTGGTATACAGCCTGTTCCTGATCACCTGCAGACCTCTGTGTACTTGTCTCCTTAGGCCAAACTTGGCTAGCAAAATGACTCACTGTGATTTTTTTTCTTGGATTTCCCTGTTAGAATTCATTTTCTAGAGAATTAGTTTTCTAGATCTATTTTGTAGGACCTTTGGGGAGGAACTTTGACCTGCTTCCAAAACTTTGTAAATACTAACTTTTGTTTTTATATATCATCACTTTCACTTGTCAATGTCATCCATGTGACCAAGCAAAACTGACACTTTAAGGAAGTCTGAAAGTACACAGAAGTGTTTCATTTCCATAATTTCTTCCAAAAAAGATAAGGAGG
>CM053769.1:301721359-301877929 GCA_028658325.1 Potorous gilbertii | reverse complement strand
CCTCCTTATCTTTTTTGGAAGAAATTATGGAAATGAAACACTTCTGTGTACTTTCAGACTTCCTTAAAGTGTCAGTTTTGCTTGGTCACATGGATGACATTGACAAGTGAAAGTGATGATATATAAAAACAAAAGTTAGTATTTACAAAGTTTTGGAAGCAGGTCAAAGTTCCTCCCCAAAGGTCCTACAAAATAGATCCAGAAAACTAATTCTCTAGAAAATGAATTCTAACAGGGAAATCCAAGAAAAAAAATCACAGTGAGTCATTTTGCTAGCCAAGTTTGGCCTAAGGAGACAAGTACACAGAGGTCTGCAGGTGATCAGGAACAGGCTGTATACCAGGGTCAAGCAGAGGTCTCATATGAGGGCACTTGGGGACAAGCGCCAACTGGCAACTTTGTCACTCACTATCCAGTTCCAGTCATATATCCAGGGCAGACTGAGGAGGGGGCCTGTGCCTACCCCCACTACTGCCCCCTCCACCCTAGTACAGCCCTGGGGCTGTGTACCAAGAAAGGAACAGATTCAGAAGTAAAACAGCATCAGTGAGACTTAGTTACCAAGAAAAAAGCAAAGGTCACAGTTGTAGCTTCCAGCCCAGGTTGAAGCCTGCATAGAAGTAATTCAGGGCAAGAAGCCCAGGCCCTTTGGAAGCCTACAGTTCGATCCCTCTAAACTAGCAGTTTCCCTACTGGCTGACTGTGAACAAGGCTAGCAGTAGCCCTGATGACAGGACCCAAAACCAAGTCAGAAACTTGAAGAGTTCAGACCAGGGGGACAGCAATCAGACTTTACCCTGGATCATACCTCCTTGGGAGCACTGAAAGTTTGCAGGGTCATGGCCTCTTCCTGAGATTCAGCAATAATACAACACTTAATACCCCCCAAAAAGGAGCAACAGGATCAGTCTAGATCTTCCTTCCAGAAATGTAGTCTCCAGCCCTAATTATCAAGTCCAAAGGAAGAATAAGCAAACCAAAAAAGAATTTTACCATGAAGAAGCAATTATGGCAGCAGACATGCTCAGGACATAAACAAAGAAGAGAATGACTCAAACATCTATAAGCAAAGCCTCAGAGAAAAAGTGCGGCCACAAACTCAACTACAATTCCTAGAAAAGATGGATAATTTTTTTTAAAAAAGTCTTGTCAATGAAAGGAGAGGTGGAGGAAAAAAATGGGAAAAGAAATGAGAACCAAGAAATAAAGAATTGAAAAGGTAATTAAAAACTTGGCAGAAGAGGTACAAAACTTTGCCCAAGCAACAAACTCCCTGAAAATTAGAACAGACCAAACATAAGCCAACGACTCCATGAAACAACAAGAAATATTAAAATAAAGTCAAAAGACTGAAAAAAAAGCAGAAAATCTGAGGCTATTTCATAGCAAAAAACAATTGATCTAGGGAAAATATCATTAGACTATGTGAATGTCATGGTCAAAACATGAGCCTAGACATTTTATTTCAAGAAATCTTAAAAGAAAACTGCCCCAATATCTCAGGAACTAGAAGGCAAAGTGGAAATAGAAAGAATTCACTGGTTATCTCCTGAAGGAAACCTCAAAATGAAAACTCAAAGAGACATTACAGTATAACGCTACAAGGGGGAAAAAAAGAACTTTAATGAAATAGAAGACTTTCAAACATTCCTGATGAAAAAACTGGAGCTGCACAAAAACTTTGAAGTTCAAACACAAGTTAAGAGAAACATAAAAAAAATAAACATGAACAATCTTAAGAGATTATATAAGGATAAACTGCTTACATTCTAATATGGAAAAATGATACATGTGTCCCCACTGAAGCCCATCATCACTGGGGATCAGAGTGGGAGTCTAATTAGCAGAAGGCCTGTGAGGCAATGTTATCTTGATCCTACGAATGGGAAAAGAAAAACACTGGGGAAGAGGGGGAAGGGGAGTGAAAAAGGAAAGAAAGGTTCAAATTTATCTCATTTAATCAGGATGAGCTAGTGGATAGAGGAAGCAGCTGATACTTCAAAGGAATTCTTATCTGACGTGGTTAAAAGACTGAAGAATATATATACATGAAGAGCTTGTATTTATTCGTAACAAAAACTTCTCACTAAATAGGAAAATAAGAGAGAAGAGGAAAGACAAAGGGTAATTAGTGGGAAGATGGAGTAAGGAAGGAATTAATCCAAACAAAACAAACTGTAAGGATGCACAAAAATATCGACCTTTTTTTTTTTTTTTGAGGGGACAAAGAACGGGAATAAAAAGATACCCATCAACTGGGGAATGGCTGAATGAATTATAAGAAGTGAATAACATGGAATACTATTGTGCTATAAGAAATGATGGAGATGGTTTCAAAGAAATCTGAGATTTACATGAATTGATATAGAATGAAGTGAACAAAAATTGAACAATTTATATAGTGACAATATGATGACAATTTTGAAATAATGAGAAACTCTGATCAGAGTAATCAAAACTATGATTTCAGATGACTTAGGATGAAGCATGCCACTCACCTCCTAATAAAGAGGTGAAGAATGTAAGCACATAGAATGACTTTTTTTTTTTTGCACATGGCCAATGTGGAAATTTGTTTTGCTTAACTATAGATACATTTATAAAAGGGATTTGTTTTTCTTTCACTCAGTGGAGCAAAGTGGTGAGGATGAGAAGGAAAGAAGGTGGTTTTTTGATGATTTCAAAAAAGAACTAAGAGAAACAGGTAAATTTAATCTTAAAACAATTACATAACTGCCCAAAAGTAAAATGTGCTGACTTGAAAGGCTACTAGTAAGTTTCCTTCAGACAGAGTTTTAGGAGTCCAATTTTAGGAATTTTTTTTTTTGATACATCCAATGTAGGAATTTGTTTTGCTTAACTATGACATGTTAGTAATGGGTTTTGTTTTTCTTACTTTATCATGAGGTGGTGGTGGGAGAGGAGAAATATAGGAAGGAGAGAATGCAGACCTGAAAATAAAATAGTTTTTTAAAAAACTTTTTGCAAGCTTTTGGAAAGAAAAAAGAAGATTTTGGACACTCCAGAGGCTGCCTATTTTCTTGGGTTGCTGCCAACACTGACTGGTTCTTTGGAGAAAGAATTAGGAAGATTCTGGTGAGATTTGAAGTGTTTCAGAGGAAGTGACCTCAGGTACAGCAGCATACATAATCTAAAAAAAAATTTCAAAATTAAGATAAAAAAGATTACAAGGGTACTTGCTAATAAGCCAGTACCATTTACACTTTCAAATCAGTAATTCTGTAAGAATTCTACATGAATTTTAAATACAAACATTTTTATACCATATAAAGATTAGCTTTCTCCTCAATTAAATCTTAAGGGAGCAGGATGGGGCACTGAAAAGTTTTAAGAGACTTGCCTAGGGCTGAAACCGCCCCCCCCAAGAGTCTGAACTCTGAAACCAGCTTTCTGACTAACTCAGCATAAATGTATACTTCTTTGGCCATATGTTTAGTTTAAAAAAAACAACACTGTTCATTATTTTTAATCTAGCAGTATTCCTGCATATCACATCTCTTTAAAAATTGTTTATTGACAGGATGCTTTCAATTATCTACATTTTGTTTTTATGTGCCAAAGACAGGGGTCTTATTTTTTTATGGGGATAAATCTAAATATAATCTCTTGAATAGAAAAAAAATCACAGAATGTCAAGAGATGGAAAGGACTTCCAAAGTGATTTTGTCCAATCTTTAACTTGCTATTGTACTTAATAGGTATTACTTTTGTTACATTTAGTTGCTTATTTGTCATTTCCCTTTACTATACTGAATTCCATGAGGGCACGGATGTTTTCCTTAAACCTTTCAATGCAATTCCATATTTATTATGCACCTACTGTATGTAGATAGTGAACTCTGCTAAGCCCTAGGGAAAGAAGAAATTTAGATAAGTTACTGTCCTCACGGTTTCCAGTGTAGAAGGAAAACCATAACCATAATCTGCATGCTAATATATAATTACATTAGCTAGGTTCATAATAAAGTGTTATATGAAGTACTGAGGGGTGATATAACGTGTGAAGGGAGTTCAGGGAAGGACTTATAATAGGTAAAGTGGAAAGGAGTATAGCCCAGGCACTATATAGAGTGAAGATACAAGGTTAGATAAGTATAGGGTATATTGGTAAAAGAGGAGCTATTAGGTTCAATTTGGCAGTGGGAAAGGGAGTAATGAGATAATATTTCACATTTGGATATCACTTTAACATTTATAAAAAAGACAAAACTGCAAATATAGGAGGATTCCAGATTGTTGAAGGTCTTGAATGCCACATCTGGGAATCTGACTTTACTCAGCAAAAATAGGAAACCGCTAAATATTTTTAAATAGAGACATGACATACAAAAGTAGCAATGGTATAAAGCGTAGATTGGAGGGTGAAAAAGGTGGATTAAGACTCATACTGTAATAGGTAGATTGGTCAATATGAGGCCCATACAAAGATGGATGCAGTAGAAAGATGAGACAAATTCACGATGTTGAACTGAATTGAACCCTCTGGTTTTACAGACTAGAAAATTAGGGCCTAGAAAGGAGGGAACTACCTAAAGTCACAGATTCAGAACAAGAACCCAGGCCTCTAGATTTAACCAGTATGTTAATCTACTATACCAGAGGCATCAAACACATTGCACCTCAAAATTCTCGAACTGCAGCTAAACCAGATTCAAATGTTCATCATTTTAATTAAGAAAAATTAACATGAATAAAACACAACACAGGACAGGTTAATTTGTGGTTTTCTAAGTCAATATGCCACCCACAGGGATTATTTTCTATTTGAGTTTGATACTACTGCAACATGTATATGTATATGTGTGTGTGTATATATACACACACACATATACATATATACACATATATACCCACACACACCATCTACTGTAAAATCAGCTGTAGAAAGAATACTGGATTTGTAGTCTGAAGACAGGTGAATGTTATCACCTAAAACATTTGAACTGATTTACAATCTGGAGAACAGGATTCAAATATTGGCTCCAACACACTCACTAACTGCAACTATAGGCAAACCAGTTTCTCAATCTATAAAATGAGGATAGTAAGCTTTACAAGACCAACCTCAGAGTTGTTTTCTGGAAAGTGTTATATAAATGTCATTATAGCTACAAATAGAATCACAATGGTTAACATTTACAGTGCTTTTTTTTTTAATTTATAAAGGACTTTGAATATATCAATTTGATATAATGACTTAAGCCTCAGCAAAGGCTCAGCATAACTGGAAAAGGAGATGGGATGTCAAGTTCAGAGAGATCACAAGTGCACAGCCTGAGTGCTGCCCTGATGTTTATGAACCTAAAAAAGTCCTTCAAGTCTATCCTGCAGATCCCTACATGGAGGACTTATGGAAAGAGAATCAAAGAGATACGTTGAGAATTCAAATCAACAAATATTTATTAAATACCTACTAAGTATATGGCACTATGCTAAAGACAAGGGATTGAAAAGACAAAAGGGAAATAGCCCCTACGTCCTGGACGCCTTTAGCATTTTGGTGAAACCATATATGGCCCCCTTCTCAAAAAGTTCTCTTCCTAATTGAAGAAGATACAGAATTTCGGTCAGATTATTAGTTGAAATAAAGATGCAATTTTTTTCTCCATCCAAGCTCACACTACCTACCCCGGAAATCCAAGGGCCCGGGTTAAGAACCTCTATTCTAGGCACTTCCATCTACAGGGTATAAACCCATACTAACAGGATAGTGGTTCCACTGCTGGATAAAATAACAAAAAACATACAGGACATACACAGGTTTGTGCCTTCTGCCGAGTGTGGTGTAGGCCTAGAATAAAGAAAACCAGGGTTCAGGTAGATCAGCTTTGATAACATACTAGCTGGGTGACCTTAGGTAAGTCACCTCCCCTGTGAGACTAAGTTTCCTCATTCGTAAAACGGGGCAACCTTTTGAAGACTGACTGCAAAGGGCAGAACAGTGAGTTGTGGATCTGCCTTTGGCAGAGGAGTTTCCTCAGAAACAGCTGAGATCCCCCCAAAAAAGGCAAAAAGGCGAAGAATCCTTTCACTAGCTCACAGGATGGTTAAGGAAAGCACACAAGAAACCTTCAAACGCCAGAAAAGGAGATGCGCTGCCTGTTTGGATGCCTACCCCACCCCCACCCTCCCGCCGCGGCCGCCCCGCCCCCGCCGGAGTCCATCCTCCCCCGCAGGTAGGAGCCCAAACCCCGCCCCACCCCAGGCCGGCGCCTGCATCCCGGCGCGGAAACCCTCACCAGCCCTCGGGCGGTTACCCGCCAGTTCAAGAGGGGGAAACGCCTCAAGGTCCGCCGCAGGGCGGGGCCCCCAGCCCGGAGGACGGACGGGCGGGGAAAGGGAGCCCCAGACTCAGCCTCAGGAGAAAATTCCTCAGTCGAGGGAAGAAGAGGGAAGAGGGCGCGCGCCCGCGCCCAAGGAGAGGGTGAGAGGAAAGGGGCGTGGCCCACGTAGCGCGCGGTCTGCGCATGCGGACGTTTAGCTCCTCCCCTTCCCCAACTCCTAGACCTCTAGAACACCCGTTACCAAGAGAGCCCCATCTCCCCATCCTTTTCTCGGCCGCTGCACGCGTGCGCACAGGCGCGTGGCCTTTCGTTTCCTCCCCACCTCCGGGTGACCCGTAAAGCCACACCACCCACGTCCACCCGTCCGCACCCCCGCCTCCGGTTGTGCTTTTTCTCCTTACCTGACTAAGACTTCCCTCACTCACAAACTCGCTCGGCTTCACCTCCTTCCACCGCTACCCCGTCGCCATGCCGGGGCTCGAGCCGGGCTGAGGGGTGGGGGAGGGGAGAAAGCAGGACTAGAGCGGCTTCATCCGGAAGTCTGGCTGCCGGGGGCGCGCGCGCCTCGGTCCCGCCCCTTCCGCGCCTACCTCACGGCCAGGACGCTGCCCGGATAAGCCCTGCCCTTCGTCTTGCTTTAGGATTAATTTTACTTTTCATTAAACACACCATCATTAAGTCGAACATTTCCGTATCCAAAGAATGCCCAGAAAAGGGAGATTGTATGACATTGTGGACCCGTCGTTTCCGTTTTCTTTTTCTGAAGGGTCCGTAACATTTAACTCGCCAGCTAAGGAAACCCAGCTCCTTCTCGAGCTCGGCTCTGATGGCGTCCTTGTTAAATGTCTCTAAGATAACTTTCGGTATTGGCGTCGCTACCCGCCGACTTTGGGGGCAGGCTCCTGCGTCTGAACCTGACCTTTGGAGCTTCCTACCTGTGCGGTTCGGGGCCAGCCCCTTGGCCCGGTTGGCCTCAGGGTGCTCGTCTGTGCAGTGAGGATGATAGCACCTACCTCCCGGGTTACTGGGAGTCCGGGGGGCAGCTGTCACGTGGTGGAGCCCCAGAGTTCCGGGCCTCAGGAAAACACCGCCGGAGGGGAGCTGGGAGCAGTCATCCGTTTGTTAGGGGACCCCAAGCCTCGGAACCCGGGAGCCCTGCTCACCATGGCAAGGCTCAGGCTGGGGAAACCTAGGAGGCCCGAAGAGGGGGGAGGCGCTGGGCCGGGCTGAGGGGCGGGGCCGCCAGCAAGCCCCTGCCCGGCCTCTCCGGTACTGGAGCCAGGCGAAGGGCCTGGGGAAAGGGCAGCGGAAGGTACTTAAGGGTAATGGGGGTGGGGCACCAATCCGTTCGGAGAGCGTGGCCTACCAAGAGAGGATGAATTTAGCCATCAAATCAAACATGGTGGCTTAATTCAGCATAACTCTAACAGTAGGAACTAATTCAAACTTAATAATTGCTTAGCTCACTGACAGCACCATCAGGGTTAGCCGTCAAGTCACAAAGAACTAAGTAAGTACCGATTAAGTTGAGCCGGGGTATCAAAATAATCTGCACATGGGGCTAGATAAATGTTAGCTGTTATTGTCATTCTCATTGAAACCTCTCCCTTCTCAATAAGTATAATCAAGTCAATCTATCCATCGGTATGCATTTATCCTATATTTTATATATTTATATTGTAGGCTATTACTGTGTGTCAGGCACTTTGAGTATTGCTAAGGATAGAAAGAAAAGAAAAAGACAGTTCCTGCTCCCAAGATGCTTGTGGTGGAATGGGGGTGACAGTATGAAAACAGCTATGGACATGGAAGACATAACCAGAATAAGACTGGCTGCTGTCTGAAAGCATCTCTTATGCATCGCCTCTGACATGGGAGGAAGGCTTACTTTCATTATTAGTTTTCTGATGTCATAATTGGTCACAGAATGAACATCACCGTGGGCATAGTTCTGTTCTGTTCTGCTTACTTCACTTGGCCTAAGATGGCTCTTGCTAGGTTTTGGGGGGGGGGTCTATAATTTTTAATACCTCATTACATTTGTTCAGCCATCACCGGGTTGATGGGCACCCGCTTTGCTTCCAGTTCTTTGCTACAACAAAAATGTTGTATGTATGTATGTATGTATGTATCCATCTATCTATATGGCCCCTTTCATTCTGTCATTGACCTCTTTGGGGTCCTTTTTATCCCTCCTATTATATTAGTCTTTTGGAGAAAGAAATGGCAAACCACTACAATATCTTTGCCAAGAAAACCCCAAATGGGACAGGATTGAAACAACTAAACAACAACATATATTTGTCTTTAAAGAAGAGAAGGAATAAATACATGGAAAGAAATGAAAGGAGAAATGAATGAGGGAGGGCCAGGCAAGTGGGAGTTGCAGTTGACAGTGACTTGAACCAATAGCTAATAGAAAAAGTTTTTTGCCTTTAAGGCCCAAAAGTTTACCCCACCTAAACTATCTAGGTGGAGTTCGGTGTCGCTCCACCCCAACCCATTCAGTTCTAGGGGTGGGGGAAGGTAGATCCTTTGTCTAAATTACCCAAGGCTGGGGGTGGTCTGGATAAATGACATAATCAAAGTTACAGGTCCATCTCTCATAATAATATTTATTCTTCTCATTAATTGTTAACTAATCCGAGTTGATTGCCACCCTCAGGAACATCCACTCTTTCAGGGGTATATAATCATTAAATGACTCCTTCATGAGGAGTCTTTGGCCTTCAAGAGTGCCACTGAGTCCTTTTATTAATTATCTGCTAGCATAATTAATAAAATGATTAATTACCCAGAAATTGATGTCCCTCAAACCTTTTATACATCACATGGGAAAAGTCCATGTCAGGGAAGAACTTCTTATATTGTCGTACTTTTAACTTCCTGAGAGGTTGGGCTTTCACTTCCTCTTAGACTCATTAGGCTTATGTAGAAAGCAAGCCTAAGGACATCTTTTAAAAATTTTTGACCGTCTGGGTTTCTGCTCCCACTCATTTCTTAATTGCTTTAAGTTGCCTTATTCCACCTTTCAGTGTCCCTAGTTTCCTTGAAAACTTGGCTAAATTCTATATCCCCCAGCAGCTCTTGTCTCCCTCCACCCCCCACAATTATCTGAATTTATTTTGAATACTTACATATGTTTATATTTTCTTTCTGAATAGAAAGCAGGCTCTTTAGGGAGAGGTATTTAATTTTTATCTTTGTATTCCCAGTGCCTGGCACCTAGTAGGTACCTAAAATTCACATAATATTAATTCACAAAAACCTTCAACAAAGTATGGCACTCATTTATTTGAAAAACCATAGAACTGAAAATAATATGAGTAAAGCTGTTTATTTGAAATCTAGAGCTAGCATGATTTGTAATGGAGAAAACTGGAAACGTTTGTAGAAAAAGATCTTGCATAAAGCAAACATGCCAACTATCTCTGCTATTACTTGGCATAGTGCTAGAAACATTAATTATAGGAATAAGACAAGAAAAACATCTTGAGGAAATAAGTATATACCAAGAAAAGGAAAAATTCTCTTTGCCAAAAATGTTTTACTTTAAAGAACCCTAGAGAATCAATGAAAAAATGGAAAATACAAATAATTTGAATAAATTTTCAGGAAACAAATTCATAAAAACCATTAACCTTTCTGTAAATTACCAACAAAACCCAGGAGGGAGAAAGGGAAATTCCATTTAAGATAAAATTAATCAGCCATGACACATGAAGGATTTATATAAATACAATTATAATTTTCTTAATAGAAATTCAAGAAGTAATTGGAAAGATATTCATATTCATGGTTAGACCAGAACTTCTCTAAAGATTTAATACATGCTAATTCATTGCTAAGGGGAAGGTAGTCTCTATGAATTTTTACTGTCAGAGACTAATACAGCAAAAGTTAAAGGAATGTTTGCAACAGAAAATTATCCAAGCATTCACTGATAGGTGCTACTGCCAATAACCATCAACATTCAGAGATACGGTAAAAACTGATTTACTATATACTTAGCTTAGACTCACTGTATACAAAAATCAGTGGGCAGTTTTGGCCTTGTATAGGTTCTATTTCAACTTTATATAGGTTTTAGTTACATGAGCAATATGGACATAATAGAATTTTACCTAAGGCAGAAGGGGAGGTTAATGATTTGCCTAAAGAACAGATTTACACAAAGAAAGCAGATGAGAGGATCTCTATCAGGCAAAATATGAAACTAAGTCAATAAACACCTGCTAGAATTTATCTAATCTAAGTTTTTTTCTCAGTTTGATTATGTAGGCAGCTAGGCTGCACAGTTGAGTTAATGCTGGGCTTGGTCAGCGTCATGAGAAAAAACTGGAATCATATCAAATGATTAATACCACATGGAATAAAATAAAGAGTCCAATTAATTATCTGTCACACTTCATAGATTTGTAGGCAGCTAGGAGAGACCTGGACATAGAATCAGGAAGATCTGAGTTCAAATCCTGCCTGAGATACTGATTAGCTGTCACTTCACCCTAGGCAAGTCACTTAATACCTCAGTTTCTTCATCTGTAAAGTGGAGTTAATAATAGTACCTACTTCACAGGTTTGTTATGAAGCTATAATGATATAATACTTGCAGAGTGCTTTGCAAACCTTTAAGTGCTAAATAAATGTTAGCTATTAGAGGTAGAAGGAACCTTAAAGGCCATTTAGCCTTAACATAATATATTAATAACAGAAACAGTTGTAAACTTGTGTTCTCAATGATTGAGAGAATGTATGAATAAATCATGGCATATAAGTTAATCGATAAACATTTAGTCAATAAACATTTATTAAGTGTCTACAACGTGCCAGGTACTAATGTTAAGCACACAGGATACAAATATAAAAAGAGTCAAGGACCTTACAACTGAATTTTGTTGTTCAATTACGTCCAACTCTTTGTGACCCCATTTGGGGCTTTCTTGTCAAAGATATTGGAGAGGTTTGCCATTTCCTTCCCCAGCTCATTTTACAGATGAGGAAACTGAGACCATCAAGGTTAAGTGTCACCCAGCTAAAGGCTGAAGCCAGACACGAATTCAGGTCTTTCTGACTCCAGTCCTGGCCAGTCTATCCACTGTGGCATCAAGATGCCCTTAAAATCTAATAGAGGAAGACAAAACACAAAAAGAAGGCGAAAAGCAGAGAAGGATGGGGAGGTACCTGAATCAGAGTTACGTTGGAAACATAAATCAGAGAAGTCCAAAAGTAGTGCGGCCAGGTGAGAAATGAGAGGTCCCAGCGAACTTACCCCTCTCTCAGTAAGTGAAGCTTTGCTATTCATTCCCCCTTCCCCGCCTTTAACTCTTCTCCAATCAGAGAGGCAGAAGGTATAATGGGGATGCAATACCAAGACCGAAGAGATCTCACAGGATGATGACGTCATCAGTCAGGCAGAGAAAGTCCCAAGTAGTTCAGTCACGTGAGAAATGAGTAGCGAATATTGTTGTGCTATGAAGAAGGAAGGGAGAATTCAAAGGAAAATGAATTTAAAGACATTCAAAGGAATGTGATAACTACATGAAACTAAAATAACAATGTCACACTGAATACAGCCATGTAAGTAAAGACATTAAACACCAGGAAACTACTGTCTAGTACAATAGATGATGCCAATAAAGAAATTTAAGAATTATAAACTAGTCCAGAAAGCTCTAGGGAGCTTCTGTGCTAAAAATGAAAGAGAAAACTATTGGGATCCCCTGAGTCTCACCAGAAAGTAGTTTACCTAGAGGAACAAGAAGAGATAGACTAAGGGATTGAGGAATAAAAACTCTAAAGAAGGAGAAAGTATTTCTTCAAGCCAGACTCCATCCAAACAAAGGGGAGGAGAGGGGAAGGAGGGATCTTTGTTGGGAAGGTGGGTGGGTGGGTGGAAGCAGGACTGAAATATTTATTCTGGAAAACAATTTAGATTAAACCAGATAAATTAATAAATTATTCATACATTTTCACTCTGATACTTACCAGGTACGTGATCCCAGGCAAATCACTTAATTTCCTTCTTCCTCAGTTCTTCCATCTGTAAAATAGGGACCATAATAACACCTCCCTCTCAAGTTTTTTGGGATAAAGTGAGATACTTGTAAAATGTTTTGTAAACCTCAAAGCACTATAAATGTTAGCTATTAATAATATATTATCCCAAAGATTATTGACTAGAAAATACCCATGTATAAAAATCTATAACAGTACCACATTTGTGAAGACAAAAACCTGGAAGCAAAATACAGGTCCAGGGACTGAGAAATGGTTGAATGATCTGTAGTGTCTGTGGATATGATAAAATTTTACTGTACTAATGACACATTTGAGGAATCTGGGAAAAATGGAAAGATTTGTATGAAGTGCTGCAGAGTGAAGGCAGAACTAAAATACTGGTGGTTGCTCTTTGTTCTTGAAGAGGACCAAAATGACACCACTGTGCTAGAGTCAAATTTCAATGTCAGACCAATACAATCCACAGGTTGGGCACACACAGTCTGTGTGAACATTTGAGTGGATACTCTAAATTTGCACATCCTCTATTTCCTTTGAGCTGCTTCATTTCTGCTTACCTCATAGAGCATAGAACTTTCTCTGATGTGGGGACACCATGCTGAGCGGTCCTGTGCTTATGGGGTGCTTCTTGGACCCCAATTCTAAAATCACATTTCTCTCTAAAAATCACATTTCTACCTATCCTCAAAACACTATCCCAGGCAGTTTCTCCCTGGCCCAAAGACACAACTTGCCCTAGCAAGTTTTAATGAGCAAAAAAAATATCACTAAATTTTATTTCTTTTCCTGATATAGTTGCCAGCTGTACCTATAGAACTTATTAGTCTGAACCAGCTGTGTACTGGCTAAACAGGCTGTGTACTGTGTCATAACAACATTTACTACTCACTGACCAATCATATTTATCCTAAACTTAGATATACATATATTCCCTGACATTTATCTTCTCTAACAAGACATTGATGAGAACAGCCTGGTATTACTTAGTCCTGACCAGTACTTGACTTAGTCGTGTTTCAATCCTAAAACTACTCTTCCATGTAGCCCCCCAGCCCTGGGCTATTTCCCAATGAACTCTGGGTAAAATTGTTGGTGGTTGTTGTAAACATCCTTCATATTCAAAGAAGACCATGACATCAGAGAAAGGATGACATGACTTACACTTGACTTTGTTTTGAGTGAGGGAGGGCTGGCAAGGTCACCAGCCTCACTTCTCCTCCAGAGCCATCTGAATCCAGTGACCAGATATTCATCAGGATGACTGGAGATGGCCCAGGATGCATTGGGAGAGTTGGTCTTTTTAGGCTAGACTTTTTCAGGTGCTCACATAGAGGGAGGTAATGCCCATTAAGTGAATCAGCCTCTTTAAAAAGTAGTCAGGGAATGACCCCTTTAATGAGCAAAAAAAATATCACTAAATTGAGCTGGGAGGGAAAGAGAAATCGTTACTACTGATACTCACTCTAAGCCAGCCATTAAGAGGAGATTAGGCAGGGACCTATTGTTGTCCAACCCATAAGCTTCAGAGTACACTGGGTTTAAGGTTTTGGAAATGGGAAGAAAGAGAGAAAAAAAGAGATAAAGAAGGAAAGAAAGAAGAAAAAGACATCTGGCCAGTAAACCCCAAGTTAACTGGGCAGCCTCTGGTCATCCAAATTTACCTTCCTTTGGAGAGGAGAAGGAAGGGGAGAGGGAGACAGAAAGGAGAAGATGAGCTGGGTTACCCAGCTAGCTGAGACCCCACTCAGGCAGCTCGGTCTACTTACAGGTTGTGTTCATCCTTTGTTTTTGAAGAAAAACCATGACATCACAGCAATGATGACATGACTTGCACTTGACTTTGTTGTGAGGGAGGGTTGTGCAAGGTCACCAGCCTCACTTTCTCCTTCTGGGTAAAATACTTGAGAGTGAGATCTGAACAGTAGATACTAAAAGTACAATTTCCTTTAAGAACTAACCACACTTTAACCACTCCCTAATCCTGCCCTGAATCACCTAGTTAGCATATTTGGCACATGTATATAGAATGAAACTATAGAAATTTTCCTGTACTCCTCTAAGGTTGCAGGTTCCCTAAAAACTCTTGACTGATGAAAAGTGTAATAAATCTTTACCTTGACCTCAAGAATGCTTGAGTCTGTGAATTCTTCTCCAGATAGCCTGCCCACACAGGGAACTCTGGTCTTGGAGTTACTGTACCCCCATCTCTCCAGCCCTCATCAGTGGCAATCTCTCCCATGTCACACAATCAATTTCAAAGTTCTTAAGCAAGTCCTTGAGAGTGTCTTTGTATCATTTCTTCTGACCATCATGTGAATGCTTACGCTGTGTGAGTTCTCCATAAAACAGCAAGCTTACGTTTTATATTCAAACAACATGGCCAGCCCATCAGAGCTTCTCTCTGAAGCAGAATGTGAATGCTTGGGGTGTGGCATATGTTCAGGGAAGACTAGTACCTCTGGGGTGAAGGCTGCTTTCTACCTCTGGTGTCCACCTAACTCTGCCTGTGGCTCCAAGAAGCTGTAACATGCACAGCAACTACACCCCAGGAAACCAAGAACTAATCAAGAACTAAAATAACATCAACCAAGGACAACAATGTAAATAAAGACAATATTGTTATTGTGCAGTCAAGTCTGATTCTTCATGATCCTATTTGGTGTTGTCTTGGCAGAGATACTACAGTAGTTTGCCCTTTCCTTCTCCAGTTCATATTACAGATAAGGAACTTAGGTAAACAGGGTTAAGTGAATTGCCCAGGGTCATACAGCTAAGATCAAATTTGAATTCACGAACATGAGTGTTCCTGATTTCAAGCCCAGTGCTCTATCTACTGTGCCACCTAACTTCAACAACCTATACAAAATTATGGGACAACAAAACAGGTCAGATACAATGGACAATGCTTGGCACCAGACTATCAAAGTTAAAGCACATATTCTTTTTTTTTTATGTTGAGAAAGGTATAAACAGGTTTGAGGCCCTTCAGTTACCCACAACCTGGTTTAGCCCATCTGCCAAGCCAGTTTTACCAGGGTGTGGCCCCTGTGTGTGCTACAACTTCTGACATTAACTCAGCAATATTTTTCTAAAAATCTTCAGTAAGTGTCATGTATCCCATGTCATATATCCCGAGCATATGAAGACTTCCTTCTGTGGAATGGCCAGATGAAAATATGTGCCATAAAAGCAATGAAAGGAGGTGCTGTGCAGTTCTTAGAGCTTGGTGAGACCTCAGAGACTCCAAGGTCGTCCCCTGGGTCTTGGGCAATTGCCAGTCATCTTGACTTTTGTCTGGTCGCTAAACTCTGATGACTGTGGAAGAGAGAGTAAGGCTGAAGAAAGACTTTGTGCAGCTCTGCCTCCCTTTGATCCAGTCCACCCAAAAGTTGAGATGTCATCCTGTGAAGTCATTGGTCCTATTTGAAAATGAAAGTTGAACAGCAGCCACAAAGGGCTAACCAGTTTTATTTGGAAGACTTCAAAGAATCAAGGCAGTGACTAAATTCCAAGGTTGGACCTAGACTTCCGTTCTTCTAATAAGCAGGAAACCTCAGAAATGATTAGTCCTATAGGTCAGCCACAATCACTCAGTCAACACTTTTGCTAAACTGTCCTTTTTGTTGTGGGACTTGTTTTGGTGTTTGTGGGGTAGTATCTACTGTGTCTAAATGAAATGTGTCAATACTTTAAAGTTATTATACTTTTTGCTTCTTTAACAACCTATAACAAGCTTAAAGTTATAAGTGCAATCACTTGTCATCACTTTTTTGTATTATTGTGTTTTTGAGTTTTGTTTTACTTTTACTGCTGTTCTATTTTATACACATATTTGAATACTTCTACGTGTCAATTATTCAACTGATAAACATTTATTAAGTTTGTATTATGTTTCAGACACTGAAAGTACTGGCAATACAAAGGCAAAAAACAAAACAGTTCCTTATTTCAATGGAGACTCTAGACATGTTAGCTTGCATTCTAGAGTGGAGAAAAAAATGAACATTTATAAATACAAAATGAATAAAAAATAATTTGGTGGGAGAAATATTAACAATTGTGGGCATCAGAGAAGGAACTTGAGGTGAACTTTGGGGAAGCTAGGGTTTCTTCCAAGTACTGCCCAAACTGGAATAAAATGTAACTGAGAAATACTTAACAAAATAAATAAAAATATAATAAAACATGGGTAATATTACATTTTAAAACTAAATATCTGGCCTGCAGAGGTTTATGTGTGCAGTTTAGTAGCCTCCCCTTTTTCCTTGGAGTTTGACATGACTTTTCTAAGAGGTCGTGGAGGCACGAAAAGTACTCTGCAGGTATGAGAGATACAAAGGCAGAGAGAAAGGAGGAGCTAAGAGTGTTGTGTGGGAAGAACAGGGAGTAAATCTGTTTGGCTAAACCACAGGATGTGTGAAGGGGAGTGATATTGTGAGAAATGATTGAACTTGTGTTTCCTCACAAATCATGTTACACGTAATTTGTGAAACCCAAGGAGTTATATATGTCTGAAATTCTCTCACTTAATCGGTTACTTACAGCTAGTGCAGGAAATAAACAGGATGTATAAAATGTAGTTGGGGATGCTGCTTCTGCATGTAGAGCAGACACTTCTTTCTTTGTTTTCTGACTAAACCAGAGAACGTCTCTTCCTTTGTCAACAACTGAAGCTCCTTTAAGGATGAGGCACCTTAACGCAAGATACTAGAATAATGGGACTTTTCTTATCTATATTAGGTTATGTTCATAGTAAAGGAAACACAGGTATCCTGATTTGTATTTTCAATCGACACTTTGTCAACTCTTTTATCCATTGAGAAAATTCATATGGAGATCATAAATCTGAATGATGCAGACATCCTGAGTTGGAATTGTTCTAGAAAGTATTTAGATAGAGCTTGAAATCTGGGGAATAGGAAATGTAAACAGGGGCAGAGACTCACAAGTATATGTGTGTGTGTGTGTGTGTGTGTGTGTGTGGGTGTGTGTGGGTGTGGATTAGGCCTTTGGGATAGGCTGTAAATCCTGCAGTACTCAGTCAACAGGGAACCAGAGGTGGGATTTGCATTCAGGACAGGAAAGTAAGATTGTGTTTTTGCACTGCACAGTGCTTATCACCCATTCTTGCAGCAAGACCATTAAATAAAAATTCTTCCCAAATTCATCAATGGCCACATGGAGGTCTTGGGAAGACATTTTTTTTACAATATGTAATAAATCTGGAAAGGTAGGCTGGAATCACTATGAATAGCTTAGATGATTATGGAAGATGGGAGAGGCACCATAGACAACAGTAAATGTCTTTATTTCCCAAAAAGCAAAGAAACTTAAGTCTGAAAACTATAGACCAGTGAAATTAACTTCCTTAAGGAGAAATTTTAGAATAAATCATTAGAAGATAGTGAACATCTAGAAAGGGAAGCAATAATTATAAAGAACCCCCATAGTTCCATCAAAAAGAGGTCATGTCAGATAGACTAGCCTCATTTCCGTTTTTGCCATGGTTACTCAATTGTTATAAGAGGGTAATTGTGTGTGTGTGTGTGTGTGTGTGTGTGTGAGAATTGTCTATTTAATTCTAGGCCTTGTCCCTTATCCAGCTTTTAAAAGTGTGAAAAACGTACTGATGAACTAAATCTAGGGCTTGTCCATACAACTGTGCATTATAGCTTGGACAATAGGTATTCTTCAGCCACTGTTTTTTTCTATTTTGAGAATGAGACCAAATACTTGTTAGCGATTATGGATTTCATGTGGCTTGCTCTACATGCTTCATCAGCTTTCCTTTTATGCCTTTTGTCTTCACATCACAACCATTTCCTCATTCCTACAGAAAACCACCATGGTCCCAAAGAAAAGCAATTAGAGCTCCTTGAAAGCAGGGATGGTCTTTAGTTTTTCTTCTTAGTCCTAGTGTTTGGCATATAGTGGATGCTTAATAAGTGCTTATTGATTATTTAACAGAAAGGCATATTCCAGTAATTCCCCACCTCTCCATTATGAAGGGGGTAGGGGAAAGGGAGGGAATAAGCATTTATATAGTACCTACTATATGCCAAGCACTGTGCTAAGCTTTTTACAAATCTTACTGGATCCTCACAGCAACCTTGTTATCACTGTTTTATAGTTGAAGAAACCAAGGCAGACAGACATTAAGTCACTTGCTCTGGTAAGTGACTTGGCACTCCTAAGTGTCTGAGGCCGGATTTGAACTCCAGTCCTCTTGACTTCAACTCCGGGCTTTATCTACTGTGCCGCCTGGCTACCTGCATTTTGAGGCTAGTTATATTTCATTATCTTCTTCTGAAACTATACTAGTTTTTCCATTATTCAAAATTCAACTTCCGTTTAGTGATTTTTCATTTACATTGTAGTCACTGCATGTACATACATATTCTCAGTTCTTACAAATATCCTCGTAATTCACTGAGTTCTTCATCTTTGGCATTTTTTATTGCACAATAATATTCTATTCTATTCACATACCATAGTTAGGTTTTTTTAGCCATTATGCAATCAATGGGCATCCATTTGTTTATATACTTTCAAGAAAATTTTGATACACGTACTCAATTGAATCAGTATTCAGTTCATGGTGCTTTTATGGGGATCAGTGATTGATGTTGGGAAGAACAGTTTAGATTAATAGGTATATTGTTAGATTAAGAGTTATACATGCTTCATACAAATACCCTCTTCTGTATCAGTGATATTAATATTATATATTGGTGATATCATTGTAGATTATAACATCATATGACTGTTACAGAGAATTACATTAACCCTAGAGATTGTTATTGCAGCGTCAAGACCCCTCAGTCTTATAAGTCATTGTCACTGTTTCCTTTTGCCTACCACTTCCTTATTTCTGAGGATACCACTGACCAAAACACCAGATGTTTGATTTGCTGTGAGAATCTCTGCTGAGGTGGCAGGTGGATTGCCTTTACTGAAAAAAACCTTCAGTTAGTAACCTGGAATTAATGATTTAAAAGTCTGATGACAAAAAATTAATTGTACTGGCTCATTCTACTTTTAGTGTACTCTTCATCTGTATAAATACTGACCACTCTCAAGCACTGAGCACCCTTGGCCATGAGGAAGGTCTTGGATCTTAATTGCTTAGGGATCATTGGTCATATCTCAATTGCCCACTTTTGTTGACTGGAAATTTTGCAGCCCACAATACAACAATAAAATACCATGGTGTGTTGCAAAGCAACCTTATTTGCTGCAGCTTAGTTTTAGTTCAGATTGGTTCAGAAATGATAGTCTCAAGTTTGAGATGTACATACATATATATATATATAGTACTAATATTTAAAAATAATGATGATGATGATAAAGGTTTCAATCAGTAAGTTCCAATAGTTGTCACAATCAGTAGATCTCAATAGTTATACCACAATTACTAGGTCTCAATAGGTATGTCATAACCAGTAAGTATCCAATATAGGCATCCAATATTACCAAAATTGACCAGCACCAACAGGGGAATTATATACATCTGGATCATGTGACCGGGGAGTCCCAGGTCAGCCTCCAGAGTCCCAATGAGTAGGTCTTAAGCTACGCATCTGAACCCATGGGGCAGGGGGGGAACTGATGACGATGATGACGACAACACTCCTGAAGATAGCTCAGGGCCTTCGGTAGTTCCTTCTAACCAAGAAGGCATTTTGCCAATGCAAACAATACATGATTGGTGGAAAAGGAGCTGTTATCAAAACATCCTTGAGAGGTCTGACTCCTAGCTCAGGGCCTTCGGTAGTTCCTTCTAACCAAGAAGGCATTTTGCCAATGCAAACAATACATGATTGGTGGGAAAGGAGCTGTTATCAAAACATCCTTGAGAGGTCTGATTCCTAGCTCAGGGCCTTCAGTAGTTCCTTCTAACCAAGAAGGCATTTTGCCAATGCAAACAATATATGATTGGTGGGAAAGAAGCTGTTATCAAAACATCCTTAAGAGGTCTGATTCCTGGAGGGGTGGCCAGTCCTCCGGGGTAGCAGACATCATAAAGAGTCCTTCAATGTCTAGAAAGGAATAAGATTAGTTAACAGTCAGATTGCAGGCATACTTAGTGAGGTCAGAATGTCCTAAATGAATTTAGGCATTACACATGTTCTTTGGAGAATTAAAATTGCAGGTGACCAGAGGGATTGGAGAGACACATCATGGTATATTCACCACCCTGGAGACTCCTAAAAGTAAAGGAACATCCCTAACACGTATCAGAGATGGGATTTTTCCTGCATAAAAGAACAGTAAACTTTCAATGGAGTTGTCATATTACCACCCTCAAACTGGAAACAGACTTGGAGAACCACAACATCCCTCTTCTCTCTAGCTGAGATTTATTCAATAATAAATTTCATTGGGACATATAAACCTTGAGTATGAGTTTTATCTTTTTTTCCTCATTTGTGCAGCTATTGATTTACAGATAATCATCCTTTTGCCTCCAAATATAGGAACAGGAGAAACTTTTTCATTTAAAAATTTTTTGGATATTTCTTTCCAAAATATCTAGAAATGTCTCACAAGTGACATCTATGGATATATACAGTTATTAGAAACTGAGTGGGTTATCACTAGGGAGGGAGTAGGATTATAACCTCTCTGGGTCCGTAACTCAGATGAGCCATTTAAGATAATAAAGTGCTTAGATAATAGTTGCTGGCTTAGGAGAGGAGGGACAGTTTCTTTGCCTGTACTTATTACATTTTCTGTTTTAAAACATTGTTTTAAAAAAAAAAAAGGAAACATGTTGTTTGAGGGCTTCTGTAGCTTTTGGAGGGTAGGTTCATGACAGTGAAAGAAGCTGAGAGGTAAAATATCATCTACAGAGATGCAAGACCTGAGTTCAAATGTAGCCTCAGACACTTAATACCTGTGTACCTCTAGGCAAATCACTTAAAATGTCTGCCTCAATTTCTTCAACTACATTGGGGTGAACAGCACCTACCTCCCAGGTTGGTGTGATGATCAAATCAATTATCAGTAAAAAGCTTAGCACAGACCTGGTACATAGTAGGCATTTAATCAACACTTATTCTCTTCCTCTTCCCTTAATGCTTCCCCTCCACATCCCCTCCCCGCCAATCATTTACAAACTTTAGACCATATTCTGTGTGCTTTTCTGTTGTTATTGTACTTGCTAAGCTTCTTACAGTACTGGTTTTTTGGTTTTTTTTTAAGGTGAGAAGAGTTAGGCAGCCTTAATAAACCAAACCTTCAAGAACACTTAACAAAATGCTAACAGAACAATTCCTTGTCATAAAAATTCCTGCCTCAATTTCTGGATATGAATCCACTTTATAAATTCTCTATTCCAGGTAAACCGGTCATTCAACATAGCATTCCACCTTCCAGCTCCGTGGCAACTGAACAGACTGGGAATGCACATTCTCCTCACTTGTATGTCTCTTAGAATCCATAGCTTCCTTCAAATCTTAATTCAGATACTATTTCCTATAGGAAGCTTGTTCGGAGTTCTCTTATTGGTAGCTGAGCCCTTAAATTGTCTTGTATTGCATGTTGTCTCTTGACCCTTCCCTGCCCCACTGACCCATCATAAACCCTTAGAAGGTAGAGAATATTATGTATATGCTTTGCCAACAACTAGCAAAGTACTTTGTAAACAGGTGAAGATGTACATGCATTATTGGAGGAAATACTCCTCTATCAGTAAGATCAGAGCCATTTGTGTGCTGGAAAATTAAAAGGAGGCAATCCAAGAAGAGTAAAACCTGAATAGGTAGGTTGCCCTATCATATACATAGGAAGCCAGATGTACATAGGGACAGCATTCAGGGGGATGGGGTGGATTGATGCCTGTGAGTGTCATGGAGAACAGAGGAGAGTGGGACATGGTTTACTCAGTATGAAATTCTATATGCAGAAAGTGGGTGAAAATTAGGTAATGTACATGCAGAAGGGCTCTTACTAATCACTTTTCACCACCTGGTTCCAATCCAATTTTCCAACCTTATTATATATTACTCCCCATTGTACACAATTCAGTCTGTTCAAACTGGCAAGTGGCAGATCACACAGAATAGTCTAGTGGTTCTCAATCTTACCCACAAGGGTTGTAGTTCATGAGCCCCATACTCTCCAGTGTGAGCAGCCTCAGGAAGTAGGCAGTAGGTAGAAGGAACAAAGAGGGCCTGGAATTTTGGAATTTCTCCTATAGGGGTAAGAAATAAGGTGAAGGGGGGAAGGATGGCTGCTTCCTTGCAGGCACCCTGGTGAGGTGCTGCTGGCCCAAGTTGGGGAGGCGAGATGTATGAATTGGATTAAATGGCCGCTGAAGTCCATTCCAATTCTCAAAATGTGTGATTTTTCTATTTAATATTTAATATTAAATTACTGTCCTTCAAGGATGTATGTGTATGTGTGCATGTGTATACGTATAGAGACATATTTATAGAACCCTATAAAGGTACATAAGGAAGTACACAAAGAAACAAATGAAATAATCTCCAACAGTGCTCCTTATATCAAGCACACATGCACTTTCATTACAGTAAGATTAAAAATCTTCATCTAATAGATTTTATATTTGTTTCATTAACTATAATGAAACGTATAAGGAATCAACTATACATTTTTAAAAAACTGAAAAAAACTTGTTAGCAGTAGAAACTGGTCACATTCCATTTGTGAGGGATATCTAATTTAAAACAATACAAATAGTATTTTCATGATAACCTAAGATACAAATATATCAAACTATTTAATAATCTAAACAAGGCTTTTTAGTAAAAAGCCACTTTATCAGAATGAAATAAAGACACTGAACAATAGGTAAAAAAATCATTTTATAAAGCTAACAATGGACAAGTTTATAAAGTACTTTCTCACCAACAACTCTGGGAGGTAGGAGTGCAAGTATTCTTATTCTCTTTTTATACATGAGGAAATTAAGCCTGGTTACATAGCTTCATTATATTGCCTCAGTAATGTTACCTTACCTCTTGGGGCCCCAGTTTCTCCACCTGTAAAATGAGAGAATTAGGAGACACTTTAAATGTCTCTTCTACTTCGAAATTCTAATGATGTTAAGGCAGAATTAAACAGACAACCCCTCCCACCCCTCCAACTCTTCCCTGGTCATTATCCATTCTTCACAATTCTGATGACAATTTTGAAAAAGACTCTGTGAGCAGGGCAATAAATTAAAAAACATAAGGAACTTGTGTGTGACCCTAGTTTAGCTGCTTTCTTGTCTATCTTCTTCTTCACTCTCACTTTCACAAAAAAAGATGTCCTTGAATTGAAACGACTGCCTTGGCACCTCAGGCTCCTGGACAGTTGCACCTTCCTTCTTTAGCTTCCTCTTTAACCTCTGTTCCAGTAATGGGCGGCTGATCTCATAGAGGTAGTTTATGATTTCTAAAGAGGAATAAAATTTCAGTTTAGTCATTTAATCCTTTAATCCCTATCTTCCTCAGTCTCCTCTTCTGTAAAAGGGGGATAATGGTAGCACCTACCTCTCAGGACTGTAGGAAGGATAAAATGAGGTAATATTTGAAAACCTTAAATTACTGCATAAATGTTGACTACTTTCATTATTATTATAATTCCAAGTAAATTCTATATTAAATTCAAAGGGATATCAGTGTCTCTAGGTTCAAAATGGTGCATGCAACAAAAGTTTAGGAGCCTCTGGATTCAAATCACCCTGGATATATTTTATAGTACACCAAGCTAACCGGGTGCTGGCTCCCTTCACCAGTACAAACTCCTCTGTACTTTCTCAGCCTCTTGTCATTTGTTTGTATCTGCTTTTTCATAAAACCATAAACATAGATGTAGAGCTGGAAGGGACCTCAGAAGTCCCCAGTTCGACATTTTCATTTTACAGATGAGTAAACTGAAATGTTAGATGATTTGTCCAAGGACACACAGGTGCTAAATGGCAGATAAGGGATGTCAATCTGGGAATGACTCCAAATCCATTGCTCTTTTTCACAGTAACATGGTACTTTTCATAGATCTTCCACAGGGAGAATACTCAGCATAATGAAGACCTCTATCTTTTAATTGTTTTAAGTACTATATTCAGTGAGACATTAATGAAGTAGTTAAAAAAAATGTTACAATCCATTCATGTTAAATAAAACCTGTATCAGGTGATAGGTGATTTAAGTATAAATCAGTGACTGACTTTCAAACTCAAACAAGTGTTGTTCTCCAAGCACTATACTCTCATCATTGTAATACTCCTATGAAATGGCCATAAGCTACTATGACTGATTTTTATAACAAACATTCCATTCCAACACATGTATTTAAATGAGTATTATTCTTCAAAACAGTTACACTGGAAAAATCATGGTTATTGGAATCATTTCAGTTGTACTAAAAACCACTGTTGTAACACCTTCATAGAAAAGATGATACATACCTAAGCTACCAGATGAGAAAAGACAGGATTATTCCTTTAGAGTCACATTATTAAAAAAACAAAAACAAAACAAAAAAACACAACCAGAGCCAGATTTGGCTCCTAATGCCTTTTGGCCATTTCCAAAAACCAAATCAAAGCATAAAAGTTTGCCATAAATGAGGATAAATGTATGAATATACCTAGAAAAATGTTTTGAGTGATGGCAGCATTACTAGAAAAAATGATACAGTTTTTCAAGGTAACTATTCTGAAGGAAAATATCCATTTAGATATCTAAGCATAGGTATTTTCATTTAAAAGAAAAATCCAGTGCATTACTTTGTAGTCATCCCTCAAAACTACTAATACTGTCAAGAAACCAGTCATGTCTCAGCAGAAAGTGGTCAAAAGATATAAACAAACAATTCTCAACAAAAGAAGTACAAACTATTAATAATCACATGAAAGAAAACTCCACTTACTAATAATAAGAGAAAAACCAATCAAAACAACCTTGGTGTTTTACCTCATGCAAAAAACTGACAAAAATGACAAAAAGATGGCAAGTTGATAGGGGAGGGGTTGTGAGAACACAGGCACAGTGAATGCATTGTTGGTGTGGTTGTGAATCAGTACAACAATTATGAAAAGCAATTTGGAGTTATGTAGATAAAGTGACGAAAATGTCCATGCCCTCTGACCAGAGATCCACTACTGGGTTTATAGCCCAAGGAGACCACTGGCAAGAAGAAATTCCTCATACACACCTAATACTTATAGCAGTACTTTTTGTCACAGCAAAGAATAGGAAGCAAAGTAGATACAGGCAAAGAAACAAAACCATTGCTGATATGACAGTTCATTTAGTGATCCTTGGAAAGTCAACAAAAAAAGCTAATTGAAATAATTAACAACTTTAACAAAATTACAGGATATAAAATAAGCCCACATAAAACATCACTATTTCTGTATATTAGCAACAAAGCCCAGAAGGAAGACATAGAGAAAAAGAAATTCCATTTAAAATAACTGCAGGCAGTTTAAAATATTTAGGAGTTTATCTGCAACACACACGCACACAGGAACTTTCTGAACAAGATTACAACATACTCTTCACACAAATACAGAGCTATATAGAGAAATGTTAATAGCTCATAGATAGGTTGAGTTAACAACCATGACTATACTACCTAAATTAACTTGTCAATTCAGTGCCACTCCAATCACACTACCAAAGAATTATTTTACAGATCTAGAAAAAATTAACAATTCATCTGGAAGTCAAGAAGACCAAAGGAATCAATTGAAAAAAATGAGAAAGAAGAGGGCCTAGTAGCACCAGATCTCAAACTCTACTACCAAATTGTACTTGTCAAAGGCTGACAGATTAATCAGTAGAATAGATTAGGTTACACAGTAAGCAGAAGCCAAATGAGTACAGTAACCTACTGTCTGATAAGTCCCCAAATCCAAGCTTTTGGAACAAGAACTCACCATTTAACAAAAACTGCTGGACAATCTGGAAAACAGTATGGCAGAAACTAGGTAGAGACCAACGCGTCATACACCAAGATAATCCCAAAATAGGTATATGATTTAGACACGAAAGGTGATATAGTAAGTAAATTAATAGAGCATGAAAGAAAATACTGGTCAGAGATATGGACAGGAGAAGAGTTAAGATGAAACAAGGAATCAAGAAATTTGTGGGAGGTGAAAAGGGTAAGTTTGATTACATAAATGCAGTTTTGTAAATAAAACTCATGCAACTAAAATTAGAAGTAAGGAAATAGAAGGGGGAGGGAAACTATAGCAAGTTTCTCTGACAAAAGTCTCATTTCTAAGATATATAAAGGAACTGAATAACATTTCTGAGAATAAGTGCCACTCCTCAATCACTAATGGTCAAGAGGAAGAAAAATCCAACTTGAAAATCAAGTAACAGAGGTGGAAGAAAAATTGGGAAGAGAAATGAGAGCAATGAAAGAAAATCATGAAAAGCGAGTCAAAAACTTGCTAAAGGAGACACAAAATAATGCTGAAGAAAACAACACTTTTAAAAAAATAGACTAACTCAAATGGTAAAAGAAATCCAAAAAGTCGATGAGGATAAGAATGCTTTAAAAAACAGAATGGGTCAAATGGAAAAGGAAGTTCTTTAAAAATTTAAAAATGGAGCAGTTGGAAGCTAATGTCTTTATGAGAAACCAAGAAATTACAAATCCAAAGGAAAAGAAGGAAAAAAGTAGAAGACAATGTGAAATATTTCATTGGAAAAACAACTGACCTGGAAAACAGATCCAGGAGAAATAACTTAAAAATTATGGGACTACCTGAAAGCTATGATCAAAAAAAGCACCTAGATATCATCTTTCAAGAAATTATCAAGGCAAGTTGCCCTGATATTCTAGAACCAGAGGGTAAAATAAATACTGAAAGAATCCACCAATTATCTGAAAGAGATCCCAAAAAAGAAAACTCCTAGGAATATTGTAGCCAAATTCCAGAGTTCCCAGGTCAAGGAGAAAATATTGCAAGCAGCCAGAAAGAAACAATTCAAGTATTGTGGAATTACAATCAGGATAACACAAGATTTAGCAGCTTCTGCACTAAAGGACAGAAGGGCTTGGAATATCATACTCCAGAAGTCAGAGAAACCAGGATTAAAACCAAGAATCACCTACCCAGCAAAACTGAGTATAATACTAGGGAAAAAAGGGTCATTCAATGAAATAGGGGACTTTCAAACATTTGTGATGAAAAGACCAGAGTTGAGTAGAAAATCTGACTTTCAAACACAAGAATCAAGAGAAGCATGAAAAGGTGAACAGGAAAGAGAAATCATAAAGGGACTTAATGAAGTTGAACTGTTTATATTCCTACATGGAAAGATAGTATTTGTAAATCTTGAAACTTTTCTCAGTATTTGGGTAGTTAGAGGGATTATACACACACATACATAGACAGAGGGCACAGGATGTGTTGAATAGGAAAGGATGATATCTAAAAAAATAAACTTAAGGGGTGAGAGAAGAATATATTGGAAAGAGAAAGGAAGAAATGGAATGGGGCAAATTATCTCTCATAAAAGAGGCAAGAAAAAGCTTTTTCAATGGAGAGCAAAAGTGGGGAGGTAAGAGGGAAAAAGTGAAGCTTACTCTCATCACATCTGGCTTAAGGAGGGAATAACATGCACACTCAATTTGGTAGGAAAATCTATCTTACACTACAGGAAAGTAGGGGAGAAGGGGATGTGGGTGTGGGGGGGATGATAGAAAGGAGGGCAAATGGGAGGAGGAAGTAATTAGAAGTAAACACTTTTGGAGAAAGACAAGGTCAAAAGAAGGAACAGAATAAATGAGGGACAGGATAGGATGGAGGGAAATATAGCCAGTCTTTCACAACATGACTATTATGGAAGTCTTTTGCATAACTACACATGTATAGCCTATATTGAATTCCTTGCCTTCTCAGTAGAGACGGGTGGGGAGGGAGGAAGGGAGAGAAGTCGAAACAAAGTTTTAGGAATGAATGTTGAGGATTGTTTTTGCATGCAACTGGGAAATAAGAAATACAGGTAATGGGGTATAGAAATATATCTTGCCCTACAAAAAATGAGAGAAGATGGGGATAAGGGAAGGGAGGGGTGTGACAGAAGAGAGGGCAGATTGAGGGAAGGGATAATCAGTATACGAGGTGTGTTGGGGTGAGGGGAGGGGAGAAAATTTGGAACTCAAAATCTTTTGGAAATGAATGCAAAAAATTAAAAATAAACGAATAAATCAATTAAAAATAAATAAATAAAACACTGCCTTATTATCTAAAAAAACAATTCAAAGAATAATCCAGTATGTTTAGTAAACCCTTCTTTATGGAGAGAGTATTTAAGAAGGATAAAATTCACACATTATGAAAAGCCATGGATGGAATGAAATCTGGGCCAGTGGAGGAAGTATCTACATTTATAAGTTCATGGATCCACTGATATATTGTAGTATACCAGATGTCTAAGTGTAGATTTTAAACTGCTTTTTTACGTACAATGTCATCTAAACATCTTTTATGAGCAAAAAGGATCTCTTTTTACTATCAAAAAACTTCACAGACCCTCTCCCCCATGATAGATACTATTTATTTTAGTATCTGATGAGAAAAAAGCATGACAAATAACTATTAACTCAGTAATACATTAACAAGATTTTTGTTTTTTCCCATTAACATAAATGAATGATCATATAAAAAGCATTTGCATGTTTCTCGGTGGTCAAATGGAGAACAAAGTGATGTGAATTTGTAGTCTGGGTTCACAGTTCAAAAGCCGAAAATATTGATCCAAGCCAAATACCCCTGGCAATAAAGTGAAATAATATTGCCAAATTAAGAATACTGACCTGGGAAAGTCTTCTTCTGCCAAAGAGGGACACAGGTGGCTTTTAGTTTGTAAAACTTAGATTGAACATAGGATGGAGGAACATCTCTAAAAAAAAAATGCAAGCAAGAGAATAAACATATGTATAATATTCAGCATTTACCAACTCACAGATTCAATATCATGAAAAAAATATATCATTGGTATCCTTATTAGTGTTGTTGTTTAATGATATCTGATCTTTGTGACCCCTGTAGGAGGGGTTTTCTTGACAAAGATACTGAAGTGGTTTGCCATTTCTTTGTCCAGCTCATTTTACAGATGAAGAACTGAGGCAAACTTGCCCAGGGTCTCATGGTGTCTGAGGCCACATTCAAACTCATGTTAAGTCTTCCTGATTCACCAAGTTCAGTGTTTTATCCACTGTGTCATGTAGCTGCCCATACAACTATTACTATTAATATCTAATTAAAATGGCTAGAAACCAATTTTTAAAAAGAAAATGGATCAGAAAACACTTTTGCTTATAAAAGTACTAAATATAGTGTGCACCAGAGTTTAAGAAAGTAATTTAAAGTAGTCAGGGGGTCAGAACTTCATTATTTTTCCTCCCAAAAGGCTAAAGCAGGAATAGGACCTGGGAGGTGATCTAATCCAATTAACTCAACTTAGATAAGGAAAGAGGCCTGTCTAGACTTCAATTTCCTTTTCTATAACATGAGGGAATTGAACTAAATGATCTTTATGACTCCTTTTCTATAGCTCCAAGTCTAAGACTTGCCAAAGGTCACACGGCTAACGAAGTTGCTAGAGCCAGGAAGAAAACAACAATATTCTTTACGATATACAGCAAAGCTCAGTTCGCCATTTTAGAAGGTTCATATCATATTTTTAAGCAATTGTTTTTCAAGATTTTTAGTTTATTTAACAGTTCTCTCAATTGTACTCAACCAGTCACATAAGTGTTATTAAGTACTTACTATGTGCCAGCAATTGTTGTAGGAGCTGGGGATACAGAGAAAAATGAAGGAGTCTTTGATCTCAAGGAGCTTTAATCTACAAAGGCAGACATCCATCTACAAAGGGCTTCCTGTAGAAGGCACTACTTGAACTTCTAAAGGAAATCAGGGATTATAAGAAGCAAACGTGAAGAGGAATCACAGTTCTGGTGAAGGCAGCAGCTAGGAGAACTGTATGCAGTGCTGTGAGGATTAGCAAGGAGGACATCTTGGCTTGCATGGTAGGCTACAGGAAGGGTAGTAAAGAGGCTGAAAAGAAAGGCTGGGGCCAAATCTTTAAAGGTTAAAGGGAGGATTTCATGCTTTATCCTAGAGGCAAAAAGGTATCCCTAGAGTTTACTGAGTAGCAGAGCTACAGTGAAGGAAGATCTCTGGCAGCAATGTGGAAGATGGAATAGAATGGGGACAGACCTGAGGCAGGGACGCCAATTAGGAGGTCACTGCAAAAGAATATGTGAGACAGGAATGCTGGCTAAGAACAGACATAAGGAACCAGAGAAAAAGATGTGGAAGCAGAAATTGTAAGATCTGATGACTAACTGGATATACTGGGTGAGGGAGAAGTCATGGATAATGGGAACGGGTGGGGGGCCAGATCATGTATTTATTAAGCCCCTATTATGTGTCAGATATTGTGCTAAGTACCTGTGTATTGTGTACATTAGGTTAAGTGTTATATAATTTGATCCTCACAAAAATCCTGGTAGGTAGATGCTATTATGGCCATATTATAGATGAAGAAACTGAGGCAAAGGGAGGCTAAGTAACTTGCCCAGGCTCACAAAGCTAGGAACTGTCTGAGGTTAGATCTGAAGTGAAGTCTTTGTGACTCCAGGCCCAGCACTGCATCCATTGTGCTACCATCTATCTCATAATGCCACAGATATGAACATGGAAGAATGGCATTATCTTCAAAAGAAATAGGGAAGTTTGGTAGAGCCAAGATCACAGAGTAGAAGCAGAGACCTGTTAGAGCTCTCCTCCAAAACCTCTCAAAAAAACATGTACAAAATGACTAAACAAATTGTAGATCAGTAGAAGCTACAAAATGACAAACTGAAACAAATTTCTAGCCTAAGATCATGTGGAAGGTCAACAGGAAGGGTCTATCATGCTGGGCTGGGAGTGGAGTGCAGCTTGGTGCTGGTGTAGACAGAAATGGAGCAGGCCTTAGGGGACCGAACTGCTGGCAGCTGCTGTGGTTTCCAAACTTCTCAATCCACAAACGCCAAAGATAGCTTCAAAGGTCAGTGGGAAGGGTGTCCCACCTGGCTGAGAGAGGAGCATGGTCTGGTCACTGCTGAAGCAGAGGCTTCCTCTGGAGCCCTCCACTTAATGAAGAACTCAAAAGTCAAGTAATTTGTCTGGGAAAATGAGTAAATGGGGGAGGAAAAAACGGGAAAAAGAAACACACTACAGATTCTTACTTTCTCAGTGAAAAAGTCATTATGTCATTGGTGACGAGGATGATCAAAACATATAACCAGAAGAAGACAACAAAGACAAAGCTCCTGCATCTAATGCCTCCAAGGAAAATAGAAGTTGGTCTCAAGATATGGAAGAGTTTGAAAAGGATTTTGAAAATCAAGTTGGAGAAGTAGAGGAAAAATTGGGAAGAGAAAAGTGAAGAACACAAGAAAATCATGAAAAATGAGTCAACAGCTTGTTAAAGGAAACTCCCCCAAAATGCTGAAGAAAATAACACCTTTAAAATTAGACTAACCCAAATGCAAAAAGAGATCCAAAAAGCCAATGAGAAGAAGACTGCCTTAAAAAGCAGAATGGGCCAAATGGAAAGCTCACTGAAGAAAACAATTCCTTAAACATCAGAATGGAGCAAATGGAAGCTGATAACTTTATGAGAAATCAAGAAATTATAAAACAAAACCAAAAAAATGAAAAAATAGAAGGCAATGTAAGTATCTCACTGAAAAGGGGAAAATGGATTAAGGAGAGATAATTTAAAAATTATGGTACTACCTGAAAGTCATGATCAAAAAAAGAGCCTAGAGTTCATCTTTCAAGAAACTATCAAGGAAAAGTGCCCTAATATTCTAGAACCAGAGGGTAAAATAGAAACAGAAAGAATCCACCAATCACCTCCTAAAAGAGATCCCAAAAGGAAAACTCCTAGGAATATTGGAGCCAAATTCCAGAGTTCCCAGATCAAGGAGAAAATATTATAAACAGCCAGAAAGAAACAATTCAAGTATTATAGAAATACAATCAGGGTAACACAGGATTTAGCAGCTTCTAGACTAAGGAATAAAAGAGCTTGGAATATCATGTTGCAGAGTTCAAGGAGATAGGATTAAAACCAAGAATCACCAACCCAGTAAAACTGAGTATAGTATTTCAGGGGAAAAAATGAAATAGAGGACTTTCAAGCATTTTTATTGAAAAGACCAGAGCAGAATAGAAAATTTGACTTTAAAAATATAAGAATCAAGAGAAGCATGAAAAGGTGAATAGGAAGGAGAAACCATAAGGGACTTATTAAAGCTGTACATGTTCCTACATGGAAAGATGATATTTATAACTCTTGAAACTTTTCTCAGTATTTGGGTGGTTGGAGGGATTATATACATATATATTATAGACAGAGGGCACAGGATGAGCTGAATAGGAAGGGATGATATCTAAAAAAATAAGCTTAAGGGGTGAGAGAAGAATACACTGGGAGGAGAAAGGGAGAAATGAATGGGGCAAATTATCTCTCATAAAAGAGCAAGAAAAAGCTTTTTCAATGGAAGGGAAAAGGGGGGAGGTGAGAGAGAAAAAGTGAAGCTTACTCTCATCACATTTGGCTTAAGGAGGGAATAACATGCACACTCAATTTGATATGAAAATCTATCTTACACTACAGGAAAGTAGGGGAGAAGGGAATAAGTGGAGTGTTGGGGGGATGCCAGAAGGGAGAGCAAATGGGAGGAGGAAGTAATTGTAATGGAGTATAGAAATCTATATTGCCCTACAAGAAAAGAGAGAAGATGAGGATAAAGGAAGGGAGGGGGTGTGATAGAAGGAAGGGTAGACTGGGGAAAAGGGTAATCAGAATGCATGGAGTTTTAAGTCAATGGTTTGTGGCTGATCAAGCTAAAGCTTGTCTTTCTTCCAGGCAGCTGCTAAGTTCTATGAAGATGTGCTGGAGGTTTTCCTTCTTTTAAAGCCTCATCCAACAAGGACATTCTCCAGGAAGCCTCCTCTGCCTACAAGATCATGCACCTGATTTTCCTTGTCCAGTTTGATTATGTGTGTATTATTTTATATAAATTAACAAATATTTACTCATCATCATGTGGACCATACTCTGCTAAGAACTGCAGGGGGCATAAAATTATCTTAGAAATATAAAATGGGAGAAATTATAATCTTATAATTAAGTTGGGGAGACAAGTCTAACAAGAAGGGGGAGTGTGTGCTTGCGAGTCAAATGAGTAAAGAGGAAAATAAACATTTTAGACAGGTTTGAGTTGCTAAGTTTTTAATAACTGCCTCTCTGAAAGTCCACCTGCCATACTTTTAAATTGAACCTGGACACGGCCAATCTGTTTTAATTGGGTACACATGTTTGTAACATGGGTTAAGGGGATTGGGAGAGAAAGCAGATCTTTCATTTGAAAAGAAAAATGAAAGGCCTTACAGGTCTGACAACAGCATGGTTTGGGCAATATCATGGTCAGTCAAACAAAGGAAAAATAAAAGTGTTTGTTGTCATAGAGATGAGCAAAATGAAAACTCACTCACCTCTTCCTGGTTATGTATTATAGTACATAAAATTCCCTTTTCAAATGAAGTGAAATTACTAATACTTATCTAAAAATCTTACATGTTGTTCCTAAAAATTTACAGGTCACCTCTTTAGACTGAAACATTTATATTACATAAATATTACTTCTGATTTGCCTAACATCAAACAATGTTCTTACCCAATGGCACCAGCAAGGTGTTCCCAATTAACTTCGTTGGCTTCTTGTACTTTCATTTGATACAACCTGAGAGGAAATCAAAATTATATGTTAACCAAATCTGTTGTATGTCAAGTCCCTTACTGACCAAACAATAAATCAGAAAAAAGCATAAAGCAGGTCTACCAATGGTCTAAAGAAAAGAGAGAGATGAATGCACTAGGTAAACAAGAGGAAAGGAATACAGTAGCTTAGCATTTGAGAAATCCAAGAACACAAACTCTTGGAGAAAGGATTCAGTAACATGGGAAAACTAGAAAATAAGTCTGCCTACTGATTTGGACCAGGGATTCTTAAGTTGGGGTCTATGAAGGGCAAAAATTTTTTTTTTGATAACTGTTTCAGAATAATCAGTTTCTTCATAGTCTTCTGTATTTTGTTTTATTCATTTCAAAATATTATTCTGGAAATGTCTTTATTGCTAGGAGTAGAAAGAAACCAAAACAACATTATTATAATAAAGTTAAGATCCTCTGATTCAGATACAACATACCAAAATTAACTTCTAATGGATAAGAGATTAAATCCAAAAATTCACATTATTTAAAAAATTGGTGAAGAATGAAAAGTATTTTTCACAATCGTGATTAGGAAGAAAATTCATAACGAGACAATGATGAGGAAATCACAAAGGACAAAATAAAATTGTCAATTTCAATTATTTACAATTTAAAAGCTTTTGCATAAACAAAGTTCAAGGAGCTAGAATAAAAGAAGTCACAAACTGAAAAAAAAAATAAATTGCATCCAATATTTGACAAAACTGACATTCAAATTCTCTAGGGAACTGAGGCAAATAATGTAAGACCAAGAGCCACTTCCCTATAAATAAGCGGCCAAAGGACATGAACAATTTAAAAAATAAGACATGCAAATTATCAACATCCGTGTGAAAACTATGTTCTAAATGACGAAGTAATAAGAGAAATGCAAATAAAACAATTCTGAAGTATCACCTCACACCTGTCAAGCTGACAAAGATGATAAAGATGGACAGTCAATACTGAGGAGGCTGTGACAAAACAGGAACATTAATACACTCCTGCAGGAGTTGGGAATTGGTCTAACAATTCTGGGAAACAATTTGTAATTATGCATGAAAAGTAAATTGGATAGTCATACTTTTTGACCCAGCAGCAAACCAACCATTGGACTTTTAACCCAAAGAAATCAATAAAAAATGCCTTGTGTATATAAAAATATTCATAGCAGCACTTTTTTGGTAGGAGCAGAAAGGTTAAAACAAAATTTAGGTACGTAACTGTTAGGAGATGTTTGAACAAATGACAGTATGTAAATACAATGCCAAACATGGGAGGACTATATGAACAGATGTAGAATAAAACAGAATTGAAACAATGGACATAATAACCAATAATATAAATGAAAACACCATAGAACTCAGGTCAAATGCAATGATCAGTGTGGGTTCCAGATGTATGACGCTGCAATGCACTTCATCTATAGGTGTGGAATGTTGCACAAATTCACTGCTGTATTTGATGGTTTTCCTTAACTGCTACTTTTTAAGAGAGTATTGTTTTATTCATTTAAAAATATTATTTTGAAAATGTCTTTACTGCCACAGGAGTAAAAAGAAACCAAAACAACATAATAAAGTTAAGATCCTCTGATTCAGTGGATATTTGTATGATTTACTGAGAAGTAACTGTATAAAAAACAAAGAGGACTAAGAATGCCTTTAAAATACAAACTGCAAGCCCAAATATCTCTCAATGTCAAAAGTTCCCAACAACCTTCTTCAATTTTATTTTCTACTTAATGTTACCGAAACCATGATATGTGGTAAACGTAATTTGTTGAAGACCATAAAGCTTACTCACCAACTCTATTTAATCTATCTACACACAGCAACAAAAGATTTTTTTCCATAAAGAACATTTTGGCTAGTCATCCCCAAATAACTAAAATGGCCCCAAACTACCTCTTAAATGAAAAAAAAAACCATTTAATCTTGTGTTTAATAAATACTCTCGATCCATTTGCTCCTCTTTG
The DNA here is from genome assembly GCA_028658325.1 of Potorous gilbertii. Taxonomy (NCBI): domain Eukaryota; kingdom Metazoa; phylum Chordata; class Mammalia; order Diprotodontia; family Potoroidae; genus Potorous; species Potorous gilbertii. Next base: position 301,841,834 of record CM053769.1, on the reverse strand, counting down.
CTTAACTCTTCTTATTCCACTTCAGACCCAGGGTAGTGTTTCCTGTTAACTGGCTTACCAAACCCCATTCCCAAATGTGTACGTCACTAAAGTTTTTACATATAGTTTTCTTTATTCTGGGATTCTCTCCAGTTCTGTATCGTTCTATAATCACAGCCTCTAGGAAGCCTTTTCTGATAGCACTTAATATACCTCCTCTTCTTATACTGTTTTAGTGTATGTATGAGTGTGTGTGTGTGTGTGTGTGTGTGTGTGTGTGTATGTAAATACACACACACATTTTTTTTTGAGTGTTTCTCATATGGACTATTCTCTAAGAATGGGTAGGGGCACATGCCAGTGGAGTCAAGATGGTGGAGAAAAGGTAGGGACTCACTTGAGATCTTCCCCAAACAACTTTAAATAATGCCCTCAAACAAATTCTGGAGTGGCAGAATCCACAAAAGCACAGAGCGAAACAGTTTTCCAGCCCAAGACAACTTAGAAGGTCAGCAAGAAAGGTCTGCTGCACTGGGATCAGAGTGGAGCAGAGTCTATGCCCCAGCCAACCAACAGTAGGCCTTGGAGAGCAACTAAATCCATGGTGCCAGTTTCCAGACCTTTCAGCCCACAGATGGTAAGGAAGTCAGACAGCTGGTAAGAATATTACAGAGGTCCCTTTGCTGGCACTAGGGGCAGGACTCTGTTGCATTGCCCACACTTGAGATTTAGGTTACAGTCCTAGGTCTCAGTCCCAGGGTAAGGAGAAATTTGGGGCTACAGGGGAGCTGGGACCCTGGTCATAGTTCCAGGGTGAAAAAGAGCGTTTCTGGTCACTCAAAGAGAGTACAGGCTGGGAGAGTAGTAAACATACCTCTTCCTAGATCATAACAACTTGGAAGAACCAAAAACTTAAAAGAATTATCTCTGAAAACAGCTACAAAAAAACCCTGAAGCTTGGGACAGTACCCCCTCCACCCAAGAAGCAGAGCCTCACTTTAGCACAGAGTTAAAAGTCAAGAAATAGGCTGGAAAAATGAACAAACAGCAGAAAAAGACCCTGACTATATAAAGTCACTATGATGACAGGGAAGGTCAAAACAGAAACTCAGCAGAAGACAACAAAGTCAAAACTGCTACATCCAAAGCCTCAAAGAAAAATATGAATTGGTCTCAGGTCGTGGAAGAGCTCAAAAAGGATTTTAAAAATCAAGTAAGAGCTAGAGGAAAAAGTGGGAAGAGAAATGAAAGTGATGCAAGAAAATCATGAAAAAAAGTCATCGGTTTGGTAAAAGATGCACAAAAAATACTGAAGAAAATAACACCCTAAAAAACACAACAGATCGAATGATAAAGAGGCACAAAAATTCAATGAAGAGAGGAATGCCTTGAAAAGCAGAATTAGCCAAATAGAAAAAGATATACAAGATGGGAGGAAGGAGCAACTAGAAGTCAACACTCTTGGGGAGGGCCAAGGTCAAAAGAGAGAATAGAAGAAATGGGGGGCAGGCCAGGATAGAGGGAAATATAGTTAGTCTTATACAACCTGACTATTATGGAAGTCATTTGCAAAACTACTCATATATGACCTATATTGAATTGACTGCCTTCTCAGTGGGGATGGGTAGGGAGAGAGGAAGGGAGGGAAGTTGGAACTCAAAGTTTTAGGAACAAATGTTGAAAGTTGTTTTTGCATGCAACTCAAGCCAAGAGAGAAGATGGGGATAAGGGAAGAGATGGGTGTTAGAGAGGAGGGTAGACTGGTGGAAGGGGTAATCAGAATGCTTGGTGTTTTGAGGTGGAGGGAGGGGAGAGATGGGGAGAAAATTTGGAACTCAAAATTTTGTGGAAATGAATGTTTAAAACTAAAAATAAATAAACATTAAAGAAAAAAAGATATACAAAAATTCACAGAAGAGGAGAACTGTACGAATTGTAGGGAACATATAAGCATTTTCAAAATATAAAATGGGAAGCTTATAATGGGGTTGAGGAGATAATTCTAAGAAGAGAAGGGAGTATATATATTTAAGTGTCACTTGAGTAGTGCAGAAAATTAGCATTACAGGTTGGGGCTCCTTGGTAAATATTAAACAAGCAGTTCTCCAAAATTTCACACAATACACTTTAAAGTTTAATCTGTATTAACATTTTCCCATCTTAAATCTTAAAAATTTTCCCATTTCTTAAATCAACAAAACATCAAATCTTGATTTGGAGGATTTGCTTATTTCCAAAGTGTAAAGGATCTCAATTAAAATGTTACAACTGCCTCTACATGGTCTGAACTGGCTCCAGCCTCTGTGATTAGAAGACTCTAAAGGAGGGAGAGAAAAGCAAAGTCTCAAAGAAGTGATGGGATATTAAATTGAGTCTGGAAGAACAGACAAGATTTACAGAGGAAGATGTGCCAGGTGCACTGAGCTACATTAGCCAACTTATGGAGTCAAGAAGGATGAAAATAAGCTTGGAAGGCAGTGAACAGACCAGCTTAGCTGGAAAAGAAAATTCAGGTTGGAGTATAATGAAATTGTCATTGCAAAAAATGGAGGTTTGGATGTAAAATATCCATTTCAATTCTACTCTAGGCAAATGCATCTTCTCATATTCTCATTTCTAAATTTTAACATCATTGCCCATTCTCTATCTTTCCTCCAGTCCCACTCTAATCCTATTTTTTTTCCCAGCACATTGCCCCACAATCAACCTCTTCCCTAATCTGCATTCTTTCTGTATGTACCAACTTGGGTCTCCCACATCCATTAAAAAACAAAAAAATAATCTTCATGTGAACCTGGCATATTCTCTGACAATCACCCTATGTCTCTCCTGCCTCAGACAGCTAAAGTCTTAGAAAAAGATGTCTACTCCCTCTCTCTTGTTTCTCAGCCTTCATCACTTATGAAACTGCTCTCTCCAAGATTACTAACTTGAATGGTCTTCTCTCAATCCTCATCCCTCTGGAGCTTTCAGCTGCATCTGACACTCTTGACAGCCCTGCCCTTCTGCAGTCTCTCTCCTCCCTGGGTTTTCATGTCACTGCTTCTCTCTTGGTTCTCCTGCCAGTGCAATGACTCCATTGGATCATCCTGCATAGCTTGCCCTCTAAATGTGGGGATTTTAGAAGACTCTCTCATGGGACCTGGTCTCTTCTGTTCCTGCAGAGGCTCTCTATGACCTTATCAGGTACCATGGATTTAATTATCATCTCTATGCAAATGATTCCTGGGGTTTACCTAACCAGCCCCAGTTTCTTCCTTGAGATTCTGTCCCACATTACCTACTGACCATTTGGAAGTGACTGTACTGTAGGCAAGTCAAGTTCAACAAGTCCATTTTCACTCCTCTTCTGAATTTTCCTATTCCTCTCAAAGGTACGACCATCTTCCAGCACTCAGATTTTTAACCTTGAAATTACCTTTAATTGCTTTTTTTTTTTAACCTCCCATATCCATTAAGTTGCCAAATCTTTTCAATTCTACCTTCAAAACATCTCTCAAATTCAACTTCTCTCCGGCCACATGGCCACAACCCTAGTTTTAAGCTCTGATTATTTCTTACTTGGACTACAGCAACAGCCTAACTAGTCTCTTTGTCCGAAGGATTCCCTTTCTCTAGTCCATCACCACTGCCAAAGTTACTTTCCTAAAGCACAAGTGGAACCATGTTACTCTTATTTAATAGTAGCTCTACTACTTTTAGATGGAGCATATAAAACCTTCCATAAATCTTAACTGGTTTTAATAAGCATTACTGGTCTTTCTGTGATCTATTCAAGCTGTTTTCGGCCGCTCCTCACACACGCCCCCACACCTGTCATTTCTGGCCTTTGCATAGGTTGTCCTCCATACCTGGATTGCACTCCTTCCTCACTTCTATCTCTTACAACTTTATAAAGTATCTGACATATACTAGACACTTAATAAATATTTTTTGATTGATCTCCTTATGAAAAGTTTCAAAGGCTAGAGCTTTAAACACTTTTCAATTTTTTGTACCTTTCAATAAGGTTGATTTTAGCACGCAGAGCACTGGTCCCACGGTACACAACCTTTCCATTGGTCATCCGCTTGGTTAGAATTTCAGGCCTATGTTAAAAGTGACAAACATATAAATTTATTATTTCAGGGAAAAGCTTTCATAGGAAATATAGATTTTAATAATTTTAGGTCACTAAATCACTCATCTGTATAGAATTCCAATTTCTTATCATTTACTAGGTTCTATTCCACAGACATAAATCCATTCATTTTTATCAGGGATAAGAAAAATCTGCATACCGTTCATGGTTCAATATTTTTAAGTCTCAAATTAACAGTTTATTTACCTGACAGTCAATACTATTCTTATTGACTGGTAAGGTATCCAATCCATACTAGACTTGGTATAGTTATATATGTGTATTGTTTATTTCTAAGGCTAACTGTTAGGAAGTAGTGAAAGTTAAAACTTTAAATTGCTGACATGAGTTTCTAATAAGGTCACTCTAACTCTGCCTCCTCTCTTCCCAAAACCTAAATAAAACATCATCTTAAGAAGGGAAGGGTCATCTGTCATAAACTACCAATTAGGAAGCCATAATTTAATACTTATTCTCAGATGACAAAGTTCTTTTCAATCTCTAACAAGTCATCATCATATAAATAAATAAAATACTCCTAATACTTTACCATCCCACTTTTCCTTAGAGTAATCAATAGATTTTTCTAAAAGGATTTTTGTTTCCCTATACATTTTAAGGCTCTTTATTATCTGTCCTTGGGATTTCATTTCCTATATGTATAATCTTTCCTTTAAAAAAAATTTTTAAGCCTCACAAACTTTTGATTTATTTTACATTTGGCATCTATATTCAACAGTTATGCTGGAAAAAGTGAGGTACACTGTCAGACTTTGACTGGTGTGTTAGTTAGTTTTGTTAATCCACTTTTTCGTTTTTTGTTCTTTGTTACAAAGGAGAGAAGGGGGAGTTCTCAATTTGGAAATGAAGGTGATAAAATATAAGAAAAATCTTTAAACTTACCACTTACTTTTACACTGCATCCAATTCCTTGTCTCGACTTTGGCTTCTACTTCTACCCATGATATGCCCTTGTAGAGTTGTTTCCGCAAAATTGATAAAGATTCTGGTGAACTGTCTTCTTGGAGCCGAGAATCTATGTCTTCCACCTCTTTTGGTGACAGCTTCTTTAGAATCACGTCCTCAACAGCTTTAATTAGTCTTCGAGTTTCTGCTTTACTCCAAGGACCATGATTTATCTCTATGGACATGAACAGATGAATCTTTTGTTACTCAGTGAAAAGAGAGAATGATATTAATAAACATAGTTTGATTTTCTTATGATGTTATTGAAATGAGTGGACATTGCTGTTGCTAATGTAGAGTGAAGAAAAATCACTAACTTAAAAAAAAAATTTAAATTTCTGACTTTAAAATCCTTCAAATTCCATACTATAAGTGTATTTCCCATGGTTACTTTCAGTTTTTTTTTTACTTGATTATACTTTTATCCTATAACTCCTTAGGAATAAGGACTAGACCTATGGTCCTGTTTGTATGGGAAACTCCCAGGCTAGCAAACTCCCTCCAGTAATGCAGGTCATCATCTTCTTTGCAACTTAGAATGTTTCATAGAGCACTGAGAGGAAAGATGATTTGTGGAGGATTGTAATGCCTAGTCTCTGGGACTAGGACTCTAGGTTGTGTTTTTGTTTAAGTTGTTCTTGTGAGCCTGTCAGAAAAGTTTGGTCTATGGTTCTTGATTCTACTATCTATGCAGGACCATCTTTGGAGCTTCTGTATCATCTTTGTGTGTAAGTGTCATATTTATGTATAAATGCATGTATATGAGTGTTGTATTTATGTATAAGTGCATCGATGTTCTCTTAAGAGTTTAAGAGAGCTTCTTGAAAAATCAGATGACTTCCCCAGGGTCACACAGCTAGTGTGTCAGTCAGGGAGCCTTTATTATATAGTACTAAGTGTTATGTAGTGCCAAACACTGTACTAAGCTCTGGGGACAGAAAGAAAGGCAGTTTCTGCTCATGAGGAACTCGTGGTCTAATGAGGAAGACAACATGGAAACAACTATGAACAAACAAGATATATAAAGGATAACAGTCTATAAGGGGAAAGTACCAGCAGTAAGAGAGGTCAGACTTCCTGTTGAAGGTGAGATTTTACCTAGGACTTGAAGTCATGAGGTAGACATGAGAAGAAAAAGTATTGCAGGCATGGGGAAAACTAGTGAAAAGTCTAGAGTCTGGAGATGGACAGGAGACAGGACTGCTGCTTAGTTCTCACTGACTTACTTGAGTTGATTCCAGGAAATTTAAATATTTTTTTAAAGTTAGTGATTTTTCTTCACTCTACATTAGCAACAGCAATGTCCACTCATTTCAATAACATCATAAGAAAATCAAACTATGTTTATTAATATCATTCTCTCTTTTTGGTTAATAAGTTCTGAATACAAAAACAGCTGTACGCAATGACAGCAGTATTGTTTTATGGGGGGGGGGGGAACCCTGTCTGACAGTTTCTCAACCCTCATCATAAGTATACAATGTGGGTACCTTTTTAATTAAAGATAATAAAGAGGAGAAGAGAAACCCCCTTACTGAATAAATCAGGGAATCCTTTGATGTAAGGAAGATCAAAAAAATTACTTTTTCTAGAACTTGCCCATCACCTAAAAAAGCTCCCTACCAACATAAATGAAAAAGCAAACACTGGATTACAAAAACAAAGCAATGAGCCTGAGCCCTCAGCCAAATACCTCCCCTGCTACACTCAAGGACAAAAGAATCACTAACAAATTTTTGCAATCCCTACTCCCAAGTTTCAAATATCTGGCTATTCAATTAAACAAATTTCAACAAGAAAAGGATATTTCTACACATACCACTCCCAACACTATTTTTCAGGAACAGGGGGAGAAAAATGAAGTCCAAACTGATTTGTAGGGCACAATTTAAGATTACCAATATTTCTCACCAACTTTAAACCAATAAATAAAATAAATCAATATTTAAGAGTGCTCACCAAAAATAGAGGAAATAAAATCATTTTACAGAATTCAGCTCAGATTTCTGAAATGCAGTTTCATCAATCTTATTTATTTTTAAAGCAGAAAGTACATGTTACTTACTACTGTTAATCTGAGAGAATTTCAGTGCCACAGAGAGGCTACTGCGGGACACCATCTCACCAATCTTTTTCCAATCATTTCCATGTATGGACTGGTACTTCTTTAACTTCTGAGTGTCCTTTTTACTATATCTAAGGAAGAAGAAATACAATCAGTCTAAGCAGATTTTAAGTTGAAATCAATGGGCTTAAAAATATTTTCTTACCATTACAGAATGGGTTTAATGAAAGTAAAGTAGACCTGGGCTCTAGTTGCAATTCTGCCAATGACTAGCTCTGGGTAACCTTCAGTAGAATTTTGGGGGCCTCAATTTTATTTAACAAATATAAAATGACACTGGGTTAGATTAGATAATCTCTAAAATTCCTCTGAACACTAAGATTCTACAATCTGATTCAGTTAAAGTTAATATTTCATCCTTGTAGAAACTTCTACAGCTTCACTATAACTTACAGTCTTAGTTACTTAGGATAAGGAAAGTTAAGAGGATTGTTTACTCATGGTCACACAGCTGATAAGGGTAAAAAAAGTTGAAACTTGAATCAGTTTTTTCTGTATTCCAGACACTGTAAAACACTAAGAAAAACATGATCATATTAACTATATTATCAACTAATAATTATAGTATATAGTAATTGCAATTACTATAATAGACACAAATATAACTATATTATCATATTATATAATACTATATTAACTAAGAAAAATACTCTCAATGTAATTACAATTATTTCCCAACAATACAAGTAATACTGTAAACTAGGCAGCCTTTTACAGCTTCACAAGATCTAGCGCCCCAAATGACTTTCGAGACCACCTAGTCAAACCTTCATTCTACAGACTAAGAAACTCAGGGCCAGCAATGGACTTGTCCAAGATCACGGAGGCAAACAACTCTTCTAACTTCAAACCTACTGCTCTTCCTACTATTATTAATGAGATTATGAGATGAAAGATGGATTTTTTTTACTATAGAACTTTTGGATGATCTAATAAGACAAATTATTTCATTCTAAAATTCTTCCTTACATTATTTTTGTCATGAATAAACCACTTGAAGAAATTAATCTGCTCAAAAGTTAGTATGATCAAAAAGCACTTTTTGTGTTAATCATAATTAAAATCTTTAATGGGGGCAATGGCAAAGAAGGAATTCCACTAACAATATTAAAATGTTGTGTGTATATTCTATCCTAGTGTTCAGAAAATAAAAGTATCTATTATCATATCTCCAAATTCAAATAGAGCACTACATATTAACAAAACTTGACAAAATTTTAATATCATATATCTCATGTGAAAATAAAAAATTATATTTCCTGTACTTTTATGCACAAATACTTTTGGACATGTATTTCTACTTCAGGAAATAGGCTTTTAGAAAAGTATCATCACTGAGGCTATTAACACTTTCTGAATCTAACTGCTAAGATATTTTTCTTACCTGCCCTTATAATTGTTGATATCAAACATTTTTTTTGCTCTATAATATACTAATTTCCATGGCCGGGGAATACCTTCACCTAAAATCAGAAACAAAGGTAGTTATCTAGAAAATGTATGTGAAAAGAATGAAACCAAACTATAACTATAAAAACATCTTAAACCAGTACTTTTCAACAGAAATCTAGGTATGTTGAGGAAGCTAAAAATGATTATTACACAATCTGAGAAAAACTTCCCTACAGAATGTTTTACAAGCTGTAAATTTCAAAGCTGGTAAGCATTTGACCAATGTTTCTCCTTATCAGAGATAAAACATCTATGTCATATCTATGTGGCCAAGCAAGCAGCAGTATCGACACAAAGTAGATATTTAATAAATATTTGCTGAATCGTTGGGTGACCTAAAGTTCCCCAATTATCCTGCTTGAATTAAAGACAGATGTTCATTTACAGCACATATTCCCACACTTCCTCAGACAGAGGATTCCTACAACTTCATATGGGTGCCATGGATATTAAATTTACAAGTGAAAAAAGAATGGAAATGGGAAAAAAGCATCAATCCTTGCATTGAGAAGAGTTAAGAAAAAGAGAAACTAATCATAAGCATTACCATTTGAGAATGAAAGAGAATGATTATTTAAAAGTCAAATAGCTGACTATTCATCAACTGACTTATTGAGCACCTAACATTATAAAAGAATATAGAAAAATGATAAAATTCAACCACTTATAATTTAGCTTGGAAAAGAGATTAAAGAGGGAAAAATACTTGGGAAAAGAAAGTAATCAAGGATATAGTTTGCCTGGTCAATTCAAAATCACAAATTTCTTAGTATTTTCCATTTTTTTCCTGCAGTCGGCACACAATCAGTTCAGCTAAACTGGCAGGTACAGATCTTTATAGGAATTAAGTGCAGAAGGTTATCCCATGAGGCCATTTGACCACCCTTTCCTTGAATCTACTTATACTCATCAAGCAACCTGCTGTTATTAATTTGGTTTCTCAAGTGGGTTTTCTTATTGAGAAAATTTTTTATTCTGACTAGAAGGCCTAAATATTAAGAGCCATTAGCTATTTGCCAATTTTATTTCTCAGAATAAATAAATGAAAAGTGTAGAATCTTAAAACTGAAGAAGAGGGAATGACTTAGAGAAATCCTGGTTTTACTGGAATGCCAAGACACAGAGTTTAACAAATTACCGACAACAGGAGCAGCTGGTCTGCTCTGACCAGGTCTTTAATGATCATCCTGTTGTGAAAATATAAAGGTTACAAGTACTGCTTATACAATTGTCTCAAGTGACTTTGGTCAATGTGAAACAGTAACCAAAGCAGGGACCATCATTAAGCAAATTGACAAAACTCAGTTTCCGAACCATCAAAGTCAGGGACCAGACCTTGGAACGCAGTGATGTCAAGACAAGTGGCAATGAGCTAGAGCATTATAGACATTATATGTGTATAGGGATATGCACACATATGTATGTAATAATAAATAATACATAAAATTTTGTGACAAGGGCTATGGGAGCTGCAGGATACTGGTATGCTAAGAAATCCTCTTCATTAAATATTGGCAAAAATATAGTTTAACAAAATGATAAACGTTAGTCAAGAAATCAGAACACTCAACTTACCAATGTGGCATCTAAACTGGTGCTTTCTTTTCAAGTCTGTGATAACAGATTTCTCCTCTGGATATCTGTCTGTATGCAGCAATTTGTCTGCAGTCTCAATTCCAGTCAATGATAAAAAATTTTCCACATTTTTACGTAGTTGTTCATTTTCCTTCACAGAAAATTTGCCAAATTTAATAGGCATACCTGGAATTTCAAAATGTGAACACTTTTTACTAAAACCAAAACCTTTTCAAACCAGTCTTCTAACTACTTTCTTTGAGCAATCTAATGACTTCTGCTGTTTCCCTAACGAATTCCCAGATATATGAAACTAGCAAAAATAAACCCTGTGAAGGTGGTTAAATGGGAAATAAAATTTATGCTAAGTCATGTAATTTAAGTTTTGACCTAAAAACGGACAAATTCTGGATATGCCATATGCATATCAGAACTTTTATTATATGTAAGGCAGCATGAAAGATAAAAATAAAAGGATAAAACAAGGTGACATTTTAGGTATTCTTAATCTCTGCATTTTCCTTCTTTCATAGAACTGGCAAATTCAGAGTTTTGCTGATTTTCAGTGCACAGCCTATCATATTAGCTTAGTACAATTCTTTTCCCTCATCAATGACTTTCTTACAAAATAAACTTACCTAGTTCTTTAAATTGCTGAAACCGTTTTAAGTCATCCCTATACATTCGCTTTATTGTAGCAGCTGCCCTTTCCTTCACATTAGGAATAAATTCTTGGAGTTTCTTTACGGCAGTCTCCAAGTTAACATCTACATCTATGAAATCCTCAGACAAATTTTCCAAATCGGAACTGTCAGCTTCTTCCAAGTTCCTTCTTTCCTCATTTGTAGATACTAACCTAAGAAACAGAAAAGGTGTGAATCTGCAATAACACCTTCTATGTAAGTATCTTAACCATTTGTTTAAAATGCAGTTCCCTCACTTCAGGTAGATCAATAGTGCTATGAAATGAACTTTTCCGCTTCTTCAAGTACTTACTGTAGCTAGTAGCCATTAAAGGTATACTTTAAAGAGGTTCACTTCTCTACTTGTTTGAAGGGAACAGATCCATTAATTTCAAAGAAGGCATACAGTAGCAGGAATATACAAGCATTAGAACCTACAGTAAGTCAGGGCTTGTCCCTGAGGAGTTCTGCGCCCAGGTCATTCTGGGCTCTGAAGGTGTTTCTCCACACATTTGATAAATAGCTAGATAAGATTATAATTAATACATGTCTGGTGGGGGAAGAAATCCTGAGTGGTTATTTTCTAAATGAACTCTTCTGTATAATCATTTCAAACATCAGAACTCTGTAAACGTAGCAGCTAGGTGAAATTGGGAAGAAAATTGTCTGAGTTCTAATGAATCAGAGGTAAACAGTCAAAAATAAAAGAATTTTTAAGTATCATTGTCTGCCACTGAGTCAATCAAATTACACAAAGTTGGTTATAATCACGAATAAAAATTTTATCTTAGTTTTGTCTATTTGGTAAGAAAAGTCAACTTTACTGACTCTAGCATTCCAAATATTGTTTAGATTTGCTTCCTCGTAGGGAGAAGGAAATGGTAAACCACTCCAGTGTTTTCTGGCTAAGAAAACCCCAAAATAGGGTCATAAAAAGTCAGAAACAACTGAAATGACTGAACAGGTATATAAAGAAGACAATCATTTAGCACTTAAAGCAACCTTGACTTAAAGGTTCTGAAGTAAACATAAAGTAGCAGAACTCATATGAAAATGATGTCGAAGCTTCAGATTCCATAATTACCTCTCAGTTTCTGTACTTGTTTTTTCTGAGTGAGATCCTTTCTTCTTCTTTCTCTTGGTGTCTTTTTCTCTCTCATTAAAGGTGTTACCACTTTCTGAATTCTTTATGTTATCAGTTCCGTGGACTGTTTTCCTTTGTCCAGAGGGTGCACCCATAAAGCTTGTACCTGGTATTGAAAAGTCATGCACAGGCTCTTGATCCTGTCTAGCTGAATTTTTTCTCTTTCTTTTCTTTTTCCTTCCAGATTCTATATTGCTTTCATCAAGAGCACTTTCACCCTCCAAGGTATCAGTGTTGTTAATATCACAACCTGTCTTAACATGGTCCGAAGGCCCACCCACAGAGCCTAGACCAGGTACTGAAAAGTCTTCAGTAAGGGCCTGTTCACTTTTTGCTGAAGGCTTCTGCTTTCTCTTCTTTTTCCTGACAGACTCCCCATTGTTAAGGGTGCTCTCAGTGTCCACTGTCTCAGTGTTAAACCTATTACCCATATTCTTAAGGTCAGAAGGGCTAGCCACAGAGTTCATGTCAGGAGCTGAAAAGTCATCACCAAGTCCCTCTCCCTTAGTTGAAATCTTTCCCTTCTTTTTCTTTTTCCGGACAAATTCCCCATTGCTTTCAATAAGGGTTCTATTACTTTCCAGGACCTCAGTGCTACTAATCTTATTTGATTTCATATGATCAGAAGAAATATCCACGGAGCTTGGACCAGGTACTGAGAAGTCATCAGAAGGTCCCTGCTCATTTTTTGCTGAGGTCTTTTGCTTCTTTTTCTTTTTCCGGATAGATTCCATATTGCTTTCACTAAGGGTGATAGCACCCTCCACAGTCTCACTGTTAACACTATCACCTGTTTTCAATTGGTCTTGTTTAGGAGACCTATCCATATAGTTTATACATGGTACAGAAAAGTCACCAGCAGGTGCCTGATCGTTTTTAGCTGAAACTTTTTGCTTCTTTTTCTTTGTTCTGACATATTTCCCAGTGCTTTCAATAAAGCTATCATCAGTCTCGAGGGTCTCACTGTTATTAATCTTATTTGGCATTTTCATATGGTCAGAGGGCCAACCAACAGAGCTTGGACCAGATACTAAAAAATCACCAACAGGTGCCTGATTGTTTTCAGTGGAAGTCTTTTGCTTCTTTTTCTTTTTTCTGATAGTTTCCCCATTGCTTTCATTAAAGGTGCTACCATCCTCCAAAGTTTCAATGTTAACATTAGTTTTTTCCGTCTGGTCAGATGGCACATTCAAAGAGTTTATACAAGGCATTGAAAAATCAGTAGGTGCCTCCTTATTTTTTTGTGAAATCTTTTTTTTCTTTTTCCTGACAGATTCCACAAAGGTGCTACCATCTTCTAGAGTCTCAATGTTACAATTAGCTGCACCAACCACTTTGATTTGGTCAGAAGGCACATCCACAGAACTCAATCCAAGTACTGAAAAATCATTAGCAGTTGCTTGATCATTTTTAGATGAAGTCTTTTGCTTCTTTTTCTTTTTTCTTATGGATTCCACATTGCTTTCACTGAGGATGCTATCATCCTCTACAGTCTTGACATTAATACTACTGGATGGTACATCCAGGGAGTTCACATTAGGCACTGAAAAATCACCTATAGTCACTGTGTCATTTTTATTTGAAGTCTTTCTCTTTTTTTTCTTTTTCCTGACAGATTCCACATTACTTTCATTGAAGGTGCTATCACCCTCCAAAGTCTCAATGCTATCAGCTGCCTCAACTACTTGGTCAGAAGGCATATCCATATAGTTCATCTCAGGTACTGAAAAACTGTCAACAAATGCTTGATTATTTTTAGATGAAGTCTTTTGTTTTTTTTTCTTTTTTCTGACTAATTCTACATTGTTTTCACTAAGGGTGCTATCACCCTCCAAAGTCTCAAAGCTATTACCTGCCTCAACTACTTGGTCAGAAGGCATATCTATATAGTTCATCTCAGGTACTGAAAAATTGTCAACAAATGCTTGATTATTTTTAGATGAAGTCTTTTGTTTTTTTTTCTTTTTTCTGACTAATTCTACATTGTTTTCACTAAGGGTGCTATCACCCTCCAAAGTCTCAAAGCTATTACCTGCCTCAACTACTTGGTCAGAAGGCATATCCATATAGTTCATCTCAGGTACTGAAAAATTGTCAACAAATGCTTGATCATTTTTAGATGAAGTCTTCTGTTTCTTTTTCTTTTTTCTGACTAATTCTACATTGTTTTCAGTAAGGGTGTTATCACCCTCCCAAGTCTCCACATTAGTATTACTATCACCTGTTTTCATCTGGTCACCTACAGAGCTCAGACTAGGCACTGAAAACTCATAAGCAGATAACTGATCGTTTTCATGTAAGGTCTTTTCCTTTTTTTTCTTTTTCCTGACAGATTTTACTCTGTCTTTATCAAGAGTCCTACCATCCTCTAATGCACTAACTTCACTGACCACTTGTGTCCCAATGGTGTGCATGGTCACAAGGCTTTCATCAGACATGGAAATATCCTTAGATTTCATATAGTTTTTATTTGAAGATCTTTTGCTTTTGTTCTTGGACTTTGACAATCTCTTTATATCAGTAGATAGTAATGGTTCCTCTATCTCACCTTCTCTTTCTAAACAAAAGGTAGATTCTTGTTCTTGAGAGTAGAAGCTCTCATGAGAGCTTTTCTGTGTATCACTGAAATTTCCCTTCCTATCACTGACTTTATGGAGTTTATCCTTAAGTTTGTGATCTGGATCTTCTAACACATTTTTATCAGCTTCAGAAATTGAATGCAGTTCAACTTTTTCATTTGATTTTGGAAGCTTGTTCCCTTTTTTCTTATTTACGTAAACAATATCAACGTCTTTTCTAAAGTTCTCCCTTTCCATACTTCCATCATTTTCTTTATTCACAAGGACACATATTACTCCCATTTCCTCCTGTATATCACAGGTGACTGCATTTTTCTTTTTTCTTTTTTTGGCCGTAGTGACATCCTTTTGGATTTCATTATCATTGCAGACTTCTGATCTGATACAAGTAGAACTGGGGAATTGGGAATCTGCTTGGTCTGTAGTCCCTTCAGAATGTTCATCAAAGAGCAGGAGAGAGTCATTGAGATCTTCCTTGTTAAACTCTTTATTCTTTCCTTCAGTTGCAGAGCTTTTTTTGTGTCTTTTCTTCACAAAATCTGGAGTGTTAATTTGATACTTGTCAGATTCTCTATCCATTTTGTTCCTGCAATGAAACATTTTTATGAAGTTAGCATAAACAAAAAGATTTTTGTAAAGTACATTCATTTATCATGACCTGAAAAAATGGTGACAATAAAATGAGACTTCACTGTGACATGACTCCAGAATCAGGGTTTAGTACACTGTCTTATATGTTTAAGATTTATTTCAATATAATCCTTATTCTCCAATGTCACAAGATATCCTTGCAACTGAAATTCCGATATAAGACAGTCTACAACGCCATCAAGTATCTCATTAGTTTACACTCCTTTCTTGTAGAGTCAAGGGTTGGAGGGATTATGTTGTGTTCATGTATGCAGCAATGGCCCACGTGATACCCAATTTTATAACAGGGAAAAGGCCCTTACAACAAGAGTTTAATGCATTTAACTTGGAGTGATTTTCAGTATTTTGAAGTTTAAATATTGATATTCTCCACATAAAATAAGAAGAGGCCTTTTACCTCCTAGTCCATTCTTCATACTTTTGAAAATTAATTTCTAATGGTTTTATTGCATCTCATTTTCAGATATCATAACACATAATCTGTAAAGGATCTAATTTATCATCGCCACTGCAAATGCTTCCACAAAAGACCTCATATGGTCCCTCATAAGAGTACAGAGGAGACCCTGGGATTTCATAGTGAAATTTGATCTCTAGCAGATCCAAGCTTAAAAGGCTTTAAGTAAAGAGCCAGGGACAACCCACATACCTGTTGCACATGGAGTTCAGGAAGGATCATCAGGTGGCAGTAGGATGATTAATATTTTTGCCATAGAGGCTAAAGGAAAATCATGAGTAAAGTAAAAAGGGGCTAAATGCTGCATCAGGGGAAGGAGTACCCCAAGTGAAAAAAAATAGGTATAAGGCCATGAATTCAGAGCTGGAAGGAAATCTTGAATTTACTGAGTCCAACTGCCTCATTTTAGAGATGAATGGGCCGAAATAAATAACTTGCCTATGGTCACAGAGTTAGTGACTAAGAGAGGACCAAAATCAAATTTTTCTGACTTGAAGTCCAGCCCTCTATCCAAGAAATTGCTCCTGAAGGTTTTTTGGTCATTTTTTTCTCTAGCAAATAGCAGACTGCCTTGTGCATTCTAAGTTGCTGATATTTGCTAATTGATGATCATGATGATGATTAAAAATAATAGCAACAGCAGATTGTGTTTTCAGTGTTTAAATGCTAAAAAGGCAAAGAAAATATAGAATTATTTATGAGAAGGGGTTTCTCATACTTACAAGCTTCCTAATGCTGGTAACTTTGGGCATATTTAGTGATGAGAATGATTAATGGGAAGGAACTTTGTCCTCTATTCCTTCCTTGTTTCTGGGCAAGTGGTTCCTAGGTTATCAGATTTAACTCTACCTTAATCTCTGTCTCCTCTGCAAATAAATCCAAGAATGAGAGAAATGCAAAGTTGTAATGAATCTCAAAGACGATCTACAAAACCCAATCTGATACAGGAATCCCAGATTCAACAAGCGATTACCACCCTTTACTTTGATTTTTCCCTATGACTGGAAACTGCTTTGTGGAGGGTGAGTCAACAAGATAAGAATAAAAAGATTGCAGGAGTGATAACTCACAGATTTTAGTAACCACAAATCTGCAGTAAATTCAATCAGAAATGGCAGGTGATTTTTCTAGGGTAGGGTTTTGAAAGTGTGACTTCAAGAGACAAGGAATTTCAGGGTAAATGATAGTTTATTATTGAACTGGTCAAACACAGACTAGGAAAGAAAGGAAGTGAGGTCAGAGGTAGGATAAGAAACTGAGAGAACATGGAGGGGTTTTAGCAACAGAGTTCATGTGGATGGACAATAGGTTTAGGAGAGAAATTAAAGGACAGGAGATTTTGATCAGAGAAAAGAATTTCGTAGTCTTGGATAATGGAAGCAAAAGTTATTGTACCATGACTGTATGGGGGATCCATTCTGAAAAGTTACTTAATATCTCTAGATATTTCATCATTTGCAACATGAGACAGGTATGACCCCTAATGTCTTCTACTCAAAGTCTTTAACAACAATCAACCCTGGGTAGGATTGAGGTGGGGTGAAGGTGCAGATAGCTCATAAAAGGAACTGGGAGGACACCTATGCAGCAGAGTAGATTAAGAGCACTAAACCTAGAGTGGGGAAGACCTGAGTTCAAATCAGATCTTAGAAATTTACTAAACCTGTGCGCCCGGGGCAAATCTCTTATCTAAAGTCTGCCTCCCAGTAAAATGCAGAAAATAATAGCACTTACCTCTCAGGTGGTTAGGATCATATAAGGTATCAACTGTAAATTGTAAAACAGTGCCAGGAACACAGTAGGCCCTACATAAATGTTAGCCGCTGCTACTACTGAGAAAATAATTGAAAAGCAACAGCACAGTGCTTGGTACATAGTAGGTGCTTTGTAAATATAAAATACATATAAATATAAAAAGTTAGCCACTACCACCACCAAAGGAGATATCATTGTAAAGCACACCTGGCACATAGCACAGCTGGTGCTGTATAAATGTTAGCTACTGTAACCACTACTATTAACATAAAAGCTGACCTCCCCAGGAATGAGCACAAGTACTGGGCTAGCACTTTAATCCCTGGGGTTGGACCACAAGACATTTAAGGTTCCCTCCTGCTCGAAAGTTGTACCGGTCAAGGAGATTAAGGCCAAAGAAGTGAGAGAGCCTTAGTCCACGGTCCCACGGCGACTGAGCGATAGGGCTGGGAGTGGACCCCACGTGTGCTGGCTCTTCCCCCCGCGCCGCGCTGCCACACCATCCCTCACCCCCTAGAACTCGTTCCTCGGACTACGCGGGTCACCGCGCCTCCCTCAGCCTGGAGAGCCCGCAGCTACTCACTTCCCACGTGCTCGGTACTCCGGCCCGCCACAGGCGAACAGACGCGGTCCAACTTCCTCGGACTAACAGGTCGTTGGCCACCACCCGCTTTCGCTCGCTCCAGGAAGTGCCCAAGCGGAAGTCGCCTGAAACTTACACGCCTTTCCGGAATCCCTCCCGTCAGACCACGTGGTGCTGCCATGGCAACCTAGGGCGCTATTTAAAAGGAAGACTGCCCAGGAGAAATCAGAGCCAAGTCCCGCGGGACCAAGTGCTCCCCAGGGGTGCTTAGCCTTTTTTGGGTGCCTTAAGCATCTTTGGTCATCCGGTGAAGCCTATGAATTTTTTTTTCAGAATTATGTTTTTAAATTCCTAAAATAAAATACGTAGGATGACGGAGGAAACAAGTTATATTGAAATACGGTTAACAAAAAAATTTTTTTCCCCTAAATGATCACTTAAGAAGCCCATACCAAGGCGTGAGTTTAGCAGATTATAGGGTTTTAGTGCTGGAAAAGCATAACCCTTAACTATCATCATCATTAGGAATCTGCTTTTTGTGGAAAGCCTCCGTGCTAGAATTTAGCTTAAAAGAACAATCAGTGTCTTCAACAAGGCATGTTTTAAAGTTTTGCGGTTCCAACATTCTGTGATCTAAGAGCCTTTCCAATCTGGCCTTCTTTGTGCCAGGGTTTCTTTTAGCTCAAATGAGCTAAGATTATATCGAAATTAGAAATTAATCAGTTATGAGAAAGCATAGGCAGGAAACAGTTACTCATCCTGTGGGCTCTTTTCTCCCTAAGGATGCGACCTGGATTTCTTGCCTTTTGCATATTGGCTTGCTTCATAAATATTCCTGTTGATCTTTTCTGTTTTTACACGTGAGATGTTACAGCATAGGTATGGTGTCGGCAATTCGGTTTGTAATACATTTCCCCGCACTGAATTACTTGTGAGTAGACAGTTTACAAAGATAGTAGGACTGGATGAATGAATGAATGGACTCAAGGTTAGTTCAATATTAAGGAAAAGAATAGCTGTGATGGGATATTCACAGATCGGTGGTATTAAATGGATATTTTTTTATATTTGTTTATGAAAAATTTACTTAAAGGCAATATAAACAGTACCACAAAGGTATATTGGGGGGGGGCTCAGAAGTATTTGTTTTTAAGTGGGAATGTTATTTAGTCGGTGTAGAGCTCTATACTAGTTCTACACTCTTTAATTGATAATGTTTCCTAGAATACTGAAAGTTTAAGTGACTTGCTCTGGTTCACATAGAAGTTAGAAGTAGAACCTTATCCCAGGTATTCCTGACTGAAGTCAGTTCAAATCTTGCCTCAGATACATATTGTGTAAACTTGGAAAAGTTAATCTCTGTCAGCCTCAGTTTTCCCATCGGTAAAATGGTAGTGATAATAACCCCTACCTCACAGGGCTGCTGTAAGGATAAATGAGATAATATTATATGTAAAGATCTGTAAACCTTAAGATATCATCATCATTAACAATTAGCTTTACTACTCTACTACTCCTACTACCACTACCACTATCACTGTTACTACTACACCATGCTGCACAGCTGTAAAAATAAATTGGACCTGGAAAGGACCTTAAAAATCATTTAGCCCAACCCTCTCACAGTTTATAAATTGGAAAAATAAGAACCAGAGAAGGAAAAGTCACTTGCCTAGAGTCACCCAGCAAGTTCTCAGCAAATGCAGGACAACAGAATTACCGAACGTCACAGGGACCTTGGAGACCAGATTCCAGTCCAGTTTCCTCTTTTTACCGATGTGGCACTGACAGCGGGGTGAAGTGACTTGCCCAAATTAATTAAGTGGCGGGTCTCCCGACTCCCCTGGTCAGTGTTTCTTTCACTACGCAACCATGTGTAAATCTGTCCCAAGGGTAGTAGAGAAGATTTAGATGTGTCATAAGCTCTTTAAAATTCTGTTCGGGGGCAGGGGTCAGAGTGTTGGTGTGAAGTGTTCTATGTTCGAAAATAGGTAGAAAGGAAGCGAGGTCTTGTTGGCGTCCTGTTGCTATAGAAACGGGCCATTCCATTCTTTCCAGAGGGGCCGTCTTTCCTACCTTGCCTCTATGAATTCCTCTGGATTCGGTTTGGGACGAGGTTGGAGATACTAAGAAGTGTAAAGACGTTACCTAAAGCTCCATCCAGGGTTAGAGAAGTGAATTGTGGGTTCTCGGACTAGGATGGTTGGGGGACAATCCTCCCGAGGGCTGAGTGGCATGAACCAGAGAAGGGGTGGGCTCCGGCACCTGCATTAAACCCTAGGGAAGCGGCACTTGACGGATCTCCCAGCCCCATTTCCCGGGAAATTCTCCAGGGATGGCGGCCTCCGGGGTAGAGGCTTCCGAAACCCCCCACAACGAAACTTCCCGATGGAAGAAGAAGAAGAAGCAGCCAGTCTACCGCACGGTCAGCCAAATCTGCCCTCCTCCGAGGCGACCCCTGGCCATAGCCGACCTGCGCCCAGGCATGGAGAATGAGAGGCTGGGGGTCATGAGGGACTCCATGCTGCAGAACCCGCTTATCTTAAAGGTGAGCAGGCTCCAGAAAACCCAGGTTCTTGGACTTCTCTCTAGAGAACCTTTCTAGTCTAGAACCCTTCTAGTTCTCCAGTCCTTCACATGTCAGGTTTTAAGGTTTACCTAAGTCCTTTCCTGTAAGGGAAGTAGTGCAAACATTATTAACCTTATTTCACAGTTAGGGAAACTGAGACTCAGAAGGCTAACTAACTTTCCCAGGATTATATACTGGATTTAAACCCAGGACTTTACCGTGCTAAGTAGGAGTTACAAGTACTGTTAAGTAAGTTCCTTCAGTTACCTTCCACAAACGTTTATTGAGCAGCAACTATACATAAATCCTGTGCCCTGTGTGTTTGGTTTTTTGTTAGCAACGTGTCCTGGAGTCTTGCTTCTTGCCTATCAAGTTAGCAAACACTCTTGATCAATTTCCTTTCCCAGGGCACCGTTTGGAGTACCAGAATAAAGAAGGATCTGTGATTTCAGCAGGACAGGAAACTCCCAGTGTGGAAGTTCCCTTCATTAATAGCAGATCACAATTCCCTTTATAGGAATTCCTTAGTAGGCAGATTCTAAGCAGTTACTTAATGTACCTAGAAGTGAATTGATTTGCCCTGTCATAGGTAACCAAGTATGTGTCAGAAGTGAGATTTGAAACCTGGTCTTCTGACTCTAAGGCCAGCTCTATATCTATCATGCCACTGTCTCACTCTAAAATGTTATCTTAAAAAACATTTTCAGGCTGCAAAGCAGGAAACATGAAGTTGGCATTAAATGTGCTTTGTGTTGATTATTGGGGTATAAAGTCACAGAACCAATTTAGTCTTTAACCACTAGAGAGCAGCATGCTTTTAAGAATGCTCCAACTTGGCTTACATTTGAAATATTGGTAAGGAGGTATGTTACCTATAGCCTCTAAACAGCTTTTCTCTGTACCAGGAACCTTAGCTTCATTAGCCCCATACTTTAATCATCTGTGCTTACAGACTTACGTACACTTTGAATATTAAGCATTGTTTCTATGCTCAGTAGGCACTCAAAGATTATCGTGCTGAGAGTCAGAGAACTCAAGTTCTAATGTTATTCTTCCACTAATCATCTAGGTAACCTTGATTTTATTGGGATTGATCTTACTTCATTTTACTGGGCCTTAGTTTTCTCATCTGTTGAAATGAGGAGATAGAACTAGATGATCCTTCATTCTGGCCCCCCTATATTGATCCACTAGCTGTAATTGCTTTAATAGTATTTTACTTTTTCCAATTACATATAAAGGTAGTTTTCAACATTCATTTTTTATAAGATTTTGAGTTCCAAATCTTTCTCCCATCCCCACCCCTCCCAAAGATGGCAAACAATCTGATATAGGTTATTCATGTGCAATCATGTTAGACATTTTTAGACATTTAGTCACGTTGTAAAAAAAGAAACAGAACAAAAAAGCCAAAACCCCAAAAAGGTGAAAATAGTATGGTTTGATCTGCATTCAGACTCCATAATTCTCTCTCTGGATGTAGATCAGCTGTAATTCTTAAATAGGGTAGAACTATGAAGATAGGTGTGTATCTATGTTGATCTCGAAGTGAATAGAAGAGTTTAAAAGGCCAGAAGGCCAGACTAGTTTTATGACAGAATGGTTTTAAGTATGACCAGGCTTGGCTAGCTTTGCAATGGCTCAAGGGGCAGAATCAAACCCATTTAAAAATTACTATATGGTAAAAGATTACTCCAGTAGATGGTCACTGATTTTGTTGTACAAAGCGACTAATAATTAGTATCAATTTCCCTCTTTCTCAATATAAAGGGATGAAAATCTTCTCTTTAAGGGCCCTCCCAGCTTTAGAGCGGATCCTCTGGTCTTCTCTCTGATGTTTCATCCTAGAGTGGAACTGACACCGGGTTCTTGAAAGCTATGCCAGTGGATTTCATACTCTTAGAGTTCATCGAAACCTGGAAAAACAGATTCTATATCCCTATTCTAGCTAAATTTAGAGATGTTCATCACCAAAGGGCTGGGCACCAGGTGATGACTTATTTGGAGCAAAGCAGCTCATGAAGTCTTCTAGCTAAGGTGTAGAGGAGGTTGTGATCTGAAGCCATGAAGGAAGTACCCATATTCTGTTTGAAATACTGAAGCAAAGGCCAATTACAATTAATCTTCAAGTTAGAGGTACTTGGAAGCTACATATGTATATGTATGTGTGTGTATATATTTACACATCTTAAATTAAAAATAATAACTGACTAAATAGAGAGTTAAAGTTTTTACCCTTTGGATGGCATCAATTTAATGGCTTCCATCGCAGACCAAAAGCTTCATTCCCAATCTCCAAACTAGGGTTGGGAGATGGGGAAAGGAAAGGAAAGGGAAAGAAAATTGCTAACTCATTGGTATTTCTGTCCACCATTTTGGCAGAGAATTTTGCTTACTAGAGCATAAATATTTCCTCCAGGGTATGCCTTTATGGAGGTGACCCTCGATTTTAAAAAACTAAGTCTATGGGGCACAAGCTTTCTGGCAGGGCCTGGAAAGACTTCCAGGAAGTGCTCAGGGAAGAACTATATATCTGTTATCTGAGGATCAGCTTCCTATTGGTTCAGAAAAGCTACTATAGGATGATGAACTTTTCAAACTTCCCTATACAACCATCTACTAGAAGGCACAGAAAAATTTCAATTGGGTAGGTAGGAGGAAAGGCAGTGGGTCTTCTTGAAGTACTGAATTAAAAACAGGCAATATGACTGGCCTCAAAGTTAGGAAGATTTGGGTTCAAATCTCTGATTACTGGCTGTATGACCCTGGGCAATTCACTTAACATTAGTTTACTCTGCAACTCTCTAACAGAAGTGAGGAACCTGTCACCTTGAGGTGACATGTGGCCCTCTAGGCCCTCAAGTGGGACCCTTCAACACTTGAGGACCTAGAGGACCACTGTGGCCTCAGGGCTACAGGTTCCTTACTCCTGCATAAGACATCAGTTCTCAAACTGTCTCAGAACCACTGTACACTCTTAAAAAGTATTGATGATCCCCCAAAGAACTTTTGTATGTGTAGATTATAGCTATCGACATTTACAGTATTAGAAATGAAAACACCCTAGTATTATTATGGGAATAGTTTTGACTTCATGGACCCTCTGATAAAGGTCTCAGAGATACCAGACTGAGAACCACAGCTTTATGACCCAAAGTTGCAGTTCTGTATGGTAGAAGGTAGTTTCCTGGTCTAAGTTGTTTTTTTTAATATATACAAGTACTGAACTAGAGAAATGATAAAAGAAAGGTTGTTTGCCTTGCTCAAAGTCAAACCTGGCTTAAGGGTTTCATATTTTCAGTCAGACTGCTCATCATAATTGAACCAACACATTTTCATTTTTGTCCTTATGGGGGCAGCATCTCCCTTTTCATTCGTCCCCAAGCTTCCTAAGTTGCTGTGACCACATAGTTTAGTGGTGCCTTCATATGATACTAAGGGATTGTCAACATTTCTCTCTTTATCTTCTCCTAAGGATTTTGTACTTTGGCCCAAAAGAGGAAAATAGATTCAGAGAACTTGGGGGTTGGAAGAACACTAGAGACCACTAATCCAGAGTCTTCATTTCATAGAGGAGGAAACTGAGGCCCAGCACACTTTAAGCAGCTTGCCCAAGACCACACACAGCTGTTTAGTGTCAGAGTCACAACAACAGATTAAAACTGAAAGTCAATTCACATGTGTTTTCCCATTTCTTTAAAAATCAAATCGTCAGAGCTGGAGATTTTTGTTTTTAATTGAAATATCATAATTCCCTGGAATTTTCTTTAGTTTGGTATATTTGGTAACATAAAACTAGACAGTCCTATGTAGTCTTTGTATCTCTTTGGGATGAGGCAGATAGTCTATGCTTTTTGACTTGACTTTCTTTTGCAAACAGTGTTGGAACTGCAGTCTGAATGTGGTTTGTCTATGCACATTGGGATTTGGAAGCAGGCGTATGTTGGAATAGTATGGGCCCTGCAAATACTATCACTTTTTTAGGAGAATATTTTGATTTGGTTGGTTGATTGTTTCTCCTTAAAAAAGGGCTCATTTTTTCACTTGGAATGTTAGACCACTGATAGAATAAATCTAACATTGCTAATAAATGCCCAGAGAATTTAGCAAGATACACATTAATGACTTGCAGTTATTAAAGGTTGTTTCTACAGGAGTCAGTTGAAAGTAATGTTAAAAAAATTGATGCAACCAAGCAGTGAGTAATTAATTAACTGTCTACATGATATCAAACTATGATTTGTTTGTTTTGCTGAAATGCCTGAGTCACAGAATTTCACAGTTGCAAGGGACCTTACTGGCCTTTTAGCTCTATCAACTGGGTGTTTCACAAAACTGGGAATGGTTAAAATATATTGAGCAAACATTATTAAGCACCCTCTATGTGCAAAGCGTTGTGTTTGGCTCTGCAGATGCGAAGACAGAAGTTTACATTCCAATGGGGTAGGGGTAGGAAAGCACAGAGGTAAATATATACATGGTAATTTGAGGAGGGAAGAAGGAGATGGGGTGGAAACCATAAGAGGTGGTACTCGGTCTAAACCTTTTCCAAGATGTAGTGCTAATTAAGCATTATTTATTTTGTTGCTTAAGCTTTATATAATACCTACTTCCAAAAAGGATTTAAGGAACCTTAAAAAATTAAGATATATAATAATTAATGTATGATATATGATAACATATAATATATTCGATAACATGATAATATATTAATATATAGTAAAGATAATTAAATTTATAAAGGCAAAAATTTGTTAAATGGTACCCTGTGTTTTTGGGATAAAGTTAAGTAAATATTCCCAATTAAAAAAAGACTTCTACCATATTTTATGAAGTGGTTTCACTTCATTTGTGAACCTCTGGAGAAAACAGAATTAAATAGAGAAAGAACTGGGCTGCTAAGTGCACAATTCCCAGTTTCCCAGAATTGAATGACTCAACATAGAACCTGGTTACAATCCCCTTCAACACTCCTTCAGAGAACTCATCAGTAATGCAACTTTCCTGCCACTTGAGCTCAGATGATATCCTGTCAATACAATTATGGGGAGAGACTTCTTGGTTCGCTCTGACAGGATAGTACCTTCAGTTATTCTGGAGATGTAGTAGTCTATGTATAGATGTGGGATTTATTGAGTACAGCATCTTTAGAAAGTGCATATGATCATGAACCAGATTTTTCATAATTTATTACTGCTTCGGTTTTTCAGTGGGGTTTATGTCACAATTATGTAGTGTTGCATTTATGAAATAGAACCATAGAAACAAACGAGAAAATGTAGATGAAGTACTATGCAAACATTAGAGTACTGTAGGTTATGATTGTAGTTATTATAGAGCCATTGAATGTCAAAACTGGAGAGGGACCTAGAGATCATGATCTAGTCCAACCGCCTCATTTTACAGATGGGAATACTGAGGCTCATGGTGCTGATATAACTTTTTCAATATATCACATAGCAAGTAAGTAACGAAGCTGAGGCTAGGACCTAGGTATTTTGGCCCCTAGTCCTAGACTTGTGCTTTGGCTGCAAAAATAACTAATAAATCAATTAAATAAGTCAGATTGGCCACATCATTGAAGTTATTTATATGGTGCTAGTCACAGAACAGATATTCAATTCAATAAGCATTTATCAGGCATCTACTACGTACCAGGCACAGTGTGCTGCTAAGTGCTGGTGATGAAAAAAGGGGTAAAAGATAGTGCCTACCTTCAAGGAACTTACAGTGTAATATTCACTAAATACTTCCTGAACGAATCACATCCAAATGTCATTTTGCTCTGCTTTTGCTTCAGGTAACTGATTTTGTCAGTGTGGATACTCCCTCCATTAGTATAGACTACCATTTCTCTTTAGCTTAGTAGATGGTGTCTCAGCACTGGTATGGCTAAAAGATTCAGTACCCAATGGGGTAGGCAGCTGGATGGTAAAGTGAATAGAGCACTGGTCCTGGAATCAGGAAGACCTGAATTCAAATCTAACTTCAGATACTTACAAGTTGTGTGATTCTACAGACAAGTCACTTAATCTCTGTCTACTAATTTCCTACTTA
Organism: Potorous gilbertii; assembly: GCA_028658325.1. NCBI lineage: Eukaryota > Metazoa > Chordata > Mammalia > Diprotodontia > Potoroidae > Potorous > Potorous gilbertii. The sequence goes on along the minus strand of CM053769.1, from coordinate 301,815,139 downwards.
ATAGTAGTAAGTTTCCTTTACTGAAAAAAGATAATAATAGCATTTACCTTCCAGGGTTTTTGTGAGAATGAAATGAAATAATATTTGTTTGGCACAGTGCCTGGCACATTGTAGGCATTTAATGTGCATACACACACATACTCACACATATAGGTATACATATATATGTATATACTTATATCCATGTCCCTTTTTCCTATGACCAACTTGGGGATGAACATCTCTGCAAACTTAATTAGGCTGATCTTTGGACAACAGATACGATCTATTACTAGGGCCATATTTGATGACTTTCCAACTTGGTGCGAGTTGCCAGGGTTTGTGCTCCATGCAATGACCTCCAAGAACCCAGGTCATTCACCTCAATACCATAAGGAGGCATCGGAGTATATAACTTATCATTCATTATAAATTGAGAAACACCTACTCTTTAAGATTCATGGGTTGGGTCATCCAACAGCCAGCCATACCCATTTTGTACTTAGTGCTATACTGCAAGGAAAATTACATGGAGCTTATAATTTAGTTAGTGAAATGAGATGCACAAATACACATATAAAATGTTGACCAACAATACATGAGATACTGTGAGAAATCGTAGATAAATGCCCAAGAGTGGCACATTTTGTAGATTCTTTTAGTTCAAAGGACAATCTCATTTTGATCGGCATAGTCGTAGCAGACTACATGGAGGAGTGGGAATCAAATTTGTCCTCAAAGGACAAGTAGATAAGATTTAGAACAACAAAAAAGAACGGATTCAACCTTAGAGTTTTGTAGGAGCAAGTACTTTTGAGGTCTATAGTTGATAGTGAGTCTTCATTATAACTTCAGTTCTACTTGATGTCTGCTTGCTATCATCCACTCTTATAGTCACAAAAAGCATTTATTCAGGGCCCATGAGATGATACCACAGTGCTCTATGGAAAAATAGGTCTACCTTTCTTGAAATTTTCAGTCTAAAACAAACGCCAATAGAAAAATACAGATGTATAAGAAGACATTCAGTCTGTAACAAATATCCCAAAAACATGTCAGTTCAGTGAATGAAATACTTACATTATGTATGAATGTAGTGGGAAAATATATTACTCTCATCCTATCTTCAAAAACACCACTATCAAAGGGTATGAACAAAGAGTTTTCAAAAGAAGTGCAAACTCTCAACAACTCTATGAAAAACGTTCCAAGTCACTAATAATAAGAGAAATGCAAATTAAAACTACTCTGAAGATTCACCTTGTACTCATCAAAATGACAAGGCCATAAAAAATGGAAGCAATGTTGGAAGGGCTGTGGGAAGAGAGGGAGACCAAGACAGTGTTGGTAAAGCTGTCATTTGATCCAACTGTTCTGTTTTCCAATTGAAAACAATTTGGAATTATTCTAAAAAATTCTCTTCATATTCTTTCATCCAGTGAAAGAGGTAAAAGACAAAAATCAATGTCCTGTATGTACCAAAATATTCACGGAAGCATTTTTTTGAGTAATAACAAAAAAAATTTGGAAACATGGTAGATAGTTGATTGAGGAATGACTGAACAAATTATAGTACCTGAATATAATGAAATGCTATTGTGCTCTAAGAAATGGTGAATATGAAGTAATTCAGGGAAACAAATAAAGACTTTTATCAGCTATAAGTAGAATCCAGAGAACAGAATGACTATAATAATATAAACAAAAATAACACAAAGTTGGCCCAATTTGTAGTACAGTGGAAAGACTGCTGGATTTGGAATGTGAGCTGGGTTCCTATCTCAGTTTGACCAGTTGCTACCTGTGTGACCAAGGACAAGTCGCTTGAGCTCTGTGGGCCTCAGTTTCTCATCTCTAAAATGAAGGGGTTGGTTTAGACACTCTCTAAGGTCTCATCTAGCTCTAAGTCTATGATTGCAATGAAAAATCTTAGTACTTGAGAACACTTGTTGACACACACTTTCTGCCTCTGAGTGCCCATGACTATTTGCCTAGTGATGTATTGCAAAGAAATCTAACTTTACCCTCATGGAAATTATAATTTAGTTATTGAGAGAAAGCTTGCAGGTTCCCTCTCCTTAGGTACAGAGGAAAGGGGAATGACCCCAGGAGGGAATGTTATTTAAGCTTCTGGTGGGATTGTTTAATTTATTTTTGCTTGACAGTTTTAACTGGTTGCAAAAGAGAGTTTAAGGAGGGCTTTTTATATGGGGAAATGAAATATGTTAATAAAAGACATCAATGAAACTTAAAAGTAAATAAATAAAACATAAAGTTTGATGAAAATAGTAGAAGGAAGGAAAGAAAAACATGGTCACTAAGAAACTTAATCAGGTTCCTCAAAGAGTATTACTTTCAGTGTCTAATTCACGAAGGGGGAAAAGGAAACTTTACAGGGTGAATGAAAGGAAGATTTGGTAGACAGCAAAGTCAAGGAAAGCAAGGGAAGAGAACATGCCCAGGAGAGGGTGGTCAACAGTGCTGATGTCAGCTCAACAGTGTACTTTTTTAGCTCTGGTTGGCAAAAAATAAAAAACTGTCAGTTTTAGCCCTAATGTTGCAGTCTGGATATCACAAATAGGAAGTTGGCAAAGTTACCATTTGGTGGATTGGAAAGCTCCAATCATTTCTTTCTTCCCTCTCCTCTTTCTTTCCATTCTTCTTCCCTTCCTTCCTTTTTGGGCACATAGTAGGTGCTTTGAATGCTTGTTGATGGATTGATTTGTGCTTTCCTATTTATTCAGCTAAAATTTAAGAGTGTATTATGTGCAGGTCATTGTTCTAAGGATACAGAAGTGATAAAAAATAATTATACTCCTAGTCCTCAAGGAACATGAATGAATGAAGGCATTTATTAAACACCTTACTATGTGCCAGGCACTATGCTAAGAGGCAATTTTTCCTTCCCTTCCCTTTAGGAATATAAGTTTTTCCTATTTTTTAAACCAGGTCTATAGATATATGTGTATATATATACATATACATATATATACATACATACATATTAATACATATGTTTAAATCCACAGGATCTGGACACTTTCCAGTGATGTTTCGCATCACTGTTCATAATTAGCTATGCTGTCACTGTCACCATCTCTTTCTCTTACAACCTATATTCTATAAGCTAAGAAAACAAGCATTTGGCAAATAAACATGTAGTTCACCCATAGCCCAAAGGCTCGGGAAACCTCAAGGTAAAGACAGAGAAATAGGGCATAGTGCATTTTAATAGTATCTATATCTTATGCTTGTTAACCATCTCCCAAACCCTTCCCTTAGAAACCAAGACTAAATTCTACAGCTGTTTTGAGTCACCCCTCATTGCTTTTAAAATCAATTTATTTACCATTTATGATGTGACTTACACAAGTTTACTAGAATTTATATAAGGTCTGTCCTCTCCAGTCACTCATGCTGCAGCTTTTTAAAAATGTGTTTCTAGAAACCCATACGGCGCAGTTCAATAATTCATTAGATAAATAAATGAATGTGGGGCTGGCTTGTTGAGTAATCACTAGACTGGCATGAGAGGGTTGTTTCACCAGCCCACAAACTTCCAAGGGTTTTTTCTCAGCATGAACTAATCTAAGATTTAAAACATAAATTATTTGGTACACTAGAAATTAAACTCCCAGCAGGCTCTATCACCAGCTTAGATCTTATACTGACATTGTAGAGATAAATACAGCATTTCAGAGAAGTAAATAAATGCTCTTTACAAAAGAAACAGCTGTATTTCCTTATTTTCCACCCAATAATTTTAAGGCACATCAGGGTTCAGTCTTGAAATTGACTAATGTGGGTCAGCGAACAGAGAGGTCAACATTAGCAGCACAGTGAATAGAGAATTGTTTGGCAAAAAGGATTGGAGAAAATACATAAAGAGTAAGAGAGAAGAATTTTTAATCTTTTTATGTGAACCAAACAACACATATTTGTGAGACTGGAGGAACCTAAACATACAAGGTGAATGTCTTTGTATATATGAAAATCTATGTTTATTTGCTAAGGACAATGGAAATAAGGAATCAAAGGCTCTTTGATTTCAAGGTGTACTACTAAAGACACTCAGAATCATTGATATTCAACAATTGTCAAGGCTGTTTCATCAAAGGAAAAGCAGGAGTTGTCAAGGATCTAAATAAATACCATGGTCTCATACAAAGATCCAGCACTTTAATGGGACACTGGAATGGTGGTACTTTTGGCTACATCTCATTGAGGAAATTCCCCATTGTTGGAAAATTTCTTGTAGTTGGACAGTTCTACCAATGAATTTAGCAATGCATCACTACCTTGAATTGTCATTGTTGAATTGACATGTGGTAGAAATGTATCTGAGATTCCTTTATGATTGTCCCTAAAGATCACTGAGGAAAAACAGAAGTACTAGGTGTGATCCTGTGTTCTTAAGTATGTTATGGAGTTGAAGAATGAAGAAACATACACATAAACATACACATACACATAAAAATTGAATTGACACTATAAGGCAGTGTGTGGAGTGCCCAATAAGGTGTATGGGCAAAAAGTACCATAGTATTCCAGAGGAGAAAGGTATCCCTATGGACTGAGGTGGTCAGGGAAATCTTTCTGGAAGAGGCAGATCATGAATTGGGTCTTGAAGGAATGGATACAATTCAGATCAGCAGAGGAGATGGTGAGAAGATATTCCAAGAAGGGATACATTTCATTGTTAACTCAGGAATGAGCTGGGTAAATCCAGGGAACATCAAACAGACAAGTCGTTTTTAATTGTTATTTTGTGGTTATTATTCAGTTGTTTTCAGTCATTTCTGACTCTCTGTGACCGACCCTATTTGGGGTTTTCTTGGCAAAGATCCTGGAATGGTCTGCCATTTCCTTCTCAAGCTCATTTTACAGATGAGGAACTGTGACTTACCTAGGGCTGCAGAGATAGTGTCCGAGGCTAGCTTTGAACTCATGAAGATGAGTCTTCCTGATTCCAACTTCAGTGCTCTATCCACTATGGGAACCAGCTGCTCCTCCTAATTATTTTAGGAATTCTTAAAGGTTTTAACTCTGATGCCTATCTGTTGCTACTTTTCAATAAAACCCTACAAATACCTTAATAAATTAGGAGTAGAATCACCTCATTCTTAATGTAAAACCAAGTTTTTACAATGTTCCAAGTCAACCTAATGAAGTATGTGATTTGTTAGTGTATAGAATATATGTATCTGGGCTTTTCCCTGAGATTGTCATGCTTTTGGGGAAACTAAAGAAGATTTATACCTCAGAAAGTGATGAATAGTAAATGTGTAACAAAGCTTGTTTATACTACTAAACTGACTGTAAACGGAAGAAGCTATAGGTACTAATTCTTATTTCTATCTTTTGAACATCTCGAGGTATCCCCAGTTATCTGAAGAGACAATGTAGTTTAGTGGAACTGAGAGTAATAAAGTCCTAGAATTTAGCTTTGACTCTGTCAGAAACTACCTGGGTAACCTTGGGTAAGTCACGTTTTCTTAATCTGGCCCTCAAGTTCTTCTTCTAAAACACTAGGAGGTTAGACTAGATCATCTTGTAAGAACCTTTCCAGGTTTAAGATCCTTTAATCTCAAGCGATAGGGTGAAATTCTCATAGTACAGTGAATCTGAACTTTTTTTGAATGTACGTTATATATAGGGAAAGGAAAGTGTTACAAAATCAGACTAGTTGACGGTTGCAGCTCAGTGGGGAATCCTGGAGTCAGAGGCTGGCCACCAATTTTTTTTCATTTCATTTCCAGAAATAACAATACTGTAAAAATAGTAATTCCTTGAATCCTTGAACTCTTGGCTGCAGACATTAAGGTCCTACACAACTTGGCTATGACCTCTCCACCCAGCATCATTTCATATTGTTCCGCTTAATAAGGTCTATATTTCCCTTTCCCCCTATTCATTTCTCCTCCCTCAAATTCTTGAGAACACGTTGCCTGACTTTCTTTTACCCCTTTCCCAAAAGACTGCATAATAATCCCAGGGAATACCCAGGTATACTTCTTCTGTAAATTAAGGAATCACATACATCCATAGTTTGCTTTGTGCCAAAGTTTTTTGTGTGTATATTCCATGAAATTCCTTCCCTCTTCTTCACATTAAACTGTAAGCTCTTTGTATTAGTTTTTACCTTTGTAATTTCTTTTCCAACCTGGGCCATTGCATATTTTAGGCACCTAATGTATTTCTGTTGAATTGAATGGGACCTTTCTCCAGAAGAGATCAAAATGCTTTCATCCCTTGGTCATTGTCATTCTCACAACATTCTTGTCAGATATTCCTCTATTTTATAGATGAGGAGACTAGGGAGTGGAAAGGTCAGATGATTTGCCTATGTTAATGGACCAGGGATGGTACTGGGGCGAAGACACTAGTCTCTGGATCCCTGGTCTTCCGTGATGCTCTATGTTAGTCATTCTTCCTCCCAGAGTTCTCAGCCTCAAATAAGCAGAAGAATTAGATGAAAATGACCAGCTATCCCACCGAGAGGAGAAAGATAGCAAGAGCCAGAGCTCACTTTTGAACCCACTGTCCAGAACAGACTAAAGCAAAGGTGAAAAGTACGTGTGCACGCGTACAACACATACATACGCACACACACAGGCACACACACACACACACACACACACACACACACACACACACACACCCTTGACATAGAGAGAAGACACCTATATAAGCTCACTTTTACTCTTACTCCCCTTTCATCCTCACTTCAAACTCCTAACACACCAGTTAAAGTGACTGCCAATGGTCCTATCCTGGAGGAGGACAGGAGAGAGGTAAGGAGAAGAAGGATCAAATGGAAGAGGAGAAGAAAAATAAAGAGGAGAAAGGGAGGAAGAAAAGGAGAATGAGGAAGAAGAGAAAGGGAGAAAAAAGAGGAGAAAAATACAGAGAGGAGAAGGAGGAAAATAAAGATCAGCACATTTTATGACCTTCACCAGTATTCAATGACCTTACCACTTAATTCTGCTCAAGATAACCTTAAATCTAATAGATTTCCAATCATCTGAAAGAGTTGAATCTCTGACACATTACATTACATGGAGACGACTGACATTGGAGAATGTTCAGGGCAAAGCCCAGGAAAGCAAAAGGCCAAAGAAGACCCAAAGGCTGTGAACAAGGTGGTTTGTGTCACCTTTGAGCACCCATGGCAAAGAGAAACCAATAACAAAACCCTCCACAAATTTAGGTTTTTGCTAGTTGCCTAGAGGAAAACAACCATCTTCTTTTCAAAAAATGGGCAAATTAATTGGTAACTGCAGTGTTTTTATTGCATACTTAATATTTTTTATTAGACGTCAAACAGGTCCCTATTACCCTGGTTTGAGGGTTAGAGATGGCAATTTGTTGACATTTTGCAAGTTAAACAGCTGCTGATTTCTGACAAACTATATGTTTTCACCAAATCTGTTTGAGGGGATCTGTTGATACGATTCAGTGTGCTTCCCCCAGGGCTGTGTGTTGTGCCTACCTTCGGGCTCCAAAGCCTTTAGAAACTGTCACTGAAGATTTTGCTCTTTCTGTAGGCACCCAGTGGGCATAAATTCAGTTTTTAAGCAAGTCATTTTTAACTTCTTTTTTCAAGAAGGTGCTTGCCTGGTGACTTCTCTGAGAACTTTTTTTTTTTTTTTAACAATTTTGGTGAAATGAGGAGGGAATTTATATTTTGCTGCTTCCTTTTAACAGCATTTCCTCCTCATCTTTGTCATCTTTCTTTCCTTTCTAAAAATTCCCTTTCCACCCCTCTTCTCCTTTTCCTTTTCCTCCTCTTCTCTACGACTCCTCCAGGAAAGGATTCTGTGGAATCACTTCAACCACTTTGTTAAGCATCTGAATTTGGGATTCCAAATTGTTATTCCGATCATGATAATTCACATTTATATCATTTTTACAAATTTCTTGGATCTTGGTATCTTAGTGGTTCAGCTCACAAATATTGACCGTAGAGTCCTTGTCTTTAAAATGAGTAGGTTACATGAGAAGATCTTTGAAAGTCCCTTTGAAAGTCATTGATTACTTAGGTTTTTACATCACCTACATTTCCCTCTATATAACTCCCGCCCTCTTAGAGAGCCATTCCTTATTTCAGAGTTTTTTTAAAAGAAGAAGAAAAAAGGCAGCAAAATCAATCAATATATCAAATAAATCTGACATCATAAATAATATTCGCTACCCGTGAATCTGAACCCCTCTGCAAAGGAGTAGGGAGGAGGGGGATGCCTATGAGGTCCCTTCCAATTCTAAATCCTGTGGTCCAGCATAGCAGGAAGAAATCTTTCTAGTAGCTGTGGTAGAGAAGGCATGCTTTCAAGTGGCAGGAACTCAATCAATCAGTATTTGCTGAGTGCTTCCTATATCTGGGCACTGCCTTGAAGATGATACTAAAAGAGAGGGGGGGGGAGGAAGGGGGAGAGAGAGAGAGAGAGAGAGAGAGAGAGAGAGAGAGAGAGAGAGAGAGAGAGATTACAAACAGCTATGAGGCAGAATCATAGTATGTCACAACTGGAGTGGACCTTACAGATCGTTTAGTCCAATTTCATTTACAGAGAGGGAAACTGAGACCTATGATATCTCAATTCTAGATAAAGAATTGTTAAATATATCTGGATAATACGAACAATACCAGGTTAAGGCTCAAATATATCATACAGGAAGTAGGTAGTTTTCAGGTTTAGAGGAATAAAAGATTCTCTTAGGTAAAGGGGTCAAGGAAAGCTTCAAAGAAGAAGGAATTTAAATTGACTCGACTGATGGATAGTATTTAGATAGGCCAAGAGGAATATGGGAAGCACCTTGGTGATAGAAAAGTACATAGCATGTTCAGGGGATAGTAAGTTGATCCTCTTGGCTAGTGAGGTTTATGAGGAGACTGGAGTGATAGGTCAGGACCAGTCAGTGGAGATGCTTGAATGTCAGACTGAGGAGTCTGGGCCCTGCTCTTTATTTAGGTAATGGGGAGTCACTGAAGGTTTTTGAGAAGTAGAATGATAATGAAAATTGGACTGGATATTTGGTTCTAATGGGAGTCCAGATTTTAGGTAATCTGAAGTGTGTTCCTTCTTTCCAGCAAAGTGCCAACATGTCAAATAGTAACTGATGAGTAAGCAACTCAACCAGTGGTTGATGGTAAAACGTTTGGTGAGGAAAACAGAAAAGGAAACTTTTCCTCCCTGTTCCAAGAGGAAAGTATTTCTTGCTTTGCTTCTGCCCTGCATCTCCCCATGTTGGACTCCATAATCAGAGAGATAAAATTGTTGTCAGATTAGCACCACCAAGGAAAAGCACAGGCCTAGATCACACTCCTAGTTAGTTAGCATTTAGATAGGATGGGACAGGGGTCTGTACAATAGGCATCAAAGCCGAACTCTTGGTGCGGCAAGAGGGATTAATTTCTTTAACCAACATGCCTGATCTGGCCTATCTCATTACCCTGCCTTGTCAGTGTTGATGTAAGAGTGATTGAAGATTATACCATTTAGGCCTTTCCCCTGTTTTCCACAGAAATCAGGGCTATTGAATTGCACATTCTTCTATGGCCCTCGTCAATACTCAGTGGCCTGAGCTTCTAATTCTACTTCATTTAAACTTCATCAACTTTTCCAATCAAGTGGAAGGATCTGAAATAGGCTCTGTAAGCAGAGAGGCCCTGTGCCTTTTGTCAGATAATTTATTCCGTTTTCTCCTCCCCCCTTCTCTCTTTCTCTCCTTCTCTCCTTCTCTCTCTCTCCCCCTCTCCTGGTACTTCGCCCCCCCTTCTTTTCGCTCCCTTTCCCTGATGCTGAAAATGAGATTACAGTATTTAAATGACTATGATAATCAATCCGGGGACCTTGAGCTGAGATGGAGGTTAATTTTTCTTAGCAGAACAAAGAAGCGTGATGCCTTTGGGGATTTGAAGGTGCAATATGTGTTTCATGCTTGTGTTTTTTTCCCCCTGAAATTGCAGTTTTAGGAGTCTTTTCTTGTTACTAACTAGGCGGCTGGTGGGATTTTTAACGGAGGCAACCCCTAAGAGAGAAGAAATGTAATTTTGAGCTGATAAACAGCTAACGGCCTTCAATCAACAATTTTAATAGGAAAAAAAGTCACTTACATGATGTGACTACAGAGTTAATGAAAGTGCGATCATTTACCTTATTTATTTTTAAACACACTTGGAATAATTTTTTCCCATGTTGTAACTGGTAATTAACAGCCCACAGTATGCAACAGTAAACTTTTGAATGAATGGTCCTGTCATTCAGCACCATCTTCTTCTTGGCAGCTTTTGCAGCTATAAAAGTTGAGACTTTGTCATATTTTGGCTAATTGGAATGGGGGTCATTATACAATTGAAAATCTACATGAAAGTGCCTTGTTCAATTGTTACCTGAAGCATTTGCAAGTAGGGCCCCCTGGCCAGTCACTCAATTCGCCCCCCAGCTTCTAAAGAAAAAGGAATCAAAATATGTATATTTCCTTGTCTCTCTCTACTATCTTGTCAGGGCTGTTTTACATGCTGCCACCCAATGTTATCTTTTATTTGTGTCAGGAGAAAGGATTTGACAAGTTCAGTATACAATGTTCATTTGGCAAGGCAAATTTTTCATACCAATTTTGAGAAGAAAATGAAACTATCTTTCAATAGAATGAGCAGCATCATTTTTGGACAGACATATTATGAGAAGAAGGATTGCAAAACTTTATTTCTCGGCTAGAATCTGAAAAGGCTAATACATTAGAAAATAAAAACCAAACCAAGCCCTGTAGAGTCTGATTCTTCATCCCTTGGTTGGGGTTCATTCCTGCCTTTCCCCCAAATTAGAAAAGATTACTCTTGCTTTCTACTAAGCTGACTTTGCTTCCTGTAAGAGCACTGCATTTCGAATCATAGGATAATAGCTTGAGAACCGTAAGGGTCCTGAGACTTCATTTTGTCCAACCTCCATACTTCACAGATCAGAAAAGTTAGGCTCGGAGAAGTTGTCAGGTCTTCCAAATGCAAATCTGGTCCAGAGGGATCTGAATTTGGATCCTAGCCCTGGTTTTCTGGTCCCTCTATAACCTCGGGCAAAGCTTTTCCTTGCCTTGACCTGGAGTTTCTTCATTTATAAAATGAGGGAGTTGGGCTAGAGGAGTTCTAATGTCTCTCCTTGCTCCAAATCTTAGAATTCTGTGAACTACTGGTGATTCTGTAACAGTTTTCGGCGTTGGCAAAGCAAAATATTTAATAATCACCCACATTTGCAGAAACCGTAAGCAACACCGTTCACAAAGAATGAACTTTCCTCACATTTATTCTCTACCACTATTTACCTAAAAAAAAAAAAAAAGACAATCTTAGCCTCCCTGCTACCCAATTCATTGGAGGCAGTGGTTTACGGTGACATTTTTCTTTCTTAAAGCAAATATTGACTCACTATGGGGAAATTAAAACTCCATTAGACATCGCTACATTGTACAGCAGGCTCCATTACAGGAGTCTAGCTGCTATTAATTGGTTTCTTCCTCCAGAATAATTCAGGCAAGGAGCAGGGGAGAGGGAAAAGAGAAGATAGATTTCAATTGTAATTTCTTAAAATGACACAATCTAAATTACCAAAGGTGATCATCATATAGTTATTAATCTAAATATAGAGAAGAATCAATCTAAAAATGTAATGTATTTAATAAAAGCCTGCAGTCAAGTTATTTTTCCAGACTATAGCAAGGAATTCTAAAAGCAAAGGTGGGTTTTTCTTAGGCAGAATTTCTTTCAGAGGATCCTAAGCTCTGCTTTTTTTTTTTTTTCTGTGCTCCTTTTTCCTCTCCTGGAACAAATGTCAAACTGCTTGCTCTGGGCTACTTTCCCTCTGCTCCCATGAAAACCCTCTACACACACTGGTCTGCTTACTTTCTCCAGAGCACATCTTACCCTCTCTGACCCCTTCACTTTTATTTGTAGTAACCCTGTCTCCACTCCCACCTAGAACAGAGCACTGTTCTCTCCTCTCTACTTAGCCAAGGCCCAAACATTTTCTTTCTCTAACCACCCTAGGCTCCATTGCTTTTATCCTTCACTGAACTCATAACTCTTACTATCTCTACCACTTCACTTGGTCATGAATGACCAATAAAAGTCTATGGTCTCTCCCATCTAGGGATGTATGCTCATTCAGAATATTCATTCATATACTTTAAATTCTAGATTGACCTGCTGCTGCAATTCTCCTGCAAACTTGCTGATATCAGTATAGTTATAATTCCACATTCTTCATCCTGAGTGGGCTTTTCTGGTTAATTTTTCGGGAATTGCCCCTCCTTCACTGCTGGTGCATCCTCCCTAAACCCATGGCTCTGCCAGAGAAGTGACTATCCCAATAGGCCCTCAGTCTGAAAACCCTATGTAAATCAGGACTCCTTGGAGTTCTGAGCCTTTGACTGCAGAGTACCCTCCTTACTCATCTAGGTTATCACTTGGTATGGTGCCCCAGGGGTGGTAGTGGTAAGGAAGGCTACATACAATTTAAATTTTGTATCCTCCTATGCTGCTCTTCGTGGTATCAACACATTGTTCTAACCTATTCCAGTGTCACTTGATGTCTATTGGTGCATTCACCCAGTATCTGCCCTAAATTTTCATGATAGGCTATTAGCCAAATATTACCCTGTGTTTAATCCTTTACTGATATCTTGTACATGATATTGGATGATTCCAGGTTTTCACTGATATTGGTGTCTGTCACCAATGCAAACTGAATCTCCTCTCTGCTTTCTTATCTTGTGCAGGCCCTTATACAGGCCTTCCATAGCTGATCTACCCAATGTGCTCAATACTACCTTCCTCCAGCTCTTTTAAAATTTCAGGGATATCATGAGTACAATTCTCAGGCTGTCCCTCTTTTGTCTTTCATCCTCCTTCCATGACCAACCATTTTCCTCTTCTGGTCACACATGTCACTTATGATGTCTTTGTGCTACGTCTTCCATGCAAGACACCATTGGTAACTTTCTTAGAGGCAACATACATCTTTCCCTTGCCCTTTTGGTCATCTGCAATTTTGGTTGTTCTTCTATCTTGGTGTTCCAAGTTACCTCGTGATAGAACATCACTGGGAAAATATTGATATTAAAAACAGATGATCTTTTGTAGCAGGGAGCAGCTTGGGATCAATGAAAAACACCATTCAATTTCCCAAAGGCCATCCAACAATCAACAAGGGTTTATTAAGCTCTGTGCTAGATGCTGTAGATCAAAGTGCAATAAATGAAAAAACCCTGTTCATAAGGAGCTTATATTCTAACAAGGAAAACGCTAAGAACAAATGTGAGAATATGCAAAATAAATGCAAATAAATACAAAGCACTTTGAAAAGGAGGTAACTAAAAGTTGAAGGAATCAGGCAAAAAGGACTCCTATAGAAAGTGGTACTTGAGCTGCATCCTGAAGGAAGAGAGGGTTTCTAGGTGAGGAAAGAGGGCATTCTAGGCATGGGGAAGAGAGGGAAAGTCAATTCAAAGATACAGAAAAAGAAGATGGTGTGTTGTATATATGAGGAAGAGCTCCAGATCCAGGTCAATGTCTTCATATTAAATTCTAAACCCAGCTTATTGTCTCCTTGGAGACAATATATTATCTTGATGGACTAATAGAACTGACTGTATATTAAAAACAAACAAATGCAAATTAGAAAAGCAAGAACATTAACTGGGTGATCAAGTAATAATACCATACAGAATTAAGAGATAGAAATCAAACAGTGGGCAACTAAGGTGGCAGAGTGACTAGAGTAGGAAACATTCATCTTCCTTAGTTCAAATCTGGCCTCTGACACTCGCACTGTGACCCTCAGCAAATCACTTAACCTTGTTTGTCTCAGTTTCCTCATCTGTAAAATGAGATGGAGAAGGAAATGGCAAAGCACTCCAGTATCTTTGCCAAGAAAACCCCAAATTGAGTCATAAAGAATTGGACACTATTGAAAAATGACTGAACATGTTAAACATATTAAGCCAACATTTAAGAAGGCTGTCACTGTGTTGAGGTTTGGAGTGCTTGAGACCCCCAAATACCAACACCCCAGGTCCTGCCCGAGTGATTCCGACCAACTCAAGTCTTCTTTTAGCCCAAGACAAAGAAAGTTTATTTAAGATCTACCATATTGGGTTGACTGTTAAGAAGCCTCACCATATGTAACACTTGTATTGACAAGTAGCCCAGATAGAATCACAGCTAGATTGAATCTGAGCACCTTCATGGATACAAGAAGGATCTATATATAGGCTGTGGAGGAGAAGTGAGGCTGGTGACCTGCACAGCCCTCCCTCACTCAAAACAATTCAAGTGCAAGTCATTTCATCATTTCTCTGATGGCATGGTCTTCATGGGCAATGAAGGACGAACACATTGTGCCATCTATTCAGCTGCATGTCATAATCCTGATGATCTTTATCCATTTTTTTCCAGTGCAGATGACTAAAATAATCTTTTTCACAGGGGGAGCCCAGGATTATTATTTTATGCTTTATAGTTGTTCAGTTTTTTGTTTGTTTATATGTCTTGTTTCCCCAACTGGACTATAAATTCTTTTAGGAATAGGGACAGTATCTTATATTTCTCTGTGACCCAAGAACAGAGCTTTGCACATAGTAGGTACATTCCTTCTTCAGGATTCTGTGACTTACTCCTGGGAAGAGCATTTCAGGAGATGATGTGGCATATCCAGAATTAATGAGGCATGGAGTGATTATGATTGTGTTGTTGAGGAAAAGGCCATAGACTTCAATGAAATAAGCACTTATTATGTACCTACTGTGTGCTAGCAGCACTCTTCTAGGTGTTGGGGATACCAAATTAAAAGAAAAAGAATCCCTGGTTTCCAAGAGCTTACATTTTACAGAGTTTGTGAGGAAACAATGTAGTTACATAAATGCAAGTCAAGTCAACCAGCATTTTTAAACACTTACCATGTACCAGGTGCTATGTGAAATGCAAAAAGTATATAAAGTAAATACAACATAATGTGGGCCTGGAGAGGGAAAGCACTGACAATATAATGGTAGACTGAGTGATATTCAGATTATCTGATTAGTCAGAGTCCAAACTCTGGCACTAATTAGTTGTATGAGCTTGGATTTTATTCTGGGCCTCTAATTTTTTTATCTTTAAGATAAGGGGATCCAACTAAATGACTTCTAAGGCCCCTTCCAGTTCTAATATGCAATGGCTTTATGACTTAATGGTCTGAGTATTTTATGTTAAGTGGAAAGCCCCTAAAATAACCCAAAACATTTTACCTCCTCCATCCCTTTGTACTCACAAGCTGGATATCTTGACATGGTAGTAGATGTTGTATTTCTCTCTTAAAGGACTTTAGGAGCATTAATTAATCCTTTTAACCTTGCAGTGAGGTAGGAAAGGAATACTTCAAGACAACCTAATGGTCTTCTAATTTATGTTGAAAAGAGAAAGAAAAGAAGTTGAACAAAGAAGTCCGGCCCATCCAACAAGGCCTTTCTACTTTATAGTATGACTACTATTGGTATTTTTTTTTTAAACCAGGAATTAGGCCACCAGCTACTGGGTATGTTCTGAAAGGCACTGAAAATTCTCTATGCCTCCATATCTCCCACATCATTCTGATCTATACATTCCCCCACTCACCATTAGTCACTCCCCTTTGGGCTAAGGTATTGAGGTCGTGTTAGGTTTTTTTTAATTAAGCCCTTCTTAATCCCTTATTATGTGGTATAGGGTAGGTCATTTCATTGCTTCACAAGGATCACAGCTCTAGATCTGGAAAATGTATCAGAAGCCATCTATTCCAAATTCCTTATTTTACAGAAGTGGAAACTGAGGTGAGAGATGTGAAATAATTTGCCTGTGATTACACAGGCAGTAAGTATTGATTAGAGAGGTAGAAGATAGGAAGAGAGCTGATGTAGGAGGCACTGCCTAGGAGAGGAGGCTTAGAGGTAGGGGATTTTGCCAAAGGGGATGATCCTAGAAATTGGGGTACAGGTTCTAGATGCCTGGGGATGGGAGGACTGGAGATGCCTGAAATAGGGAATGATGGGCGCCAAATTCCAACTTGACAATTTTGCATAGATTTGACCTTGCTAATGATCATTTTTGTCTTCTAAAACATCTTACTGAATCATTTACTGAGTATCTGTGGTATTAGAGGGACGGACCAGGAGAATCTATATATAGTCTTTGTTCTCCAAGATTTGACATTCTTAAAGGAGGCCAAGAGACTTGAATATGTCTGAAAATGTTTCCCAGAATGGACAGATTTCTTGTAAGACTATATTGTAGCTTTGGTTATGATAATAACTGTTTACATTTGTATTGAATTCAGTTCAATGTACCATCTCTTCATATTTTCCAGTGCTAAGCACAGTGTCTGGCACATAGTAGGCACTTAATAGATTTTTATTGATTGATTGATATTATATTGAAAGGAATGTGCTGAGTGTTGGGGATACAAAGACAAAAACGAAACAGTAGTGCCTTCAAGGACCGTATGTTCGGTGAGCTATAATGTGTACACAAATGCATACATATGTATGTATAGACATGTTATGTCTTTTTCTATGTATATATCTATATCATATATATGCACAGATATGTAGGGATATTATAGATATGCATATATGGCTATGTTATATCTATCTATATCTTATATATCTATATGCAGATACAATAAGTACAATATAGATTTTATGTATGTATTATATACATATCCATATTCTAAATATTCTTGTATATTTCTGCATACATACATACATATACATATATATATATACATACAGACAGACAGTTGGATAGATAGACAAACAGATAGATATAGATAGTTAATATTATTGTTAAGCTGTTTCACCCATGTCTGACTCTTCAAGATCCCATTTGGGATTTTTGGGCTAAGATACTAGAGTGGTTTGTCATTTCCTTCTTCAGTTCATTTTGCAGATGAAGAAACTGAGGCAAACAGAATTGAGTGATTTGCCCAGGGTCACAAATCTAGTAAGTATCTAAAGCAAGATTTGGACTCAGGAAGTCTGAGTCTTCCTGACTTTAGGCCTATCACTCTATCCACTGCAGCTAGCTGCCCATATACATTTATATATGCATGTATGTATATATGTAATACATATGTATATAATATTTATGTACACATGTGTATATATACACATATGTATATATTACAAGGAAAATTGATAAGGAGAGTGTATGAACAACTGGGAGATACAGGAAGTATTTCCAAAAAAAGATAACACCTGAACTGATCTCTTAAAGAAGGCAAAGATTCTAAGACACAAAGATAGAGGTAGGAGGTAGAGTGTTAAATTTGGGTTTGGCTGAAGCATAGAGTTCTTGAAGGAAAGTAGTATGAAATCATGTTGGGATAGTATAGATAGGTAGTAGAGGGACTTCAACACCACCCTAAGGAGTATTATTTTTTTATCCTGGAGGTAACAGGGAGCCATTGGACATAGTATTTTATGGTTATAAAAGCTTGTCACATGTTTCTCTAAATTAAGGATTCTTATCCTGGGGTCCATAGATCAAGGATAGAATCTGGATGGGGAAAAAAATCACATCTTTATTTTCACTAATCTCTAACTGAAATTTAGAGTTTCCTTCAACTGTTTTTAAATTAAATTTTTATTAATCAGTAAAACTCACCTTCCTACCCAAAATCCCATACTGTCCCCCACCACATTGAGAAAGAAACAAAAACAAAATCTCTGTTAGAAAATGCATAGTTAAGCAAACACATTTCTGATTTGGCCAGGGTCCCCCCAAATATGTCTCGTTTTAAAGTCTTTGAGTTCTTCATGTCTCAGGAGGTGGATAACATGTTTCAGCATGAGTCCTCTGAGATTATGGTTCTTCATTATACTGATCAGAGTTCTTAACTCTTTCAAAGTAGTTTGTCTTTAAAATATTATCACTGTATAAATTGTTCTCTTGGTTCTGGTCACCTTGCTCTGCGTTAGTTTGTCTTCTCAGTCTTTTCAGTCTTCTAAGGTTTTTCTGAAACCACCCCCTTCATAATTTCTTACAGTAAAATAGTATTCCTTCACATTTGTGTCCCATAATTTATTTAGCCATCCCCTAGTTCATAGGTTTCCTGACAGATTTCAATTCTTTATCACCCCAAAAAAAGCTTTCAATATTTTTATACATCCTTAGAGTTTGTTTTGCTTAGGACAGATTCTTCCCTTAATCCATCCTCCTTCTTATTCCCTCCTCTCCCTTTTCTACTTGCTCTCCTATTTCCTTTTTGAGTTAAATGTATCTTGCAAACCCCAATTAAGTGAGATAATTTCTCCTAACCTTCCTCATCCTTTCCACATTAGTATATTCTTCTTCTCCTTTTCCATTCTTCTTTTTAATATTATCAACACAACAAAAACACTCTTAAGACCATCTATCTAATTAGATTCCTTTTATGAACCCTGATGATGATAGGGTTTTAGATGTGTCTGTATCATCTATCCATATTAGAATATGAAGCTTATTTTTATTATTAGAGTTTATCCTCATTTAGTTCCCTATGATTATTTAGTCATCTTTATCTTTTCATGTTTTTCTTGATTCCTATATTTGTACTTCAAAGTTTCTATCCAGTGCAGGTTTTTTTCATAAAGACTGCTGAGCAGTCTTCTATTTCATTAAAGATCCATTTTTCCTCCGTAGGATTATACTTAGTTTTGTTGGGTAAATTATTTTTGATTGTAAGCCAATATTTTTTGTCTCCTGGTATATTATAGCCCAAGCTCTCTAATCCTTTAAAGTGGTAGCTTTTGGTACTAAATCTTCTTGGTACTTGAATTCTTTCTTTATGGCTGCTTGCAGTGTATTTTTTCTTTGCCTTTGAAACTTGATTTTGGCTGTGATATTACTGGAATTTTCATTGGGGATTTCTTTCTGAAGGCAACTAGTTAATTTTTTCCATTTTTACTTTGCCCTCTGGTTCTAAGAGATTTGGGAAGTTTTAAAGAGGATTTTTTAAAAATTCAGACTTTTTTTTTTTAGGTCATGACTTTTATGTTACTCTTCTGATTCTTAAATGATCTCTCCTTGATCTGTTTCCCAAGTCGATTGTTTTTGTAGGAAACCTTAAATTGTCTTTTATTTTTCAGTCTTTTGACTTTGCTTTAATTTTTCTTATTGTCTCATGGAGTCTTTAGCTTCTATTTGATCTATTCTTAGTTTTCAGAGACTCTATTGCTTGATCAAGGTATTTTCAGTTCTTTTGCTAAGCTATTAATCCCTCTTTCAATTCTTTATTCCAGTTCTTTTCTAATGTTTTCCTCTATGCTTTTATTTCATTTATAAAAATATTTTAAACTTAAAAAAAATTCTTTCTTTATCATTTTAAGGAATTTTAGTTGAATTTGTGCCTAAGCTGTGTTTTCTTTGAGACTTGTATTTATAGATGCTTTCAAGTTACTCTCTTTTTTGGGGGTTTGTGTCTTAAGCATACCTGTCACCATGATTGCTTTTGATGGTGAGATTCTCTTCTTGTTTGCTCATTCTTCCAGTCTACTTCATAATGTTGAATTTTATATTAGGGCCAAGATTTGTGCACATCTGCAAGGAATATCTGGGCTTCTCCAGCTGCTGTTTCTTGGGGTTGGATACTGTATTATTCCAGGATACCAGAGATAGCTCAGGCTGGAGACCAGCAAACTTTTAGTACTCTCCAAATGGTCTTATTCAAGACAGAGTATGATTGTTGTCCTCTTTGTCTGAGCTTTGTATGTTCCTATCCTCAGTTTGGTTTGAGCAATAGGCTTGTGGGCTTAATCCATTTGGAGTTGTAGTAGATTTCTGATGCATTCAACTTCTTTTGGTCAACTGGAAATCTCTGTTGTTTCAAAGGGACCCAACTGTAGTCTCCCCTTTGATCTGGGATTCCTGCTCTGACTGTTCCTGTGCAGGCATGTTCTTAGGACTGGGGTTTAAACCGCATAGTTTTTCATGCTTCTGCACTTCCTCCTATCTTGGTACATAGCCTAGGGCCTGGAACTGCTCCTCTCCCTGAAATGCCACCAGTAGGCATAGGTACCTTCCTCAGTCTGCTCTGGATTTATGACCTAGAACTGAGTAGTGAGTGACAGAGCCACCAGTTGGCATCCATTCCTGCTCGCTACACAAATTGAGGCCCTTTTATGCTGTGTCTGAGATTTCTTGCCCTGATGTCTCTCTTTGGGCTACACATCTGTGCTCCTGGCCAAACTCCATTCTCCGGTGTCCACAGACCTCTTTCTCTGTCTCCCAGTGCTGACCTGGATTGAAAAAAATGACTGTGTGTATTGACTTGTATTTTTTCTTAGATTTCTCCATCAGGATTTGGTGTGGTGCATTTTCTAGATCTGTTTGAAGGAGTTGGTAGGGGATAGAGGGAGGGAACTTAACTGTATTTTTTCCTATTACTTGCACTGACACTGCAGGCTACATATTGACTTAGTTTTAAAATGTATTATCTGAATTTTTGTTGTGTTTTTATTAATTTTCTTAAATATTTCCCAATTACATTTTAATTTGGACCCAGCAGGATTTGGTGTGTTATGGGCCACATATTTGACATCTCTGGTATAAGGTAGTAGTCTAAGCCCAATTTTTGACAGACTACTTTCCAACTTTCTCAGCAGTTTTTAAAATTAGAGGTTTTTCCTAGGTTAATTTACGTTTTCTACTTTATCAAACATTGAGTTATTGACCTCTGCTTCCCCCACCCCACCCCCGTTCTCCTTTGTTTAACCTGCTCCATTGATCTATTTCTTTTTCTTTTTTTAAACCAATAGCAGATGGTTTCGATGACTGCTTCTGTATAATATAGTTTGAGTTTGGGAAGTACTATTATTTAGTAATCTCTAGTCCTTTTCATCATTTCCCTTGATATTTTAGATAGTTTGTTTTTCCGAATGAATTTTATTATTTTATGAAGTTCTATCGAAGTATCCCCTTGGCAATTTGATTGGTATAGCATTAAAAGTGTAAATTAACTTTGAAAGTATTGTCATTTTTATTATATTGGTACAGCCTAGCCATGAACACTGAATATTCCTCTAGATATTTAAGTTCTTTATTTCTTTAAGGAGTACTTTGTAATTTAATTTATACAAATCTTTTGTATGCTTTGATAGGTTGATTCCCAGATATGCGCTTCATATTTATTTGGAATGGGAGTTCCTTTTCTATTATAGTTTTTTCTGTTTTGTTATTATGTAGACATGCTGTTGATTTTTGAGAGTTTATTTTGTCGTCTGTAACTTTGCTGATTCTCTTGTCTCAATTAGTAACATTGCTGATTCCCTAGGATTTTCCAAGTATAACCTTATATCATCAGCAAAGAGGGATAGTTTGGCTTTTTTTTCACCTTTATGCCTTTAATTTCTTTCTCTTGTCGTATTCTAAATTAATCTTGAATTCAAACTTAAAACATTTTAATTTCAAAATGAACTTTCCTTCCAGAAGTCAAATGTAACTGTGTGTGGCTAGTGTGCTCATGTATATTATGTACTCTGATGAAATCCATTCATTGGTATCTCAATAGAGGAGAAACAGAATTTCCTCCTGTTCGATTTTGTGTAATTGGTTTATCTTATTTTATTTCTTTTATGGACAACATGTGTTCCACTAAACCCCAGAGCTCCATCTAGGCATTGGGACCACCTGGTGAAACCTGTGGGTCTCTTTTTGGTGGGGGTACCAGAGGGAGTAGGGTATAGAGAGTTTGGGGAGGGGTAACATTTTTGTGTGTGGGTCAGCCCTTTGATTTGTGAATTTAACAAGTAATTCCAAATGGGGACTTAAAAACCTGTGATCTTATCTAGCATGTGTATCCTATCAGATGCGGCTCTGTGCTCCCAGCGCAAGGAGCACAAAAGGATTGAGGGTGAACACATGGCAGCTCTAACTAGAAAGAGCTTTTCTACAGGGGATATTGAGTTGTTTGATAGAGCCCAATATCACGCTTGAATTATGCCTGAATGCTGAGAAGGGACATTGTCAAAGGGCCCTTAACATGGACAGCAGTGGATCCCCTTTCTCCTAACTCCTTTGGTGGTGCTGTTTTCAGCTGTAATGACTTGGTATTGTATTTATAAGCCGGCAGAGTAATCCACGGAGCAGCAGGAGGGGCCCAGCCTAAATAAAGCTTTACAACATCACTAATTAAAACAATCCTTCCTCTCCCTAGGTTGGCTAATGAGATAGAAAGAGAGAGGGTTCATGAAAATGTTACCATGAGAATCCTTATTTATTTAATTCTTTAACATCCATTTGAGAGAACTGAGAAAAAGGGTTGGTTTTTCCAGGAGTTGGAAAGATTTTCTCCCTTGACCTCAGCTGAGAGAAGCTGAAATGGATACTTCTGTAATGTGAATGCTTCTGTTATTGAGTCTTTGCCCAGAGCAAACTGCCTGGGAGGGGTGGTCATTTTTGAGTTTGAACCGAAAGGAAGAGGAGAGAAGTCTGTATCCCTCTTCAGTAAATTTTTCCTCAAGTCTGAAAGGTCTCTTTGCTCTAGGCTTGTGTCCTTAGGATAGAGTCTCCAGTTATATTGAAGATCAGTCCCTGAAACTGAACGACATTTAAAGAAGTTAGATCATAGTGCTTTAATGGATGCAATATTTAGCCCATGAATGTTTCCTAGTTCTGCTAAGATGACAAGAATTCAATTAATATTGTATTTAATAAAACTCAGCATGACCTCACCTTTTAATACCATCAGATCCTTCTCAGTTTCAATCCCTTCACTTTCTTCCCCGAAATGCTTGATGATTCCAACTAATGAATCCCATCAGCACCAACTGGGACAATAGATTAGTGAAATAAAGAAAAGAATCAACTTAGTGCAGGATTTGGCAAAATGGGATTTTTATGCTTGGTGATGCTGAATTACCTTTGCTGAAACTTTACTCCAGCGCAACTTCGTGTGATGACTGGGCTGTTACAGATGATAGCTAGAAAGGTCTTGAACAGGACCCAGTGGCAAGACTGAGCCATGTTTGTCTCTCAAGGAACTTCCCAGCCTAATCTAGTGCAAAGATACTCACAGAACACAATGAATTTTTTGGCCCCAGCAACTTGAAAGGTGCAGAAGGATATGAACTGCCATAGTACTTGGAGGACCCCTCCATTTTTTGAAACTGAAGTTTTAAAAAGTTAAATCATGTCATGGTTGGAGGATTTTTATAATTGTTCAGTCTAATATTTCATCAATGGATAAAGTTGTTTGGAGAGTGATTAGGTGGACACTGGTTAACTAAAGTAGTGAAGGAAAGAGGATGGTATTATTGATCAGTATCTGATCTGATCTGGCTGGTATTCAAATGACCATTTGGTTCTAATAGGTAAATATTTACTATGGTAGCTTCAAGGAAAAAGATGAGTAGTTTAAAGATTTTTTTTTTGGAGTTAGGGCATCACATTGACATTTGATTTCTAACCTTGTTCCCATTTGTATCTTATTTTCCTTTCCCCTACCCTCAAATGAGATAATATTGGTAAAGCACTTAACTCAGTGCCTGATGAGTAGTAGATACTTAATAAATGTTCATTCCCTTCCTCCTTTCCTCCTTTCCTTTTCCCCTCCTCTCTTCCCTTTCCTTCTCCTCGTTTTCTTCCTCCTGTCTCTTCTCCTCTCCCTCTTCCTTCCACCCCTTTCTCATCTTTTTATCTTTTCTTTCATTCTTTCCTCCTCCTCTCCTCCTCCACCCTCATCCTCTTTCATATTTTTAACTTAATAGTATTGTATTTTTTTCCAATTACATGTAAAAATAATTTTCAACATTCATTTTTATAGTATTTTGAATTTCAAATTTTTTTCTTCCTTCCTTCTTTCCCTCTTCCCTCCCTAAGACAGCAGCCAATCTGATATAAGCTATACACATCATCTTCATAATTTATATTTTCAACATTTATTGATCCTAGGGTTATGCCAGATTTTGGAAATACAAAGAAGTAGATATTATGTTCTCTATTCCCACAGAGCACCTAATTCCCTCTGTCATAAGGTTTTCTAACTGGGGAGGCAGGCCAAATAATTTTTTTAATGACAATTAAGAGAGCATAGTAGTGCCAAATAAGAGCATGGGCAACAATGAGAAATAATCTGTCTTTGGGTTATCCCCACGAACATAGATACCTTTTGGGTTAGGCGCTGACTGTCTGGGCTTCTTGAACCAGTCACTGAAACACCCATTTTATTGTCATAGTAATTGCAATCATCCCCAGCACTAGATAGTATTAGATCTGACAGGAGTGTCTTACTTCTGGTTTTCAAATAGGTGGATTAAGAAGATCAAAAAAATAAACCCAGTTTGCAAAAATATTTCCTCAGAAGTAGAGAAGGAAAGGAGGCTTTGAGCCAGATATTTTCATGCAATTCCATTCCTTATTTATGTAGACATGGAGATATTTCAGTAAAACTGCACTCAAATCTGAGTGACAGGGTGTCTCTCTACAGTGCAAGGTGCAGGGACATTGTGGGGATGTTGACAGCTTTTTTAATGTAGAGTTGCTCCTCCACTGAAATACTGCATGTTGGTATTTTGAAAGTACAAGATGACCCATTTATTAGCTGTGATTCAGACAGAGATTACATGAAAGGAAAAAGGGCATATTTCTTCTGGCTCCTATAGAATTCCTCACCCCCTTCCTCTGTATCAGAGAAGACATTTGAAAAGCAAGTGGGTTTTAGGCAGTAAAGTGGACATATTTCCTTTGAAGTCACAGTGTTTCTTCAAGTCTCAGGAAAAAGTTATCTCTTTTCCCCAGTCATGATTCATAGAGGGTTACTATCAATTCTATGTATACCCTTGGGTAAGTCATTCCAGGATTCTCAGCCTCAATTTCTTTATATGTAAAATGAAGGAGCCAGTCTTGGTGGTTGTGGTATCTGCTATTGGGGAGAATAAGGCTATCTGACACCAATGTGGTGAACCTGTAGAAGGATCAGGAGAGGTAGGCCACCAGGCTGACCAGGGAATGGACGTAGTCCTGAGTCAGAAACAGAACAGGGCAAAGCCCCAGTGCAAGTTATCAGTGGGGTCGGGCTTACATATGGCCTGTGTGAGAAAGGGAGACCTACCCTCCAATGAAAACAACGGATGAATAAAATGAAGGGGTTGGACTAGATAATAACAATTCATATTTATGAACTTTACCTTTTGTTTTGGTTCATACTCGATATAGAGAGGAATTTTCTGGTTTGGAAAGTTCATCCACCAATACAGGTCAACAACTAGTCTATAAATTATAATTTTTGAAAATTGCCTGGGACGCAGAGAGGTAATATGATTTGATAATGGTCACATAGCTAGTATATGTAAAAGTCAGTATTTGAACTTAGCTCTTCCTACCTCCAAAGTTCCCCTTCTATTCATTTTTACCAATGCTTCTCACTCTACAGATACATATGATCTCATCTGATCCTTTGACCCTACAACGGCCCTATAATGTAGGTAGGGATGTATATTATTTTTCCCATTCTCCAGATAAGAAACTGAAGCTCAGATGTTAGATAATTCATCCAGGGTCATATTGTTGGAACATTTCAGAGATGGGATGCAAATCGAGGTAAGTCTCTCCTGTCTCCAAGTCTGGCAGTTAATCCCCCAAGATCTAGCTACTTCTGGTTGGTCTCTAAGGTTCTTTCTATCCTTTAAGGCTGTGATTGTTAGAATGGCTAGCATTGGTAAAATGGAAAGAGTGTTGAATTTGGAGTCAGAGGTCCAGCGTTCAAATTGTAGGGATCAAATTGTGGGTGTCAAATTGTCATTGCTAATAGGAAATCAAACAAGTCATTTCCCTTCTGTGGACCTCAGTTTCCTCATCTTTAAAAAAAGGAAGGGAGTTAGACTAAATAGACCTTTTTAAGACATTTTAGGGGTCTACATTCCATAAGCCCTTCAAATTCCATGTCCCTCTTATACAAGCAATATAGACTGAGCAATGTGTTCTGTATGACCAATGGCCTGGAAAATTCAGATCTTAAAAGCCCCCTTTTACTCCAGTATCATGTTTTGGGTCCTGACTAGTCTGGGCAGTCATCTACATTTTCTACTTCATTTTGTCTGGGTTGATCTGAGCTCAGTTACTGGAAGTTGATTCTTTCCTCTTTTACGGGGCATATAAAGGCATCCCTGTAGAAGGGCAGTTAGCCCCTTTTTTTCTAAACATAGGCAAAACCTCCCCGTCTCCTCACTTCTGGTCCATCTGCTTTGTACAACCCTGGCTGAATCTGGATAGAGGATGAAATCACGTTCACTTCCTCATTGGGCTAGTTCAATGACTGATTTGTACGTTAATACTGGAAAAGAAATGATCTAGTGTGGTAAGTTATCTTTCCATGAGACAGTAATTATCATACTGAACTAATGTGTATCCTTGGGCAAGTTACACAAGTTACGAATCAAGGTACCAGTTAGTTCCATATATAGAAAAAGTGGCTGTCTTCATTTCTTGGAAACTTAAAATTTTGTTCTCTATATGGGAAGCATAACCACAGTCTCTAAGGGGCAAATGTAAATAGCTGCCTTGAAAACAGTGGTGCATCTCACATACATAAATGCCTCCTAGACACCTCTATGCGATAGGTCCCGGCCTCCAGAAGCTACTACTTTTGGGCTGTAGGTATAACTATGATTTCTGAGGTTTTGTCCATAGTCCCTTTATGCCTGTGGCAGTTCTGCTCCCATCTCCTTGTTTTATTAAATGGGAAACAGCAGGTGTGCTGAGGCTTCTTGTATGAGCGATGAATATCAACAAGTGCATGGTTCCCAGCCTGGTTTTTTGTTTGCCACAGAAAGCATCCTTTTGCCTTAGCCCCTCCCACTTTCTGAAGACTGTCAGTCCCAGAATCTTAGGAGACAGTAGCTTGAATTGAATGTTCTTAATAAAAGGGGAAGTCAACGGAAGAAGACTATTTGTGAAGATGTCAGCTCATGTGGAGCTTTCCAACCAAAGCAAACTTAAAGCCACCTGCAGAATTACCAGGGAGACAAACGCCACATCTGGAAAGATATCTGCATAATCCACAGCTTGTCATTTGGGCAGGAAGTGTTTTTTCTCCTTTGAGATTTTGACTAATTATGGATTGGGTGAATGCCAGGAAAAGACAAACATATATATGCACATGCACACACATGTACTGTCACTCTAGAGCATAGGGTTTCAGTAGGAAAGGGCTAGCAGGGGCCAACAGTGTGGGACTCATTTGTCATATCTAGGTGCATAGCTTCTTTTGCTTATTCTGCACAAGGTTTTGCCACCCTCCTCCCCCACCTTTTCTCTCCCCCACTTAAATAAAACAATAAGTCAGAAATAGATGATCTGGAAATGCTATTTTACATAATACAGGAATATTGACGGCTCTCCATTTTGGTGAACAAAGAGTTTTCCCGGTCTAAGGAAAGGCAAAGAGTCTAGCAGGCTTAGCACGAATGGTATAGGCCAGAAGGAAATAAGAAAGGAAAGAAGATGGATTTGTTTTCTTTCTTTTGACCTGAACCTGTCCTATAGAATTCAAGAACAGATAGCTAAGGGTGAGGCAGAATGAAAGAACACTGAAGACTGGAGGAATGAACAAAAAGAAAAAAAAGGATTTTTTTTTAATTTTAGAACTAGAGCTATAAAATCCATTTTTTCCAAACGTACAGGTGAAGAACTGGTGGCCAGCAGTAGTCTGCAATGTCATTATCCATGCCTATGAATTCCTGTAGGGAGCTCATAATGCAAAGTTATATCCTTCAAGGGTCATCCAAATAGAATCCTTTCTGGAGGGCAGGTTATGTTTCAATTTTATCTTTGTGTCTGGAGTGCTTAGCACTGTGCCTTGCAAATAGTCAGCACTTAATGGATATTTGTTAAATTGAATTGAATTTTATCTTTGTGAATCATCTTGTTGAGATGAAGAAAACTGGAGGGAGGTTGGAGGAACTCTTTAAAATGTTGTTTGGTTGAGGAGTAAGTTAGTGCCAAGTGGTATGGAATTAGCAGGGACTTATTAGCACCTACACATTTCTTAACTAGATGGAACTAAATGGCAAATTATCTGTTCATTTTCTATCACAGGGAAGCATTCACAAAAAACAAGTTCAAATATTCCTACTGTAGCTCTCCAGACAACAACAGCTGTATCAGGCATTTATATCGTACTTTAAAGTTTGCAAAACACTTTATGTATAATCTCTTTGATCCTCACATCAACCTCGTAAGGTAGGTGGTATCCCTATCCCTATTTTACAGATGAGGATGCTGAGGCTGAGAGGTTAAGTGACTTGCCAGGGATCACCCAGCTTATAAATATCTGGATTTGTGGTCTTTGACTCCAAGTTCAGTGTTCTATGGACTGTGCCACCTAGCTGCCTCATGCAGTATATCCTTATGCACTAGCTAGTTTGTATTGGGACTTTGCTTAGCGCTGCTCCCCCAAACGTAATTTACTCACTCCATCATCTCCCTGGAAACACAGCAACCCTTTTTTTACTCTCAAAAGTACAGCGAAATATATCATACATAATCGTATATGAGCCTGACAATGAGTCCTCATCCTATCCACCTAAATTCAATTTTGGTGTGTCCTAAACTAACAACATTTCTCAATTTTATTAAGTCACTAATACAACACAACTTTCTCATACTCCAGTGGATCTGTGATCCTTTTGTTAAGGGTGTTCCTACCCATGATAATTTTAATATTTACATGCACACTTACATGTTTTCTATGTCTCAAGGGGGAACATGATAAGCAGTGCTGTGTTCAAGTATCTAAAGAGCTGTCATGCAAAGGAAGGATTAGATTTATTCTCTTTGATCCCAGAAAATAGAACCAAGAGTAAAGGGCAAAGATTGAAAAGAGGTCATTTTGAGCTTGATATCAGGAAAAAGAATTAATCCTTAAGAAGTAGAGCTGTCAAAAAATGGAATGACGACTTAAGAGGTGGAAGCGTGGAAGAAGGTGGACAACCATTTGTTGGATATGTTATAATGGGGGTCCCTTCATGTATGGGATGGACTAAATGACTGATGAGGTCCCTTCCAACTTTTAGATTCTGTGATTCTTCCTGTGAGTCTACCACAGGGCATTTGCCCAGTGTGGGGGTGGGGAGCTTAGGATGGGGTCTCCTCACATTCTCTTGGTAATGTGTACCCACCAGTGGAGCATGCAGAATCTTGCTATGCTGGTGGAGGGCTGGCATAATGAGTGCTCTTTACTTCCCTCCACCTTCTCCGATGAGACCAAATTCAAGTGTCAGCTAGAAACAAATGCAATCAATACCTTCAAAAACAGAGTAGGATATATTTTTTGTTGGAAGGATGAATTTCTAGGATGCTAACCAGTAAAATGGTCCAAAAAAATTTGCTGCCCCCTGCATTCTCTCTATACCTAGAATCATAGTATCTGCCATTACAACACTACAAAAGTCAGTGCTATTAATTATATGCTAAAGAAAAAGACCTCCTTAAGAGTACAGTAAGTAGCAATAAGGTTATTTGTGTAATAGCCATTCATTTTATTATGCACTTAGCATTCTGCTTTGGGATCCAGGTGGTGTTAATGTAGATATCATTAAAGGACTTTGTTCCATACTGTGGTTTAATTAGGTGACAACTTGGATGACTGCAAGATAACAGTTGCTTCCTTCGCTAGTTTAACTTTTCATTTTAATTCAGAATGGATCTAGAAATACCTCTTAAAATGTGGTGGTTAAAGGACATGGAATCATAGCATCTCAAAGATAGAAGGGACCTAAAAAGTTACCTTGTCCAATCTGAATCCAAGAAGGAAGCCTCTGTACACTCTTTCTGACTAATGGTCATTCAAACTTCATTGAAGTTCTCCAGTGATGAGATACTCCCTACCTCAATTCTGCTTTTGGGCAAGTCTAATTGTTTAGAAGTTTTTCTTCTGTCTCTCTCTGCAACTTCTACTAAATGCTCCTAGTTCTGCTTTCTGGGGTCAGACAATACAGATTTAATCCCTTTTCCTCAAATACATAGAGACAGCGATCCTTATCGCTGCCTTCCTCACAAAGTAGTCTCTTCTCCAGGCTAAATATCCCTGCTTCCTGCAAACTACCCTCATAGACTATACTGTCTAGTCTTCTCCAGTTCCATTTGGACTTCTCTGGACAACTCTGAGTGAATTGGGTGAAGCTTGTTCTACATTGCCTTAGGTAATATGACCCTGAGAGAGGTTGTAGATTAGGGGAAGCTGAGTGACACTAACATTCCTGTATGAACAATGGGTTTGCCCTGTACATTAATGCTATCATGAAGTCTGCTTCCCTAACCCCCATGGCTAACTAATTAGGTTTCTCTATCCTGACATGTATAGGATGCTCTTGGTTCTCCCTCTTCCTTTAATCTTATATAAGCCATTCACAAAATTCTTCCCCCCTCCAAAAAAAAAAAAAAAAGAGAAAGATAGATCAGTCACTTGATGAGAAAGAACGGCAAAAGGAGATTATCACCTGTGCTTAGGAAGGAGCCATTATTATGGTTATTTTGCAAGAAAAATGAAGTTAGTTCATGGAATTCAGAACTGGAAGGGCCTTAGAAATCCTCTACTTGAAATCATTTTTCATATGGAGAAACTGAATATTAGATAAAAGTGATTTGGAGGTTACACACATAGTAAACAAAACATTTGATTTCAGCACTAGAGCTCTTTTCACTATGCTCTTACTATCCAATGAACTTTTGGTCAACAATGATACTCATCGATGCTACATGGAGTATTTTTCTTTCCATTATTTCCAGTTGCTTCATCCTGGGTCACCTCCGTCATCCTGATGAATATCTGGTCACTGGATTCAGATGACTCTGGAGGAAAAGTGAGGTTGGCGACCTGCACAGCCCTCCCTCACTCAAAACAAAGTCAAATGCAATTCATGTCATCCTTTCTCTGATGCCATGGTCTTCTTTGGCAACGAAGGATGAACGCACATTTCTAGATGTGGCTAAAATAAGTCCTCCTAGACTCACACGTCTGAAACATTATGTTTAATTCTGGGTGACACATTTTAAAAGAGATGCAGAAAAATTAAAGTGTGTCCTGGGGCGAATGACCAGGGACCCGAAACCACGTAATTATGAGGAATCAGATATATTTAGCCTTAATAAAGGAAGATTTACTGGAAACATGTGCACATGGAAACATATTTCCTTGTCACAGCCATGACAAAGTTTCAGGTGCAAGAAGAACCTAGTGAGATAATTCCTTTATTAGTTGGGAGTTGGATCAGAGGATCTCTGAGGTCCTTCTCCATCCCTAACATATGATTATATCATTCTGGCATTTAAAGTCCTTAGCTATTGAAGGAAGAAATGTGTTCTCTCAGCTTCAGACTTAATGTAAGGAGAAAAGGTGATGGAAAATTCCATTTCTAGCATGGAACATCCCTTGTCCATATAGAAAGGATTTCCAGCCTGGAGGATAGGGAAGAAAGGTATGGAACTCTCCCCTACCCGTGCCCCCCCAGCCTTACATCTTGCTGAGCATTTTTTCTTGATCTCAGTAAGGAATCAGAGTCCCTGGGAGGGATGTGGAGCAGCAGGATTAACTCTGGGTTTTTTGCTTGTTTTGGCTCAATTATCTTCCCTTTCTTACTTATGAGAGTGTGAGCTGCATTTGTTTTTGTAATTTATATCACTTTCCTTTAGAATGGTGTCCCTCATCGGATTCAGAAAAAGTGGAACTGTTGTTTTAATAGATTGGAATTTTATCAGCCTATGTATTTGCACCAAAGCATAATAATAATAAATTATGCTACTAATAAGTAGGTTATCCAGAAGGATTGTAGTGGCACTCCCCCCTTCCCAATAATTGATGCACATTCTTTGGAATTTAGGGGTGTCATAATTTATCAGGGTTCGTTTTCCCATCCAATTTGAGGCAAGGCAGCTGTGTTTTGTAAGCCATAAACTCTCCTGTTGTATTTCTTAGCTAAGCAGAGAAAAGCATTCTTGTTATTTTTTCCCCCAGTTTCTCAGTTATTACTGCAGCATCTGGTAGCTTCTCCATAGTAAAAGGTTTGTCAGTGTTTCAATTATAAACCCCAATTTTCAGGAGGTCTATAACTCTTCTCTTTTAAAATCTGATCAGGTTGAAAACTCAGTATATCCTAGGAATGTGAGTGTTTTTAAAGAAATATTAAAAACAGTGTAAATCAGTTCTGCTGCTTTCAAGGTTAATGATAAAAAACCTTTTTCCTACTTCTTCACATGCATAAATAGGAAAAGGAAAAAGTAAAGATTTTACCATCAAGGTTTCTCCCTCATATGCAGAAATCTTTCTACCCATCCCTATTCTAATATCTCACTGTGTCATGTAGGTGATGTTAGGGTCTTGGAAGGTTGTATTATGCTACAAAGGATTCAAGTTTAGTTATAGCAATAGACAGCAACTGCTTTCCAAGGATCAGTCCAGCTAAGAATGAAGAGGCTGATCATTAGTGAGCTGGCCACGTAATGATTAATTTTTTTTACTGTGGCAACTTATGTTGCAAAGAAAAATATAAATGACCTTCAGTCTCAAGCAGCCCCTTCCACTTTGGCAGTGATGATGGCAGAGCTGGGGGAAAGGAGGCAGAAATTGCTCCAAACCATCTATAAATGCTAACGTAGCAAGGATTGTCTCCTACGTGCAGCTTGGGGGTGTTGTTTGTCTCCAAGAGAGTTAAAACAGACAACCTCTAGCCTCCTCTCCTCTCACTCTTCTCCAGGGGACACTTTAATTCC
Organism: Potorous gilbertii; assembly: GCA_028658325.1. Classification (NCBI taxonomy): domain Eukaryota; kingdom Metazoa; phylum Chordata; class Mammalia; order Diprotodontia; family Potoroidae; genus Potorous; species Potorous gilbertii. Next base: position 301,782,414 of record CM053769.1, on the reverse strand, counting down.
TGCTGGGAGAGGAAGCAAGTGGTTGAGGTCAGAAATCTGGCCACTCTGCTCTCCTCAGTGAGAGGTGGTGCCAGACTAGAATTACGTGTCTGCTTCCTTAAATACTGTTAGTCAAGGGGGTATGGTTTTCGGATTTGATCTAGCTTCTGATTGCTATTCATTAATGGATGAAACAGGATCCAAGCTTTATATCCAGGGTTTGATTCCCTTCCCACCAAATACCACTTCTACAATGAACACACTTAGCAGATAGCAAACACTCCTACTGATCCAAGTCAATAGCAAAAAAATGGAAATCAAAGAAAGTATACATAATATATGCCAGACAATACAGGGTGAAGGAGCTCTCCTGTTAGGAGTGAGTCAACTCAACCAAGGGTGAAAGTGTTGAATCTCACCAAGAGGAAGTTTTCAATGTACTAATATGGTCATAGAACATGATGGAGACTGCTGGCTCCTCTCCTGTTGACTTCTTCCCAGTTTTTTCATTCAGCAACCTGGAGGGGGCATTGGCCATCTTCTCTCTTGAAACTGGAAACCAGAAGTGCCTGAAGACCAAAGAAACTGAAGGGACTTGAAGAAATTCTCGAAGAGGCTGGAGAGTGACTTGAGGAGAGTCTCCTACCATCGGGCTTTAGAACTTGAGTTACATTCACTTAGATTTTTGCACTCTGAATATGCGACTGGGGATGCGGTAATCCATGTCCACCTATGTGTGAGAGCCTCATCTAGTAACCAAACAGAGGGACATGCTGCTAGAAATACTGAGTGGTGTCAGTCTTGACACTTTTGCTTTAAAGAAAACCAGAGGGTTGAATTGTTAAAGAGAAGTGAGATCAAGAATGTATCAGAGATATACAATCATGAAAAAAAAAAGATAGACTACTCACATGGCAGGAGTAAGGGATAATCACTGATCTCTTGTTATCTAGGCACTATCAGAAGATCCAAGTGAAAGTTCCAGCATGCTAGAGGCAGGGTGGGGAGTCCTGTGGAGAATTTGCAAGAACATATGGGCCAAGAGTCCAAACGCCCTCAGAAGGGGCATTTGAATTGTTCAAGGAATCATTTACAATGAATGAGCTCTACTCAGGTATCCAAGTATTCACAAATTGGAAAATTGAATTTTTCTCTATTAAAAGTCTTCAGCTGTCTCTGGGATTTCTTTCCATAGTTGGAGAGACACAGGTCATTCCAATAAGTGACCCTAAAATATCTCTTTACATGGCTACCTCTTTTTATACTCCTAATGTAGCACTTAAGTTCTATAATCCTCTAACGTACTTATTGTGTAATCATGCATTATGAATATTTGAATTACATCTATCTGTATTAATGTCTTATCTCCATACTAGACTTTAAGCTCCATAAGGACAGGGATTATATCTTATTTAAATTTTGTTTCTTCCCCTCTCCCCCACCCCACCCCATCCTCCAGCATCTAGCACCCTGCTTTACACATAGTAGATGCTTAATAAAATGTCCATTGTCTATACAGTAGTCATATTTCTGAAATTTGTATAGAGCTTAGATTCTTGCAACATCAACTATATTTCAAATGTAACTTTCTGCTTCAAGGAACATGGCAATGGATTCTGTGCCAAAGTGAAGCATTCTTTTGTAAAGTAAATGATCATTCTAATTCAATTCAATCAGTATTTATTGGACACTGACTCTGAACAAGAAACTATGCTGGGCACAGTTCTCACAAAGAGAACTATGAAGAATTCCATGCCCTCAAGAGACTCATATATGTGGGATAGGAGTAGGGCAGAATAACATGCCAAGAAGCACATATGTAGAAAATAGTAGAAATAAGTCCTGGACATGATTTCATTGGTATATGGAATTCCCAGGTTAGGAAACTCTACCAATGCAGGTTGGTACTTACCTGCAACTCATCTATCTTAGATAGATGCCCAGAGCATTGATTGATAGATAAAGTGACTTGCCTAGGGTCACACTGTCAATGTGTGTTAGAGGTAGCACTTGAAATAAAATTTTGACTTTGAAGTCAGTTCACTAGCCATTATACCATAATGTCTTTTATTTACAAAATATGTTCAGAATAAATGCAAAGTATTTTTTAGGGAGGAGGAGAACTGAGAGTAGGGGGATGGTCAGGAAGGGTAACCCATAGGAAGTAGCCCCTGAGCTGTATTTGGAAGGAAAATAGGTAATCTGCAAGAGAGAAATGAAGAGGGAGAGCATATTTCTCAAGTTTGGGGACCAGTCTTCATGAAGTGAGAGAGACAGAAGATGTATGTCATGTATAGAAAATAATAAGATCAGTTTGACTGGAAAACAGAATGCATGATGGGGAGCAGTGTGTGATCAGTCTAGAAGGAGACTAGAGAGAGGCTGTGAAGATGTTCAGATAGAGAAGCCAGAGAGAAGAATTTGTATTTTGTCCTCGAGGCAATTGGAAGCCACTCAAGCTTCTTGAGCAGGCCAGTGACATGGTCCAACCTGTGCTTCAGGCAACTGTATGGAGAATAGAAAGAGGGGGAGAGACAGGAGGCAAGGGGCCAGATCAGGAGGCTATTTTAGGAGTCTAGTGAGAGGGAATAAGGGTCTGAACTATGGTAATAGCATTGTGCGTAGAGAAAAGGGAAGGAAACACAAACATTTATTAAGTCCCCACTCTGTGCCAGACACTGTGCTGTCTGTGTTTACAAGTGTCATTCCACTTGATCTCACAACAACCCTGGGAGATATATGCACTATTGTTATCCTTATTTTGTAGTTAAGGGAAATGAGGCAAATAGAGGTTAAGTGACTTACCCAGGGTCACACAGGGAGGAAGTGTCAGGTTGGATTTCATCTGCACAGAGATGGTAGTTGAACTCATGGGAGCTGATGAGGTCACCAAAAGGACATAAAGAGAGAAAAGGAGAGAGACCAGGACAGAGCCCTGAGGCATACCCATATAGGGGGTGCATAACACAGATGATGATTCATCAAAGGAGACTGAGAAAGAATGGCCAGAGAAGTCAGATTAGAGATACAGCAGCAGCGTCACAAAAGCCCAGGAATATAAGAGGACCTAGTAGAAGTTGTCAAGAGCTACAGAAAGGTTAAAAGAATGAGAATCAAAGGAGGCTTTTGACTTTAGCAGATAGTAATAATCTTGGGGAGAGTAGTTTAAGTTGAGTAGAGTAGGAAAGTAGAGTTCAAGGTATTGTACATATTCATCCTTTGTCGCCAAAGAAGACCATGTCATCAGAGAAATAATGACATGACTTGCACTTGACTTTGTTTTGAGTGAGGGAGGGCTGTGCAGGTCACCAGCCTCACTTCTCCTCCAGAGCCATCTGAATCCAGTGACCAGATATTCATCAGGATGACTGGAGATGACCCAGGATGAGGCAGTGGGGAGTGGTGACTTGCCCAAGGTCACACAGCTAGTGAGTGTCAAGTGTCTGAGGTGAGATTTGAACTCAGGTCCTCCTGACTTCTGCACTGGTGCCCTATCCACTGCACCACCTAGCTGCCCCCTCAAAGTATTGAGAAGTGAGTGGAAGGTAAGGATGTAGAGGAAACGAAGGTAGACAACTTTGTCTGGGAGTTTTAAAGGGAGAAATGAGATAGTACAATGGATAGGGAGTTCAAGGTTTTTTAAGGATAGGGGAGATCTGTGTATATTTGTAGGGAAGGAGAGAGAAGACAGAAAGATTTTGAAGATTTTAATGAGCAAGGGGATGATCAAAGGGGTTACCTTCAAGAGGATGTCAGAGGTGAAGGGATCTAAAGCACAGGGAGAGTAACTGGCTCTGGCAGAAGGGCCACCTCTTCTAAGACTGTAGCCAAGGAGAAGGGAGTGGGGGGATGATGTTGAGGGGACTAATTTATGTGTTGGGATTAATTTTTTTATTGGAGTTTCCTTAAAGCTAGCATACCTGTATTGGTAGCCCAGGCTCAGTACTGTCCCTGATGCCAGTTGATCCAAGTTTGACTGTCCACGTGAAGTTCTGATCAATGCCACTTGGTCCAGTGTGCACTAAAGGTGGAAAGGTCTACTTTTAAAGGCCAGCATTTGGTTGCTGTCTATTGCTGACCTAAACTAATACTTGAAACAGTCAGCTGCAACCAAGTGATTCCTTCAAAGATCGTCTGGATAGGTCTATGTGGAAGAACCCCAAAGAAAGTGGTTATTTGTAAAGTATCCACATGACACTAGGAATCTGAAAGACAGAAGTAAGAATCTCAAATGACCACCTGAAAAAACCTTATGTTAGCTAGTACTTAAAATAGATTGTGTTTTACTGTTTTGATTTCTTTTTCCACCAGAAATCAACCAATTAAATTTGGCAAAGAAAGGTCATTTAGGATTCATGGCTAAGTATTTTAGGAAGGAAAGAATGTCTCTTTTATTCCCTTTTCCAATTCTGACCTAGACTTTTCTTAAATCTTTGTGTAAAGCTTGACTATAAAATAATAATATTATAGCTAGCATTTATGTAGCATGTAAGATATGAGAAGCACTTTACAAATGTTATTTCATTTTATCCTCACAACAACCTTGGAAGGTAGGTACTATTATTAATCCCATTTTACAAATGAGGAAACTGAGGCAGATGGAGGGTAAAAGACTTGTCCAAGGTCACACAGCTAAGAAATACCTGAGGCCAGATTGGAACTCATTCTCTCCTAACTCCAGGTCAAGTACTCTTTCCACTGTACCCGCTAGCTGCTATCAACAGAAGCATATGTCATTACCACTTAGTTCACTATTACTGATCTCAAGCATCCTTATGAGTCACTTTGCTTCATTTAATCACAGATAGATTTCAATACTTCATTGGATATGCTTCAGTACTCCATTGGGGTGAGTACTCCCTTTAGTAGTGTAAATTACACCACCTTCATGGCCTCTCATTCTGTGGAAACCTTGTTCATATGTTTCTATAAGTCCTACATGAAGGAGATATTCAATGTGCTGGAAGTCTTCCTTCAGCTCCAAAAAGATGCCAAAACATTATTATAGAAGGCACTCTGAGAATATTTATGAACTGAAGGCATGGAACTCGTCCAAGAAAGTCATATCAAAATAAAGTAGAAAGGAAAGTAATAAAGTATGAGGAAGATGGAATCTTGTACTACATCTGAAATACTTACTATCTGTCGATTCAGCTCTTGTCTGCCCAACTAGACTATAAGCTCCTTGAGGGCAGAGACCTTATATATCTTTGTATCCCTTACAGGTTTTGCACAATGTTAGGCATATCATAGGTGCTCAATAAATACTTATTGCAAGGAATTAAATCTCTTCAGTAGCATATTTTTCTCCTTCCCTACAGAGCCCAAGAACCCTGTAGTAATGGTGTTACTAGGACACAGGACTAATCTTTAATCATAAAAGCTCATATTTATTGTAGCCTGGACCCACATGAATTGCAGTGCCCCTGAAAGCTATACTTTTTTTTAAAGGCATGCTTTGAATCAGTGTCTACTCAAAAACTATAGGTCCTAAGTTCCTTCCTGTGTTCCTTTTATTAGACTAACCAGTTGAGTTGTTTCAGTCCTGTCTGTCAGTGATCCCATTTTTTTTTTGGCAAAGATAGTGGAATAGTTTACCATTTCCTTCTCCAGCTCATTTTATAGATGAGGAAACTGAGGCACACAGGGTTAAATGACTTGGTCAGTCACACAGCTAGTAAGTGTCTGAGTTCAGATTTAAACTCAGTTCTTCCTGACTCCAGAACCCGAGCTCTATCCACCAAACTAGACCACTTAGCTGCCCTAGACTAGTCAGAAGCTATCTTAATTCAAAGCAAAAGAAATAAAGATAAAAGGCAAGAAAAACAACAAAGTAGGAATATTCTTGGCACCCTTTCCCAAAACAGCTGCTTCCTCCCTACAGATATCTCCCAAAGGAAGCTGCCTCCATAACACAGCAGTCATAGCATACAATAAGTCACTCACTGTAAAGTGTTAGATATATCCATGGCAGCAGCACTGGATGATGGGGACTCAGCTCTGAATTAACTACCATGAGCTGCTCCTGCTGCTTACACACGCAATCAGAGGGAGAAGGATGCAGGCAGCTAACTTACAAATAGGTAGTAGATCTTGGGATCTACTTTGCCTTGACTAGGTTCTCATTCTTACAGAATAAAGAGCAGTGGTCTCCAAGGCCTAAGCATTCCAAGCCACTCTCTTCTCTGCTGGCCTGATGCCTTCTCCAATTCATATTACAGTTAACTTACATCTATATCACAAGTTATTGTACTGTAGTGGGAATGTGGGACTTCCTGGGGCAATATTACAGGAGAGGGAGCAGGGAGCATCTCTGCCCATTCATGGTTGCTATGTTTCTGTTCCTCTGTCCAGAATCTACCTTTCCCTTCCCTCCTGTTTTCTAGCTCAAGGTTCCTAGAACTGCAGAGGTACTAAGAGGTGCACAGAAGTGAAGGGTGTTACCACATTACCAAGCTATTGCATAGGCTTATAAGAAATGTATTTTCCCAAGGGAATATGCTCATTCCTCCTTACAATATGATGCTTTAATGTTTATACAACAACACTTTCCTCCCAATAGTATTGGAAGATAGCTATTAAATTATTTGCCATTTTTGCAGATGAGGAAACTGAGGCACCAGATGTTGAAGTGACTTCACAGAATCCCACAGAATACAAGAGTTGAAAGTGACTTTACTGACAATCTAGTCCAACCTATACCTGAAAGGAATCCCCACTATAACGTATATGAAAAGCGATCATCCAACTTTTTCCTGACATTGCCTAAATGTACCTCTTTGCAATTTTTGTCTACCCATTACTCTTAGTTATGCCCTCTGAGGCCAAATAGAACATGTTTAATCTGTCTTCCACATGACAGCCTTTCAAACACTTGAACATCCCCCTTGAGTCTTTCCAAGGTCACACTACTAGTAAGTGGTAAAATCAGAAATGACCCAAGTTATCTGAGTTTTTCTATTATACCATCATACCCCCATTCAAAGCAGTGTGCTGTAAGGGGCCATCTCTTGAGGATTGATCTACATTTCTTCACAATGAGATATTTAAGAGAAAATCTTGCTTAGATTTATCTGTTCACTAAAATGAAGTAGCAAGGGCTGATTGTCTGCTACCGGATAAAACAATTCCTCCCTAGCTTTGGCTACCTTGCATTTGAGATACTTATAGACTCTGGAAATCCTATTGTTGACTTAATGTTTTAAGAATTGATCCACATTGCTTTGTTGAACTTATCTAACATCAAAATAGGGGAAATTTTCAATGGACCCTGTAACTAATATGAAGCTAGATAGGGCAGTGGATAGAGCATTGGGCCTGGAGTCAGGAAGACCTAAATTAAAATCCAGCCTTAGACATTAAGTGGCGTCACTATGGGGTCACATTTAACCTCTTCCTGCCTCAGTTTCCTCTTTTGTAAAATGGGATAATAATGGTACTATCTCCCATTGTTGGGAGGGTTGTTGTAAGGACCAAGTGAAATATTTGTAAAGCACTTTGCGAACCTTAAAATACTAAATAAATGCTAACTATTATTGTTACCCAGTAGTGCACAAAGAAGCCATTGTGTCTTCTGTGTAGAGAGGTAGAGAAGGAAAAGATAACTACATTGATGACATATCTTCTTTGGTGAATATTTTCCAGTTATGAAAATTTGATCTGGCAGTTCAAATCTGGCCTCAGACACTTGCTATGTGACCTTGAACAAGTCACTTAATCCTTTTTGCCTCAGATTCCTCATCTGTAAAATGAGCTGCCCAAGAAAATGGTAAATCACTTCAGTATCTTTGCCAAGAAAACCAAAACAACTGAACAAAAATGTGTTGTGAGAGGTACCGTATGAATGTAGTGAAAATGGTTTTGCAGTCCAAGAATTATGTTTGAATTCCAGCTCTGCAATGTACTATCCACGTGACCTTGAGTAAGTCACTTACCATCTCTGGGCCTCAGTTTTCTCATCTGTAAAATGAATGGATTGGCCTAGATGATCTCCAAGGTCCCTTCCAGTTCTAAATCTATTCATTTTTTTAAACTCCTGCAAACCAATCAAGTAACTGGGCTATATAGGAATCCCTCCCAGGGCCTTGCTACTTAGCAGGTGCTCAATAAATATTTGATGTATTGATTGGAAGTATTAACTAACTATCCATAGACACTAAGAATAATAAGTTTGCTATGAAGGAACTGTTATGCACCATCAATATGACTATATGGTGTGTTTGTGTGTGTTTGTCCTTTGTTGCCGAAGAAGACCATGCCATCAGAGAAATGATGACATGACTTGCGCTCGACTTTGCTTTGAGTGAGGGAGGTCTGTGCAAGTCACCAGCCTCACTTCTCCTCCAGAGCCATCTGAATCCAGTGACCAGATATTCATCAGGATGACTGGAGATGACCCAGGATGAGGCAGTTGTGGTTAAGTGACTTGCCCAAGGTCACACAGCTAGTGAGTGTCAAGTGTCTAAGGTGAGATTTGAACTCAGGTCCTCCTGACTCCAGGGCTGGTGCACTATCCACTGCATCACCTAATTACCCTGACTGTATGGTAGATGTGCCTTAATTTACACCTGGAATTTTTTTTTTTATTAGAGGAGAGGCAGGACCTATGGTCTCAGCCAGTGTAGAAAGTCCCTCCACCAAGGCAGATCAACAACTACCTGTAACTTACGTTTTTTTAAAAAATAATTTTTACTGTTGTCTTTTGTGTTTTATATCACTTCCTACTGCATTCCTTCCCTTCTCTCTCCCAGAGAGCCATCTCTTATAATAGAGCATGAAAAAAGAAAGAAAAAAGTTCCACGAACCTAAACAATATATCTAAATAGTTTAACATTATATGCAGTTTCCCACATTACCAATTTCTTCAAAGGAGGAGAGAGGAAATGGAGAGGGGGAAGCATCATATCTTTACTTTGGGGCCGTGCTTTGTCACTATAATTTCTCAGCATTAAGCTTTTTTTCTTTTACTTGTTCTTTTCATTTATGTTGTAGTTATTATGTATATTGTTTTCTGGTTTTGTTACTTCACTTTGCATCAGTTCATTTGAGACTTTCCATTCTTTTCTGTATTCATTATATTCATTGTTTTTTACTATAAAGTAATATTCCATTACATTCATATAACTCAATTTATATAGCCATTTTCAATCAATGGACATCTACTTTGTCGCTGATTCTCTGCTACCACAAAAAGTGCCACTATAAATATTATGGTGTATGCAGGTTTTGTTATTGACTTCCTTGGGGGCACATACCTAGTGGTGAAATCTCCTGGTAAAAAGTTATGGACAATTTGGTAATTTACAGTCTCTGAAAAGTACCTAAGAAATTAATTTGCCCATGGTCTTAGAACTAGCATGTGTCAGAAGGAGTCCTTGAACCCGGTCTTCCAGACTCTAAATCCCATGAGCTTTCCACTACACCTCTCTTTCCCACATTAGTCTCTATGAAGTCCCAGAATCATAACCTTAAAGTAATGGAAAAGATTTTGAGAGCTCTAATCCAATCCCTTGACATACTGGGAATTGAATGGGTTTTTAACGCTATTTTTAAGACCTCCATAGAAGAGTCACCAGTTTCTTGGTTATTATTCCCAATGTTCAACAGTCCTTTCTCATAGCCAGCTTACAAATACGTATCATATCACAATTTAAGACCACTTCTCTTCCTGTCCTTGGTGGAAATCAGTTTAAAGACTTATGTGGGATACATTGATAATTCAAACAACCCTCCTGATTTTGTCATCCATCCATCAATTGACTAGTATGTATTCACCAGGAACCATGTTAAGAACTGGGGATATAAAGATAGAAATGAAACAATCCCAGTTCTCAAGGAACTTACAATCTCAGGATCTGGGAGGGGGTACATCTATCAAACCAGATTCTTTTTTTTTTAGAAGCTTACTGAATTTTTAAAAATCTTTTTTGGTTAAAACTTGTTAAGGTGTTAAGCCTACCATTCACCTCTTTGCTTTATTTCTAATCAAAACAAATTGTTTGGGCTTTTTGAGCTGTCATCCTGGCAGTTACTATCATCACTTTCAGTAAAACATCAATTTCAAGGAAAAAAAAAAGAATGAATTAGTGTCTCTCATATGTTCCTCACCTGGTTCAATACCCTAGCTAATCCCACCACTCACATACCCCACTCCATCCACCTTTCCTGTATTATTTGTTCAGCAGCAAAAAGCATCTTCTAAAAGTGCTCTCTGTTCCACTGCCAACGCCCTCTTTGGAGGCCTAGGGAGAACTGGGAAGCCTGAGAAACCTGCTATCAGTTCATCTAAGTCCTTAACCGGTGTGATCTTGTGTAGCTGCTCACACGCATGCCTGGAAGGAGACTTAGAACTGCTTTAACTGACAGGATGCAGCATCTTTTGTAAAAAGGGGGAAAAAAGGATTAAAATAGAGACTCTGCTAATATTTTCCACTGATAAAAGTGCAGCAAGGAACAGCTCAATTGTGTCACTCCCTAGTTTTTCATTTGTGTTTTTGTTTCATGCTTCAATATCTTCCTCCAGCTGCTCATGTCTCCCTTCCCTTCTCCTCACTTTGATCTATTAGTTTTCCCCAGAAATGGGGTTTATAAATCATTGTAATGCAACCCTGGGAAAGATGGTGCTTAGTGCAGGGAGAAATACATTGCAGCTAACAGCCCCGGCAGGGAGGAAAACTCTCGCCTCGTTGCTGGGCTTTGGCGACAGGTTACTGATGGTATTTGTATTTTATGTCTGCATGCGTGCCATCGGGGGCAGGGCCGTAGGGAGCGCTCCCTGCGCCACCTCTGTAATATTTCAAACCTCCTTCCGCAGCCTCAAACAAACTGCTTCTGGCTTTCAAGGAAGCAGAGAGAGAAAGGAAAACGAAAAGACCCTAGTATAACAGATGGGAGGGGAGGCTAAAGCAAGGGGGGGAAAGATAAGGTACATTTTCTTCACTCCCCCCTTGGATGAGATTGTCTCGTAAATATTACCATTTTTTTCCCCTCCGGTTGCTTAAAACCAGGCTGAACATTCCTACACATGCAGATTTCACCTAATTAATCTGGCCTTCCTGGATGGTGATCGTCAGGTCTAACTCTCCTAGGGACAGTTAGGAGTCTAACAACTTCGATCCTTTCCCATTGAAGCGCTGGTATCTCTCCAGTCTGGTTTTATGATCCCATTTTCTCTGAGGCACATGAAGCTGCTGAGACAGGCAGGGCTTTTGGCTCCAGGCCCCTTCTGAGCAACACTGGGCTTTGCGGAGCTGAGCTAGACCCAGGATGGAGCAGTGAAAGATTGCTACTGGCCTTAGCTCAGGATGTGAAGGCTGATCCTATTGTCTTGAAAACAGGCAAACTTCCACCCACGCCGGTCACTTGGCAGGTGTAAGTCCTACAGGGCTGCAGTATTCATGGAAACCTTTGGTGTTCCTGGTATTTTAATTTGTATCATCTGTACCTTCTTCATTCTGGTCTCTCCTCTGTTAGACTTCAAGTTCCTGGAGGATGGTGCCTTATTTACTTAAGTATCTACTCCCCCTCCCTGCATCGAGTACGGTACATTGCACAGAGTAGGCAATTAAATGTTGGCTGGTCAACTTGTCTTCCTGTTCAACAAGTTCAATTCAGTTCAATTCAGTCTGTGTCTGTATAGGTCCATGCAGGTCATGTGAAGTGATAACTGAAGAATTATCAGATGAATTGGATTGTGCTGATACACAATCTAAGTCCTACAGATTCCCCACTGGCAATCCTTTCATATTTAACTTTCTAAGCCCTCCTTTCTTCAGTATGAAGACTTTAAGTTAATATATCTTATATTTCTTCATTTTCTGATATTGGTATAGCTATAAACTCACTTCTCGCTGTTCCCTTTATTCCATGAAAGAAGATACTTGTCTTTCTTAGGCAAGGTCAAGGGTTGCTAACCTTTTTTGTGTCAAGTGATTTTCCTAACACAGGTCTGATTATGTAACACACACACACAGACACAGACACAGACACACACAGACACACAGACACACACACGTCACACCCCATTTACTAAACTCCAGCAGCTTCCCATTACCTCTAATAGCAAATGCAAAATCCTCTGGCATTCAAAGTCCTTCATAACTTAGCCCCCTCCTTCCTTTCTGGTATTCTCACACCTTACTCCCTGATGTATCCCTCAAACAGAAACAATACTATTTACATTCATTCTGAGTCAGTCAGGGCCCAAACAATGACCAAGTGGGCTTGGCCTGGGACTTGTTGTTGGCCAATCAACTTGAGCAAGTGATTTGGGTTTAAAGCATGGTCCTTAAGAAAAAAAAAAAGATTTCATCAATGAAAATGTACATTTCCTTTGGGCAGAACACCCGCAGATAAAGGATATGATACCCTATGTGGACAGAGAGAGGGGAAAGAGAAAAAGAGAGAGAGAAAGAAAGAAAGGAAGGAAGAAAAAAGGGAAAGGAAGGAGGGAAGAAGGAAGAGCTGTTGCCCAAATGGTCAGTTCCAGTTGGGTCCCTAGTGGTGCAGCTCCTGTTTCTTCTCACAGATGTTGTTCTTTGTCCTTCCTTCTTGAAGAGGACCATGACATCAGGGAGGTGATGCCATAACATGCAAGTGAGTTGGATTTAAGTGAGAGAGGGTTGTGCAAAGTCACCAGCCTCACTTTCTCTTCAAGAGCCATCTGAGTGCAGCGATGAGATATAGATCAGGACAACTGGAGATGGCATATACTCTAGGACCCAGTGACCCTAGCCTCCTGGCTGTTGCATCAATAAGACACTCCATCTCTTGACTCCAGGCATTCTTTCGGGATATCCTCTGACCTCTTCCCTGACTATTGACTTCCTTGGCTTCCTTTAAGTCCCAACCAAAATCCCACTTTCTGTAAGAAGCCTTTCCCCAAACCCTCAATTCCAGGGTTTTCCCTTTTAAAAATTATTTTGTATTTATTCCGTCTATAGATTGCCTCGTATATATTTGTTTGCATTTTGTCTCCTTGAGGGCAGAGACTGTCTTTTGTCTCTTTTTGTGACCCCAGCACTTAGCACAGTGTCCGACATATAGTAGGCAACTAATAAATGTTTATTGAATCATTGAATTGAATGGACCCCTTTTGGTAGACTGGTAAGGCCTATGGACCCTTTTCCAGAATGATCATTTTAAACGTGTAAAGTAAAATGCATAAGATTATGAAGCAAACTATAGTGAAACAGTTCACCAAATACTTTTTTTAAATAAGTTGTTGGGTGCTGGTTTCAGAATCTTTGGACTGAATCTACACAGCCAAGTGACATTAGAGAGTTGGCAGTTGCACTGAATGGACTGGAACTGTGTTGACAAGATTCAGCAGAGAAAAATGAATCCTTTTAGGGTTACATCTCTTTACCACTAAAGGTTGTCCTCTGAAGAAGGCTGAAGCAGATGAAAAGAAATTTGTGTGAGGCTTAAACATCAAAAAGTCATTAGGAAGCTGAACTCATTCTTAGGCTTATATGCATCCTGAGCAAAGATTTGAGTTGGGACATTGAAGGATCCAGAGCAGCTCATGGAAGAAACCTCCTTTCTAGTAAAATTTTAAAATGATCTCCTTGATTGGAACTGTACATGATAAACTAAACAAATAGTTTCAGGTTCATGCTTTGGAGAACCTTTATTTTCTTGGCAAAGATACTGGAGTGGTTTGCCATTTCCTTCTCCAGCTCATTTTGCAGATGAGGAAACTGAGGCAAACAGGGTTAAGTGACTTGGTCAGAGTCACATAGCTAGTAAGTGTCTGAGGCCAGATATGAACTCGGAAAAATGAATCTTCCTGTCTTCAGGCCCAGCATCTATCCACAGAGCCACCTAGCACCCTACATAGAGAGTGAAGGTCTAACTGTATTTAACCTTCAGGAAAACCTCCCCAGTCATCTAGTTCTTAGGTACAGGGCTATGCACAACAGCAGAAGGATCTCAGGGCTCAAGAGCTATTGAATTCTTTAATAATAAATTCTTTATAGAAATTACTGAACTCAGTACCCTGCAGGTGCTCACCACCCGACCTTCCTCTGCTTCCCTTGTCAATGATTTAATTCTTCCCTGAAGAATTTATCCATTTTCCTTTCTTGTCTTTTGTTTTCATTTACCACCAAGATGAGAAACAATCTTGCAACTCAAGAATATGTGTGCATGTACACGTGCATACCCTTTAAACTGTCACAAAGCAAGTAAACACCATCCTGAGAACTAAGACATCTGAGTTGTATTCAATTCCCTGTCATTTATTATAATTCTGTTAGAGGTAGAAGGATTTTTAGTGATAGCATTTAATTTAACACTCCCATTTTACATACTGGGAAAATTGAAGGCCAAAGAGGGAAAATGACTTGACTGTGTATGTCCTTTCCCTTCTCTGGACCTCCATTTCCTCAACTGCTAAATGAGGCAGATGGGCCAGATGTGATTACTTTTCAGTGGTGTAAAGAATTCCTAGCAAGGTGATGCCCTTATCAGTGAATTATCAGGCACTGACCTTCTCTCCTACTTGAGAGTCAGGGAGCTACCTGCAACCTTGACAGGCTAAGCAGCTTTCCCACAGTAACACAACCAATATGTGATTGAAGTAGACCTTGAATTCAGGTCTACCAGGACTCCAAGGTAGACTTTGTACTATACCATGCTGCCTACTATGTGCAAAATGCTATGGGTTTCTTTTGCTTCTAAATGACTTCTTTCTCTCTAACTTGTACAAGAAAAACCTGCAAATGCTTACTATAGTTCTTAAGAAACCAGAACTGCAGGAATGGGGGGCAGGGGAGGGGAGAAATAACTACAGCCTTTGCTCACACAGACAAAGCCTTCTGTTGGGTCCCAGGCAGGAAACTTGACTGTCTTTAACAAAGCACTGCCCCCCTCATCCCAGTAATTGCCTTGTTATTGTCATTGGCATCATTGTTCATAGCCTGGTCCCCAGAGGAGCAGTTCTGCCTTCACTAAACCAATATCTCCCACGACAGCCCCCTGCAGTTTTCCCTTTGCTGTCCTGTACTAAATAAATCCTCCATCTCTGTTTGCTGAATGATCATGAAGACATGATTAAGACTCCAGATTTATGGCTTCCTTGGCCCGGAGGAATCACACAGCTCCCGCTGCTAGGGTCTGCCCCCACTGGCTGCTGGCGACAAGGGAAGGGGGAAATGAAAAGAGTCTAAAGGCCAGAGTCGAAGTCAGAAGCTAATACAATGAATACGTTAGCAAAACTGCCACAGATGCCGGTGTGCCAGTTCAACATTTCTTTAACTCATCCTGTTATTAGCCCAGAGCCTGAGTGAGCAGCAGTTATCCCCTCCACCAACCAGTCCTTCTCCACTGGGCTGCATTCAATGTGTGGGTTTTGCCTGACCTTTAAATGGCAGGCTCTTTGCTTGTGTTCTTGCTCATACATATGACATTCTGAAGTCTCTCTCTTGCACTCAATTACTTTTTAAATATTGCCCTAGTATGTGCCTAGTTTTTCCTGATAGCTTCTTATTGTATTGTATTTTAAGAAGTCAAGGTACTCCCTAAAGATCTGTCAGTGCTTCTCTTTTACTGTAGTCAAGCATTGGACTTTCTTGGGTTTAATGCTGTGGTTGGCATTGAAAGAATGCCTAGGAAAAGGCACTAGGGAGAAATTATTTATTTCCTATCACCTAAAAGATCAAGACCAAACTACTGTGAAGGGAATGATTTCAGAAAAGTCTGGGAAGACTTATATGAACTGATGCAAAGTGAAATGAGCAGAACCAGGACAACAATGTACACAGTAACAGCAACATTGTAACGATTATCACCTGTGAAAAACATAGCAACTCTTATCAATACAGTGCTCCACCACAACTCAAAGGACTTATGATGAAAAATACTCTCCACCTCCAGATAAAACTGATGAACTCAGAGTGAAGGTTGAAACTTTTTCCCTTTATTTCTCTTAATTTTTTTAGAACAAGCCTAACGTGGAAGTATGTTTTGCATGACTTTGTATGTATAATGTATAGCATATTTCTTACCTTCTCAGTAGGTGAGAGAGGGGAGTGGAGGGAGGGAGAGAATTTGGAATTGAAAGTAAAAATTAAACTACTTAGCTTGGCATTCAAGGCACCTGCACAGTCTGGTCCTAGACCATCTAGTTCTATGGGCCTATCTTTCACTAGAGGCAGTGTGGAAGAGTATATTGAACTTCAGACTTGGAATCTAAAAGACAGATTGAAATTCCACCTCAGATACTTGCCAGCTCTTCGACCCTGGTCAAGTCACTTAACCTCAAAGGCTTAATTTCTCTACCTTTCTTACACTGCTGTTGTGAGAATAAAATGAGACAACGTAGGTAAAACTCTTTGGAAATGTTACTTATATTTATTATCATTACTTTGAGCCTCAGTTTCCTTATTTTTGGCTTTGAACAATCTTAGTTACCTTCCAGCTCTAATTCTTATGAATCAATGATCCTTATCTCCTGCACAAGTCTTCTGGTAAAGTCACATACCATAAGTCATCCTCACCTCTATACCCTGTGCTCAGTCTGTCCCCTCCACCCAGAATACCCTAATCCACTCATTTCTAGCTAATTGAAGATTTTCCCAGTGATGCATTTTTCAAGGCTTAGATTAAGTTCCACCCCTTCCATGAAGCCTTCCCTGACTATCCCATCCCATTGTGAGTTTTTCCTCTTGTTCCCTTTAAGACTCAGCTTAAGTGACACTCACATGATAGCTTCATTGACTTTGCTACCTGTTAGTGGTCTTCCTAAATTACTTTGTAGTTTATACTTTGGATCCACTTACCTGAGTACATGTTGTTTTCCCCTAGAACAGTGTAGGCTTCTTGAGGGCAAGGATTTTTTTTTGTCTTTAGAGCATTTAATAAGTATTTATTAGAATTGAATTGAACTCCTGTAGCACCCACTATCTGTAGTTCCCACTGTCTGTATCCAGAGACAGGACTTGGGGAAGAAAATGTAGGCATTTGCTTAGGTTACAATATTGGGGGAGTACAATGAGAAACACATAAATATAAATGATTGAATATTCTACTCTATGTATCATGTAGGTATTTATCTTCTGATGTCAGTTTGCCTTTGTCACAGTGAAGGCCTAGGTGCTGCAGCGGTTAGAGCTCTGGGCCTGGCGCCAGGAAGACCCGAGTTTAAATCCAGCCCCAGATACATGCTAGCTGTGTAATCCAGGGCAAGTCTCGTAGTCTCTGCCTCAGTTTTCCCATCTGTAGAATGGGTGTAATAATTATATGGTTTTTGTGATAACTGAATCAGATATTTGTAAAGCCCTTAGCACAGGCACTTAAAAAATGTTTCCTTTCTTCCTTCCCCAACAAACAAAATTAGAGGCATGAGTGGGAGGAAGCAGTTGTGATCTCCCAATGCAAGTAAGGTACAATGTTCAAACCTTCCTAGGATGTCCAAATCTCTTTTCCTGGCTGTGTATGTACCTCTCATTTATTATTTCCCCACATGCTGCCTGGGCTCAACTGTCCTTCCACATGTGTATGGTCTATTTCTTCAATTAGATTATAAACCCCTTGAGGACAGAGAACCAAGCATTCCACTGTTTGTATACCCTCTACCTCTCCAAGAGTGTCCAGTACAATCCCTCTGTAAAGATCTGTTGATAGTGGTGGGGGCTAAAAGTTAGCATCTATAGGTGTCTATGGCATCTAGTGGTGCTTGCCCCACCCCTGAGCTTCCTCTTTGAGGAGGTGCTGACTGAAAGACAAAAGAACTCCTCCTACGGTAGAGGGGGAAAAGCAATCTTTCTGGGTTGCTTCTGCATTATTAGGAAGGTGAAGCTAATCCAGGCAGCAGCAGCCTGTTTCCATTAAGTCAATCCAGGCTGGGGGTGCTGACAGTGCCTCGGATCTGTCATAGTGAGGAGTAAGTAGAAGTCACATCAGATCTGTGCAGACAAGTGAGCCCAGGCCTGTGGATGAAAATGTATTTGCAACACTTAAGTGGAAATCAAAAGTTACCTTCGAGGCCAGAGCAGAACAAGCCCTGGAAAATCCCTGCTCTCAGAGTAACACTTTCTGTCAGATTGCGGATGCAAAGTATTTTTCACCATATTTTCTGTTGTCTGGGAAGACGGTTGTCTAACGGGGCTCATTAAAGACAAGGAGAAAAAAACTCACTTGTTTTGGCTTAGAAGAGACCTGAACTTGGGCCTAAATTAATGTCCAAGGATAAATTCTACCTCGTAGAAACAAGATATTTCCCAAATGTTTTGAGCTTTTCAGTGCTATAGTTAGGTGCATGTGTGTTTCTCTTTTTTGGGGGAGGGGTGTAAGTGAAGGTGGGAGGAGCATGGCAGGCATAGATGGAGAGGTTCACCTCATTTTGTGTAACACATTTATTTTTTGTAAGATTATTTCCTGTATGTGGAATCCCATTTACTTCAGTTATAACATTGGAGAGATGCTTCTTAAATTGAATCATATTGCAGAAGGAACGAGAAACAAGGAAACATGCATCTATTAAGCACCTGTGGTATTCTGGCACCATGCTAAGCACTTTATACATAATGTCTTATAGGAGAAGGTCATAGCACAATGCCTGGCACACAATAGGCACTTAATAAATGCTTATTGATTGATCTTCACAACAACTCTGGAAAGTAGGTTTTATAGTTGAGGAAACTGAGGTAGAAGGAGATTAAGTGACTTGCCCAGGATCACACAACTGGTGTCAGACTGGATTTGATCTCAGGTCTTCCTGATTCTAGATCCAATGTTTTAATCCTTGAACCACCTGGCTGCCTCACCTGGCAGGTGAGAATGTAACTAACATTTAAAATAGGAACTTTTGAAGGAAAAAATTTCTTGATAAAATGGAACAGTAACTTCATCTTTAAAAAACAGCATCAATAACAACAATGAAACAGTGCTAATTCCTGTGAGCTGACAACACTGAAATGAAAAGTTCTTCAGCTTCCACCGCACCTGACTTGGAGAGCATACAAAACACACATGGATAGACTCTCTGGCCTGTTTCCCAGGGCTCTGTGGAAACTGCTGCTACCTTTAAAGAATAAAATAGTTTGCTCAGTGCTAAAAGGAGAGGCAGAATTGCTGCAGAGGCATTGATTCAGAACACAAAAGAGAAAAAAATTTAAACTATCCTAAAGTGAAATGTTCCTTGTCCTGGACTAGGTAGCTTCTGAGGTCCCTTGCAGCTTTTAGATTTTGGGGCCGTGACTTAGACTATGGTTGGAGGATCATGGTTACAGGGATTCATAGAATTCACAAGTCTCCATGTAACTTATATGAAGAAAACATGAAATAGAAACATTTGAACTTGTAAACTGCTAAGTTGGCAAAGAGGTGGGGGTGGGGTGGGGTTGAGCATTTATTTTTCAAAGAATTCTTTGCTTTATAAAATAACTTGGCACCGTATTACTTTCATTACTAGCTCTTCTGTTTCTCCCTCCCCTTTCCTTCCTTCCTTCCTTCCTTCCTTCCTTCCTTCCTTCCTTCCTTCCTTCCTTCCTTTCTTGCCTGTCTAGTCCTTATAGATGGAAGAAACTGAGTCCCAGGGAAGAGAAGTGACAAGCACAAAGTCTCACAGATAGTGAGCATCATGAGCGAGACTGGAAACAAATTGTCGGACCCTGGGGCTCATTCTGGCACAGTGTCATGTCATAGTCTGCTTCTATGTAAAAATAAAGAGGCTGGACCAGGGGTTCTCTAGGCTCCTTTCCAGCTCTAAGTCCCTCATCCTATAACTTGACTTAGCCCAACAACACAACATTCTAGCAATGTCTGTCTTATAAAGCAAGGCTCCTTCGTTGAATGGGATGATGGGGGAGCACTTTTACTGTTACCAAAGGGACCCTAAAACCAGGTAAAATGTGCCTTCTGGCCATGTGTATTGAAGCAGTTTGTTGACTTCTAAGTCCTGTAAAACAGATCAAATTCCTGTATAAGAAGATTTACAACAGGGGTTCTTAATTTTTTTTGTGGTTGTTTCCTGGACTCCTTTGGCAGTCTGGTGAAGCCTAGGATCCTCTTCTCAGAATAATGTTTTTAGATACATAAAATAAAATACCTAGGATGACAAGGGAAACCAATTATATTGAAACACATTCATCAAAATATTAAAAAACAAAAACAAGTTTGGGGACTCTTTGTCCAGATCTCCTAGTTTAGAGGTTAGAAACTGAGGCTAGTTAGTTAATGCTGTTGCTTCTCCCTGAGGACAGTGGTAAACACTACTAGGTCTGAGGGATCCTTTCATTCCTACTTCCCATCTTTATCACATCCTATCAACATGGCTAGCCTGATGGCAGGGGAGCAGAACAGATGAGTTCTGGAGGTTAGAGGTCTCTTCTACCTCTGTGACCATGATTCAAATGAGACTGTAATGTTGTGATGTTACTGCTCAGGGTCTAGGAGCTGAGGACATTTTTTCTTTAAGCACCAGTGTGTTAAATTCTCTGGTGCAGCCACACTGTCAACCCACACAAATCACTCATGCATTCTAGTATATGTTTGTGTCTTTTTCCCTTGCACACTTCAAAATACCAACGAGTTATAAAATGTGCTGGCCTTTTCTTTGAATTACAAAGCCTCCCCTAAACCCCCAAAGCACCTTCCTTTTTTTCTCAAACTATTTTAAATACCCACAGCTAAAATGCTGGTCTTTACTGTTTAAATTACTGTGTGATTGAGCCGAGAACCTCACCAGGAAAAAAATGATGCTACCTTGTTAAGAAGAGAGGGGAAAAGCCACTACTTTCATGTGTTGTAATGAGGTCTGTGTAATAGGCCTGTGTGTCAGGAGGGCCGAGAGACAAGACAACAAGCCAGGAACAGTGGACTTGTGTGGGAGCAAGGTCTGTGCGATGCATGGAAATATCTTTCCCGAGTGCCTTACAAAAGAAGATAAAAGCAAGATAAAAATATCTTCCATTTCCCCCCCCCCCTAATTTGTAGTTTTCTGGTGTTAGCAAGGCTTATAAGACACATGCTCCCAATTAGCTGCTCCTCTTAATCTAAATGCTTCATAAATTATCTCCTGCGCTTGTGGATTATCACTTCATAATGCGAGTTAGCATTTAAATAAATAGCTGCGGTGTAGAAAATTAGAGAGGTTTACTTCTGAGGCGCCAGCATAATGAAGGAAAATACCACAGCAGCTGAACAGGGGTTGGGGGAGGATATGAAGAGACATATAGGTGCATCTATATTAGCCAGAAATTGTGCATTATTTGCAAATATTGCTCACTTTTCATTGGCTTCCACATTACCCAGGCAGGTTATTTTTTTTCAAGGTTCATTAATTTGCTGAGTCTATAACCTAGAGCAGAAAGGCACCTTAGAAATCATCTAGTCTCATCCCCTCATTGGGAGGCCCAGGGAGATTAGCTATCCTGGAAGGTTAGAAGATTGGAATTTTAGAATCATGGATTATAGGTTAGAGCTGGAAGTCTCCTTTGAGATCGTCGAATTCAGCTTCTACATTTAACAGAGGACAAATGGAGGCCCAGAGAAGTAGAAGTCACTTACTTTAGATCATAAGAGCAAGTTCAGAAGCAGAGTTTATTCATATTATTTGTCCACGAGGTCTTTATAGCCTTTCTGAAAACCTAAGCAGTCATTGATCCTTGTGTCTCACAACCAATGTCTGTTACATCAATGATCCCAAAAACCATCTCCTCACTTCTGTACTATCTCCATTTAACAAAGCTTTCTCTAAAACAGTGTTGAAAATAAATAGTTCTAAAAATGCTGGTGTTGAGAAATGTGATTGGTATAAATATCATATTATGTTCAACTTTTACTATATGGAGTTATGTTTTAAGAGAATAGGGTTTTACCCTTGTTTATATAGATATATTTGAAGTGAGCACTGGATTTGGATACCTAGATTGGAGTCCCAGCCCTATCACTTATTGCTTGAGTGACTTTGGGAACATTACTTCATCTCTGTAGGCATCAGTTTCTCCTTCTATAAATTGAGATGTGAGGAGGATTGGACTAGATTATTTCTATAGAAGTTTTCCAGCTCTGAGACCCTGTAATAATTAACCATTATAATAATGTTATGTTTTAAATAATTTTCTGATAAAGAGAATAATAGTTAACATTTACATATATACATATATAGTTAACATTATATATTTATATACTTTAAAGTTTGCAAAGTGTTTACATATAGAGGATACCCCCCCCAAATGTGAACACACAATAACTGCTATGTTTATTCACTTAAATTTATTTTACATTTATTTTCTGAAAAGGAAAAGATGTTACAGAATTGTGGGCTGATAAAAATGTATGTACTTTTTGTGGACACCCTCTATTTCATTTGATATTCACAACAATCCTGTGAGGTAGGTGCTACTATTATCCCATCATACAGATAAGGAAACTGAGGCTCAGAGGTTAAGTGATTTACTTAGTGTCACACAACTAGTAAGTGTCTGAGGTAGGATTTAAATTCATATCTTCTTGGCTCCAGGTCCATCATTCTACCCCTACTACTACACATAGCTGATAATGACATAGCCATTTGTTTTCCCTCTAAAGAGCAGTTTATAAATTCTGACAAGAGGATGGGAAACAGTGATGACCTTGCTTAGTTTTACTACTGTAAAAATAGGTTTCCTACTATTTTAGGAAACACAGAGGGAAACTTGGGGTGGGGGGATGCTGCTTGGTCATTTAGTACTTATTTGAAAGACTTAACTGCAATATAATAACAAATAACTACAATTAAATGTTAAAAGTTAAATTGAACTTAAGAGACTTTTCCACAAGAGGATATAATTTTATTAAAGGCGTCAATGTGCATATTCATGGTACAAGCAGACAGGTATGTGAATGTCCCAGTCCCCTTATTGACACTGGGCTTGATCAATTTCAGGCACTATCCAAACTCAACCAAATTAAATTCCATAAGCATTTATTAATTGCCTAAGTATTCAGATAATATTCTACGTACTGGGAAACAAAGGTGAAAATAAAACATTCCCTGCCCTTAACGAGTTTATGTTCTTTTGGATTGGGGAGGTGAAAAGTTTTTGTAACAGACACATAAATACACAGTATATGAAAAATAAACATCATCATAGAGGGAGGTGTGCTAACAAATGGGGAGAAGCAGGAAAGGTCTTTTGTGGAAAGGGCATTTGAACAGGACCTTGAAGACAGATAGGAGTTCCAAGAAGAAGAGGTAAAGAGAGAGGGCATGATAAGTAGGGGGGACAGCCTGTGCCAAGTATGGAGAGGGAACATCAACTAAATCAGTTTGGTTGTAAGAGAGCATGTATGAGGGAGAAATAATGCATTATCAGCCTGGGAAGAGAGGTTGGAACCATACTTTGAAGGACTTTAAATACCAAACCCAAATAGTTTAATGAAATGTCTGAAGATTCCTTCCCCTACCAAAGAAAATGGTCCTGAGGTCTCAGCATAGAGTAAAACATTTCCAGAAAACATGATCAATATTTTACCCTGAATGGAAGGGACAAGATAGTCCTTTTGTGATAGGACAAGCAAGTAACTTAGATAACCAAAAACCCAGATGGGAAGATCAAAGAGACAAGAATACATTGGGTTGAAACAATTTATGAGTATTTCATAGTTCTTTTTTCCTAGGTAAAGGAGTAAAATGTCATGAGACCAGGTTCACATTGCATTTGGTCAGTGAAGTAGTGAAACTGGAATTGTCTTCATGTCCCTTTCTTTGAATGTCTCATAATCCCATGCCATGTAGTTTTTCCTCCTTTTAACAATATTTTTATTGCACTGACAAAGGAAGAAAACCTTGAAGCATAAATAGCGTGGAATGAATGCAAACAAGTCCTGGTATACCTTGTATTGGTTCTTCCATTTAACCATTATAAGGTCTATTGCTTTCCCTTTAGAGTAGGAGTTCTTAACCTAGATGGTTGGTGGTGGGGAGCTCTAGGGATGGATTGCAGAGGGTCTATGAAGTTGGATGAGAAAACAGTAAAATTTTAATTTTCACTAACCTGTAACTGAAATTTAGTATTTTGCTTCAATGATTTAAAGACATTCTTCTGAGAAGGGTCCATAGACTTCATCAGATTGGCAGAGTGGGTCCATGATGCATAAATAAAGGTTATGAATCCCTAAGGGTGGAAGCACATGCCTGTGGTCCTGGCTACTGGGGAAAATTGAGAGTCGATAGAACTCAAGCCAATCCTTTGTTCATACTAAGCCCAGAATAAATATGGTAGGTTCCTGGGAGCACTGGGACACTGGAATGCCTAAGGAGGAACAAACTGAACCAAGTCAGAAAAACAGAGTAGTTTAAAGCCTACTTTCCTACTGATCAGTACTGGGATTGGGCCCATGAGTGGCTGTTGCACTCCCAACCCAGGAGAAGTAGGGAGATCCAATTTCCAAAGCAAAAAAAAACCCAAAAACAACAACCCTGCTTTAGGACATGCTATGGCTTTATGAGAATTGAATTTACTTCTCTTAAGGGTTTGTGTCTTATGATGATAGTGATGAATATGGTTTCCTGCTTGTCCAAGAAGTACACAGCGCATATTTTTATTACATTTGAAGATGTAATGACCTGCATCTTCTATGTAAATAGGGATTTAATAAGGTCTTCAGGGTGAGCAAAGTAAATTTGGAATGATTTGTTTTTCTTTATATTTATACCTATTTGGATTTCCATTGGATATTTTAAACTCAAGAAATGAAGTCTCTCCCTTTGAAATGAATTATCTTCTGAATGATTTTTCTAACACAGGAACGAAATGTGACCAATGTAAAAGACGATAAATACTGTAGTTCACATTTGATCAGGAGGTTTTGTCCCCTTATGGAATGCTCTAAATGCTTTTAGAATACTTCAAAACTGAGGGTTGTCAGAATTTTTGGTTCATAATCTTCAGGACACAAAAGGAAATGTGCATTTAAGACTGACATGGGTAGGGATGTTCTAGTATGTAGCTCTGAGCTAAGAATCATTAGATAATTATTAAGTTCGCTACTGATGGGTTTGAAGGGCTCAAGGTTTGAAGACACCCAAACCCATTTCTAAAGCATTTCTTCATTTGGGGCAGGTAAAATGACAGTTCAGTGAACTTCCATTGCAGTCCATTCAGTTCAACAAACTTACCACAAATCAGAAAATGCTGTAAGTCTTGAGAAGGCAAAGATAAAAAAAGAAACAGTCCCTCTCAAGGAGCTGCCAAGCTAATGGAGGTGGGGGGAAATGGAAAGACACATATGTAAAACATGATACAAAAGAGAGAGCAATGACTAGAGTAAGAGGCTCTGGGTTCAAATCTTGCCTCTGCATGACTTTGGACAAGTCACTTTACCTCTCTTGGCCTCAGTTTCCTGATCTGTAAAAGGAGATGGCAGGACTAGATGTCTTCAGAGGTCCCTTCAAGCTAGATCTGTCATCCTCAGCATGATACAAGGGGGTATTGTTGTGGTAGCCAAAGAGAATCAATTAGAATGCTCTCAGAAAATCTGAAGAAAAGATTGCTTTTAGCTACTTTGGAGTCAGAAAAGACTTCATGGAGGAGGTGACACTTGGACTGGTCTTGAAGGAAGAGAAATATTTCAGTAAGACTAGAGATAGGAAAAGAGAAAGGCATAGGGGTGAGGGGTTGGCCCGTGCTTTTGAAGAACAGGGAGGTGACGTAGGGCAGAATGAGATCAGGCAACCCCTAGAAGTTGGTTTAGCTGGAACGTAGAGGATGTGAAGAGAAATAGAGTGAAATAATGATAGAAAAGTAAGCTAAAGCTAACTTTGACAATAGGTAAACTGAGGGAGGAGCATCAAGAATGCCAAGAGAAACTTTCCCCCTCAAATAGTAAAAGTGAAATTAGATCTGCCTGCTTCCATCTTTCCAACTGATCTACTAATCATATTTCTTCAAATTTTATATCCCTGACCCTTGTAAAAGGATTGCAATGAAGGCGTTTTTTAAGCTGCATTTTAATAAGTCAATATGAAAGCTCAAAATTATTTAAAGCTTCTTAAAGAGGATTATATTTGATTTCTTGTGGGAATTCTGGAGTGTTGTATAGTAAAGATGTTCTGACCTTCTGAGGTTGTATTATATTAAAGCAACAGCATCCTTTTTATGGCAAAACTTTAACTGTTTTATTATTAAAATAGAGATTATTTGGTGCAAGTAGTGTTTTGTTATCTGCTGGAGACATTAGCTGGAGTCTCAGAGCTTCAGTAGAAAAGAATAACATTTTAGAGACTCAAGCAAGATTTGTGACTTCTCTTTGCCAAGTATTCCCTGAACTCTTTTGCTTGACCTTTTTTTTTTAAATTCTGAGAAGTGTAGAAGATTCCCTAAACATCTGGAACAAGAACCCAATTTGGCCATCAATACACCTGGGGAAACTGAAAAGTCTTTCTAGACAAGGCCATCCATCCAGTTCCTCATTTTTCATTGCCAACACAAACTAGATTGTCCTAGTACTGATCGTGTACTTGCAGCGTTGTGATGTCATTCTATTCCCAAGCAATTTGTCCTCAAAAGGAGTCCAGTTGCAAAAGGAAGCCCAGGCTGGGAAGGCACAGTTTGAGGAATAGAATGGTGGGTTGTGAGTACCCATTCTGTTTCCTGTGACCAGAACCTATAGCTTCTCTTTCCCTGTTCACATCTCTGGGAATCTTGATCATGTATGGTCAAGAGAGAAATTCAATAGAGCCAGGCAGGTAAGAAGGCTTTTTTCCCATCTCCTCTAGACAAGAAGAGGAGGGCTAATTATTATAGAAGAAGGAAAAAGAATTATGGAGAATTAGACGAGCAGCTGTCTCCAAGGGTTGGATCGCCTTTACAGCCCCTGGAGACTCGAGGAGCTCAAACTGGAGCCATAAGGAGGATGCAGGCCAAGTTGGGGAGATGGGGAGATGATGGTAATATTGTGCTGTTGTGTGGTGATGATGCAGTACCAGAATATGTTCAAGAATATGTTCCATCTGTTCTGTGTGTACCGCACCTGTCATGTAATCTAATGGATTACCTTTATTCTAACACAGATAATAATGCATATTCTAAGTCTTAACTGAAAAGCAGAAGATGAGCCTTTATTTCCTTAGTGCTTCATTTCACCAATGGGGGCACGTTCTCCCTTGAAGCAGATCCTAACCCTTCCACTACTTAGTAGACCTTTTCATGTGAGACTGTGGCTAAAAATCTCATCACTTTATGGAAAATCTTTTCAGGATGAGCCTTTATACATTTAGCTAGACTATGATTTATCCTTGGACGATAGACGTGTCACTCTGGGCTTGTCCATGAAAACTTTCCATCTTGGAAAAACCTGCCAGAGCCAGCATTCCATTAGAACTGCTTTCTAGAACCCAGGGTTAGAATCCATGCTTTGCTGAGGCATTACAGTGGAGCCTATGGGGATTTGCTCTGGGTGATGGCAATGGTAGGGGGTTCATACTTTAGATGGAGACATCACTAAATGACCTCTACAGTTCCTTTCATCTCTAAGATTCTGTAATTCTTTGATTTTCTGAAGGTAGTTTATCTTTTTACTACCTGTCCATAGTCTTAAATACTTTCAAAATGTTCCTGAAAAATGATCAGTTCTTTCATTGATTATTCCCACAGAAAATGACATATATCTTGGTCATTTTTTGAACCAAGTTAAGGTAGGAGGATAGTGTGAGGAGGGAGAAACAACTTGGATGGAAAAGTGAAAATTTAAGTCATAGATTTTGGTTCATATGCAAATGTGCAAATTGGGAATGATTTTTTTATTGAATGAGGGGAAGGAGCAATCATGAGCAATCATGTTAAACATATTTCCACATTAATTATGCTGTGAAAAAAGAAACAGAACAAAAAGAAAAAACCACAAAGGAAATAAAAAACAACAAAAAAGTGAACAGAGTATGCTTCGATCTGCATTCAGACTCCATAGTTCTTTCTCTGGTCGTGCATAGCATTTTTCATCATGAGTCTTTTGTAATTATCCTGGATCATTGTATTGCAGAGAAGAGCCGAGTCTGTCACAGTTGATCGTCATACAATGTTGTGTTGCTATGTACAATGTTCCCCTGGTTATGCTCACTTCACTCAGGATCAGTTCATACAATTCTTTCCAGGTTTTTCTGAAATCCACCTGCTCATCATTTCTTAAAGCACAATAATATTCTATTTCATTCATATACCACAACTTGTTAAGTCATTCCCCATTTGATGGGCATTGAGGGTCACATTATTAAGCAGGTATATAACTGGCTCACAATTGGAAGATGTTAAAATATTTCGTACTATCTTTCCTTTTCTAAATTTTAAACTTTTTATTGATGTCTTTTGTTTTTTATGTTACCTTTATCGTCAAATACAATCCTCTCCCTTTGAGAAGACAAGCAGTACAATACTCATTCTGTATGTGAAGTCATGCAAAATATATTTCCATACTCAAACTAACTTTTAAAAAATATTTATTTTTAGTTTTCATCATTCACTTCCATAAGATTTTGAGTTCCATATTTTCTTCCTCCCTCTCCTCTCCCCATTCCAAGATGGTGAGCAATCTCATATAGGCTCTACATATATATTCATATTAGATATATTTTCACATTAATCATGTTGTAAAGAAGAATTAGAGTCAATGGGAGAAACAATGAGAAAGAAGAAACAAAGAGAAAGAAAGAGAGCAGATAGTATGAGAAGAAACAGAAAAAAAAAAGCAAATAGTATGTCAAGCTATCTTTTAAAACAATAGTGAGATAAAAGCCAAGAATGCAAAGACTTCGCAAAGGAAATAGGTCATTATTTTTGCCACAGACTTGACCTGAACTTAACCAGTGACCAATATAAACTAAATGTGCCTCTTCTATTCAGAGTATCTGGGAAAGGAAGACCTACCCATCACTCTGACCATAGTGTAAATAACAAAGTGCATGGTTTGAGTATGATGGTTTGGGATTGGAAGGTGGAACAAGAAAAGGATATGGATTTAGGTTCATGTTCTCTTAACTACCAATGTGATCTTAGACTAATTATTTCCCCTTTCTGGGTTTCATCTGTAAACGTTGGGGGTTGAAGTGGATGATGTTTAAGGGCCCAAGTCACTGGATTCAGCTGAACAAGAAATTTCCAACATGGTGTGGGTGGTGATGTACCCAACAGACAAACAAAAGCCCAATGGTTAAGGAATGGCTAAATATATTGTGGCATTTAAGGAGCTATTACTGCAGTGTGAGAAAAAGATGATGAATAAAGAGAAGTATGGGAAAACTTTCATGAACTGATGCAAAGAAGAACCAAGAAACTGTGTGTGTGTGTGTGTGTGTGTGTGTGTGTGTGTGTGTGCATGTATATTAGATAGACTGATCAGATGACTCCATTAACCTAAAAGGCATGTAGGTGGCCTGGTAGAGCACTGGGCCTGGAGTCAGGAAGCGCTAGATTCAGGTCTAACCTCAGATACTTATTAGCTCTGTGACCATGGGCAAGTCACAATCTGTCTCCCTCAGTTTCTTCAGCCGTAAAATACAAGTAAGAATGGCATCTAACTCACCTAACCAAATGAGACAATATCTGTAAAGCCCTTAGCATGGCGCCTGGCACACAGAAGACAATAAATGATTATTCCCTTTCCTCTCTTCTTCCTCTAAATGAAAAAAACAACATAAAAAATAAAAAAAGAAACAAAATACTATGAAATTGTAATGAGCAAGGCTGTCTCCAAAAAAAAAGAGAGATATGAAAAGATACCCTCCCTTTCTTCTTTACAGAGGTGGAAGAAATGGGTGTACAATGCTGTATATGTAATGTCAGATATTTTTGATGCATTGGCTAATTTTGATGAGCTGTCTTTTATCTCTTTTTTTATTCTTGGTAATAAGGATATCTCCCTGGAATGGAAATGTAGGTAAGATGAAATAAAACGATATCAATAAAATGTATTTTTAAAATGATAGCTCACATTTCTATAACCCTTGAGCATTTACAAAGTGATTCCTCACCACAACTCAGAGGTAGTTAGTGCAAGAATTATTGTCACCATTTTTTTCCAGATGAGGAAACCAAGATTCAAAGACGGTAAAGTGAATTGCCAAACCCACACAGGTGCTAAGTGCTTAAGTTGGGACTAAGACCCTGGTCTTTCCTGACTTCAAATGGAGTGCTCTTTCCATGATGCTTCATTGACTTTCAACAGCATCTATCTTCTTACCACTGGTACCAATCACAAGCCTTCCACACCTTAAAACAAATGTCAGTGCAGCAAAACCAAAACACATTATGGGTTGGCTAAACCTCTGGTAATGAGCATCTATCTTCAGTAAACTAGGCTGGTCCTCAGAAAACGCTCTCCAGCTTGGGAGGACCTGCCAGGTTCCACTGGGATAGCCTTTGAAATCCCAGGGTTGCCTCTGTTTCTGGAAGAGGTATCAGAGTAGCCCTCCACTAATGTACTCCTGAGCTGGCTTCTCAGGGATTCCCTTTCTCTCCAATCAGTGTGACCAGGTTATACTGTATGAGCTGCCTTACAAAGGTTACCTTTAGCAGAGTAAAATTTGTCCCTGAATAAGCAAAAGAACCTTGACAGCTTTGTGGGGGTTGGGTGTTCTGTTCTTAAAGGATAGGAAAAAAATAAGGCAAAGATAATGTGCAGATCCCTGCAATGTGGGGCATGATGCCAGCTTGAGGCAATAACGAAAAGGCGAAGGATCTAATGGAGAAGAGGAAAGTGGGGGAGCATAAAGACTTTCCTCTCTGGCTAGCCCTTTAAAACCAAAATGATAGAGTTCATTTGCATTTAGATCTCTTTGGTTCCCTCTTTTCATCTAAAGACAAATCCTCACAAAAGGCTGCTTAATTAGACCAAATTAGATTTCCGCCTAGTGGCTTGTCATTCATTACAAAACGCTGTTCTTTTTCTATTTTGGTAATTATAAGCTGGTCTATACCAGTTTGCAAGCATTCACTTCAGTCCCCAAGTATGACTAGCATTCATGATTTTGTGCAGAGAAGAGGAAAATTATTCAGTTGCACCAAATCTGTCTATTTTACAAGTTGGATCAAAATCATCAGTGGAGTCTTTTACAATAATGGGTATTCCCTTTCTTAATTCTTTAATGATTAATTGTAGTAGCACAGAGGTAGGTAATTTTCAAGACTAAAAGCTAAGTACAAACAGATTTCATATGTAGCAATTATGCCATATATTTGAAATCTTTACCTAAGTTATGCATCTCCATTCCATCTAAGAAATCTCCTATTAAATCATTTATAAGACATCTCTCCCCCCCTTTTTTTCTGTTACTATCTTCCAGCCATCTTTTGCCCCAGGAAATAAGCACATATGCTTATTCCTTTCATGCACCGGCCACTTTCTGTTGAATAAAAGAACTGGACCACCATGTGCTCGAAGTTGAGGAGAGGGAGACAGAGGGGAGTGAGGGTGGTGCTGCCGGAGGGGTTCATTTCGAGTCAGATGAACTAGGTAGACTCCCAGCTTTCCACTTACTGCCTGTGCGACCAGCAAACCTCTCCGGGCCACAGTTTCCTTTTTAAAATGAGGGGATGGGATCAAATGGTCTCTAAGGTTCCTTCCTAAATCTATAACCCTGTGAGCCTATGCCCTTCATCATGTGGCATCTGTTCAACTGCTCTAGCTGGACAGCAGGTAGAGCTCTGGTTTTAGAAAATTGGTGCAGTCAGTAGATACCATGGTTCAAGCATTTTGCTGATGAAGCAAAATTTCATGGTCCCAGTGTTCCAATGTGGGGGATCTCATTTTACTGAGCCAGGGGTCACAGCCTATATCCCTAAACCTGATCAATTGTCTAATAATTGTCTTATCACAAAGGAGATTAGAAAATAGAGCATGAATGAACAATGATCATGAATCTGTCTTCATTAATAGAAAACCAACTCAAATCATATTCCCTACTGTAAGCATAGAGGGAGGGACTTTTCAAAGTCACAGATTTAGAGGAAGGAACCTTTTAGGTCATCAAAGATGCAACATGGTATTTACTATGTCATTTTATCATGGACAAACTATTATCTGGGCTGCATTTTCCTGGTAGTGATATTAGTAACATCTACTCTCACATTTCTCTTATAAAATAAATTTTATTGATATCTTTTGAGTTTTTTTATACTATCAAAATTTCCCCTGGTATCCTTTTCTCTACCCACTCTCACAGAGCCATCTCATAGAATATTTTTAAGGAAAAAAAATAAGAAAAAAGAAGAGGAAAAACATAATCAAGATTTATCAATAACATTAAAAAAAAATCTGAAAATATGTACAGTGTAACACTGTGGATCTCCCACCTCCATAAAGGGATGACGTGGGAGTGCCTTCTTATAGTTCACTTTGGGAACTTCTTATACTCATTCTTATACTTCGACATTTTGCAACATTGGCTTTTGTTTGTTTTGTAGTTCTTATTTGTAATTTACATTGCTGTATTCATTGTATACACATTAGTTTTACTGAATCAGTTCATGCAAATCTTTCCATGTTTCTCTGTATTAATCCTATTTGTCATTTCTTATCACACAGTAATATTCCATGACATCATGTACCACAGTTTATCTAGCCATTCCCCAATTGATAGGAATCATCTTTGTTTCTCTTTTTCTGTTCTAAAAGGTAATATTATATGATGGTCATCTATGAATGATTAAGTATTCTCAGCAATACATGTTCTAAGACAATTCCAAAAGAAGCATGATTTAAAAAAATGCTACCCACATCCAGAGAAAGAACTGATGGATTCTGAATGCAGAGTGGAGCATACTATTTTTCACTTTTTAAAATTTCTTTAAACTTTTGATCCACTTCTTTCATAATATGGCTAATATGGAAATATGTTTTACATGATTGCACATATATAACCTATATCAAATTCCTTACCATTTTAGGGAGGTGAGAGAGGAAGGGAGAAAATTTGGAACTCAAAATTTAAAAGAGAAGGATGTTAGCAATTTTCTTTATGTGTAATTGGGAAAAAATTAGAAAAGCTCTATATAGAAAAATATTCCTATAAACAGTTTTGCATATATTGGCACTTCCTTCTATCAATGACCTCCTTGGGGGTAAAAGCCCAGTAGTGGAATATCTGAGTTAAAGAATATGGATTTTTCAGTAATTTTATTTGCATAATTCTAAATTGCTTTCTAAAATGGTTGTACTGATTCACAGCTCCACCACCAATGTACTAGTGCTCCTACTTTCCCACAATCCTTCCAACATTGGCTATTCCCATCTTTTGTCATCCTTGCCAATTTTCAGGGTGTCAGGTTTTCACATTTCAATTCAATTCAAGAAACATTTATCATGTACCTATAGTACTAGGCTAGTATTATACTAGCTACTGGGATGATAGAGACAACAAGGAAATAGTCTCTGCTCTTGAGGAGTTTATAGTCTGTGGGGAGGGGGTGGGCAAGAACTTGTAGAGAGAAAAATGAATATATAAATATTCCATATACTAGGTAAGTTCTGGGAGGAGGGAGGGCTCTAACAACTGGAGGGGAGTATGGAAATGAGGATAGGTTTCCTGGACATGGTGGTATTTGAACTGAGCTTTGAATGAAACTAAGAATTCTATGAGTTGGATAGAATAATAAATAAAAATGCATTTTAAATAATAATGACAGGAGAGAAAATGTACCAGGCACATATTGTATATGAGGAACAGTAAGAGTATAGAGTATTTCAAAGTAATATGCAAAATACCTAGAAAAGGTGGGCTAGAAACAGATTGTGAAATGTTTTAAAAAACCAAATAGAGAAGTTTTTATTAGTATTTTATCCTAGTTTTTTACTATTTTATCCTAGAGGTAAGAGAGAGACTCAAGCTTCTTGAGTTGGGGAGTGGCATGGTCAGAACTATGCTTTAGGGATTGCAATTTGACAGCTGTGTGGAGGAATTGAAAGGAGATAGACTGCAGGTAGGAAGACCAATAACGAGGCTGTTATAATAATGCAGGTGAGAGGTGATGAGGACCTGAGCTAGGCTGGTGGCCATTTGAATGGAAAAAAGCAGGGCCGATGATAAATATATTGTTGCATAATTACATAAAATTGGAAAAGTTTTTGAATAAACAAAATCAGTTCAGATAAAATAAAAAAAAGTGGATGGTTAGTTAAAAAAATCACAACAAACATCTTTGATAACCAAGATATTTAGGGAATGAATATA
Organism: Potorous gilbertii; assembly: GCA_028658325.1. Classification (NCBI taxonomy): domain Eukaryota; kingdom Metazoa; phylum Chordata; class Mammalia; order Diprotodontia; family Potoroidae; genus Potorous; species Potorous gilbertii. The sequence continues at coordinate 301,748,288 of CM053769.1, read as the reverse complement.
AATAGATAAGAACAAGAGTCATTCTGCAATAGGTAAATAGTCAAAAGATACGAATAGTTTTTAGAAGAAATGCAAATGACCCACAACCATATGAAAGAATGTTTCAAAGACCTAAACATAAGTGAAAGATAAACTAATTTCACCTTATATTCATCATATTCATCATCAAAGATCACAGAGGACAAAAAATGGGAAATGTAGTAGTTATAGCTCACATTTACGTAGAGCTTTAAGGTTTTGTGAAGCAAGAAGTACTTCACTACCCTATGAGGTTAGGAGGCGAAAGTGTTATTAACCTTCTACAGATGATGAAACTGAGCCTTAAAGACGTTAAAAGACACAGCAAGTAAGTGTTAGAGTGGGGACTTGCATTCAGGTCTTCCATTTCCAAGGCCAGTGATCTTTCTGCTATACCTTAAAAACTGGAAAGCACTGTCAAATGCTAGAGAAATTACTTTGTTTTCTTGAGTCATTTTTTAGTCATGTCTGACTCTTCTGTGACCCCATTTGGGATTTTCTTGGCAAAGATATTGGAGTGGTTTGCCATTTCCCTTTCCAGGTAATTTTACAGATAAGAAAACTGGGGCAGACAGGGTTAAGTGACTTATCCAGTCTCACAGATACTAAGCATCTAAGGCCAGATTTGAACTCAGGAAGATGAGTCTTCCTAACTCCAGGCCTGGTACTCTATCCGCTGCCCATTACTTAGTTTGGACTCCAGCCGATGTAGGAATCCTCTCTACAGTACCCCAGCCAGGTGGCCAATCAGATTCTGCTTAAATACCCCTAATGATAAGGATCTCACTGCTTTACATGACAGCCAGTTCTAGTGTTAAACAGATAGAGTTGTTAGAAAGTTCTTGGTGTTGAGCCCAAATATGCTTCCTTGTAATAATAATAGTGCCTGACATTTATATAGCACTTCACGAAGAGCTTTATATTTACTATTTCCTTTGCGCTTCACAATGATCCTGTGAGATTAAATACTTAGCTGTTACTAGCCCCACTTTACAGCTAAGGATATTGAGGCTGGGAGACCTGAAGTAGCTTGCCCAGGAATCCACAGCTATTAGGTATCTAAGGAAGGATCCAAACCTTTGTCTGATTTCAAGTCTAGCATACTACCCACTATTCCACTCTGTCTTATTGGTGCTCTATCTTCTGGAGTCACACAGAGGTCCTCTATTCCTTCTGTCCCATGACGACTCATCAAATATTTGCAGATAAAAATTACTATTGCCCCAGCATATAGCTCACTCTCTGCTTATTTCAAATTTAAAATTTTCCAATAATAACATCTTGCCGTAACTAGTACATTAAAATCAAAATACAAATAAGGAAAATGGGATCTTTATCTCCATACCTTCTTCTCTCTCCCTCCCTCCCCCACCCAGGTAAGGCTGGAATCTTCCAGTATTTTTCATGAGATAAATGAACCTATAATTCAACTATGCTACCTGTGGTGGCTTCATTGATAGTCTTCCAATTAAAAGCTATAGGAATGAGTTTGTTCCACATACATAGTTTGGGTCCATGGTATACACAGATTTCTTGTCAAATCTCTCTCAGTTATCAGTCCCAGGTGTCATACCTCTATAGTTGTTTATTAAAATTTGCATCAATTTCACATGTTCAGGCCAAGATCTGGCTGGGGTTGGGGTTCCTTCCCTGTTATGGAAACAATTCTACTTTGTTGGCATATTAATAATTCAATTCATTCCTTGGTCACCTTGGTCAACTGATTCCTATAGTTCTCCTTTGTCAGCTCCAGGGACAAAAAATTTCTAAAGCTCCTTATACTTCTTGCATTCCTCTTATGTATTTAACATTAAAAAGGTCCCAGTGCATCAACTGGCACAATTAAAAAAAATAATTTTACTTTGATATAAACATTTTCATCCTATATTCTTTTCTTTGCCTTATAGATTTAAAAAATGCTCTGTTGTCAGCTGATGCAGCTTGGTCCTTCAAGGTATTTTAAATTCCAGGAATTCTATTAAGTTATTATACATGAGGCAGCATATAGTTTTGTTTTGAGACAATCAGGATTAAGTGACTTGTCCAGGGTCACACAGCTAGGAAGTATTTGAGGCTGGATCTGAATTCTTCCTGACTCTGGGACAGTGCTCTATCCACTGTGATATCTAGCTCTTCCCAGTATATTGTTAAAGTAAAGCTAAAATGGTTTTCCACATGTCATGAAAGCCTTTCAATTTCTTATCCTTAGATCTGAGCTATCCTCTGCCTAGGCTACATGCATAGACCAAAACAAGGGCAACTGGTAACCATTATTAACCACCTGACACCTTCTCTCCACTCAGACAAGCCTGGCCCATCCTTCCAGATTTAACAAAAGTCCCACTTCCTACACCAACCAGTCTTCTCTGTCTTCTGCTTACAGTGGTTTTCCCTCCTCTAAACCTGTACATATTGTCACTACCATGCATTCCCTATGAAATAGAGGCTACCTTGGTTATATTTCATACACATGTCCTGTTTGCCTAACTACATGGGAAGCCCCTTAAACGACCCTTGGGGAAATGTTGTTTGTTGTTTTTTTTAACATCTAGTCATTCATCCATCCAGTAAACATCTTAATCATCCAGTTGATAAATGCTTCTTGGATGGGATTGCATTGGACTTTAGAGCTATGTGCTGGGTGCTGGGGAGATAAAACATGTAGATAAAACACAGTCCCTACCTTCATGGAGCTTGTAGTCTAGAAGAAGGACATGACACAAAGCCAAAAAACTATAATATATAATAATATATGATAAGCTCATTACATAGTTGCTAAACCAAATTCTGGGCAGCTGTTTGGGATAGTGACTAGAGTGCTGGCTGGACCTGGAGTCAGGAAGACTCATCTTCTTGACCTCAGACATTTACTAGCTGTGTGACCCTGGGCAGATCACTTAACCCTCTATGCCTCATCTCTAAATGAGTTGGAGAAGGAAAAGGCAAACCACTCCAGTATCTTTGCCAAGAAAACTCAAATGGAGTCACAAAGAGTCAGTCATGTCTGAAATGACTGAGCAACGACCAAGTGTTAAGGGGGAAGATCTTGTAGGAGATTCAGGGTAAGTGACCCTTGAGTGGAGACTCAAAAAATAATGAAGATGTTAATTAGAATAACGATTTATTTGCAAAACTCTCCCAACTTTCCATTCAACAACTAGCACAGGGTAACCCAGTAAGCCCCCAAGGAAGAAACCTATCAGAGTCCTGTGTTTCAGCCTCCAAGTTTTGTCCTAGAGTCACCAGCTCCTTTCTCTTTCTCTCTCTAGCTCAATCATCTTTATTCACAAGCTTTATTTTAGATCAATATTCCCCAGTCTTGCTATGCTAACAGGTCAGCTGCCATTTTGTGTTAAACTCCTTCTCATTTATTACAATATCACTTTTTTATTGACATAGAAATAAAACTTACAATCAATGAGATATTATGAAATATACATCAAAAAAAGTCACTGGAGCTGGCATTTTCATCTGTACTCTGGAAGGAACAAGGGTTTATCGAGGGAAAAAACCCCACACTGAACATTTTCCTGCACTATTACATGCTGCGATTTTCAATGAATCTATAAAGAAATTGAAAACATAAATAAGGTAACGAAAGAGAATGATCCTTGCAGCTGTCAAAACTTAAAACACATCAGTCTCCCTTTGATTTCTGTTTTAAGTTTTCAAAAGTACATAGATCATTCTCTGCCTTCTTTATTTCAGGGAGCTTCTGCCATGAATCTACTAACTGTGCTCATCTGGGTTGGACCTTTGGTAGCTGATGGAATCAACTGACCAAAAAAGCATGCCATCTATTTCTCATGATGCCCCAAAGGGGTTCAACCTTCTTTGCAGTCTAAAACACTATTCTTTCCCCCTTTCGGTTCCACATCAAAGGGAGCTTGAACATATTTCTTCCAATTACCGCAATATGGACTGTGCAATGACCATTGAAAAGAGCCATAGAAATGCCAGAACTGAAAGGGACCTTAGAGACAATCTAGTCATAAGATCATAGATCCAGAATTGGAGATCTCAGAAACCATATAGAATCCAACATTTTTATTTCATAGATGGGGAAACTGAGCCATAGAGAGGAGAAGTGACTTGCCCACCATACCAGAGCGGATTCAGTAGTAGAACTAGGACTGAAACCCAAGTCCCTTGTCTCTCCATCCAAAGGCTTTTGTTTCCCAGTATTCCACACAAAGTCTTCCAAAAACAACATCATGTAAAGCAAGTGAGAACTACAGATTAAAATGAAATATAGAGGTCTCTGAAGATCCTGGGCTTTGCTTGGGACCAACATTATCACAGTTAGAAGAGTTCATAAATTCCTATTTATATATCTCACAGACTTCACAGTCTTCTCTCTACTGGCCATTATTCCTCCTGCTCCCCCCATCCCCAGGAAATGAGGAAAGTGACTTGCCCAGGGACATAGCTAATAAGCATCTGAGGTTAGATTTGAACTCAGGTTCTCCTGATTCTAGGGCTAGTGTTTAGTCACTGTACCACCTAGTTGTCCCCAACTGGCTGCTATTCTACCTTAAGGCAAGGAAAGAACTATGGCAGAAAGCATGAGGATGATACTCCTAGTGCTACAGGACAGGTTTTGTTTTGTTTTGTTTTGTTTTTTGTTTTTACTAATAATCTGTATTATTGCCTGACTTCTTTAAAATCTTCCATCTTCTTTACTATTTCCATCTGTTGAAATCTCATTCATTTTTTTAAATCCACCTTTGAATCCACATCATTCATGAAGTCTGTCCTGATCCTCCCAATTAAAAAGATTTCTCTCTTCTTTGAACTCCCCATAGCACTTGTATCTCTGTTCTGGCACTATTTTGTCTTGCATATTCAATATTGGTTAGTCAATAAATATTTATTAAGCACCTCCTATATTCTGGCACCATGCTAAGCACTGAAGATACAAAAACAACAAGACAAAAGACAGTCCCTACCCTGAAGGAGCTCACAATCTAATGGAGGAGACCACAACAAAAAATGTGTACAAACAAGCTGTGTACAGGATAAGTAGGCAAGAATTAACAGAGGGAAGACACTAGAATTAAGAGGGATTGGGAAAGGTTTCCTGTAGAAAATAGGATTTTAATTGAGATTGAAAGGAAAGCAGGGAAGTCAGTAGACAGAGAGGAGGAAGGATAGCATTCCAGGAATGGGACCCGTCAGAGAAGGAGGACTGAAGCTAAGAGATGGGGTGTCTTGTTTGAGGCCAGAGTCACTGGATTGAGGAGTATGTGGGAGGAAATCAGGTGGAAGAAAAGACAGGAAGGGGCTCGACTGGGCTCTGAAGGGCTTTGAGTGACAGAGGATTTTGTGTTACCTCTGGACTTGTCAGCCCTCTCCTACAGCTTCCTGATGGCAAGGAGATGATGCCCTATTCAGTTGTTTGTCCTTCCTTCATACTCAGAGAAGACCAATGACATCTTGATGTTGAGATGTGTGTTCTGTTGTGGCTGATCAATGAGCTTGAAAGGCTTTGACACAGGCTGGGCACAAATGGTCCATGTGAACATTTGGGATGGAGATGTCTCTAGATTTGCTCATAGCACATTTCCTTTGTGCTTTTCCTTTCCTACTACAATTTTGTTGACGAGAATACAGGTTCCTTTAGAGTTGAATGGGGCTTCAGTGGTCATCTAGTCTAATTCCTTCATGATACTGAGGAGGAAATTGGGGGGTCCAGAATGACGTGTCCAAGGTCAAACAACTGGTAAAGAACAGCATTGGACTAAATTGAATAGAAAGTAGCAGATCCTGAATTTCAGCACAGGTCCCCTAATTCTGTGAGTAAGCTGAACCTTAATTGTAATACCAATTTCCTGACTTTAATCCAGTGTGTTACATTATACTATGGTGATAGAGGTGCTTAATGGAGGTTCAATTGAATTAATACTTTCAATCTTGACCTGTGTAAGTGCATGAAACGATGCAAGAAATAACATTTCACCTGTATTCCTCTGTTTTCTTATCCACAGAGCAGGGAGAACTATTGGTTAACATACTTCACTGGGGGAGGTGAAACATAGGTGAATTAATTTTAAATGAAATTATTTTACAATCTTTTCTCTATTATTCAGACTCATGTCTATACCGGAGATACAGAGAACCCAAAGAAGCTGATGATTTTTTTAAAAAAAATTCTCTTTGGGTCTGGAAATGCAATTTTTTTCTGGTAGTAGAACATCGACTTCTTTAATTCTGATTTGTTCAGGCTGGTTATTAAAATGAATTTGTCTCCTGCAAGCGTATACCAGCTGACAGCAGTGGGGTGTCATAGGGTTATGAGTCTCTAGAGCTGGAAGGGATTTTAGAGGCTTCATAGTCCAACCTCTTCATTTTAGAGATAAGGAAACTGAGACCCAGAGAACTGAACTTTCTGGCCCAAGGCCACACAGAAAGTAAGTGGATGAGGTGGGATGTCCCAATTTGGGCATTGCACCGGGTGATCTCTCAGGATCCTAGCTCTAACAGTTTACAATTGTGCCAGTTGGCCAGGGTATAAAGTCTGTGGCAATGGATAACCCACAAAACAGATAAGTGGTAGTTACCTTCAAATCACGGCACCCAAATGGAGTGTCTATCAATCAGAGTACAACAGGTGACATGACTTTTGTATGCCCCTAACTCACTCTGGCAACCTCACAGTAGTAGGAACTCTATCATTCCTGACTAGACTCTGGAGGAAAAGTTCCCAAGAGATCACCCCCTGGAACAATGAGATGCCACCTTCAAGTGATTTGAATATACTGATTTCCTTAAATGCCATCTTGCTGGTTGTTTATTGTTTTAGAAACCAAGTCATGGTGTTTTGTTTCTTCCAACCTCCTCACATTTGCCTTCTTCAAAACGCTGTGTGTTCCTTCCTCATCTACCTAAACCTGATGCTGAGTTACTGGCCCCCAGAGGGCTGCAGGAGCTCAGATCTGATGCATCCATGCACTTTGTAGCTCACCGCCTTCTCTGAGTGTAATCAAACATCGAGCTAAGTAGCAAATAAATCTCTCGATCTCATAAGCTGCACAGCGAGATCATGTAAATGCAAATGAAGGACTTGATTTCAAGCTGTCGCAGGGGGGAAGGGGGAGAAAATGCTGGGCCCTGTCACTGCAATCACTCCACAAGGCAAGAGTCGTAAATCAGCAATACTAATAGTAATGGCGACATGACAGGAGGCTTTACTGTACAAGGGAGGGTAATGAAAGCAGAGAGAACAGAAGGTAGTGGGGAAGGCACCCGGGGAAGCAGTGTGGGCTGCTCACTGACACTGACTGGCCTCCAGGGTTCTTAGGAGCGCTAGAATGGTGGCACTGGCCTGCTGAAGTGAACACTACAGGCTACTTTCTCAGCTAGCCAGGCTGTGGAAGTATCCGAAGAGTACTGACCGCTCAGGGAACTGAGGGAAGAGTCAGGATTTCAGAGAGTAGCCTCCCTCTTGCTGTTGTGTGACTGTTAGATCCTAGTGTCTCCAAATATCTTTTGCTCCAGATAGATAAGATAGACAGATAGAGACAGAGTCTATATGAGTGTATTTGTGTGTACACATTAGTATATATATATATATATATATATATATATGTGTGTGTGTGTGTGTGTGAGTTAATGTGTTTGTGTGTGTGTGTGTGTGTGTGTAAACTCAGGTCTAACATTTCAGGTCTAACAATTCTCACTGGTCAACTTGGACCTTGGAGCTACTCCCTCCCAGTCAGAGTTGCACCCCACCTCTCTGGTTGTGATTTGGTTTTAATGGTGTCCATGTGGGAGTACATCAGTATTCCTTTAAAATATCCCTTGGCAGTGTCCAGCTGTCACCCTAACAATGCCCTTAATTCAAAGCCTTCAGCTCTTAAGATGATACCCGAGCCTTTTGATACAAGAAGAGCCTTATTTTACATGATTGTTTATCTGAGCTTCTTATTATGGAAATAAATAAATATCCGCTATGCTAATAACGATCATAATTTGCATTTATATTGTGGTTTTCATTCAAGGATCTTAAGTTGTTTTACAGTAATGAGTTATGTGTTCGATGCGTGCACATTATGGCGTGTGAAGGCACATGTATGCATGTCTATATGTCTATACAAATACGTTATTTAATATCTAACAGGCAGTAAGTCTTCTGGAGTTCCATGTAAGAGAGTGCATTTATGGAATTCATGAGAGGCGAGGCTTTTCAATTGTCTAACAAATGTTCATTTAAGCCTCTAAACAGTCGTATAAGGTGGATAAAGTTGAGCAGGAGGAAGGTGCTGGATTTGGAATCAGAGTGCCTGGGTCCAGAGCCTGCCTCTGCTACTTCTGATCTGCGTGGTCTTAGACAAATCATTTCACCTTTCTGTCCCTCACTTTCCTCATCTGTAAAATTAGGAGGTTGGACTTAATGGATTCTGAAATCCTTTCTAACTCAAACTGCTATGACACTAAGATCCTATCTGGTTTTTAGAGGGGAAAAACTGGAAACCTATTAAGTTATTCATCCCAATGGGGATAACAAAACTAAGTTCAGATCTAAGTGTCCTGCTTCCTGACAAATAAATCTCTTATCCTTGGAAATAGTCACTTGCTTACTTCTTGAAGGCTGAGGGAGGAGGAGGAAGAATTTAGACCAGGTAAATTGTAAGTGGTAAGTCTACCATTTTCTCTCCTTTTTAGTACTGTACATCTATATTACCCTCTTACTCAGTCAGCTCCAGTGGTCTCCTATTGCCTCCAGGGTCAAATACAAAGTCTTTTTTTTGGCATTCCAAGTCCTTCAATATCTGTCCTTCCTTCTACCTTTCCAATCTTCCTACACCTTACCCCCACTCACCTCTATCCTCTGTGATCCAGGTCCACTTACTTGCTTGCTGTTTCTTGAAAATGACCCTGCATCTTCTGACTCTGGGCATTTTTCTCTGGCTTTTCCCCATGCCTGGAATACTGTCTTTCCTCATCTCCACCTCCTGCCTTCCCTGACTCCATTCAAATCCCATATAACCTGATTGACTAGGAAGTACTAGCAAGTAACAAATGTGTGGTGTCTGGCTCTGGTAAGTGACTAGTGCTCCCTTTCAAGGTTAAGATTTTTTATATGTATACATGCATATGTTCACATATGTACATATATAAAAATATATATGCAATTCAGATTAAAATAGATATAATGACGCTCCAAAAGGCTTGGGTCCTTTCAGGTCTGAACAATTTCAGGAGCAAAGACTGGCTAGCAAACTACTTACAACCACAATCTCAGAAAGACAGTTGTCCCTAAAGAAGGCCCTAGAAAATTAGGGTTGCCTTCACTACCTGGGTTAGCCCAACATTTTCAGATTCCTAATTTTCTTCCACACTGGGAGGTAAAGGGAGATAACTTGCAGAAGGTGCCCAGAGAAAATTAGGACCTCCAGGGACGTAGAGAGAGATGGTTTTAATTAGAGCTGAGAGATGGGAAATAAGGCAGAGAGATGACATCTTAATGAGGTTTAATGAAGCTGTCTGCTGATGGGGACAGCTGTCACCCAGATCTGTATTCCAGCCAAGTGGCTTTATAACAGAGGAAATTTTGGGGAAAAAAAAGGCAAGGTTTGAAGACAGCTGGGGGTGGGGTGGGGCTGGTCCCAACATTAAGCTGAGATTGTTTCTTTCTTCCCTCCCCCACCAACATTTAGCAGTGGTACTATCCCAATCACTTGAAAAACTATCCAAACTAACGGGAAATATATTTGTAGTTGCTTCTCTTTTTTAATTCCTTACTATAGTAAATGATGGTATGGCAAAAGACCTTAAGGACCTTCCCTGCGATTTTTCACTGAGGCAAATAACTAAATTAGGGACTTGTGGGATTGGCAGGGTGGGGCAAGTAGAGGGGTCAATGAGTTAAACCCACTACTCCCAGAGCAGCCTACAGAAGGAGTTTGTGGTTTGGCCTATTTTTAAAATTCTCCAAGGAAAGCATTCCTATTCCTTAGTTTCTGTGCAGGTAAAGTGGCATTGCAGAACAGACATTCTATGTCTAAACACCTTTGGACCCATGAATGGTCTGGTCTGGGAGCTAGCTAACCATGCCCCCTTCCCTTGATTGGAAACCATGTTTCATCCCCATTGCAGCTTTAATCTTGTGAGCTGTCAGTGTGGGCAGCTGGTTGGGGATCTGGGTGTTTTTTGCCCAGGCTGTAATTTGTGACCTCATCTCCTCCATTTCAGGGATATCAGAGTAAGGTTGCCATGGAAAAGCAGGTGACAGATACCATCAAGCCCCGATTTCCCTGGCGTATCAATGGCAACTAATCTCCAAAGTCTATAATAACATGCTTTGCCCCAGACCTATAAATACAAGGAAAGGAGTCACAATTGAGAGCTTATCACTCATACTGTACATCTTAAACAGGGACTCACAAATACAGGATTATATCTACATATCATTTTCTGTGAAGTTTCCAGAAAGGGTCATGATGTTAAGGAGTTTAGTTGTGGTTCTTTAGAACAGGTCTACACAGGCAAAGTAGAAATTTGAGCAATTAGCTTGTAAATTAAACCAATGTAGACACCCCATTTGACGGATTCAAACCCAGTTTTCCCTTAGCAGCAGGGTTTTGTTCCTGAATATATCAGAGAATTGTCTCAATTCTTCATGTCACATTTTCAATTCAATTCAACTTTTTAAAATATGTTCACATTTCTGTGTCTTAGTTGTGGGGGTAAATATAAATATGTGTTGAGTAACACGGACCCTTGTCTCAGGGAGCCCACTGTGGGATAGGACACTGGGAAATACACATACCTAAGTGCATGAAAAAGGTACAAGCTGAGTGGTATGGGGCAAAGGAATTGTCATAAGTGATGGTAAAGAGGAGCAAGGAGAGGAAGTGCAGACTCCTTGAAGGATGTAGCTATTGACCTAGAGTTTAAGGGTAGCCTAGAATTTAAGAAATAGAGGTACTTAGGGAGGGATAGGAGCACAAGGTCAGAAAAGAGTGTAAGCAAAAGCTCAGAGGCAAGAAAAGTACCGGGTATACAAAGGGATGGTTAATAATCAGTAGAGAAGTAATATGAAATTAAACTAGTATATACGCTACTATAGAGAGGTAGGGGATGATTATGGATGACTTCAGTAGACAGAGCCAGCCCTCTGCTGGGGCAGAGACAGATCAGGTTGTGCTGGACCTGGAGTCGTTCAGATCCTATTTCAGACTAGCCATATGACCCTGGGCAAGTCACCTAACCTCTGTTGGCCTCAGTTTTTTTGTTTATAAAATGGAGATTAATAATAACACCAACCACCCAGGGCTGTTGAGAGAATCAAATGAGATAATAGTTGTAAAGCACTTAGCATCATCCTTGGCACAAGGTAAGCACTATATAATTGTTGGTTATCATCCTCCTCATCATCATTATGCAGAATGTGACCCAAAAAATGTTATCCCAAGGTGACTTAGCATTAACAAGTTTTATTAAGCACCTACTCTGTGCCCCTAGCACCATGTTGGTATTTGGGGATATTTGGGCACTAGACTTGTGATCTCATTGATGTGTGACCTGCCTCCAAAGACGTAGGTCATACTCCTTCCATGCCTGGCCCACCCCATGTAATTCTTATCCATATTTTCCCAGCAGTTCATTCTCACAAGGTGTTCGTCCAGGCACTATGGCAAATCTTGAGATAAAAAAACAAAAATGAAATAGTCCTTGACCTCAAGGAGATTATATTCTATCTGGGAATAAAACATTATAATTTTTTTTTGGTGAAGCAGGTACTAATGGGAACTGATCTCTAAAATCTAGGATAAAATGTTTGCACTATATTTATAAATACAAAGGAGACAAAATGAGAATGTATCACATCATCACGCTACTTTATTTTTAAAAAATAAATTTTTAAAAATTATCATTTATTTTTTTCTCCCTTCCATTTCCCCTTCCCCATTGGAAAAAAAAAGAAAAACAAAACTCTTGCAACAAATGATGATAGCTAAGCAAAACAAATTCCTATATGATATGTGTCTTGTTCTACATATTTAGTCTATCACTTCTTGGTCAATAGGTCTCACATTAAAATGAGATCGAACATTGGACTATATCTGCTAGGTTGCTTGCAGCCTTTCATTTGCTTATTTTTGGTTTCTACCAGTACCCAAAGTCCTGTAACTAGTTAGTAACAGAGGAGAGATTATATGGCTGGAACACTACTGCAACACAGCAGCATACTTATTTCTAGCTAAGGGTGACCCTGACATTTGATCCTTCCCCCTTCCCTTCCCTCCCTCCTCTTTCCTTCCTTTCCCACCCCCTTTCCAGAACACTGTGCAAGGTGTTGTAGGAGAGCAGCACAGCATCGTATCAGTGCTGAATTTAGCCCAAACCTTAGAGTAGGAAGAGATTTGAGTTTGAATCTACCTGTCTAATCCACACAGTTCACTGCCCTTTTCTCAACCTCTGCAAAATGAGGATAGCTGTTGCATTGCCTACTTTGCAAAGTCATGAAGAAAGCGCTTTATAAACCTTAAAGCTCTATATGGATATGAGCTCCATGAAGCTTCCAATTTAGTAGGGTTTTAAGATGGGAGTGTGTTTGACAAATACATTAGAGAAGTGCAAAACAACAATTTCCTTGGGCATAGATTTTTTTTTTCATTACTAAACCAACAACCCATAGATTAAAGGATACCCAAGCTGAAAGCCAAATGTGCCCCTGTGAAAGTAACCTGCTCCAGAGTTTGTCAGTCCACCTCCAGGCTACTAAAGCTCCCAGATGCCTCAGGGGAGAAGAGAGGGTTCTAGTGGAAGAGCCACATTTTAATTAACTTCCCCTGCAGTCACTGGAGAAGCTGGTAATTTTAATAAACAAAGGAGAAGGCCAAGGCTTTGTCTTGGTGCAACAATGAGTCATATGGAATGAATTCCAAACAAATCTTCCCAGCAGAGACCATCACAGGACCAGATATTTGGCTGCAGTCACTGCTCTGGAGAGATTTTCATCACTCAATCCAGTGTCTAGGATTTGATATGGGCATTAATAGGAAAAGAAAAAACAATAATCATGAGGCTGAAAAGAGCCTAGAGATGTCATTTAGTCCATCCCCCTGCCTCTAGATAGAAACATACAAAGTCAGAGCTGGAAGAGACCTGAGAATATAGGTCAGAGTTGCAAAGTATCTTCCTAATGCACAGTTCTGACCCTGTCACTACTCTGACAACTGTAGCAGCTCTCTATTGCTTATAGGATAAAAGAAAACATCTCTAGCTTGGTGTTTTTTAAAGGCCCTTTACACCCTGGCTATGAATTTCTTTTCTAGACACATCTATTGGCTATTTCCGGATCCTCAGAACACAGCACAGGAAAATAAGATAACAAGAATAAATATTTTTTTAATTGAATTGTCCTCAGAAAACAGAAGATTAGAAATGAGGAGGAGAGACCTTAGAATAGTAAGAAACCTTAAAACAGAATATCAAGACTATAACGAACCTTAGAATACAATATGTCTGTCCTTTAGAGAAAGTAGACTCTCACTTTTTTGCACCAAGGAGTTTAGCTCTCACAGACTGAAATGTTTTTATCTCTAACCTAAGAGGGAAGTGGTTTTTCCCATCTGTAGCTCCCATTTCCTCTCTCAAAACTGGTATTTCTAGCCAGCAGCAGGTGAGACACAGTATACTTCCCCGACTCCCACCCCACCTCTCCCTGACTCCCAGCATTTCTCCTGTACCCTCATCTTCCACTGCTCCTGCCTCTACACCCCTTGATTATAAATGACTGGGATGCATTGGTTGACTGAGGAACAGCTAAACAAATGGTTGTATGTGATTGTAATGCTGTATTACTGTGCTATAAGAAAAGATGAATATGAAGAATTCAGAGAAGCATGAGGAAACATGAAGTGATGTAAAATGAAGCAAACAGAACTAAGAAACACTATACATAATGACTACAACAATGTACATGGAAAGAACTAAAAAAAAGAAAAAGAAATTGTATACTGCATATTTATAATGACCAAGTTGGCCCTAAACAATTAAAAAAGCACACCCTCATCTTTTAACAAATATACTTTATTTTAACATTCATTTAAAAAAAATTTTGAGTTTCAAATTCCAAATTCTTCAAATTCTCTCTATCCTTCTAGCCTCTCCCCTACCCATTGAGAAGGCAAGCAATAGGATGTTGTGTGAAATATATTTCCACATTAGCCATGTTGCAAAAAAGAGCAATCTACACTCAAAATTTATCAGCTCTCTCTGCCTTCTTCCTTTCTTTGTAGAAGTGGGGGACACTGGGTGTGGAATGTTTCATAGACTTTCAGACTTGATGTATTGGTTAATTTTGCCCAAATGATTTTTCCCCTCTTTTTTATTCTTTATTATACTGATTGATTTAAGGAAAGAGGGATTTATGCAGAAAGGAAGGTGACATGAAAAGATAATATCTATAAAAAGTTGTGTTTTTTTAAGAGAAGAGTGATTAGATTATTAAAAGCAACCACAACCTGTACATTTTCTTCCTTCCCCACCCTCTAGACAGATAAAAATGGTTTCTTAGACAGGAAAGTTGTTTGTTTTCCATGATTGTCTCTCTAGAAGAAACTTTTGTGGTCACACCCTTTCTCCAGTCTTTGCTTCTTGCTATCATCCTCTTCATAACGCCATAGTTTTAGAGCTGGAAGGGTCTTGAAGGAAGCCAGGGACATCAGGAGTCCAACCCCTTCATTTTGCAAGATGAGGAAACTGAGGAACATCATCCTCATGGAGAGAGGGAGGGTAACAATGTGGAAAAAGTGATGACTGATAGTGGGAGGTGGAAAAAAGGAGTGAGAGCCTTCCAGACATGGGGGCAGCCAGTGAAAATGCCCAGAATCAGGAGACAGAGTATCTAGTTGGAGGAATGGAAAAGGAGACCATTTTCACTGGATTATAGAATATGTGGGTGGTAGAGGGGTGTAAGATATAAGAATACTGGAAAGGTGTATGTGGTGGGGGTGGGGAGCAGGTTATGAAGGGCCTTGAACACTAAACAAAGGCTGTAGGAAGTTAGGTATGGTCTGTACTAGATCCTAGGCCTCTTGGCTCCCAAGTTAGCCCACTTGTGATTATACTGCCTGTTTATTGATTAGTTGCTTGGCATGACTCTCAGTTCTTTATTTTTTCTCCCACTGCTTCCTCTGGTAGGCTGAACTTGGGAAGACTCGGGAAAGGACCAGCGCTCTGCCTGGAATTAATTTTAACTATGGACTATATGTTCACGGGCTAGATGGAGGAGTCCCAGAAGGTGAGATGGTACAAGTTTGCATGTTGTAGGGCAAGAGTAAATCAAAGGATTGGAGAGGAGGGCAAACCACTCTTTTCTTATCTGATAGGTCATGATTGTTCATTTGACTGAGATGTGGGCAGCAATGGGATAGGTCTAGCCAGAAGGAGCCAGGGTTAAGGACCCAGCTTAAACAGGTGGTGCCTGTGAAATCTACAAAGGCAAGATATCAAGTCCAGAGAGATCTCTTAAAGCTTGTAAAAGCAGACAGAAAACATGGGTCTTAATAGTCACCTATATGGCATTCTTTATTTCATTCATTTATTCATTCTTTTTTTTTTCTTTCCTCAATGATTTTGGGAGTCGGTGTGGTACAGTCATAGGCCTTAGTTCAAATCCAGGCTCTACCTGTATTACCTCTGGCAAGTTGCTAAACATCTCTGGCCTTCAGTGACCTCTCTAAAATAATGAGGTTGGATCAGATAACTTCTGAGGTATCTTACAGCCCAGAATCTGGCATGAGAGGAATTTTTCCAGAGGTACCTGCTCAGTTACTACTGTGAGTACCTGAGTTAGGGGTAGGTTATTACTCTTCTGAGGGGTTGACAACTGACTCAGAAAAGGAGAGGCTAGAAGCTTGAATGGGGGGGGAAGAGGTTCATTGGAAATCTGGTGGGGGTAGGAAGGAAGAAAGAAAGGAAAAAAGGAAGGAAGGACTTAAAAGTATCTTCATTATTATTCTTTTGTCTCCCTTTCTCCATAGCCATTGGACACTGGAATGTTTTGAAACAGCAACCTACCTCCCCCCAGGCTATGACTCGGGATTTTATTGCCATGAACCGAGGTGCAATCAAGGCTGGTCTGGTGACAGCCAAGGAACATTTCCTATACCGCCAACTCAATGATATTCGAAGAAGTGACCAGGATGAGAGGCGTTTCAAAAAGGATCAGTCATCTGTCCCTCCAGATATTACCTATGGGGTCCAGTCACGGTAAGGCCTGGCTTGTAACCAATATCCCATCCTTCCCTCTGGGGTCTATCCCACCCGTGGAATCAGAGCACAGAACAAAAAAAGCTACTAACATGGTGATTGATGGGAATATCATCTCAGGTTTCCTGCATGAGTTAGCATAGTTTGAGAACCAAACATAGCCCAAACTCCTTAAATCTAACCATAGATTTATTGATAATATACAAACCATCAATGGTACCTACATTTCAAAAAAGAAAATAAAGATGTACGTGTCAGTTTTGCAGGCTACTCAATTTCTCAGTTGTCACTTTGGTTCTCTGAGTAGCAAAAGTGAAAGTGATAGTTCCAGAAAAAACAAAAAAAACCAACACCATCCAAAACTACAGGGCAGGTCCTAGTACCTGCCGTGGTTAGGGGTAGTATCATTTTATTCTCAAGAGGGCAAAGAATCTATAACCTTCTTCAGATACCCTGATACAGAATAAGCCAATTTCAGTTAGCTTTTGAATGTTCCAGTCATGAGTAAACTAGATCAAGATATCCATAATAGTTGGTAGAATTCCCTTAAGGGAAGGAGTTGCATTCATGGATCCATCAATTGTTTTAGCTTATTCTGTCTACCTCTCTCTCTAGATGAAGGGACACAATATCTCTTGACACCACTGTGATTGGTGCTTAGCACCCATGTTTACATAACGTCTGAGAATACTTAGGATGACAAGGGCCTGTTTTTTTTTCTAGATCATCCTCATGCTTTCACAAAGAGTTGTATCTTATCTGCTTCAGACTGGGAAAGTCCCATAAAAAAATACAAAGTGTTTGTGGGCTCTGAAGAGGGAAAGATCATTTCTACTTAGGAGGATCAGGGAAGGCCATATAGAGAAGGTGGTGTTTGAGCTGGGTCTTGAAGGATGTGCAGGTATTTTGTGGAGAAGTCAGAGGAGGAGAAAGGAAAAAACAGAATGAACAAAGACACAGAGGTCAGAGACCATCAACGGGTTCCAACTAATCTGGTGTACATAAGGTGTGTGAAGATGAGGTAAGACTAGAAAGCAAGACTGAGACATCACTGATGTTTAGATGGGGGTGGGATGGAGAATGGGCTTTCCCAAGGAAGTTCTGAACTCACATGGACCTGGGTTCATTTTTGTGGGAGGCTGGTCTAAGGAGGGAGGATTCAGGATTTTTAACCAAACTCTCTTTATGCCTCATGCCAAATCTCGGGGAAACTCTTAAATAGAACTTAGTTTTGACTCATGTTTAGAGTCTCTCTAGAAGTGTCCCTTCCAGAAAAGCTACTCAATATACAAAGTAGTAGATATCAGATATTTCTTTCTTCCTTTATGAAAGAAATACTTAAAATACAAAAGATTCATAAGTATTTACTACATGCCAGAAAGAATTCTGGATACAAAGGAAAGCAAAAACATTCCCTGCCCTTGAGGAGCTCAGTCTAATGGGGGAGACAACATGTAAACAATTATTTACATACCAAATATATACAGTGTAAATGTGAGTTAATCTTAGAAGGAAGTCACCAGCTGTGGGAGGTTGAGGAGGTAGGATAGAGAAACTAAGAAAGACTTTCTTCAAAAGGTGGGATTGCCTCATGAAGAAATCTAGGAGGAAGTAAGGAGGAAGAATATGAAAAGCTTAGAGGATAGCCAGTGAAAAGTCACGAAGCACTCTAGCACAGTGAGAGGTTACACACTGGAGCAAAAAGAGGTCCAAGGCCTACACCTCATCAAGGAATAGGAACAGGTGCCAACTGGAAGCTTTGTCCCTCATCATAGAGTTCTGGGTGACTGATCAAGGACAGTCTGAGGAAGGGATTGTGCCCAAAGGTGGCTTTCTAGGGGTAAGGAACTGTTTCCAGGCCTTAGGATGTATACTGAAAGTGGAGAAATTTAAAAATGAAATAGCAGCTGTGTAGCCTGAATTGCAGGAGCAAAGATGGGTCTAACTTTTAGCCCAGTCTGAAGCCTGCAGACAAATAACCAGGGCAAGAATCCCAGAATAAAGGGAAGCTTGTGATTCTGTCACTCTGAATCAGCAGAACTTCCCAATTGGTTAATAGGGGCTGAGTACAGCAGCAATCTACTGTTGCTCAAATCCAAACCCAGGTCAGAAACTTGAAGAGCTCAGACCAGGAGGCCAGTGATCAGACTTTGCCTTGAGTCAGATCACTGAGGAGCAGATCTCTAGCCTGAGCTGTCCCTGAGAGCCTGGAATAGTACAATATTCAGTGTCCCAAGGAAAGAACTGCAGGACCAGCCCAGACCTTCTCTCCAGAAGGGCATCAAGTTTGACCCTAACATCAAATTTGGAATCAGGAGGGAAGATGGAAGAATGACTAAATGAAAAAAGAATCCTCAGCATCAAAAATGAAGATAGTGACAGGGGCGCTTAAGACACATATCTAGGAGAAGAAAATGACTCCCAAACATCTACAAGCAAAGCCTCAAAGGAAAACACAATGTGGGCACAAATTCAACTATAATTCCTGGAGTAGATGAAGCAAGAGGGTTTTTTAAAAGTCTTTTAAAATCTCTCTTTTTTTAATAAATGAAATGAGAACACTAGAGAAAAAAATAGAAAAGAAGCAAGAGATATAGAAAAAAGAATTGGAAAGGGAATCGACAGCTTAACATAAGAGGTACAAAACCTTGCCCAAACAACAAACTCCCTGACAATTAGAATGGACCAAATAGAAGTTCATGACTTCAAGAGACAATATTAAAACAAAGTCAAAAGACTAGAAAAAATAGAAGAAAATGTAAGATATTTCATAGTAGAAACAACTGACCTAGAAAACAGGTTGAGGAGAAAAAATTTAAGGATAATTGAACTACCTAACTGCCATGACAAAAAAAGGAGTCTAGACATTATAATTTCACTAAATGACAAAATAAAATTATCTAGATCTCTTAGAACCAGATAGCAAAATGGAAATAGAATCTATCTGTCACCTCCTGAAGGAAATTCTAAAATGAAAATTCCCAGGAACATTATAGCCAAAATCCAGAGCTTCTGATCAAAGGAAAAATACTTTAAGCAACTGGAAGGAAATAATTCAAATATTAAGGAGCTTCAGTCAGGATCACACATGATTTAGCATCTACCACTATTAAGGGAGGGAGAATGTGGAATGCTCTACTCCAGAAGGCAAAGTATATAGGCTTATATCTAATAATAACTTACTTAGCATGAGTATAATCCTACAGGGGGAAAAATGAACCTTTAATTAAATACAGGACTTATAGATATTTAGTACAAACAGAGAGGAGTCAAAAGAAACACCAAAAGGCAAATACAAACAAAAAAATCACTAGGGATTAAACAAAAAGATAAGGTGCTTACATATTAATATGGGGACATGATCTATATATGTGTATATATATATATATATGTATGTATACATATATATATATATGTATGTATACATACGCACACACATATATGTTGGTTGTTCTTCATTCTCAAAGAAGACCAAAATGACATCACCCTGATAAAGTGAAGTTTCAGTGTATCTGACTGTGGCTAATCAGACCAATATGAGCTCAGAATGCTCTACCACAGATTGGGCACAGATAGTCCGTGTGAATATTGGGGTGGTTACTCCAAATTTGTGCATCCTATGTTTCCTTTGTGTTGTCTCAATTCTGCTTTGCTCATAGAGCACAGCACTTTTTCTGATGTGGGCATGCCATGCTGAGTGGTCCTGTGCCAGTGTCTTCCATGTTACACAGTCATGTCCAAAGTTCTTGAGAGAGACCTTGAGAGTGTCCTTGTATCACTTCTTCTGACCAACCATATGATGTGAGTTCTCCATAAAATGGTCTTTTTGGAAAGTGTACATTTTGCATTCAAATAACATGGCCAGTCCATCAGAGATGTGGTCAGCACAATGACTTTTATATATGTGTATGTATGTATACATATATATCATATATATGTATACACATATACATATATACACAAAGACATACACACACACATATATCTATCTTGTCTGAATTCTGTCATCATCAGAGGCCATAGAGCCTAATTAGACAGAAGGACTAAGAAGTGATTCTACTATGTCTTGATGATGCTAAAGGAGGAATGGAAGGAAAGAGAGAGGGGGAGAGGGAAGGGAAAATAAGGTTAGAAAAAATTATCTCACATGATTGGGATACACAAGTAGAAGTCTATAAAAAACAAGAAAGAAGGAGTAGATCTGGTGACCCTCGAATTTCATCGTCATCTGGATTGGTCAAAGGAAAGAAGAATAAACACACACAGTTGGGTACAGAAATATATTTCATTCAATAGGAAAGTAGGAGGGAGAAGGGAGAAGAGGGAATTAGAGAGAGAGTAGTAGGTTAAGGAGAGTGGTCCAAAGCAAAACAAACTGTAATTAAGGATGTACACAAATGTTTATAGCTCTTTTTGAAATGGCAGTCTGAAAAGATGGCCAATTAGGGCATGGCTGAACAAGTTATGATTTATAAATGTGATGGAATATTATTGTACTGTAAGGAATGATGAAGAGAACAGTTTCATAGAAACCTGGGAAAACTCAGATGAATTGATGAGGAATGCAATGAACACAATCAGGGTAACAGTTTATACATTGACAATATTGTAAAGACAAATAACTTTGAAAGACTTAGGAAGAAACTTCCCATATGTAATGACCAACCACAATTCCAGAGGACTGGTGATGAAGTATGTGATCCACCTCCTGATAAAGAAATGAGAGATTCAAAAGCAATAATCATCCACATGTGTTTGTACATACATACACATTTTTTCTTTTGGATATGGACAGGGCAGAAATTCATTTTGCTTGACTATACATGTTTGTAGCAGGAGTTTTATCTTTTATTATCAGTTGGTGATTCTGTCATCATCAGAGGCCATAGAGCCTAATTAGACAGAAGGACTAAGAAGTGATTCTACTATGTCTTGATGATGCTAAAGGAGGAATGGAAGGAAAGAGAGAGGGGGAGAGGGAAGGGAAAATAAGGTTAGAAAAAATTATCTCAGAGGGGAGAAGTTACATTTTTGCTGATTAAAAAAATAAAATTTAATTTAAAAAAATACTAATGGAAAAGTTGGGAAGAAGGGAGGGATTTTTTTGGAAGGGGGAAAAATGAGTTATGTTTTGGAGATGTTGAATTTGAGATGTCGAGGGCTCTTTGGTAGACAAGATCGGGAAGCATCACCTGAATGAAGATCCAGTAAAGGATACTGAGAAAGTCCAGTTAGGTGGAAAAAGAACCAGAAAAAAGAAGGATCATGAAAATCTAGAGAGGAGAGAGCATCGATTGAGGAGAAGACGGTGATTGACAACGCCAAAGGTTTTAGAGAGGTCAGGAAGGATAAGGATCTCTGGTAACTTGGGAGAGAGCAATTTCAGTCGAATGATGAGGTCAGAAGCCAGACCGCAGAGAGTTTAGAAGAGCATAAAATCAAAGGAAACAGAAGCACTTATTGTAGATGGCTTTCTCCAGGAGCTTAGTAATGAAAGGGAGGAGAGACATAGGATTACAGTAATGTTTAGAGCAAGTGAGGTTTTTTTGTTTTGTTTTGTTTTTAAGGACAAGGGAGACCAGGACACATTTAGAGGCAGCAGGGAAGCAGATGGGATAGAAAGATGACTAGTGAGAGAGTGTGTATGACAGAGGAGGCAATCGACCAGAGAAGAAGGGATGAAATGGGTTCAAGGGTGCATGTTTATTGCATTTTTCCTCTACATGATAAGAGAGACCCTACAGGAAAATATGTGGCCTTTAGGGAAAAGGAAATAAAATCTTCAAAGGAAAGTAAGCAGAGATATCAAAGAAGGCATATTTTACAATTATTTTGGGGGGCCGGATCTACAATTCATTTATAGGGATCTATGATCATTGCCAAGAGGAAAAAGAATCTCAAAAAAGTGGTCAGATAGAAATAGATTCCTCCAGAGGGTTACCCAGATTTGGATGAGATATTCATCTGATTCTTTAGTCTGGAGCTTCCTAGATGACAGGAAAACCACCAGCAGATCTCTTTTCATCCAATGTTTATGCATTTGCTCAATAAAGTATCTGCAAATCTGATTCAGAAATAGAAGAGACTAGTTCAGGGATGGGGAACCTGCGGCCTTGAGGTAACCTATGGCCTTCTAGGTCCTCAAGTGCAACCCTTTGACAGAATCCAAACTTCATTAAAGGGCAGCATTTGAGGATCTAGAGGGCTACATGAAACCTCAAGGCTGCAGGTTCTCCCCTCCCCCAACTAGTCTCTTCCCTTAGAGGATTTATATTTTGGTCGGCAAACAAAATAAGCATAAAAAATAATCTGATATGAATAAATTTAGGAAAAATCATTCTACTAGATAAATGGTCAAGGCTATGAATGATGGTAAAGCATTTAAGTGCTTACTGTGTGCCTAGCATTGGAATACAAATGCAAAAGAGAAACAAAATCCTGCCTCAAGAAACTTATATTTTAAGAGGAGGAAACAGTACATGTAGAGAAGTTGTAGCCCTGGGGGAGATAATTTGGATTAGGAAAGTCACATATATCAAGAACGGAGCCATGGAGGGTACTACTCCTAACTGACATTCATATAGATTTTAAGGCTTTCAAAGTACTTAAATACAGTATTTCATTTGGTCCTCACAGCCCTTTGAGCTAAGTGCTATAGGCATTATTGTTCCCATTTTAGAGCTGAGGAAACTGAGACTGAGTGAGATTGAGTGACTTAGCCAGAATGTGTCAGAGGAAGGATTTGAACTAAATTAAATCTTTTTACCATTTAATCTGGTCCTCTACCCACTACACCATACTGCCTCTCTGAAAATCACCCTTCTCCCCACAAAAAAAACCCCAAAACAAGCAAGCAAAACAACTGCTGATGAGAGAAGTAAAATGACATACTTGCCCAAGGTCACACAGATAATGAATAGCAGAGTTGGGATTCTGACTCCAATTTCAATGCTTTTTTGCTTTCTTTTAGAGGCATTTGGGGTTAAGTGACTTGTTCAGGGTCACACAGCTAGTAAATATCAAGTATCTGAGGACAGATTTGAGATCAGGTTCTTTCAACTCCAGGGCCAGTGCCCTGCCCACTGTGCTACCTAGCTGCCCCACTGTTTCATACTTTTACTACTCCCTACCACTCTTGCTGCTTTCTACACATAGTGAACCCAAGAGCCTTGGGAATGGCTGTGTTCTCCTTGCAGACTAGCCCTTGCAACCATCATCCAGGTAAGCAACCATTGAAGAGATGCTACCTGGCAGCTACTTCTGCAGGGGCATGAGCCCCTACTATCTTAATGTCCACAGTTACTGAAAACCCAGGAAAGAAAGTGCTTGTCAACAAAGTTCTGAACCTTGTCAAATGACCCAACATCAGAAGTGGACATGGTTTTCATTATTGGAAATGGCATCAAAGAAGACATGTTACTATCCATTTAGTGATTGTACCCTAAGGAACATGGTATCTTTCCATCTGACTTGCAACTGAAACTTCTTCTATGTGTTGCCTTTTCCAGTGCAATGTGAACTCCTTGAGAGAAGGGAATGACTTTTCTACTTGTGCTCCCAGGGCTTGGCACAGTGCTTTGTACATAGTAAGCATTTAAGAAATGCCTTTTCATGCATTCATTCATTCAAAGTGGCAGACTATATATGCTGACTGACATAGCTACATATGTTAAATAATCATTTCTGTTAGTCATGGCTATATTATTATTTCCACATGCCCTAGTTCTTAAGGAAATAGAAATTTCTCATATGCCAGCATTGATTGGAAAGGCAGTATTTCAATATAACAGTCACATAGAAGGCAGCAAGGGGGGGTGCAGTGGCTAGGAATAAGGAAGATTCGGCTTCAGATCCAGCCTCAGACACGTATTGGCCCTGTGATCTCACAAATCACTTAATCCCTGTCTGCCTTAGTTTCCTCATATGTAAAATGGGGACAATGATAGCATTTACCTCCCAAGATTCTCGTGAAGATTAAACTGAAATAATATTTGCAAAGCGCTTTGCAAAATTCAAAGCAGTACGTAAATGCTAGCCATTATGATTATTTAGCCTGGAGATTTCTATTTCTGCAATAACTATCGTGTGTTCTTGGCTGCTAGTAACATCATTCAAATGGGGTTATAATTAGAGGAATGTGAATAATAAGAAAAAAAAACCCTGAATAATGAAATGCACACACCATGCATTTCTACCTGCTTTTTATTTTCAAATAGCTTTTGCATCTCTTCTTTTGCTTTATTCTCACTCAGAATCTTTTGAGGGACTCTTGGTAGCCTTATCATCCCCATTGTACAGATAAGAACACTGAAGCTTACATAGGTGGTTTGGCTCACCAGAGGTCACACACTTAAAAGATATAACTACAGCCTAGATCTTTTGACTCAAGCCCAAGAATCCTGCTATCCCAGGCTACTGAAGGTATAGGGAAGACACCTGCAACATTTTTGGATTCTGTGGCTGCCTTTGCCCGCCACCATGTTCTAAATCCACTGGGCTGCTTGAAAGGACGTATGTTATCATCTGGCTTTCAATATGCAATCTTAAATCGCTATAAAACCCATTGGCTACAAATTCCAGGAAAAGGGCATGATGAAGTGGTGGCTCTATCTTCTGTGATGGTAAATGGGCTTTGCATATGCAAATTGAATGGATTTTAAAATGGTATTTAATGACAATTTTCGTAGCAGACATTAACATTAATTGCATCAAAATGAAACTGCTGCATTAGGTTGCTGTTAGCAGCAAATACCCCAGCGATAAAGCTTTATCTTTATCAGCATCAGCTCCTCTTGATATGACAGGGCAGCTCAGCAAATTGCAGGGAAAAGGGCTTTTATGGACCAGAAATATCCCCCAAAGCAGGCCCCAATCAGCATCAATTTTGCTTTATTTCTTCATAAATGGAGGTTAAATGGCTGCTGCAAAGCTTGGCTGGCCTGCCCAACTTTCCCCGACAAAAGCACAACCCCCACAGCATAAATGGAAGAGGTAGATTTAAAAAATAATCGGTTCTAGGCGGTAATGTGGCTATTACTTTAAAGTTATGGGGCACCGGGCCCATTTGCTAATGACCACCTTTTATAGTGCCTGATTGTATTTATTTCTTTACTTTAAAAGCATGTTAAAGACCAGATCATGCCCACATTACTGAGGAGTTAATGATACCACACCACCCAGCACTAAGTATTTGAGAAGTTCATTCTAAGTTTAGGTTGGGGATCACAAAATTAGAAGGGATCAGAGAAATCATTGTCTCAGCCTCCTCATTTTATAAACAAGGAAACTGAGGCTCAAAGGATGGAAAAGATCAGTGTAAATGTTTAACAACCAGTTCATTTTTTAAAAAATGGACACAATGTACATGACATCCTTTTAAGTTTAATCTCTATTTATAAATATTTTCTGCATCGCTGTAACTCTAAACAACCAACAAAACAGTAAAGCCCTGATTTGTAGTGTTTGCTTATTTTGACACTGAAAATTTAACAATCAAGTTGTTAGAGCTGGTTTCCAGTATACCCTTGAAAGTAACTCACTCGTTCATCAAGAGATACTTGTGGTCGAGTGGGTCAGTCAGTAAGACTTTGGTTTCAGAGAATCCTATCTCTGATATTCCTTATGTTCTTCCATCTCCCATCTCCGTGCCTTTGCATTGGTTGTCCCACGTACCTGGACTTCTCTAATTTCTTGCTTCTACTTCTTAGAATCCCTTCCAAGCTCAGCTCAAAACCATGTTCCTCAGGAGACCTGTGCCAGCTCTCCCAGCTGGTAGTACCTTCCCTTTAAGGTTACCTTTCAGCCTTTCTTTATGTACCTTGAATGTATCTATTTATGTGTATATTGTCTCTCATTAGAACGTAAGTTTCTTGAGAGCAGGGATAGTTTTTCTTTTTCTTTTTCTCTCCAGAGCTTAATATGATGTATGGCACATAGGAATTAATGACTTAATCAATGCTTATTGATTAATTACTCACTTTGTGACCAGAGGCAAATCATTTTCTGTTTCCTCATCTGTCCAATGGAAATAATAATATATATCCTACTTACCCTTCGAGGGATGATATGAGGCTTTAGTGAGGTAACATAAGGAGAGCATATTGGTCTTCTGGGAGAGATAGGATGTGTAATTATCCCTATTATATAGCTGTTTTTATTTGTTTAAAACATTTTTTTACATTTATTTTCTCAATTTCATGTAAACAAAATTTTTAACTTTTAAAAAAATTTTGAGTTTCGTATTATCTCTCCCTTCCCATCCCTATCCTTGATAAGGCAAGCAATTTGATATCTATTACACATGTGCAGTCATGCAAAACATTTCCACATTAGTCATGTTGCAAAAGAAAATGCAGACTGAAAAACCAAGAATAAAGATGAAAGTAAAATAAGTATGCTTTAATCTTTATTCAGATGCTATCAGGTCTTCTGCAGGCGGCGTAGCTTTTTTCAGCATACGTCCTTTGAAATAATCTTAGATCATTGTGTTGTTGAGAGTCATTCACAGTTGATCATTGCACAATATTGCTGTTACTGTGTATCGTGTTCTCCTGGTTCTGCTCGTTTCACTCTGCATCAATTTGTGTAAGTGTTCCCAGATTTTTCTTTCTTTTTTTTAATATAAATTTATTTATTTAACTTTTTACATTCATTTTCACAAAATTTTGGGTTCCAAAATTTTCTCCCC
>CM053769.1:301669024-301720859 GCA_028658325.1 Potorous gilbertii | reverse complement strand
CCTGAGCCCATTGGACATCTATTTCAGATGTTTGGGATACAGAGGCCTTGACTCTTATGTCTTTACCTGATGGTAAGCAGTTTTCTTCCTCGTCAGAGAGGAAGGTTGGAATCATCTGTTCCCCAAGAAAATAACCTTCTATGGTCTTATTTTTTTTCCCTTTTCTGGGCATTTTCCCAGCCAGTTACTTGACTTCTGAGAGTCCTCTCCACCCCTGCCTAGGTTCACTCAGCTAGTGCTTGGGGTCTGAGATTCAAATGCTGCTCCCCAGCCTCAGGGCTTTCAGCAGCAGGCCTGGCTGCTATGGGAGCTTAATTTCTGGTGCTCAGGTGGGGGCAGGGTGGCCTCCCAGGCTCAGTTCCCTCAGGGGGTTTATGAAGAGAACTTTTGTAATGGAACTCCTGCCTGCTCTGGCTGCCCGCTACCTCTGCCACTGCCTCCCGAGGGGGCCTGAGTCCCAGAGACACCCTGCTCCCCTCTCAGACTGTCCAGACGTCTCTTTCACTGACCTGTGCGTCTGTGGCTGGAGGGACCTTCTCGGCTGCTGGAGATTCCATCCCTGAAGCCTGCTTGGATCTGCTTGCTCCTCTCCGTGCTACGTGGCTGGGGCAGGGCAGGGCTGGGCTCTGCTCCCGTCTGGTGCGCCACGGACCTTTGGGATCGGTTTTTCAGGGCTCTCTGGAACGGAAATCTCCTTCACCCCATTGCTGCATGGCTCCACTGTTCCAGAATTTGTTGGGAGTTCTTTTTATAGATAATTATGGGCTGTGGGTTCAGAGCTAGCATATGTGAGTCTTTCTACTCCACCATCTTGGCTCTGCCCCAAGCCCAGATTTTTCTTACAGATGTCCAACGCTGCAGCTCTGGGACTAGAACCTAGTTTGGGCAGCTCTTTGTCCAACACTTACTCCACTCTACTGGTTGCCTCTATTAGTGACCATAGTTTAGATTCTGAACCCTGACAAAAAATAAACACCTTTACAAAAGACTCCTCTGAAACAAATTTCCTTAAGATAGCACTTACACTAGCATTTGTGTTTGTTTGTGTTTGTCAGTACCACAGCAAATTATTGTATTAATTCCTGATGATGATGAAATTCATACTTCCTTCCTTGTATAGATCCACATGGTTCAATTCAATTCAATGGATATTTACTAAGCACCTACTGTATATATGCAGTGAAAGAGATGCAGAACTCAGTTTCATAAGATGGGGTACTTGCCCTCATGGAATACAGAGTTATGCTATGACACAAATAACCACAACATGAAATCAAACTCATTTTTATGACTGACATGGAGGTGCAAGCAAAGGGTAGTGTCAGGTAGGAGAGGAAAAGGTCATTCAAGTGAAGTGAAATTCTGACCCTGTATCTAAAGAAGGAAGATCACCTAAGACCAAAGACTCAGCTTTTTTTTTTTCTTTTGGATCATAGACACCTTTAGCATTTTGATGAAATCTGGATCATGTCTCAGAAGAATGTTTTTAAATGCCTCAAAAAACAATATATAGGATTACAAAAGAAACCAATTATATTGAGATACAGTAATCAAAATATTAAAATAATACGTTTATGGACCTCAGGTTAAGAATACTTATACCTAAGCTAACAGTTTATACAGTTTCTTCCTTAAATAGCAGATTGTGGACTGAATGATTTGGCTAAAGTCCTCCTATCTCCATGTTACTTGCTTTGTGTAGATCCTGCCAAAACCAGTGAATTCAGATTTGAGAATATTGGGACCTTGGGTAGGTCAGCTGCTGGCTTAGAAATGCTGAATGCTGAATGTTGCCCAAAAGACTCTGTGTAAACGATAATGTCAG
Organism: Potorous gilbertii; assembly: GCA_028658325.1. NCBI lineage: Eukaryota > Metazoa > Chordata > Mammalia > Diprotodontia > Potoroidae > Potorous > Potorous gilbertii. Next base: position 301,719,034 of record CM053769.1, on the reverse strand, counting down.
ACAGCCAGAAGTGAAGCTATTTAAACAGCCCCCCCCCCTTAATTATTGATACATTTTAACAAGTGTTTGCAAATATTCACATATCTCCTAGCACATCTTAATTGTTAGAGCTCTTAATTGGGCAAGCATTGTCAATTAAGATACAGTCCAGTGGCATAGAGGAGAATAGAGCAGCATATGGCAGCTTGTGAATTCTGGAAGCTAAGATTAGCTCTAACACCTTCTGTGCACCATGCTTTGGAGTCATCTTTCTTGTGTCTGCAGCACTAGAGATACCCCACAGTTATGAAGTAAACTTCCCTTTCCTTCTCCCAGTTGGCCTTGTCCTAGAAATGGAAGGAGGAGTTACAGTCCTACAGTCAGGAATGGTTCGAGCCTGACTTTAAGTTAAGATTGTGGAAATGGAGAGGAATTAAAAAATAACATTCATTCATCAGTGTTTTATTAAGTACCTACTGTGTATGGAGTGCTTTGCTTGTGAGGGAAACAAAGATAACTAAGATAGGACCTCCACCCTCATGGAGCTGTACACTCTAACTGGTGAGAAGGGACCTATACATAATTATATAGTAACTATAATGCAGACCAAGCTTGGACCCAAGTCATCCTTGAAATGGAGGGAGCTCCATTGTGGTGCCTCTGGAAAGCATTCTGGAGAGGGAGTCACAAGGCCTAAACCTACTACTGACCAGTTGTATGACCTACAAGAATTGGGTCAGATTCAGTTTCAGAGGTGCTTACTATCTATGTGACTAGCCTTTCTCTGGACCCCAATTTCTCATCTTTAAAATGAGGGGATTTAACTCTAAAGGTTCCTAATAGCTCTAAACCTTATGAACCTATGAAAAAATCATGATGATTTTACATTTCAAAATGGGTTATTTGGCAATGAACAAGATCCCCTAACATTTTATTCTTAAGTCTTGAGAGTTGAAACTTCATACTTCATTCATTCATTCGGAGGAAGAATCTAGGGTAAAACCAGCTTATATTCTTTGGGAATGAGGGTCAGAGTTGCACAATTCAACTTCAGCATTTTTTTTTCAACCACACAAATTAGCCTGGCCCACAGACCCAGACCCTGAAAGAAAAGCAGCTGAGAAAAAGTAAGAATTTTAATAAAAATGGGCAATGCAGCTGGCATTGTACTTCTTTCAGGAACTGCTGCTTGCTGCCATCAGATGCATCATCAGCCTGACACAAATGTGAAGGATGGGAGAAAATTTTACAGGCTGTTAAAAAAATGTTTGCAGGCTGACAGGTTTTTTGAATCTATCTGCCAAGCTGATTTATTTTACAAATTTACAATAGGCCCATCAATCACCTTGGGTTCTTTTGTTATACCGTGAGCCAGTGGCCAAAACTTCGAACCACCCACCAATAAACCAATAACAAGCGCCTTTCTAGGACTGTTGCAGAAAATGGAAGATAGAGCTTTCCAAAAGCAAAACTTGAGAGAAAGCAAGTAGATTTATTTCAGTCCTCAAGCCCCAGCCAGAAGCTGGAATGACCACAAGAGGGAGCACATACCTGACTGCAAGATCTCTGGGGCTCTCCCTCCAGGAGCCATTCCCAGCAACTCTGATGAAATATTAATGTTTTCTTTTAATAAAGAACTGGAACTGGACCCTTTCTGACTCTGATGAAGTCCATGACCATTTGAAACAGGGAAGGGAGACTGGGACAGTCCAGATGGAGTTAGAGATGCTCCACCTTGCGTGACAGATACTGCTATCTACTTTGGCTGAGTCCAAGTCCAGACTGACCTAGAATGAGTTTCATAGGAGATCTTGCTTACTGAGAGGGAGAAAGAGTGTGGTATAATAGAAAGAATCCCAGACTCCGACCCAGGAAGCCTGGCTTAGCTTAAGGAAGCCGTGTGTGTCCTTGAGCAAGTCATTTTCCCTGTTAATGGCTCAGCTGGTAAAGTGAGGGTGTTAGATGAGATGAATTTTAGATTTTCCTCCGGTTCTATGAGGAAAGCAAATGCAATTCCATTTAATGGGCTGAGAAATCCTGGTGAAGATGTCTGTTTCCCTTTTTCTACCCTCCCCAGGCTTCTCAGTCGCCCAGCTGTTCCCACTTCTGTCTCCCTCTGGCCTCCCCAAAGCAATGTTTTCTTCCCTGGAAGGCCAGCTTTGTTACCAGAGTCATAAAAAGAACATTTTTCATCCCTTCTTTTTTTCCTTCTCTCTCTCTCTCTTTCCTGGCCTCAGACATAGATTTATTGTTTCCCTGACGCGTGTGGCATTCAGAGCAGGGAGGGGTCAGGGAAGGCGCTGATGGGACAATAATAGATAATACCGGCATCCCCCTGGGGCTTGTCCAGCTCCATACCCTATCCATCAGCAGCCAGCTCCCGTGCCAAGGTCAGCGCTAACAAGCCTCTGCTAAGGTCCCGGCCTCCCCCATGGGGCCCCCACCAATCAGATTGCTTGGATTCCCACTCAGGCTTTTGATCTCTACAAGGGCTGCTCTCGGTGAAATGGTTTTTGCAACAGAGCCCTTGCTGGGTCTAAGCATCAGGAGTTGGTATTGGGTGCTCCATAGTCTCCAGGCCTCCTGCTTTCACCGCTAGAACTGATTTTTTTTTTTAATAATTAGGAACATGTCTAGTTGTTCTGAATCTCCAGATGCTGGATGAAGGAACACACCCTTAGTATATCTGTATAGCCAAAGTTAAGTTAAAAAAAAAAACCCACACAAACTGCCTTAGGGTGAGTGGGTGTTTGAGTAAAATTCTTCTTTATCTACTGCCACTAATTCCTGTTTTGGGTGCTGTCACAACTCCTCCGCCCTTCTTCTCTTCCCACTGCCGCCTAGTATAGGACCTCATTGCTAGTCATAGAGTTTATTGCAATAGCCTCCTAATGGGATTTCTTTCTTCCAGTCTCATCTTCCTCCAAGCTAGACTATCTGACTTCTGTCAGACTAATCTTGCCCATGTGCAGATCTGGTATATCCCTTCTCTGCTCAAAAATCTTTAGTGGTTCCCCATCATCTCTCAACTAAAGTCCCCAATTCTTTTTCTTGCATTTAAGGCCCTCCATTATCTGCCACCACCAAGCCTTAATTCCTATTGTTCCTTTCCATGAACTGTATGGACTAGCAGCCAAGTCCTATAATGTTCTTTGTTTTCCCAGCATTCCTTGGACTTTCCAATCTTTGTGCATTTGTTCATGCCTCGCCTTATGTCTCTTTCGTTACTGAATTTTTACCCATTCTTTAAAACCCAACTCAAATGTCTCTTCTTCCAGGCAGTATTTGCTGATTCATACTTTTGGGAATGATCTCCCCCTTTGGACCTCATGCAGCACTTTGTTTTATACTTTCCTGATATACATAGATTGTTGAGCACTATAATTATCTGTGTCTGTGTCATATTTCTAGACTGTAAACTCTCTGAACACCGTCTCATTCAAACTTCGTGTCTCCTTCAGCACTTGACATTTTGCTCTGAACAGAGTAAGCTCTAAGTAAACCATACGAACCTCAGAGTTGAAAGGACCTCAGTGACCATTCTAGTCTAACCCACAGCTGATCAAGTATCCCCTCATCATAACCAAGAATTTGTCATGCAAATTTATTTAAAGCCTACAATGAAGAGAGATACCACTACCTCCAAAGACAATCCATTTCACTTTGGGTTAGCTCTAATTGTTAGAACACTTTTCTTTATTTTAACGTAAATTTAATTCTTTGCAACTTTCACTCAGAGCTCCTACTTCTGCTCTCAGAGCAAGCCTGTTATCTCTTCAAATGAGAAAGGCATTCATCATTTTATTTCGTTTGTTAATGTATGCTATTAATCCCTCCCCCTGTGGGCAAATAAAACAACAACCCTTAAATAAAGTCCTCAATATATACATACAAAGGAAAATGTAACAATGACTATACCCAAAAATATGAATACAGCTATTCTTAAAGACAGCTATTGTGTTCTCCCTCTCACTCTCCCCCAAGTCTCTTCTTCTCCAGCTTAAACATTTATATTCCTTTCATCAATCTTCATATGATTCCTTACAGTCTTGATTTCCCTCTGCTAGATGCTTAACAGTTTATAGATGTTTTTCCCAAAATGTAGCATCTAGAACTAAATAATAATATTCTAGATGTAGTCTGACTAGGGACTTGTTCAATGAATGAATATTCCAAGGACAATCATACTGTGATTATGACTACTTAATTCAGCTGGCGAGGGCAAAGCTAGACAGCCAAGGTCAGGAGAGTAAATCCCTTAGAAGCTAGTCTCTATCATTCTGCTTTATGGCCTGAGACAGCTGTCTTGTACATGAATGCCCTGGGTTACAGAAAGAACTGACTAAGAGAGTATAGATGACTTAGTAAGAATCTATCCCCAATATTAATGACACAGTTCAGGGCACAAGATGCCATTGGTAGCATCTGTTTCACCATATTGGTAGGGGGATGTAACAGCAAGCTAAGTGGGATTTTTTTGTTGTTTTCTTTTTGGAGTTCAGTTTCCCAGGCTCAAGTTAAATTGTGAGCATCTGAAGGCTCAGTCTCCTTCGAACTCTAATAGTTCACAGCTGTGCTGAGTCATGTAGGTTTAGTGTCTACTGACTCTCAGTCAGTCAGGAGCAGAGTCTTTGTTATACATTCTGGGAGGTTGGTATTTTACTTTGGGGGTTTGCTTATGAGAAGGATCTTGTGATTATCTGGTTGAGACTCTGAGTAGCCGTTTGTTCAGACCCTCCAACTGCTCAGATGTAAAGGCTCTCTTGATCCAGGGGTGTATGTAAGGTATATAGCAATATTGCTTCGATTCAGGCAGTAGAGTTGTCTGTTGGTCTTTATTTCTCTGCTTATATCTTTTCTGTTTGCATTTTCTGAATATAATTAAAAAGGATTGTTGACCCCTTAAACAGCTAACTTTCCTTTTAGAAAAGCAGATCTAAGAACCGGTGCTAGCAGCCATCCTAGGTATGCCAGTGTGGTTGCCTTTACAGGGGATGGAGAACAATGGACAAATCAGTAAATATTTGATACTTGCAGAACTTTATAAACAAAATTATTGTTTTAATATCACATGAATTGATCATGTTCTGGGTCATTGGGCTTCATGATCCTTATACTTTAGGTTAGGATTATTGCAAATTTTATAGTTATGAGTAACACAAAGGACAATGAAAAGACACATGACTAGCATAAGTAGGGTACAGTCTTTTGTATGGTTCATTCACTGGAAGTGGCATAAAAGACCTTAATGAAGAAACTGATGACTGGAAAAGGAGATAGACCCACCTGGGACAAGAATCAGTGATAGTAGCTAGGCAGTCTGAGTACACTGGTTACCAAGACATTGAAAGACCAAGAAGGCTTCTAGGAGATATGGGTGATTTGGGAAGCGACATGGGCAAGAATTATACAGGATAAGAAAACTTGGAGGAATTAGTCTGCCTTAGTAATAGATGCATCCACCCTGATGAAATCACAGATCTGTCCAAACAACAGATCTATTTTTTTGGGGGGGATTCAGAGTAACTAAGATTGTGTCTAGATTCTTATTTGTTATACCTTGCACTCTCATTTCAGGCATGAATCTCAAAATATTTTTATAATTTGCTGTTATCTTGAACAAACAGGTTTATTAACATGTCAGCTTGAAAATGTCTATGTGTGCATTCACTAGTCCTTAGACTTATTAATGGCATTATCTGAACAGTAGCAGTGATCTGAAAGTAATACTATACCAGGGGTGCACATTTCAGGTACAACTCAATGGTTCTGGGTACCTCTCTTCATTGACACAAGGCACTTACTACCTTATAAAACCATCTATAGTGGCACCTTGTTGTTAATGAGAGTTTGATGTTAGCGAATGTTTTGTATGTGAGACTGACATAATGAGTTCCTTCCATAAAGTAGCTAGGTAAAAGATGTTATACTGAATTTTGCTCTACAGTAAGACCCATTGTAACAACATATTTATCCAGGAATACATATATGTAGCTAGGAACCTTCCATAGGCTTTTCCATTCTTTCAGACCTGAAGTTGCCCTGTATAATACCGCTTAGATTTACTCATTTTAGGAATAGGGACAGGATCATTTGTATGTATTATCACTTAATACTTTGTTAATGCTTCTTAAGATGCTTACATATTCATAGATTATCAGAGCCAAGAGAGATCTTAGAACAGTGTCAAAGCTTCAAGGAACATTAGAACACAACATGTCTGAACTTGAAAGGATCTGAGAATGGAGACTGTTAGGATATGTAGTGTTAGAAGAGGAAGGGACCTTAACAAGCTTCTCTGCCAAGTTCTTAACTTGGGATCCATGGAGAGATTTCAAGGAGTCTGTGACCTTGGACCAAAAAAACCCTACATTCTTAGTTTCTTTCATCACAAAGTGAATTTGAGGATATCCATCAACTATGAACTAAAAAAAAAATATTCTGAGAAAACACCCATAGTCTTCACTATACTGCCAAAGGAGCTTGTGATACCCTCTTCAAAAAGCTAAGAACCCCTGATTAGGTGTCAGTCCTTCTAGTCTCTAGACCAGCCCTCTCACTTTGCAGATAAAGATATTGAAACTTAGAATGGGGGGGGGGGAAGGGCTTTATGATCATAAAGTAAATTAGTAGCAGAACTGAGACAAGAACGTGTTCCTTCTGAGCCCCAATCTATACTAGTGCTCTATACACTATTGTATGCTACCTAGCCCAGATTTCTAACCGAAATATGGACAGCAAAGAAATCTTAGATCCTACCTTAGAGCCTCTTCTCCATGTTCCCAGAATCAACAGAAGCCTATGGGGAAGTCATGTATAGAGAAATACTTCTGGGTTTTGCTCACATTTTCCTTCCCAGTGAAGCCAAAGGGAAGTGTAAGGCAGGAAAATTGGTTTTTTTGTTCCCAGCAGGTTTGTCAGAAGTCTGTTTGGGGGACTACGAAGCTATGAGTGCACCCATCCTTGGATAACTAGCAGAAGCTTCTTAGAAGCAAATTGGCCAAGATCCCCTTGCTTTAGGCTCCAACTCTCTGCAAGAACTGCTAATTGAATTTACCCTGGTGAAAAATGTTAACAAATTGCAAATGACCTCTTAGATGAATTTAGAAGTCTGGAATTTGCTCCTCTCTCTGTTATCCCTCCTCTGTCATTAGCTTTTATGCTCAGTCCACAAACAATTTTTAAAAATAACTGAAAGCCCAGGGGCCCCCCTTCCCTAATTAGTTATAAACGCCACACTGGTGAGAATGGCTAAGTGCCTCAATTAACACCCCCTTCTCACTCCCAGTCTTGTTAAAACACACACACCCCCTGGGCAGAAGGGAACAATTAAGAAGAAAGTGAAGGAGTGGGTTGTACCTGTCTGTGAAGCTGGTCCACCTTCTTTCCCATCCCCCATTTCTGCTGGGCTATACAGAGAAAAATAAATGGGGGCTAGACCACCAGTACTTCCTAGTTAGTAATAACATAGTCAGTTGAAGGAAGTTAATGGTCTTAATCCAGGACTTTCTAGGTGGAGTTCCTTGGAACTAGAACTCTTAAAAAAAATGTGGCCCAAGCCATTAGCACCTTCCTCATTATCAAGTTGCAACATATTCCTCTGTCCCTAAGGGAAATGCTTCTACTATCCTTGAGACAGGAACTGTGCCCAAAGGATCTAATCAAAAGACAAAAGGCTATCTAGTGGATTGAGAAGTAACCTGGAAGTCAGGAGAGTCCAAATGCTTGAGTCCAATGTTTATCTGTACCATGACCGTGGGTTGGTTACTTAACCTCCATGTGACTTGGCTTCTCTTTCTCTAAAATAGGAGCTAAAATACTGGTTTCTAACTAGTTTGGGGAGATTTTGTGAAGATTAATGACATTTAAAAAAATAAATATTTATTAAGTGCCTACTATGTGATACGCACTAGGCTAAGCACTTTTATAAATATTATTTAATTTGATATTCACAACAATGGTGGGAGTAGGTGCTGTTATTATGCCCATTTTACAGTTAAGGAACCTGAGGTAGACAAGAAGTTAAGTAACTTGCTAAGGGTCACACAGCTATTGAGTGTCTGAGGTTGGATTTGAACTTGTCTTCCTGACTCTTTTCCTTACACCACCTAGCTGCTTCTGATTAATAATAAATTATTTATAATGAATGAATAATGAATATCTCTGTAAAGAGAAATGCCATTGAAATCCATGATATTATTGTCACATGGTCCTTATGTCAGAAAGGGCCAGAAGGTTGACTCTTCTTTTGGTCTGAATTAACTAGTTGTCCTGGCACTATGTGTAACCTGTCAATAAGACACTAAGTCAAAGGCAGAGAAGGAAATCACCAGACAATTATTTGTTGACTTCACTTGACAAACAGAGAAGACCTCTTCATAAGCATCCTTGTGGAGGTGACAATGGGAAGGGAAGAATGTCCCCTCCTCTACAGGAGCTTGTTGCCACACATCCATTTCAACACAGGTTACATCACTACTATATGTGAAACACACACGTGCATATCTATCTATCTATCTATCTATCTATCTATCTATCTATCTCTATATATCTTGCATCAATACTTTTCATAGTTTACTGAGGTCTTTTGTTTTAAAATCACAATCCTTCTTGGGTTTGGCCTTCTTTCCAGTGAACCTTCTCTTGGGACAAAGAAAAACATACACAGGGACCATGACAGAGAGAGCATACAATGTTCTACTCCCATAGTACCCTCTACCTCTCAAATAAAGATATTGACGCATGTTTCCACATCTCTTCTCCTGGTCCATGACTGATCCTTATAATTGTATTTATTGTACTTTTTGTTTATATTACTGGAGTCATTGTGCATATCTTTTCCTGGTCCTTTTTACTTCACTCCATATCAGTTCACACAAGTCTTTCCATGTTTCTCTGATAAATTCGTTGTTCCTTAATCACAACATTTCATGACAGTCATATACCACAGTTTGTTCAGTCATTCCTCAATAGATGGGCACTCATTTGGTTTCTAGTTCTTTGCTACTATGAAGTGCTACTATTAGTATTTTGGAATATCTAGGACCTTTCTTCAATTTTGATATTTCCAGAACATAGATTTACAGCTATCATAGGTTCTTCAAAGACATCTAATCCAATCATTTCATTTTAAAGATAAGGAAACTGATACCCAGAGAGGTTAAGTTACTTCTCTAACGTCAAAGAAGTAGTAATTTGAAGACCTGGGATTTTGAACCCAGGTCATCTGACTCCAAAGCTAGTGGTGCTCCATGAAAGGGACTTCCTTGGGACATATGACCTGGAACACTCTGGGTCAAAGTACTCCAATACATTTCAAAACCTCTTATTTTTGCAGTGAACACTAGTTCCAGGAAAACAGGGCTTGCTTCTTTGTGAAATTACCCCCCACTGGACACTCCTCATGAGGCTGTTTTTGATTTAGGTAGGTTGAGAGAGACCCATGCTATTCATCAATTGTCCTTTTCATCCCTCCAAACTATGGTTTGGCACTGGAGACAACAGTCCAGTTTCACAGCCTCAGTGATTGCCAAAGAGGTAGCGTAAACCCCACTCCCAACCCTATCCGAAGGAACAGTGGCCCTGCCTGGCCCCTTCCTTCCAGTGCCACAGAAGAGATGGATTTTAATTTAATTTTAACAAAATAGCTGTCTCCGGTGGAAGGAGCATCAAGAGCTAAATAAGGACCCGTCTTGAGCTGAATCACGTTGAACAGACCTCTGTGCTGTCATTGATTTTCCAGAAAGAAAAAAATTGCCTCTGGCTACGAAACCGAATTAGTAGTCACTGATGACCAATTATTTTAGCCCGCTGTGAATGGAGAGCCGTACTAAAATCCAGTTTGTCAGACCCAAGGCTCCCTTCTCAAACACCTTTCAACAAATGTGTACCAAAGTCCCTCAGAAGGTTCCAACGCCTTCCTATCTTCCGCCAAGTTCTCCTGCTCCACAAAGTTTTAATGAGCAGAGAGGATGAAGATGGGCTGCCATAAAAGGAGCCCCCTCTAATCTCAACAGAGCACTATTTGGCAGAGAGGAATGGAGCCCACAAATCAGAGCTGTCAGGTCTCAACCACACGCACGCACAAAGTGTCAGCCTAATGTTTGCAAATGATAATTTCCATTTCTCTTACATGTCCCCGGTGCCTTCATTTTAGATCAACCCCTGGTCTGGGGTATCAATTGCAAAGCAGTGAAGATGGATTTGATTGAATTAATTTGAAGTTTCTCGAAGGCCGACTACAAGTTGGAGCTCATTTTAATTTTTTTCTTCATTTTTCACCATATTAGACTTAGTTTTGACACAGTTTTGTTGTGACTGGGCTCATCAGGGCACCACGATTCTTTTCCAAAAGGTTTCTGCCAGGTTATCAGCAAATAATTTGTATAAGCTGTTAACAGGAGCCCTGTCATTACTGACGGAAACTACTTAGAGATCCATAGGCAAACACAATTCTCTGTCTAAGAGATGGTGAAAACAGCAACATAAAATCCTCCTACCTCTCTCCCACCCCAAAATTCACTAGGGCATAGAAAAAGCTGTCTGAATTATATAACATTCTAAAATGCGCTTAGGGAATCCAAAACTACAGTGAGGGAAGTATAGATTTGGTAAATATATGGCTTTTTAATGCAGGTCTACACTGAGCCAACAACTCACTCTAAATCCCTTAGAGTGGCTGCTGTCTGAATAATCCAAAGGAAGCAGTTCATTAGGAAGTATGAAAGACAAAATGTGCATGCTGAACCAGACCGTTGAAGGGAGAGGTTCAATGATGATAAAGCAGCCGAGTATAGTAGAAAGAGCCCTGGGCTTGGATTCAAAATCAATCAATCAATCAGTATTTATTAATCTACCATGCACCAGGCATTATGCCAGAAAGTGGTGATAAAAATACAATGAATGAAACAGTCCCTGCCCTTAAGGAATTTATATTCTATGAGACAATGCAGATTTGGCTGCTTCCTGGGAAAGGAAATTTCTTTTTCTAAGTTTCTCCATCTGCAAAATGGGGGTAATTATACTTGTAGAAGCTGATAGGACGATTATGGAAGCATCAAAAACGTATGAAGTTTTTTTTTTTTGTAATCATAAAATTCTATACAATGTTGTGCTATCATCACAATGATGATTACCGATCTGTCTCAGAAGTGGTAGGGGGTCTCCTAAACCTGTGACTCACAGTCCGAAAGAAATGGAAAGAGTCCAATTGTTTCCCCAAGACCTGGCTTTAGGGAGCTTTCTGGGAGGGTAAACTTAGACCTTAGACGGTTGTCCATTGAAGTTAAGGGGTAAAGGACATGACATCAGTCTCTGCTCATCAATTAGTTGGCAGATATTTATTGAGCTGGAGCTAAGTACAGATGAAGAATTCCAAGAATTAGATATGACTCCTGCCTTCAGAATGCTTGCATTTCAACAGAGTAGAGAGGGCACATAAACAAAAAAGCTAGCTAACAATATCAAGCAATGTATGATAAATGCCCAATGAATTGGGTTGGCAATAAGTACTAAAGGATTTCAGAGGACTTCGGTGACCAAGAAGAGTTTTTGGAGCAAGTAATATTTGAGCAGGGCCATGAAGGATGAGTAGGATGAAGATCCCCTGCCTGAATCTCAGTCTGGACTCCTTTCTTACTGGCCAGTTGACAGAAAAGTACCTCCTTGTTGGAAACGCAAAAGGCAGGGTACTGTGTCAAATTCAACATATACTTTTAGAAAATGAAACTATACATAATAGAATCATTGTTCTACATATGTTCTTCTTGTTCTCTTTTTTATATATAAAATGTTTATGTTTATTGATCTCTATCCAGTTCTTATTTTGTAATTTAAAAAAATTATGATGAGTTTAAAGTTTTTTTTTTTAACAAATGTAAATCTAGCTATTGTTATATCTAAAGGTGAAATGCTATTGATCTGATTAATTCCATTTTTTTCAGTTGTGAAACACAATTTTTGAGTTGTTTATTATAAATAAAGTACCCTTTTACAGTAGGGGTTGATTTTTTGAGGCAAGGGTTCCTGTCTGTTCTTCTTTACTTAACCTTCTTAGGGAATTAGCCCCTTTCTGGGGTGTTCTAGACCACCTCAGCCTCATGATACTATTATAGAGGGCTAGAAGCCTCACCTACAAAGCTCCTGTATGACCCTTGGTGCCTGGTTTATGCTCCCTAGCTCTCACCTGAACCTTCGTCTGGTTCTTTCAGCTCTTCTCTGCGGGGGGTCTCCTCTTTTACCTCTCCTTCTCCTAGGATTCAGTTTTGGGTATTTAGGAGAAAAACAGCTTTCCTTTACCTATCCCAGGGGAGCTCTGTAGTCTGTAATGGGGGCTTTTGCCCTATTCCATGTTCCCATGACCCTTTCACACAACTTTCCACAGCTCAGCTGACTTCTCCTGGGTGGCATGGTAACATGAAAAGTGACATCTCCCCACTGAAGCAGAGACTAAGATGAATTCGCTCTAGGTACTTGACCCCTGATGATTCTACTGACTTCTCCTGCATATCAGAACTCACATCCTTCATTATCTACCTTAAGGAAAAGCTTAAATCTTTTCTGAACCCCCTTTCTAAAGCTTAGGAATCTTTGAGTGCTGCGGGTTAAAAAACCCAACATTATTTTTAAGGACTTTGAGAGTGTCAAGTATTGTAAATCTGGTATTTTGTATTAAAATAAAAAGATACCATGTAGTGGAGTCGTTAGGCAAGGTAGGGGGAATTAGGATGCCTGAATTTTATTTTCTGCTTTGAAATTTGTTTGCTAGACAATCTTGGTTGGATTTGTGGTATCTAGTTAGCTCGGACTGAAGGTTCATTCATATTCACAAAGTATCTCAAATTATCAAGAAAAACAACATAACCTCACGGGTGATGGTGCAGGCTTTGCTACTGAATTGCTGGGTAACCTTGGGTAAGTTACTTGACCTCTCTGGGTTTCAGCTTCCCTAGCTAGAGTATTTCCTCTCCCATTCAGTAAGAATAAATAATTAAGATACTATATGTGAGGTAATTTCAGCTGCTCAGAATAAAGTGTGTAAATTATACTTATAATTATCACCATAGGGGCTCTGAGCCTGTGGCAAAATCATTCACTCTGGGTGAAAAGATACTCATTTTATGATACAGAACTGCATTTACATTCGAGAAAAAATACATGTGATTTTTAAATCTACCTGCAAAAATAACCATTGAAAAACTTTATGATGAAAAAGAGAGTTAAGCAAAATGGCTTATCTAGGCTACTCTAGGAGGACGACTGAAATCAGTCTCTCCAAAGTTAACTGTGATCTCTTAATTGCCCAATTCAGTGGCCTTTTCTCAGTCCTCATCCCTCTACCTCATTTGATACCACTGACGATCTCTCTTCCTGAGTATTCTTTCTCCTTGGGATTTCTGTGATAATGCTTCCTTCTGCTTCTTTTCCTTCTTTGGTTTTTTAAAAAATGGATTATCATCCATGTGTGTATAGGTACACCCCCAGCTCTATCCAGGGTTCTCTTCTGACCTCTCTCTAGACACTTTTAGTGATCCCCTCAGCTCCCACAGATTCAAATATCATATTCATATAGATGTCCTAGATTTACATATCTAGCCCTCATTTCTTTCCAAAGTTACAGTTTTGTATCACCAAATAGTTCCTGAAGTGAATGTTCCATAAGCCTCTCAAATCCAGTATTTCTTTCCTCCCTCAACTTCATCCTTTTTTAAACTTTCATGTTTCTCTTGGGTGTAGCATTTTCCTTCCAGTCGCTTAGATTCACAGCCTCTAAGTCATCCTCAACCTCTCGTTTTTCCTGACCTCATGTATCCAATCAGTTGCCTGCTCTTGTCAGTAATAACCTCCATAACATTACTTACATCCATCCCCTTCTCTCCAATCACACAGCCTCCACTCCAGTTCAGCCTCATCCCCTCTCACATACACTATTGTAATATTCTTCTAATTGGGTTTCCTGCCTACGCTTTCTCTTCTCCAATCTATCATGCCCAGAGTTGCCAAAGCAAGTTTCTTTTTTTTAAAGTTTTTTTTATTTTTAATTTTCAACATTCGCTTCCATAAGTTTTTACTTTTCTCCACCTCCCTCCACACCCCTTCCCAGGATGGCATGCAATCCGATATAGGGTGTACATATACATTTCTATTAAACTTATTTTTACTTTAGTCATATTATATAGATGAATTCGAATGAATGGGAGGGACCATGAGAAAGAAAAACAAAACAAAACAAAATAAAAAAAGAAAATATTCTGCTTCACTCTGCATTCGGACTCCATAGTTCTTTCTCTGGATGTGGATGGTATTCTGGCATTGTTTTAGGTCCTTGAATTACTGGGAAGGGCTATGTCTATCAAAGTCGTCATCACACACTGTGACTGTTACTGTGTACAATGTTCTCCTAGATCTCTCACAAAGTAAGTTTCTTAAAGGACAGATTTGACCATGTCATACCTCTGCTCAAGAAGTTGTAGGATTTTTCTCTTACTTCTAGGACAAAATACCAATTCCATTGTTTGGCATTTAGAACCTTTAACAATATGGCTCTAGCCTTCCTTAGAATCACATCTCCCCTTTGTGAGCATTCCTTTACAAAAGAGGGGACCTACTTGCTGTTTCCTATTCACAGTATTCCATCTTTCCCATCTCTTCTTCTGTAGTCCTCTCTCCTCACCTCTACCTCTTAGTCTTTTCAAAGCTTAGCTCAAATGCCATCTTCTACATAAGGGTCTTCCTGATCATTCCAGTTGTTGCCCATACCCTGCCCCACTTCCATGGAGCTCTATCTCCCCCAATGCCTGCACACAGTAGGTGTTTAATAAATATTTATTGACTTCAACCAAGTGGATCAAGGAAGGAAGCATGTATTTCCTCATCATCAGACATTTGCTTTTATATGTCTGTTTTGTTCCCATAGATAGAATGTTAACTTCTTGAGGGAAGAGACCATTTTATGTTTGTCTTCCACAGAAACAGTTCTCTGCAAAATTGCCAGTGATCATTAATTGCCCTATCAAATGGCCTTTTCTCAATCCTCTTCTTTCTTGACTTCTGGAGCTTTTGACAAAATAAACAAGTGAATAAGCATTTGTTAAGCACTTACTGTGTTCCAGACACTGTACTCAGCACTGAGCATATAAATAAAAGCAAAAAAGACAATCCCTGCCCACTAGGAATTTATATTTTAATACAGAAGACAACACATAAAGGGAAACTGAAATAGATTGTGGGGAAGGGAGGAAAGAGAAGATACTCACCCAGTGTCCCCAAGAGGAAACCTAGAAGAATGCAACCAGTGGGAAATGAAGAGATGACTGGCCCAGGTACCCCCCTTTAAATGGAGCTGTCTCCGTCAGAGGGAGGGGCCCCAAGAACAAAGTGAGTGAACTCTGGGGCTGAAGGGATCTTCCAGGATGAAGAAGTTTGTCTGGTGAGAAATTAGACAATATTTGACCACCTTCTTTTCCTTAATTCTCTCCTCTCCAGGTTTTCATGACACTGCTCTTTCCAGGATCTTTGTTCACCTCATGTCCACTAACAGTAGATCACCCAAGGCTCTGTCCAGGGCTCTCTCTTCTTTTTCCTCACTATTGTTTCACTTGGTGGTCTCATTAATTCCCATGGTTTCAATTATAGCTATAGACTCTCAGATCCACTTGTATAGTCCTAACCCCTCTTCCAACTTCTGGTCTCACATTTCCAACTCACTTTTAGACATCTTGAATTAGATATCTGATAACTATCTTAAACTCAACATGTCCACAACTGTCAATGGCAACACCATCCTCTCAGTTACTGGGTTATTGTCCTTGATTCTTCATACTCTTTCTCCCTCTACTTCATAGTCAATCAGTTGCACATACACCCATATATGTGTGTATATACATATGCATGTATATATATGCATGTCTCTGTATATGTGTATGTATATATCTATATACATACCTATATACAAATGTATATGTATATATATATATGTATATATGTGTGTATATATATGTATATAAAATCATTTATACCTTTGTAAAACTCTCATATACCCTCCCTTCTCTGTTCTGGTACTACTACTACTACCTTATGAAGATCCTCATCACCTCACAACTGGACAGTCACAATGGCCCTCTAGTTGGAATCCCTGACTCTAGTTTCTTCCTCCCATCAGTACATCTTTCATATGGATATCAGTGATAATCTTAAAGTATAGATCTGATCATATATGTCACCCCCTATTCAGTGAACTCCAGTGGGTCCCTATTAACTCTACAATCAATTATAAAATCCTGTTTGGCTTTTAAATCCTTTTATAAACTGGCCCCTTCCAGCCTTCCCAGTCTTATCCCGTTTTCCCCTACACATACTCTGCAATCCAGTGACGCTGACCTTGCTGTTTCTGTCATGACGCTACATTTCCTGACTGAACATTTTGACTGGCTGTCCCTCATGCCTGGAGTGGTCTCCCTCTTCATCTTCTCCTGGCTTTCCTGACTTTCTTCAAGTCTCAGTTAGCATCCCACCTTCTGCAAGCAGACGCTCCTGCTTCTCTTTAATCTTAGTGTCTTTCCTCTGAGACTACCCCTGACTTATCCTTTACATATTTTGCTTGTTTCCTTGTTATTTCTCTTGTTTGACTATGAATTCCTTGGAATAAGGAACTTTTGTGGGTTTTTTTTTGTATCCTCAACACTTAGCACAGTGCTGGCACATAGTAGGTGTTTAATATGTGCTTGTTGATTTACTTATTTACTAGTGGATATCTGATTCCCCAACATAATGCCTGATACAAAGGCAATGCTTAATACTTTCTGATTTTTATCACCTACATATTTGTACATAATTCATTCAGCAGATATTTAATGAACACCTGTTATATACAGGCTCCTGTTCCAGATGCATCTTCAGCCCAGTGCTAAGCATGTTCAGAATTAGGACTGAAACCTTGAAAGTTTTTAGTCATAAAAAAAGACGTGGTTAGTATGGATTCCATGTTGAGTCTATCTGATTATACTGTCCTAATTGTTAAAAATTTCATTAGGTAAGGTAAATACTTTGATTATTGAATACATATTTGATTGGTAAAAACATCTGCCTTCACAATGTAAAACAGAGAAATCACTATGTTTTATTCAAGAACAGGAATCACTTAGGCAATGAGATTTAAGGGACGCTATTAAGTCTTCCTTCCGTCTCCAAGCCCACCTCAAGGTGCTTCTCTCACTAGTCTCTAAATTGTAGCATTACTGATTCATTCCTTTGTGTTAAACTTGTCCTTTCTCCTCTAGTCTTTAACAATAAAAATACTGTGCTCTTATGAGGAAATGGTCCAATAATTCCCTGATATCTTAGAGTGAATCAGTTTATCAGATCACTTTCTTCACTAACAAGAAAACTGTAGTGACTTGAGAGTTTTGGGAACATTGTGGTGTGGGAGAAGGAAGCTTCAAGGGAGCTAGAGGGTAAGTAACCTCTATGGCTGACCCTGATTGTGGCTGTACTAAAACCTCAGTAGAGATAAAGTACAGAATAGTACAGATGTGTCCAAGCTTATTTGACTTACCACCCCCTTTTAAAAAAAAAATTACTCAGTGCCCCCCTGGAAATCTTTTATCCTTTAACTTTTTTTCTAAAAGCTGCATCATTTCAAAACATATAAATTTTTTAAATAATACATCTTAAATTTAATAATTTATTGTAGATTTATGTTTTTTCCTGCATTGAAATTTTGATGATGCAATATTGTGTCATGTAAACATGCGCAACATGATCTCCTGCCAACATTTGTTTGTTAAGACTTGTTGGCAGATTTGGCCGCTGATGGATTGTAACTTGCATTTTGTGTGTTTATTTGGAAAATAATGTAATCACTACGACTTTAACTCTGTTACACAACAGATGAAACATATATGAAGTTTTTCAAAATTCTCTTCTTTTCTTATGCTTCCACTGCCCCCTTATTTTTATTCAATGCCTCTCAATTGCACAGGAAGCTACTAGTGCCCCCTCATCTTTCCAACACCCCCAATAGGCGGTACTGCCCACTTTGGTTAGTGGATAGATTATGGAAATTCTGCTAGATATGGAATCAAGTTCAGGTTTGGCTTCTGATAACAATGTAACATTGACTAAGTCACTTAGCCTCTTTAGTCCTCAGTACAACTCCCTACATTGTAGGTGGAATGGGATTTAGGTGAATGGAGCCTACAACAGTTTTCAACATAATCCACAACAATAAGATATGGGAACAGTCCAACGCAAGGCATATTATTCTTCCTGAGCAGATGGTTCAAAGAGTTTCTTCCTCTGCACATTTTAATGGATGTACCCAGTCTATGCCTGAGACTGAGAAAACCATTATCTAAGCTGAGCTTCAAGACCTCTAGTGAGGGAAAATCCATCAGAAGCAGCCCATTCTAGTTTGGAATGGCTCTGTTAGGAAGTTTTTTTCTTGCATTAAGCCAAAAGCTGCTTTTGTGCAATTCTCACTCATTATTCCTGTGAGTTCCAGTCTCTGAACAGTCTCCTTCTCCCACTTAAGAGCTCACTCAAAGGCAGGTACCATTCCCTATCCCCCCCCTCCTCCCCCTCCCTCCACTCCAGTCTTCTCTTCTTTTAGCTAAACACCTCAGCTTCCTTCATGGATCATGAGTTTATGTTCCTGCCCCATCCTGATCATATTTCCTCTAGATTCTCTCCAGCTTCTAAATAGGAGAGTATGAGCAAATTTATATGGCAAATGTTCTATTACTACTTTTCTGTTTTTAGTTTTTCTTTAAATGTCTTTTGTTTTGAAAAAAGGTGATGACTTTCATTCATAAGTAGTTTGAACACTTCGAGAAATCTCAAACAAGTTTTTAACTGCCAACTTTTCTATTTGTATTATTCTATACCATAAGCCTGTCATCAACTATGTTTTTCATTTACCTGATTTTATTTATGTGGGTATAGTTTAAGTATGTAATGTATACCATACTTGCAAACATTATAACCACATTGCTTTAAAAAAAATTCTAAGATTCAGACTTCACTTTAAATTGTACTCTTTGCCCCTCCACCCCCACCCCATCAAACACCACTCATTAGTCTAAACTGGAGAGGAAGGATGGTTGTGTTGGGTTTGGCCTAAGAAATGTTTAGGGCTTGAATCTATGCCATTGGCCAGTTCCACTAATCAGCTCCTATATCCCATCCTTTCCAATTTGCATCCTTTTCCCTGGTTTTGGAATGGGGAAGGGAGCATGACTCTTTTGGAGGAGGGGGACTTCTAACTAGAAAAAGGTAAAGGCATAAAGCTGTAGCATTGGCCTGTTGTAAATGATCTGAGCCAGCTGCTGGAAGAACACAGAGAATAGCAGAGGCTGGCCTGGCTGTCTGAGATATATGCAGTAAAGAGAAAGGGAGGAGGTGCTGAAGGAGCTCTTCTGATATGAATGGCCTCTCGGGGTAGATATTGCTAGATTATGCCTCTGGTATCATTAGAAAACATGACTATAAATTAGGCTGTTCTGAAGCATGGGGTGTGTAATAATTAAGTAATAAAAGTCACCACAGGGGTGAAGGAACCAGAAAACAAAAGAACCACTATTTGTGGATGTACTGCTGGCTTCTGCCTCCACTATAAAAAGATCATCTGGCCATGAGTGGCATTTCAAAGCTGGTGACTGCTCTTGATTCAGGTGGTATCCTGCTGAAAGTCTGGCAACCCAGGGAAGTCAAAACAGCTTCCCAAAGGGAGGCATACTTCTACCAAAGAGAATCCTAGCCAGGAAGGTATGGCAGGAGGGAAGACTAGCCCAAGGTGGTCTTCTGTTCCTCAAGGCCCAGTGCTTAGTGTTGTGATTCACCTGTTGGTCTAGATAGACTCTGTCGCGGAAAACTTTGAATATTTAAAAATATCTATCCTTGTTCAATCTTGCTCTCCTTAAGCCTTTTCTTCTCCAGGCTAAACAGCCCCAGTTCCATCAGTTAATACTCATATGCCATGATCTTGAGACCCTTTGCCAACTTGGTTGATCTCCTTAGGACACTCATTAATGTAATTCCAGAAATGTGGCAGCCAGAAATGAACGCCAGATGTGGTCTGACCTGGGAAAAGTACAGTGGGGACTATATAGTGCTCTAGTCTGGGCGCCATCCCTCTCTTTATATTGTATAAGATCTTTTACTGAACTTACAATCTACTAAAAAAACCTTCAAAATTTTTTTCAGACAAACTTCTGTGGATATCATTAGATGTTTCTCCCAGTTAGCATTTAGTTAGTTGATCCTTCGAACTCCAGTGTGAAACTTAACATTTACCTCTTTGTTGTTGTTGTTGAGTTGCTTCAGTCATGCCCAACTTTTCATGACTCCATTTGGGGTTTCCTTGGCAAAGACACTGGTGTGTTTTGTCATTTACTTCTCTAGCTCATTTTACAGATGAGGAAACTGAGGCAAACAGGGTTGAGTGACTTGCCCGGGGTCACATAGCTAATAAGTGTCTGAGGCCATTTTTGAACTCAGGTTTTCCTGACTCCAGGCCTGGCATTCTATCCACTACTTCTCCTTGCCATCCCAATATTTGTCCCTACGTTTTATCTTATTAGATTTGTCCTATTAATTCTAACCTTACTCAGGGAGACTGAGGAAGTTTCTGAGACCTTTCACTATCAAAAGAAAGGGTTAAAGTCAGGGGGGAGGAGATATAGATTAGAAAGAGGTTAATCAACAAATGGTTTTCTTCTATAGTAGATTTTGAGGGTGAGATCAAACTTCCAGTTGTTATTGGTAGTTTAGAGATTCACAAAAGGAGAAGATCCTTGGGCCCTGAAGAGTGACTTTCTGGGGGTGTTAGGTGAAGTGGGTGGAAGACCCTTTCATAAAGTCAGGAGACCTAGGATTTACACTTGTAGCCCTAGTGACTGACCAAGAGCTGATGATATAAGAGCATATAAGGAGTGTTGCTGGCTGTGCTACACCTGATGTACTTCCCTGATATCATAGGCCTGTATCTGAAAGTCTGGGTCTGTGATGCCATGGTTCTAGATGGGGTTGGTAGAAAACAAGCCACTAGGAGCCAGAGATACTTCAGACGATGTAACTAGGTACAAGGCTGGTCAGAGGAGTTTAATAACTTACTTCTGTTGCTTTTTTTTACTTCAAGATAGGTAGGGCTGCTCCTTAGGCTACTGGCTAAATTTCTGAAAGCCTCCTGGGGTTCATCTGATTTTCTGCTTCCCCATCTGTCTATATCAAGAAGACCTGAGTTCAAATATGGCTTCAGACACTTACTAGCTATGTAACCCTGGGCAAGATAACCCAGTTTACCTCAGTTTCCTCATTTCTATAATGAACTGGAAAAGGAAATGGCAAACCATTCCAGTATCTTTGCCAAGAAAATCCCAAATGGGATCACAAAGAGTGGGACAGGACAGAAATTATTTACTTCCATTGCTCTCTTTACTTCAAGATGAGTGAGCTGTTTCACAGGTCACTGATTAAATTTCTGAAGGCTGCCTAGGGTTCATCTGATTTTGTACTTCCCCATCTGTCTATATTTTGGTTGGTATACTTGTATAATGTTTTATGATTATTCAACACAATTTTACATAGAGTATGTCCTTTGACTTTGTGAGACAGCACATTACCCCTATTTTGCAGATGAAAAAATTGATACATAGCAAGGTTTTTTGGTTCAGTCACTCAGCTGGTAAACGTCAAGTGATGAGGCTGGGTTTGAACTCAGATACTCCTGACTCCAAGGTCTCTATCCATTGTGCTACCCTCCCTCACTGTCCCCATAGCAAGTTTAAATGACTTACCTAGAGTACCACTAGTTCATGGAAGAATTGGAATTAGAATGCAGTTCCTATAAAGCCAATTTGAAAGTCCTTTCAAGGATACCATGCAGTCTTTATCAAAAGTAGTATTCTCTGTCTATTCACTGTGCAGCGCCAGTTATAGTCAGGTCCCCAGTGAGCCTACAACTTCATCAAGGCCCAAATAACTATCCTTTTCCCTGTTTCTCTGCCATAAGAATTCACTTTGTTGGCAGGTAGTATGGTGCAATGGAAGGCACATTACTTCTGGAGTCAGAGGACCTGGATTTATATCTAGTCTCTGGGGCTTACTGTGTGACCCTGGGCAAGTCACTAGATTTCAGTTTCCTCATTTACAAAATGGGTGGGGTTAAACTAGATGACCTCTGACATTCCTTCAAGATCTAGGTCATCATTCTATGAATTGCTGGCCAGCAGTCGAGACCGTCTATAAACTATCCCCCATGATATGGCCACTTATTCTAGGGGCATCTTCAGGGCAGCTTGGATGACCAATGCAGACTCCCCAAGACTCCTTGGACCAGATCATTTAGGCAGTCAACTGACCTTAACTAAAATGCCTATTTTTCTCCTCTTCTACTTCAAGGGCACATCAGCACTAATAAGCAGCTGCTTTTTGGGGGTATTCAAACATCTCCTTGTAGGCAGAAATTAGAAATTTTTTGGGCAAAGATACTGGAATGATTTGCTTTTCTTTTCTAGTGTGCTGTCATTTTATAGATGAGGAATTGAGGCAAATAGTGGTTAAATGACTTGCCCATGGTCTCACAGCTAGTAAGTGTTAGAGGCTGGATTTGAATTGAGATCTTCCTGACTCCAGACCTGGTGCTCTCATTTCATGGAAGGAGAGGGTTCGTATTTGGAATCCAATTTTTCCATGATTCACAAAGTTCCAATTGGGGGACTTTATAGCAATGAGGAAGCAGATCACAGGAGTGTGTATGACCAGTATTTGGTAGATGCACCAAAATGGTTTACCAACAGGAGGCCCTGTCTGTGTCATTCCCTAACTCCTAAGGATTTCTGAGAAAGTGGTTGGCCAGCTTGTACTTGAACAGAGGTGTGGTGGAAAGAACCCAAAGGTTGGCTTTGCTTTTTCCTAAAACCATGTCTGCGCTCTTTGTTCTAGGCCTTCCACGCCCTTCTTTGATCTGATGCAGCACAAGTACCAGCAGCTATGGATACAAGAACAAAAAGCAGCCCAAAAGGCCATTAAAAAGGAGAAAAAAAACAAGGTAACACTTGAAATCACCTTTAAACACAAACTTTTGGGGAGAGTTGTGTCATGGTTGTTTTTCATCCTAGCCTGTCCATGATACTGTGGTTCCAGAGAAAGTGAGATGCTAATTCAAGCCCTTATGATACTTGCTTTCGTTGGGGAAAGGGTCAAGTTCTTTGTTTCTCTGCTGACTAGAAGGGAATACTCCAGTCTGTTCTTTTGTCATGTTATAATAAGGCTCCTTTCAGTTCCAAGTCCTGTTCTATTTTTTCTATGTGTTATTATGACATAACATAATTATTTATGAGTGCCTTTTTCCTCCCTACTCAATTGTAGGGAGTCTTTGAGGACATCACCTAGGTCTTGTTTCATTTTTGTATTCCCCAGCTTCTATACTGTGCTAGAATACACTGTTAACTGATGTTAAGAATGATCAATCAAATGAACTGCCTGCCTCCTGAAAGTCAAGATTTTTTGTTCTAATTTTTAAAGTAAGTTTCTCTTTATACCCAGGCAAGCATTTATTAAGTGTCTACTATGCTGGGTACTGTACTAGGTGCTGGGTATACAAATATAAGGAAAGAAACAATTCCTACTCTCAAGGAGCTTGCATTCTTTTTTAAAGTATGTAAATAGTATTTTATTTTTTCCAATTACATGTAGACAATTTTCAACATTCATTTTTCATAAGATTTTGAGTTCCAGTTTTTCTCCGTCTCTCTCTCTCTTCCCTCCCTGCTCCCCAAGCAATCTGATATAGGTTATGCATGTACAATCATGTTAAACATATTTCCATATTAGTCACGTTGTGAAACAAGAAACAGAACAAAAGGAAAAAAACACACACAAAAAAGTGAAAATAGTATACTTTGCTCTGCATTCAGATTCCATCAATTCTTTCTCTGGATGTGGAGAGTATTTTCCATCATGAGTGTTTTCAAATTGTCCTTGGATCATTGTAATGCTGAAAAGAACTAAGTCAATCATAGTTAATCATCGCACAATGTTGTTGTTACTGTGTACAGTGTTCAAGGACCTTATATTTTCTTATCCTCCTAGATGCTGAAAGGCCTTCCTGTCATCAAAGAAAGACAGATAGCCAAAGCATAAAACCACTTGATCTGAACTAGGGTAGAGATGACTTTTGTACTTTCTGAGAAAGTGTTTGTGAAGCAAATTAAGCCAATTAAATTATCACAGGCCTATTCAGTCTACTAAAGAAAACAAATTGTATTAAGGATTTTAAGGAACAACATTCAATATATGTCACCAACAGGATGCTGCCAATTAACAAACGATTCTTATCTGGTCATTACAGGAAGCCTGGAACTAGCTGCTAGAATCCTTTCAATTTAATATTTATTAAGGGCCTACTATGTGCTATGCCTTGTCGTAGGCCCTATGAATATAAAGGCAAAACAAGACATATCCTAGTCCTGATGAAGGCAACAAGTGGCAAATAGATGTATTCACAAACAATTATAAGATAAATCATAATACAATCAGTTCCTTGAAAAGGTGCAAATGGAATGTGTGAGAAATTCAAGGAAGAAGAGAATTTCAGTTCGATTTAAAAAGTATTTATCGTGTGTTACATGCTGGCATGTGATGACAAAACCGAACAAAGTTTCTGCTTTCAAAGGGCTTATATTCTCCTAGGACAAATAGAACTTTTTTTTCTCTTAGAATTGTAGAACCTTAGAGTTGGAAAAGACCTTAGAATTCAATACTACCTGAAAATTAATCCTCCCCGTCATATCCCCAACAAATGGCCATTTCACCTCCAATTAAACACTTCAAAAGGCATAAACTCCCTATCTCCTGAAACAGTTATTTTTAAAGAGTTTTAATTTTTTAAAAAAGTTCCTCTTTATATCTAGCTGATATCTATCTAAGTATTGTTTTTGTCCATAAGTACTTTTTTCTGCCCTTTGGGGCAGAATAAACTTCATCTTTCCTCCATGTAAAAACTCTTTAAACAATTAAAGACCAATTGTTTAGTCATTTCAGTCGTATCTAATTCTACGTGACTCCAGTTGGGGTTTTAGGAAAAGCTACTAGAGTGGTTTGCCATTTCTTTCCCCACCTCATTTTTCAGAGGAGAAAAACAAGGCCAACAAGGTTAAGTGACTTATCCAGGGTCATTTAGTATTTGAGGCTGGATTTGAACTTACAAAGATGAGTCTTCCCCAAGTCCTCTCTTCTCTAGGCTAAATAATTCCTCCTATGACATGACTTCAGATCTGCTTACCATCCCAGCCTATCAGGAAAGATTGAGTTAGCATTTGGTCCATAGAATCTCTGCATTTTATAATTGAGAAGGACTGAAGAGGCTCCCACCTGAATATGAATCCCTCCTACTGCATGTCCAAAGTGGACATCCCTATGATGTGGTTACCGAGTCTTTGTCTGAAGACTTTTGACAGAAGGAATCTGCCTCCTTTAGAGGCAACCCACTGCATTTTTGGATAGCTCAATTGGGGAAATGTTTCCCTCCATCAAAACTAAATTTAGCTTTCTGTGATGCCCCCACATTGTTCCTTCTGTCTTCTGAAGCAGAGTCAAACAAGTCTAATCCTTGTTCCACAAGATAGTCTTTTGCATATTTGAACAGAGCTATTTTGTTCTTTGGATCTTGTTCTCCCTAAACCTCTTCTCCAGTCTGAACATCCCTGGTTCCATCAACTAATCTTCACACAGCATGATCATGAGGCCTTTCAACATTCTGATTGTCCTTCTCTGGACACTCTTTAACTTGTCAATATCATTCTGAAATGGAGCACCCAGAAAGAACACTAGATGTGGCCTGCCCAGGATAAAGCACAATGGACTGTACAGTGCCCTCATCCTGGACATTGTGACTCTTCATCTGAAAATTATTTTTACTAAGGGTAATTAAGTTTACTAAGGTTACTAAGGGTGCCTGTCTGAAAATATGTGTAATTGGCCTGAGAGGCCCAATTCCAAGTCATTCTGTTCTATACTACCCGATACTCTAGCTTTCCCCCACTATTAGCTTCTAAATAGTTTTCTTTTTTTGTATGTAGTCCCACTGAAGCAAAGTAACTATTTGTTACACAATAGTCCATGCGTTATAAAGCTCCACTTGTGTTCATGGTACTATTGAGATCTTCTGTAGTATGCACTGAATTTGAGCCCTGCTTTTGACCCTGCTTCTTATTTGTTGTGTAACCAGAGCTGAATCATTTCATTTCTCTGGTTTTTTGGTGTCTTTGTCTATAAGGGATGCTGTTTGGAATGCATTTCTGAATCGTGGCCTAAAAGAATCTGTGTAGCTTAAGGGTAGCAGGAGAGGTAGAAAGCCAATATTCCTTCCATAAACCTATCATGGTTTCTTTGTATTTGGACATTAGGCAGGGAATACTATAAGTGCAATTTATTTTCAATAAATCTCAACACATATTCTGCTGTATCTACTGAATTCAGCACCTATTATTGTGATGGATATAAATTCACTACCTTTACTGTGCTCATGAACCCCAAATCTGCCACAACCAAAGCATGTTGGATAATACAGTTATTATATCAGGAGTCTTAAAGTGTTCTGTGTACTTATCGTTTTACAGCAGAATGCTCAACACACATCATCATAACTGCCAAATAGTCAGCTATGCAAAATAGTATGTTATAGTGCTTAAGTACAAATTGGAGCCATGATTTAAAAAAATAAAAAAGTAAATACTTAAACATAAATGGTTTAAGTTGATCTACTTCCTTGGACCCATGGTAATAGTTATTTTCTCAAACCCAACAGAACCATTACACCAAATCATCGATTCCACTGTGTGAATAATAGTTTGTAATAAATGAGTCCCATTTCCCAAGAAAACAGGAATCTCTTGAAGATCCGTGGTCCAAAATGCTGTTTGGTGATGTATTCTATATGGTATATATTCACCATTTCCATTTTTTGTTAGAATGTATTTAAATTGCTGTCTTCAATTCATCATAGAGGACAAGCGTGAAAGGTCCCCTTACACTTCTTAAGAACACTGGACTGGGCACCCCTGAAGAAGGCTTTGCCACCCCTACCTTCAGCAACCTTCCTCCAGCAGTCAGTGTCCCAGTGGACGTGATATTAACTCTTCTATGCCCAGTCTGCATTACTGTTTTCCCCTTACTGTATCAAAGGCACAGTCACTGTTTGTGCAGTCAGCTAACTTGCCACACTATGAGTGTTCTTAGGCTTGTGGGTGGGGGCGAGGGGCACATATTTTGCTGTATCATGGATTCCAAAGTAGATTTCTCTAATAATAATAATTTTGCTAAGTCATTTTTGACTCATATCTGACTCTCTGTAACCCCATTTGGGGTTTTCCTGGCAAAGATACTGGAGTGATTACCATTTCCTTCATTTTGCAGATGAGTAAACTGAGGCAAACAGGGTTAAGTGATTTGCCCAGGATTACACCACTAGTAAGTGTCTGAGGCTGGATTTGAACTTAGGAAGAGGATTATTCCTGACTTTAGGTCCAGCACTCTATCTCTTTCCTCACCTAGCTGCCCTGAAACCCTGATACAAGTCACAAATTCCATCATATTTCATGATTTTCACAAGGTAGTCTCCCAGGGCTTTGAATTCTCTCTGTGCCCGATTCCCCAGCTTCAGTGGCTGAGCAGGTTCTCACAGAATCCAAACGGTAAAAGAGAAGTGACTGGCTGCACCACCAGAGCTAAGATGATCAGCAAAATACCTCCAAAACTATGTATGCTTGTGCATTCCTCCAAGAATCACCTACTTACTTATCCGGGAAGCTAGGTGGTGTAGTGGATAGAGTACCAGTACAGGAGTCAGGAGGACCTGAGTTCAAATATCACCTCAGACCCTTGACACTCGCTAGCTGTGTGACCTTGGGCAAGTCATTTAACCCCAATTGCCTAATCCTGGGCCATCTTCAGGCATCCTGATCAATATCAGGTCGCTGGATTCAGATGTCTCTGGAGGGGATGTGAGGCTGGTGACCTGCACAAACCCTCCCTCACTCAAAACAAAGTCAAGTGAAAGTCATGTCATTATTTCTCTGATGATATAGTCTTCTTCATCAAGGAAGGACGAACACACACTTACTTATCCTTAAAGGCAAAGTTAAAAGCTAGTAGGGAAGTAAATATCTGATGACATGTACTGAGTTACCTTGCCAGAAGAAAAGCACCCCTTGTTCCTTTGGAATTTGAACTATAGGATCCATTATGACTTTATGCTTCTTATCGGTAGCAATTTGTTTACTTGCATGCTAGACTTACAATAGTTGTTTGACTCTCTTGATGGGAGCCACTGTGATCTCGGAGATAATAGTGGCAATGCCACCAGCCAGGGAGTTCTTGGTGAAGGAAATGGCATGTTCTGTCATGGTTACAGAGGAGGCAGATGGTGGACTTGGAGGGCAGACCAGGTACGAGAGGGCTAAATCTGTGGAACATTTTGTTGCCTGCACATTCCCTTGCTACAGCTTAAACTAAACAGCCACTATACCTCTCTTCAAGTAACCTAAGATCTCTTACTGACTTTACAATCCAATAAAATCTCCAGGGTTGGATTTTTCTTTCAGACAAATGACTATGGACATTGTTAAGTGCCTCCCCCATCTTGTGTTTGTGAAGTTGATCTCTTGAACTGAAGTGTAAGACTTCACATTTATCCCTATGAAATTTCAGCCTTCTAGATTTGTCCCTTCATTCTAGGTTGTTAAGATCTATTTTTTGGATCTTGACTTTCATTGAGTGTATTAGTTATTCTTTTCAGGACTGAGTTTTCTTCAAATTTAATTAAACATGCTTTCTATGCCTTTATCCTGTCATTAATAAAAATATGGAGTAGCATAGTGCCAACCACTGATCCCTGGAATACTCCAGGAAGACCTTAGCCTACCAAGCTGATATTGAACCAGCAAGGAGCACTCTTTGAAAGCTCCCAGTCAACTAGTTCTGAATCCACTTGAATCATAATGGTATGATTGTATAATCCAGGTTTTTCCATCTTATCCAAACAATTATAAGAGACTTTGCAAAAATGTTTTGCTAAAACAAAGTAAACAAAGTAGATAACATTCCCTTGGTATGTCACTCCAATAACCATATCAAAAAAGGAAATGAGATTAACTTGGCACAACATGGTCTGTTCACGAAGCTTTGCTGGCCCTCTGTATTCACTGCTTCCTTTTTCTGGATATTGATTAACTGTTATTTTACTAATATGCTGTAGAGTAATAGGTTGTTGCCAATTTAAGTTAAGAGCTCTGGCTTAACATTTGCAAACTATATTCTCATTCCACTCCCCCCAAACACACTTAAAAAAATTTGGAACATGTACCATTCTAAATGGAAAGAGCACTAGAATGGGCATTAAAAGACCTGAGTTTGTGCTATGTTGTTGTTATTGAGCCACGTCCAAATCTGTGGGACCTCATACGGAGTTTTCTTGGCAGAGATACTGGAATGGTTTGCTATTTCCTTCTCCAGCTCATTTTACAGAAGAAGAAACTGAGATAAACAGGGTTGAGTGACTTGCCCAGGGTCACATGGCTAGTAGGTGTCTGAGGCTGAATTTGAACTCAGGTCTTCTTGATTTCAGGCCTGGGACTTTTCCACTGTGCCACGTAGGTGCCCGTTCATTCTCTTGCCTTCTGTCTTTTTTGAATGCCCTTTAAAAAATCCAATTTGGTTAATGAGTTTCCTGTGGTTCCACATGTTTCTGTTTAAGTAACTCTTCTTTTTTTCCTCCTCCTTGTATTTGTTTTCATTTCTGTCTTCAGAATTTCAATCCTAAGAGTTTTTCATACTTGCTAAGCTGATTTCTCCTATAGAATTTTGTCATAATATTATGTTTCTTTAATTCACTTTACGTGTAACCCATTTTGAACATTTATTCATGGACATCTGATGCCATGAGTTTTGTTGCTGGCTCAATGCTCAAATTTTTGTCTCCTGTGAGTTTCTGAGCACCTTTACTGCTGTTTTTCTTTTTTTCCCTTCATTATAGCTACCTTCCTTGGCATGATGACTCCACACACAATTTTCTCCCTGCTCCTTCTGTTCTAATTTAAGACTCTTAATTAGATTTGTAAGACTCTGGTCAAATACATGATTATCAACCCTTTCTTGTTAAGTGTACTCCATCCCTGGCCAAGAGCCTATCATTCCTGTATTTTAAACTTTTATCTAGAAATCCAAATTCTCTTCTCAAACTTAATCTTCTTAACCAACTGGACACTTCCTATGTTTGCTTTTCTCTTCTGAATTAGTGAGGAAAACACTACCTGTGCCAACTTCCAGATTTCTCAGTTTCCTTTGTGGGATCTTCATGGAGGTCACACCTACTGAGGGCAGGTATCCCCGACGACTCTGTCCTGAGCACTCTTCTCTTCTTTCTCTATATGATTTCACATGGTTTTAGTTATCATCTCTATACTGAAGATTTTCTGATCTTACCTCTCTTCTGACTTTCTGATTTGCATTTTCAGTTACCTATTAGACATCTAAAACTGGATGTCCTGTAGACATCTTAAACTCAATATGTCTGAAACTGAGCTCATTTTATCTCCCTAATTCCGAACTTCCCTTTTTTCATGGAGGCTACCACTATCCTCTTAGTCACTCAGGCTCACAACCTAGGTACCATTCTTGATTCCTCACTCTTTCTCGCCTGCATATCCAATCCATTGCCAAATCCTGTCCATGTTTATCATTATGGTATCTTTTACATATGTCCCCATCTCTCTGATGTTGCCAGCACCCTGATGCAGACCTCATCATTCCATCCCTGGACTATTACAATGACTTGCTATTACAGTTGGTCTCCCTGCCTCTCCAGTTTTTCTCCACCTGGAGAAATTGTCAAATTAATGGCCTCTACCTATCTTCCTAGTCTCTTAGACCTTACTCTCATTTGTATACCCCGTGATCTAGTCCCGTTGGCCTCCTAACTGCTCCTCACACAAGACACTCCATCATTAGGCTGGGCACTTTTTACTGGCTGTTCTCCATGCCTGGAATGCTCTGCCTTTTTATCTCTGCCTCCTGGCTTTCCTAGTTTCCTTTAAGTCCCAGTTAAAATCCCATTTTTTTTCAAGAAACCTTTCCTAATCTCTCTTAATGCTCATGTCTTCCTCCTATTACTTATCTCCAATTAATCCTGTATATATTTTGTTTGCACACAGTTGATTGAATGTTGTCTCCTCCATTAGCCTGTGAGTAGGAAGAGTTTTTTGAGTTTTCCCCCATCTTTATATCTCCAATGCTTTAGCATAGTGCCCATCATATAGTAGGTACTTAATAAATGTCTATTGACTGACTGACCAACTGAAATTTAACATTTCTTTCCATTATTTAAAAGTGATATTCTGAGAAGGGATATATAGACTTCACCAGACTGACTGAGCAAGATCTTTAGTCCTTTGTTGTCACTAGCTAAAGTTACTGCGTATCTATGACAGTAATAAAGTGACATTTCTTTCTTTAAAAATTCTGTAATTCAGATCTTTCAATAATTCAAACTTTTTTTTTACATTTAATTCAAATTCAAAAGAATGATCCTCACATTTCTCTATGTAACCCATGGCTTGGAAGTGGTATACCTGTGCTTCTCAGTGAGACTCCTAAATTACCCTCCTCCTTACATAGAACCAAGTTAAATTTTGGGGAACTTCTCTCTATTAACATCAGTATATCTCAATTTTGCTTCTACTAGAACTAATCCATGGAAACATTTAAATTTCATTCATTTTTAGCTCTCTCCTAGTTGATATTCATTACCTAGAACAATAAACTCCTAGTAACATATGAACGATTAGCATATTTATTCAAAACTGTTTTTTTTTATCTAGACCTATTATCTCTTTGGCATAAGCATCTCTCAGTGAAGAAATTCCCTCCATCAAGGCAAGACTGCAACAGTTCTGCAATTCATAGTCTTAGAGAGTTTCTAGGGTATCTGAAATGATAAGTGACTTGCCCAGGGTCACACTGTCAGTTTATATCAGAGATAGGATGTCAACCTAGCCAGGTCTTCCTGACTTTGAGTCTGATTCTCTATCCGTTATGTCATGCTGACTCTCATTACAAAGTGTAATGAACAGAAACCGGGCTCATACCCAAGTCCCATAATCAAAGGAACAATGCCAGCTCCCTCAACCTCATATAAATAAAAATCACAGTACTGATAGAGGAAGTCTCAGGAGTTTGGGTACAGTTGGGAATTTAGGGGAGATAGCATCTGCATCTTGCCACTCACCTTCTTATTGGTTCTGATTGAACCTTTTTCTGGCACCTTCCCAAGCACACAATCTGCATCCCATCTCTCCCATCTCCTGGTCCTTGCAGGTCTTTAAATGGCACCATCAGATCCTGACAGCTTATGAAGTAAGTAATCTTGCTTATCTCAGGAATCCTGGGCACTTGCCCAGCAGCCCTGTCCTCTTTTTCCTTACCATAATCATTTGGGAGCCCCCCATACCTCTACCATGGCTACCTTATTTCCTCCAAGTACTTCCTGTCAATCAGTGCCTATGCATTGTGGGTGACCTATTGGTCATCCATTGGTGACCCATGTCTACTATTCATGCAATTTTTCACTAATGTTGTAATCATATCCTTTTTCTCTCTGATTAGAAAGATCCCACACCCCTGCTTAGTTATGACAGAGCTCCACTGATTAACAAAAATGTATTTAATTTTCTTTGAATGTGTGGGGGGAATATAAAGGGATGGTAGTCCTCCTCAAAGAACGTTCTCTGAAGTCCTAAAAAGAGGCAATGCAAAATTCAGCAGCCTCAAAAACTAACCAACTCAGCTACGCAGAAGAGCATTTCCCCTCAGCGGACATATCGACCAGCATGAGAATACGTCTACTGTCTCTGCTCCTTGGCTTTTTCTATCTAATGCTAGCCCTCAGAAATCTGAAAAGCCAGCCCATTAAGGGATGGAATGCCATAATAACATTTTAGAGCAGCCAATGACTAGTTTATTAGTTAATGGTTCAAGGAACAGTCGAGTTAATGTGGTAATGACCAGTTTCAATGGGACGATTGTCATTACAAACTATGTTTTATAGCTGAAATGCAAAAGCCCAGTTTTTTTAATTAGCAGTTATTTTATGGCTACCCAGACTGGTGTGTTAGAAATCTACGGATCCCTGCTCCGTACTGATTTCCTAGTCTCCCACCAAGATAGCCTCTGATCAAGCTTCTCTCTATTTTACAATGTAGGTATCTAAACAGAAAAATGGTGTTAAGGTGGTCGATGGGGGAGAGTATGGCATCAGTCTAGCTCTGCTCCTGATTGGCTGTGTGAATTTGGGCAAGTCACCTTCTATCCCTGTATCTTTTCCAGGTGTAAAATCAAAAAAGTGTAATTCTAACACTGAGTATTCAAGATATATATTATTGTGGCCTCATAAATTGTTCAGCTAGTGAAGAACTGATAGAGCACTGAGCCTGGAATCAGGAAGACCTAAGTTCAAATCCAGCCTTAGATATTTACCAACTTTGTTATCCTTGGCAATTCAGTCATATCAACTTTGTCTGCCTCACTTTCCTTAACTGTCAAATGAGGACAATAAGACATGAGGATAATAGCAAAAACACGTCTCACTGAGTTGCTGTGAAGAACAATTGAGATATTTATAAAGTGCCTGGCACAAAACAGACACAATAAATGAGGTTTTTTTACCCTTCCTTTTCCCATTCATAAATAGCTCTTTACCATCTGGCTCTAAGTCAGGAATGATATAGCATAATATTACAATCTAAGAATGCCACAAAACATTGTTGCAATGCTTTTAAAATTTTTCACTTTTATTCTGAATTTAACAAACACAAAGAAAAATGGCACTTTTATATTCAAAGTAGAACAGAAAAAGGGGATTTTATGTGAAAATGTGACTACTATGTATAGGGTGCTTTTTAAAAATATATATATTCAACATATTGATTTCAAAGCTGTCCTGCTTTGTTTGTGTTTTATTCCGAATTTTATTCAGTTCTCTTTTGGGCATTCAAAAAAATGTTTCCATGATTTTCCTCCTCTTCCTCCTCCTCCTTCTTTTCCCCCTCATCCCCAAATACAAAGAGAAAAAAATCCTTGCAATCAATTGTTTTTTAACTTTTATACAGAGTCGTAGACTCTTAAAGGCAACCTCTTTCAATTCCTTGTCCAATGAATGACTCTCTTCTGTAGCATTCCCAAATTATCTCATGTATTTCGTTCATTCCAATCAGGAGGGAAAGGGGAATGGTGTGAATGGTGAGCACTTTGGGCAAACTGATGAAACGTGACCAGGACTGAATTAAAAGTCACCAAAGGAGGACCTTTAAGCAGAGATTATTAGGCTGAAATAAGGAATTTAGAATGGCTGTACCCCAAATACAGTCTGAGGAGAAAACATTAGTATGGTTGCTGTTAAATTTATTCCTGGCTAAAGTTACACAATTATATTCTTGAAACCACAGAGGACCCTCTATCCATCCAAAGTATTTGCAAGTGACCTATAGACAGATTCATGGGGATGATATACCACCTCCTTAAACAGATGGCAATGATAAGGGCAAGGAGGGCATATTCCAAATGGAAAGAGGGATATGACCTGATTCCAAATGGATTTGGACTGAGAGGAATTTTGTCTAAGTCTCAGACTTGTTACCACCTGTGTAAGATCAGTAGGATTTTAGGATCATAGATCTAAAATAGGAAGGGATCTTAGAGTCAATTGGATACAGTCCACTCACTTTACAGATGAGGGCACTGAGGCATAGAGAAGTTAAGTGGTTTGTCCACTCAAGAGACAACTGGGTGGCATAATAGCTAGAGCTCTGGGGCTGGACTTTAGTTTAAATGTGGCTTCTGACACTAAACCTGTGACCCTGGGCAAAAAACTTAGCCTCTGTCCACCTCCATTTACTGTAAAACGGGGATAGTACATATCTTCCAGAGCTGTTGTGACAATCAAATGAGGTGGTATTTGTAAAGTACTTAGCAAAGTGCCTGGCACGTAGTAGATGCTTAGTTTGTTTCCTTCCCTCTCTTTCTTCCTCTCTTTCTCCCTCTCTCCCTTCCTTCCTTCCTTCCTTCCTTCCTTCCTTCCTTCTTTGTCCAGGATCATGCAGTTACTAAGTATCTGAACCCAGGGTTTCCAGATTTGAATTATATATCTTTTCTGGAATTTCATAAAATAAGGAGGTAGGACTGAGTAATTTCAAACGTCCCTTCCAGCCTTAAATTGTATAATCTCACCCAGTATTTATTAAACAGGCATGCTATGTGCCCATAGCCTTAGAAAGGGCTTGGATAGAGATGCCCTGTCCTCAAGGAAGTTATAATCTTTTAGGAAAGAAAATAATTGCTCATATGAAACAATTAGAAAATGATATAAAAGAATATTACCATGACCATTCAGGGAAACTATGTGGAGTAATGAATAGAGTTCTGGGCCAGAAGTTAAGAAGACCAGGACTCAAATTTGGCCTCAGATATTTACTAGCCATGTGACCCTGGGCAAGCCATATAACCCTGTTTGCCTCAGTTTCTTCATTTGTAAAATGCTCTGGAAAAGGAAATGGCAAACCACTCCAGTATCTTTGCCAAGAAAACTCCAAATGGGGTCTTGGAGGGTGAGACATGACTGAAAATGACTGACTGACAACGATAAAAGTATTTAATCACAGAAATTGTTATTGATCAGCTGTTCTATGGGGGAGGAAAAGAAGTATCAGACTTGGTTCTTACCCACAAAGAGTTTATACAGTAGAGAACTAAATCTAATATAGTCAAGGACTCAACTGTATGAAACAATTAGTGCTTCTGCTTGGCATCGGGGGAAGTGGTCATGTGGGCTAGAGTTATCCAAGGGGCCATTTCGAAGCTGAATGCTTTCTCCCATAATGCCAGACCACTAAACAAGTTTCCTCAGAGATAGGGGATAGGCCACTGTTCATCCTCGGCATCATTCTCCATTCTTACCCCACTGTCTGATACCTACTCCCATGCCACTGAGCTACCTGAGTACCACCGGGACCAGTCCTCTGCAAACCCTGAAATGATTGTCCTTGACACCCTTAGTCTTCTCATTTGGGGCTGTGGCTTTCCTTTCTTGTGGCATTCTGAAAAACACAAGCTCTGCCATCAAATCCTATCTCTGTCACATACTACCTATGTGACTGTGGACAAGTCATTTAACTTTTCTAGGCGTCTGTTTCCTTGTCTGTAAAATGAGAGAGTTAGACTAGATTGTCTCCAGTAATAATATTAGCTAACATTTACATAGCACTCACTATGTGCCAGACACCATGCTAAGTGCTTTACAGTTATCTCATTTCATCCTTACAACAACCTGGGGTGGGGGTGGGGCGGTGTTCAGGTTCCATTTTACAGATGAGGAAACTGAAGCAAACAGAGGTTAATTGACTCACCTAGAGTCACACAGCTAGGAAGTGTCTGAGAACAAATTTAAACCCTGGTCTTCTTGACTTCAGACCCAGTGCTCTATCCACTGTACCAAGTAGCTAGCTGCTTCAAGGTACCTCTCAGCTCTAAATCTATGATTTCTCCTCACTCTGCTCAGGCATTTAGTGTCCTTCATTCTCCCTTGCCCTCCTATCCAAATCCTTTCTTAAAACACATTTTCTGAAAACTTCCACTGACTAATTGACTCACTGTCCAAAGTCTGATACCCAAGCTTGCCTGCTGAAGAATCCCATTATCCCAAGTTTATCTACTCCCTTCCCCCAACTAAAATTTCCATTCTCTCAGAGTGGGTGTTAAGAGGAAACTAATCTGGTTACTTGATTAAAGTAATTCACATTAAGGTATGAATGATTAATAAGCTTGAACAATCCCAGATAATCATTGCATTTTTAAAGAAGAGCTTGTTAACCCAATGAATATCTAATGGATAGAGTATATCATTTGAGCACAGGGGACCTTCCCAGTCACCATCCTCCCCCTGCCACCCTCTACCCCACCATACATTTCTTTCCTATCCCCAAGCCAAGGAAACAAAACACCCCTTTGAAACTCTGCTTTTGAAATATTGCCAACCCTGCACTAAGGTGTAAGTGACTGATAAAAGTTTGCTTTTTAACAGAGAGTATTTCACCTTAGACTAAATCAGGGAAGATCAAGCTATACTGTTGTTGACATGGGGTAGGGTATTCTTTGGGGTTTAGGGCCTTTCTTGGCACATTGAGCACATGGACAGCTGCCTGCTTGGATAGGACCATCCCCAAAATAGCCGTTCCTGTCTTCCTTTTCCAAAGGAAGGACTCAGTAAGAACACACTATCTGTTAAAATCTGAATCTAACTTGATTTTAAAAACAAAACAAAAAATGGATTTATTTTAAAAAATATTCCTGAGATAAGGAATACTCTATTTTGTGACACTGCAATGATAACAATCCCCTGCCTTGTTCAAATACTTTTATTTTTTCAGATTGCCTAAAGTCCAGCTGAACTTCAAAATAACCCTATAATTTAGGCAGCACAGCTATGTCACAGAAAGGAAAATGATTTTTAGAAAATGGAAGTGACCCAGTGACTTAGTGATCGCCACTCTGGTCTCTCAGTTCTCAGACCTGGACCCTTTCCATTACATCTGGTTTCCTCTCTAAGTAACCAGTCTTATTTCCAGGAACGGCTCATCATTTCTGTCCATTTTACTTTCTCCTAGGTCACCCTTGGGAGGTTCTATGAGACGAGGACCTGTCAGCTGAGGAAGTACAAACCACCAGTGAAACTGGACCCTCTTTGGCATATGCCCCACTTTCAAAAGGTCAGTAGAGTTGTCACAAAAACAGTTGGGTGTGAAGTTTCAAAAAGGAGAGTGAGACCATGATTGTGATCTAGCCCTCAAACTCGGGGAAGTTGGGGCAGAGAAAGATAACATAGCAATAGGTACCTGGGGGTGGCAGCTACCAATATGAGTCAGGGAAGACCACAAGGCAGGCCTACGCAACATATGACCCACCAAAGGATTTCAGGCAGCCCTTGAAAAAATGTAGAGGATGTAAAACAGGCCTGCACAAGGCAAGGTACAAGGACTAGGTTTGATGTGGGGAAGAAGCGTGGCCCACTCCGATGTTAGTGCCCTGGGAAAAAGCCCCATTCACTTTTTGTTAGTTATGACTCTGCTATGTTCCCTCCATGGCCAGGCTCAGCTAGGGCAAAATGCCACATGCCATTTCTTACCTCCTCCTTTGCTAGGTGTAATTTTCACTGAGTTATAAACAATTGCCTTACGGCAACACCAGGCAGCATTCATTAAGTGGCCACTGTGTGATGAACACTGCTCCTTCACTGCAAATATGGCCTACTCAGTGTTTGAAGGGGATAGGTCTGTACAAGGAGGCCCTGCTATTCCACCTCTTGGGGAAACCTTCCGACAGTGATGGTTCATTTGAGTCAAGAAGGCTTTTGCCTTGCCCTGAAGTTACGTTTCCAGAAAGCTCATGCATTTGCTGCTGCTCTAAGAACCTGCCTGACAGTGTCCCTGTGGAGGTCAGAACCCATGGTCACTAGATTTTGATGTGAATTCACAAAACTCACCTAAATTGGCCCAGATAAGTATCACAGTTAAGATTTCATACTCAGGCGATGGTTCCTTGTATTAAATTCAACTTCTTATCCTCTTGTGGGAGCACATGCATCCTAGTCAATTGCTGGTGGGAGGTTAAACATCAGGAAAAATAAGGCACCAGGTAAGAGTTAGGGGTATTACCTAGAGTAAAGGCAACAGTCTTGGGGTACCAGGAAATGGCTCCATGGTTTGCGAAAGTCCCAGCCTGATTTGGTGCTGCGGAAATAGTAGGCAGCACAAATTTTTCCTAGCCCTCACTGTGGGCTGAGAACAGGGGACTGTTCTGTTGAGCTAAACTGCAATTTAAGCAATGAAGAGGGATGGTGGCTTCCTGAAG
This sequence comes from Potorous gilbertii, assembly GCA_028658325.1. Lineage (NCBI taxonomy): Eukaryota > Metazoa > Chordata > Mammalia > Diprotodontia > Potoroidae > Potorous > Potorous gilbertii. Next base: position 301,680,106 of record CM053769.1, on the reverse strand, counting down.
CTAATGCACTTGAACAAGATGCAGAGTTTCACGGGAGAAATCTGTTTTGCTCCACCTTGATGTTTTCCTCTTATGTCCTGCCTAAGTCAGATCCATTAGCATATGTCAGTGATCATCTTCCCCAGCTGCCTGTCAGCACAGAACCACTGCTGCAGGTAGTGTCAGGGAAAGAACATGACCGATTGCTGTTGAACAGATTGTGGAAGTCACACGAGAAATGGGGAGGGGGGAGCAGCAGCTTTAAATCTCCCCTCACCCCAGACCTTTACATTACCACCCGTTTTTCAGTCTGTCTTTCTTGATTTCTTTTTTTCATTTTCAGGAAAACTACCAATCATTCTCTTTCTCACATACATAGATTTAATGCCTTCCACACTCTCCTTCCTGGCCTCTCTTTCTTTCACCGTTTTCTCTCTTTTCTCTGGTTTTCCACCTGCATTTTGGAAGACTGGTCCATCTGGAGTGCTCTGGTTATAAAAGGTTGGCAACAGTTTTCTCAACAGAGTAAAATGCCCTTAATCCTCTCCTAACTCCCAACTTTAACCTCCCTCTCTAGTTCCCCCCACCTCCCACCCAGTGAGAGTCCCTCCCCCACCCCTTTCCAGCCATAATCTGGGACATGTACATAGCAATGGAAATAATATTCAGTAGGGTTTCAGATGCTTTTCTCCCCAACAAAAGAAATTAAATAGTCCTGCTTATCCTCTGGGAAAGACTTCCCAAACCCTTGCACGTAGTAGGAGTCTCAGTTAATAATTCACAAAGGCATGTGTGAATGCATAAATAAAAGGACATGCACTTTTTAAAATAGAATTTCCTTCTGAATATTTTTATCCCAGAGAAAATCAGAAAAGGATACAATCTGTCCTTAGGAAATGCAGTTTTCGAGGCAGGTGTTCTTACTCTAGATTTTGGCTTCTTTTCAGTCATTGCAGTGGTAACCGCTCGCATTTGTATATCATTTAAAAAAATTTCAAAACATCATCTCATTTTATCTTCACGATACCACTTCCCCTCCCTATCCCAAGCAGTAAATAAAGCAGAGACTGACTGATATCCCAGTTTTCTATCTGGGGAAAATAAAACAAGGGAAATCAAATGACTTGCCTAAGGCTACTCTGAGAATGAAAGGTGAAGCTGGGACCAGGACCCGAGACTCTTGTCAGTTGCTTCCCCCGCCACCCCCCCCCCCCCGCCATGATCCTGAAGCCAGAATAAGTGAGGGTGGTAGAAAAGCTTTATTTCAATTTATAGACTCAAGAAATCATAAGAATTCTTGTTGTGCTTACTCCACCTATGAAAAGCCTCTCATACTAGTGAGGGTGTATCTTATTTACAGAACTCTAGAGATGGAGAGTTCTGCCTCCACAGCTCCAACATGCTCCTGTCCACAGCCGCTTCCTGGTACCTCATACAGCTCCCCCAGCACCACTGCCAACTGCCATTCATTTAGCCACTAAACATAGTTGGGAGCAACAATAGCTCCTGGGAATATTTATCCCTCTCAGCTTTTCTCAGTTACGGTGGGCAAAGGCTTTGCCATTGTAAGTGAATTAGCCCAGGAGTTGTGTAGCCCAAGGACCCTTTTTTGTTTCATCCCGCTTTTAACAGGACTGGTACTGGCTTTGCCTGGATGCTCAGAGTAGCAGGGGCTTTGTACTCTTCTTACAGATCACTTTCCCTCTTATTCCCCAACTCTGCCCCTTCCCCCAACCTCTTTCTCCTTGCCCTATTTATCAGCCCCCACCTCCTTTTTCTCACTCCCTATCCCTCATCCCTATTATGACGGGAAAAAAAATCTTTTCCAAAAAGTTAAACCTGTCACAGTGATGGATAACCTAAATGGACTCTCCCCCCTCATGAACAGATGTCGAAACTGAACTCTGTCAGAAATAATTAAACACCTTTCACACAGAAAAGCGGCAGGCAGGGGCACGGGGAGCACACTCAGTCTGTTGGGTCAACACAAGTTAGCAAACTTGCTTCTCCAAAAACTCAGTGAGTCTATAAATGGCGATGTTTCTCTGAAAGAATCTGCCACTCGCTCCCACCCTGCCCCCAGTCCTGCCTAGGAGTCTCTCTTGTGTCTGAGTAGAAGAGACCAGCTCATGGAGAATAAACAGTCCCTCTCTGGACCTCATTTTTACCAAGCCTCACTGCTCCACCTGCCCCCAGGAGCAGGCGAGGTGTGAGCAGATTTGAGAATTTCTCTCTTTCTCTACAACTGATTGTAATCTTGTAGAGGACCTATATTTTCAGAATTTATAATCCCAGCACCTACACACGGGTTGGCACATAGTAAGTACTTCATCCATGTTTTTCATCCATTTATCCATACTGCAATGACCAGTAGGAGTGGAAGGGCAGGGCTAGAGTTACTCTGACGTACAACTTCACTGGACAGGAGGACTCGTGATGAAACATGAGTTTCTCCTGATGGAGGCATGATGGATTTAAGATTGAAGATGGAGACATGTTCTTGTAGACATAGTCAGCGCAGGAATTTATTTTGTTTGTCACAGGGGTTTAGTTTTTCTTGTTTTCTTAGTGAGGTAGAAGGGAGGTAGGAAGGAGAGAAGGCAGATCTTTAATTGAAAATAAAATAAATTTCAATTTTAAAAAGTTCACTGGAAAAAATAAAGTTCACTTGAAAAAATAAAGTTCTCTGAATATAAAGATGTTAAGGAAAGGAGGAGTGGAAATAGGGATTTTTAAGAGTGGTAAATAAAACCCAGGGCCAAAAGCCAGCTCAGGACCTGTTCTCTCAGATCAAAGGATTTTGGGGAAAGAATTCATTGTTTTCTGTTGATTACATCACAATGTGACGGGCTCTTTATAGATTCTCCCCAGCTGTGTTTAGAATCACATTTTTTTTTTCACAAATGTCTGCCTGGAATCTCTGGGAGGTGATTGGGATGGAGAAGGCAAAGAAGAGGGCCGATATGTTCATGGGGTTTTTTATGTGCTCAGGCGTAGGGCATATATGATACCCAAACCCCTTGACCAGTTCATAGGATTCTTGCATTTTACTCTGGATCTGGCTGTGTGACCTTGGGCAAGTCACAACTCCTCACTAAGCCTTATTTTCCTCCATATGTAAAGTAAGGCCATTGGACCAGATGATTTCTAAGGTCCCTTTCAGCACTAAGCATCCTATGACTATAGAATGGACAGGTGGCTGGATCAGTGGGTGGCTGGACAGAGTGGGGTGGGATGAGCACCATTCCCAGATATCCCAGTGTTTCTTGGCAAGATCTTAGGTATGTCATGGGCTGAAAAGAATTGGGAAACACCAACCTTATCTGGCAACAGGGGAGCAGTACGGAGGCATTGGGCCTAAAGACAGAGTGAGAGGCATCCCCCACTCCAAGCACTCTTGGCATAAACCTCTGTAGGACAGATCTCAGCAGGACATTCAAGTCAATCCAAACCATATGGTTTATTCTTTTTATAAAGGTCTCTTAGGACAGAGGCTCCTGTTCCACTCTGTGATTATCCTTAGTGTGAAAATTGTCTTCTTCATATCTAACTAACTCTCACTTGCTACAATTAAAGCCCATTTCCTTTTCTTTGACCTCAGTCAGACACAGAAATCAAATATGGGCCTTGTCCCCATGCACCATGAGGCTATGGGACCTCCAGAGCTCTCTTTACTTCCCAGAACTTGCCCACACACAGCTATGAATCATAGAATCATGGGATGTCAGAGCTGAAAAGGTCCTTTGAACATAAGCTATTAGAAATGAAAAAGACCACAGAATATAGAATGCCAAAAAGGCGTCTTAGAACATAGAATATTAAACCTGGAAGAGGTCTTTGAATGTAGAATGCCCAAGCTAAAAGGGACTTCAGAGCACAAACTAGAAGTTGTATGTGTGTGTGTGTGTGTGTGTGTGTGTGTGTGTGTGTGTGTGTGTCTACTGAACCCTTTTGGCAGTCTGGTAATGCCTATGGAATTCATCTCAGAGTAATGTTTTAAAATATATAAAATAAAATACAAAGGATTAAAAAGAAAGCCAATTATACAGAAATACTATTATAAAATATTTTTAAAATAAAGTTCACCCACCCCAGGCTAAGAATTCTTGCTCTAGTCTAATTCTGAAGTTCAAAAATATTTAAACTAATGGTCATAGATCTCTTTTAGCTAAGGAACCTGAGGCACCCAAGGCAGTCTGCCTAAGCCCAAATCCCTATATACCCCCTTCTCCCCCAATAGACTTTGTCTCTCCTCCATAGCACCAACAACTACTGATATTACATAGTCATTCAGTCACTAAAGTATGAACAAATAGACTATTTTCATCTGGCTGCTGGTTTCAGCCCCACTGGTTTAGAATAATGGTACAGTTGGATTTACAAGCTTTCGTGCTCTGAACCCTGGGTTCTGACTCTGTCTCTCTGTGGAAGACTAACCCTGCCTTTAGTCTCCTGGGCCCAGCTCGCTGATATAATAGGAAGAGGTGAAACATGACGGCACAATCAGCCAAGCAGTGACATTTAGAGTTGCAGTTGATTAGTGAAAGCTGCTGCATCTAAGAAAGAATTTTCCTTTCTACCTTTAAGCTCTTTTACAAATCATAACAGGCTGGGAAGTTAACTCTCCGCTAAACCCTGGGGGAGAGCAGCTCCCCTGTTTGTCTATTCGTCCTTTTGCCATTCTCTCCACTCCCCCCCCCCCCAAGAGAGGGAAAATAAATTCTGGCTTTTATTGTTAAAAAGATCATTCTCTTGGACCCCATCTTTTCTTTCCCAGTTCAAATGATGGGAAAACTTCCCAAGTTATTCTTTCCAAACCTAGGAAAGAAAAAATTCAGGTCCCAGGGATCTCTGAACCAGTGATGAGGGTAAGAACCCTCCAGCTTTCTTTGTACTGAGATGCAAGTCACTTCATATGCAGAAGAACTTGGGAGAATCGTGGAATGAATGATGGGAAAGTTTATTCAGAAATTCAGAAGTGAATGACATTCTTTCCTTAAGTATAGCTATCCTTCCTTACAAACCAGCCCTTTTGGGAGAATTTTCAAATCACTGCTTTGAGAAAATAGAGGATTAAAATTGGTTTTCCTCAAGTCAGAACCTCCAAGTTACAGATTTTTTAGATAGTACCTGCTTATGAGGTGATAGTACAAAAAAAATGTTTTGGGGGGAGGGACCAAACCTATTTTCATATAGAGATTCTCTCTAAGGAATTTTCTCAATCAATGAAGATTGGCACCTTACATTCCTAGAATATCTATGACATTGAGAGATTTATTCTGGGTCCAGCAGGCAGCGCTGTGTGTCAGTGGCAGGACTTGAACCCAGGTCTTGCTGTATCCTTGGGCAAGTCACTCAACTACTCTTACTTCAGTACCCATCCTCATCTGTAAAATAAGAGGTTAGACTAGATGCCCCAAAGGGCCTCTTCAAGCTTTCTATCTGTGATTCCAATGCAAAAATAATAATTTCTAACTCCAAGGCTACCATTTCTCTATTCATTATGCCACCCTACCTCTCCTGTGGTACAAAAACCCAGACAGAAAAGTTGTAGCTGAAGACCTGAAAACTTTGAAAGACAACAAGAAGAAGAAGAGTGGGTTTCTTGGAGTGAACTATATGGGGTCCAGAATTTGTCCCATTGATTCCTTTGCGGGGAGTGGGACTCTTCCACCCGTTGGGAATATAATTTTTAATTTTATAATGAAGCCAATGGGAAAACATTTTTAAGACAACTTTCCAACTATGCATATTCTAAATGCCTAACTGTGCTTGTCACTTAGTTAGAATCCTAGTGTGCCTTCATCTCTGAGGAATACCTTTAAAAATCTTAGAGAAGCTATCACAGCCTCCTGCAGTAGTTAGGTACATGATCTACCAACCATGAAAAGGAAGTTCTTGCTTCTGTCTTATTTGAATTCTTCCTATTTCAACAACACTTTCTTTCCTGCTCCAGCATTGGATTTTAAATTTCTTCCCTTGCCTGCTCTTAATGAAGTTTGGCTCAGGGATGCAAGAATCACATGGCACCTAGCTAGCAGCAGGTTCCAACAGAGAAACAAAATTAGAAGAAGCTTCACTCTGCCAAACTCGTGGTTCAGCTTTTGGCAACTGTCAAAGGGGAGGGGCTGAATCCTGACCTTGGTGACACTGTATTTTACCAAAGTAGAACCTAGCTGATTGTTCATCTCCGGAGATAGGTATTCTGAGTTAGCCTAAGTGATAAGCTTAAGAGATGTGGAGAAAAGGGTCTAGCTGGGAGCTTTGGAGCTTGGCCTTCCTTACAAGGGCCATCCCTTTCTTTTACCCAACCCTGAAAAGTCCCAGGCCTATGATCTTTGGGAATTTTACCCCAGGACCAGCTCAAACATGTGGTCAAGTTGACTAGATTCATCAGTTAAATAAGTATAGTTCATATTTATATGGGATTTTTTAGTTTATAAAGTGTTTTCCTTAAAAAAAAACACCCAGAAAATGTTGTTAATAATCTCTATTTTATAAATGAAGAGCATGAGGCTCTAAAAGGTGAAATGAATTACCCTGAGTTACACAGCACAAGGGGCAGCTATTTGGTACAGTAGATAGAGTCCTGATCCTGGAGTCAGGAAGACTCATCTAACCGAGCACATATCCAGCCTCAGACACTTACTAGGTGTGAGACCCTGGCGACACTATCCCTGTTTACCTCAGTTTCCTCATCTGTAAAATGAACCAGAGAAGGAAATGGCAAACCACTCTAGTATCTTTGCCAAGAAAATCCTAAATGGAATCACAAAGAGATGGATATGACTCCATAACAACACCACCAACCGCAATAACACAGCACAAATTCAGGTCTTTCTAATGTTCATTCCAGTGCTCTTTCCAGGTTACTACTTAACGATGATGGTGGTGATAGGTAGCATGTCTTTAGTGCTTTAAGTTTTGCAAAGCGCTTTACAATTATTATTTTATTTGGTCCTCATGACAAACCACCTTGGGAGGTCGATACTGTTTTACTGTTGTTTAGTCATTTCAGTTGTGTTTTGTTGGCAAGATATTGGAGTGCTTTGCCATTTTCTTCTCCAGCTAATTTTAGAGATGAGGAAACCGAGGCAAACGAGGTTACATGACTTGCCCAGGATCACACAGCTGATAAGTGACTGAAGCAGGATTTAAATTCAGGTTTTTCTGACTCCCAGCCTTTGCCACCTAATTGCTTCTATAATGCTGCCTTTGAATGTCTAGAGAAGAATCAGTGTTGTGCTTTGAAACACAAACTTGAGAGTCTTGGTTCTGCTACTTCTTTTTGGCAAGGCATTTCCCCTCTCTGGGACTCAGTTTCCTAATCTGTAGAATGAAGAGGTGAAATTAGATGATTACTAAGGGACCTTTTAACTCTTAGTCCTGTGAACTATCAGAAGGGCTGTTAAAATATCTATACAAGAAATTCTGAGCCAGAGCTGGTCTGATTGCAAGATTTTGAAGTATTTTCAGCTCTTGAGATTGTAGACAAGTATTAGGGCTCATAAGCTACCATAAGGCCGAATGTTGAGTGTATATTAGAGAGGGAATCAGGAATTCTAGCTAGGCCTCTCATAGAACATCCTGATCAGACCCTATATTGCCTAATTAAGACCCTGTCAGAAAAGAAACACTTCATAGGCACAAAATTCCTATAGACTCACTTCAGGATTCTGAGTTTAAAAATCCATGTCATTTTTTTTAAACTGTAGTTTGGTCCCCTGGATGAAAAAGGGGTCAACTAGATGATCCAGGATCTAGCCTTGCTTCACTAAATGGTGAAGAGCTGTGTATGAGAGGTTGAAAGGTCACAAATTAATAGACTAGAACCTTAGAGTTAGAAAAGTAGTTAGTGGTCATTTAGCCCCAGGACAAGAATCCTCTCTGTAACATCCCAGAGACAGTTGGTGGCCTGGCAGACAGAATACTCCCTGATCCTGGAGTCAGAAAGACCTGAGTTCAAATCCAGACTTAGTTACTTACTAGCTGTATGATCTGGGGCAAATCACTTAATTTCTTTGTGACTCAGTTTCTTCCTCTGCAAAATGGGCATTATAACAGCGACTATCTCCCAGGGTTTTTGTGAGGATTAAATGAGATATTTTCAAAGTACTTTGCAAACCTTTAAAACATGTTTATTATTAATTATTGACAGGTAAATATCCTGTATCTGTTTGAAAATTTCCAGTTACAGGGAGCTCGCTTGCTCTTGAAGCAGTTCATTCTCTTGTCAGACAGACTTTTTTTAGATATGTTTTTTAGAGAGTGCTTTTGTACATTCTGGCCAAATTTGTCTTCCTATTGAGGCAGCTAGTGGCAAAGTTTTTGGGGCACTGGGTCTGGAGTCAGGACCACTCAAGTTTGAATCTGGTCTCAGATACTTGCTAGTTATGTGATCCTGGGCAAGTCTATCTCTTTCAGCCTCGGTTTCCTCATGTGTAAAATGGTATAATAATAGCACCTACCTCCCAGGTCTCTTGTGAGGATAAACTGAAATAATATTTGCACAGTACTATATTAATGGCAGAAACCATTATTGCTTCTGCCACTGTTTCTAGTTCTGTCCTTCAAAATTTAGCAGAATAAATCTAAGGATAGCTTTCTCATTTTTATAGCACTTTAAGATTCCCAACATGTATTCCTCACAACAACCCTTAGGTAGTACAAGTGTTTACAGATGGGGGAATTGAGGTTTAATGAGGTGAAGTGATTTTCTCAAGGTCACATAACTGTTAGTGTTGGAAATAGAACTCAAACTCAAGTCTCTTGACTCCATTCTGTTCCCTCATCCAAAGTGCCAAGAAAGGAATTAAGTCAGATTGCAACATTCTAACAGTATTGCACAACCAAGAAATGTCTTGCAAACCTTTGCAAATTGCTTATTTGTTTGAAAGATCTCCTCAAACAGTGCCATGTGGAAGGAGGCCTTCTTTGCTATACCGTTCACCTGCATCTTCTAGGATCTGTCCTTGTTATCATAAAAATAGGAGGAGGTAGAACAGCAAGGTCCCAGCAGAAATCCCAGCACTGAGTAGATTTCATGTCATACCTGCTGCCAATATGGAGAATTTGGTTTGCCCACTTGAAGGGTATTCTGGAAGTTCACAGAAAACTATGGCTGATGATACTGACAAGGACGCATGCAGACTTTTCTTGCTTGAGTTTGCCTCTATAAAGAAGAGTCTCTGTCAATGAATTTGTGGATTTCCCATCATCAGAAAATGAAGACTAGGATCATAGATTTAAAAGTGGAGTCACCTACTTTTTTAACATATGAGAATCTGAGGTAAAGTTATATGTTCAAAGTCACGTAGGTAGTAATCAGCAGACCTGCTCAAACCTACCTCTTCTCACTCCAGATCAGAAGTCTTTCCACTAGTTCATACTGCTTCATAACCAAACCTATCCCTTTTTGCTTCCAGCTGTTAAAATCTGAAGAGACTCAAAAGCATCTATTGCTTCTACTTTCATCAAGTGGTCTTTGCTCTGTTTCCCCCTTAAATATTATATGTTTTCCATCCCCTTTTACTCTCCTTAAATCTACTGATGAGTAGATGAGCACATACTCATGTACTCCAAGGATCTGTAATTTTTTTCAGTGTAGTGGAAACTCCCTTTACCAAGCAGATCACAGTCATCTATAATCATAAGTCCTAGGAAATTTTCCTGAGTCACATAGAAAGTAAATGACTTGCCCAGGGTTATAAGCTAGTAAATCCAGAGACAATTTGAATGGGGGAGGTCTTCCTGATCCCAAACTCAATACTTTGTATAACCAGACCTGACGCTATTCTGACTATTCTGACAACCAAAGTGATTCTAGCCACACTGTAGAATCAATGTGATGTAGCATATTTGTTTTTTGTCCCAACCTGTGATTTCATTGGTGTGGGGAATTCCTAGTCAATGCAGATCAGCAGCTGTCCTGCAACTAGAATCATAAGAGATTTGCCTAGAGCACAGAGAGTTGAAGTTATCTGTCCAGGATCACACAGCCTATATGTGTCAGAGGCAGGACATGAACCCAGGGTGCTTTGTTTCAGAGACTGACTCTCTGCTATCCATTATACTATACTCTACCTATGATCAAGTATAGTTCATATCTTAGATAAAAATTTTTTTTTAATTCTATTCATGCATCACCAGGATGGAAAAGCCTTAGCAAAATAAGAGATTCTCAGTATACTTGGCCACTTGGCAGCATTCTTTATTCTTAAATACATTTTACTGATACTCTTTAAACATTCATATCACCTCTCAATGACTCCATCCCTAACACATAGCATGAACTTGCATGAAAAAGTACAGTTAAAATAAATGAATACATTGGCAATATCTGATGATGCATGCCTCCTTCTGCACCCACAATCTACCACCCCTCTGCTGGGAGAAGGGAAGCAGCTTCCCAGTCAGTCTTCTAAAGTTCCAACTGATCTCTATGTTGTTCATAATTAAGATGTTTTTATGTTATTCAGAATTATGGTGTCTTTCAGTAATGTTTTCGTGTACCTTGATAAGGTCATTATGATATCATTCTTCTGGGTCCATAACTCTATAACAATCTCACCACTCTTCCCAAGTTTCTCTGAATTCTTCACATTTGCAGGGGGGTTTTATAGCACAGTAATATTCCATTAACTCCATATCACAGTTTGTTCAAACATTCGCCAATCAATGGACACAATTGTTTTGTTAGCACAAAAAGTTCAGCGACATTTCCAAGGGTGGTCTGGTCTACTTCCCTTTACAACAGGGAACAAAAAAACCTTTTTTGTGTGTGTGTGTCAAATACCCCTTATCAGTTAGAAGCCTGTGTTTTCAAATGCATAAAATAACATGCAGAGGATTGCAAAGGAAACCGATTTTATTGAAAGTTATTAAAATACATTTTTAAAAAATGCAAGTTTATAGACTTTATGTTAAGAACCTCTGAGTATCCCCAATTGATAAGTGGTCAAAGGATATGAACAGACAATTTTCAGGTGAAGAAATTAAAGATATCTATAATCATATGAAAAAGTGCTCTAAATCACTGCTGATTAGAGAGATGCAAATCAAAACAACTCTGAGGTACCACATCACACCTATAAGATTGGCAAA
>CM053769.1:301508380-301668524 GCA_028658325.1 Potorous gilbertii | reverse complement strand
ATAGGAAAGTATATGTTGAACCTATACAGAATTGTATGCTGTCATGGGGAGGGAGGGGGGTAGGGGGGGAAGGTGTTGGGGGATAAAACCTTAATTTTAAGGAAGTGATTGTAGAACATTTATAAATAAATACTATTAAAAAATTTTTAAAAAAAGAACCTCTGAGTGCTTGTTACCTCTCTATAGTCCTAGGATAAATATCTCACCTTTTCCTAAGGTATTCCTGTCCTTTACAATAGTCCTTGGTGTACAGAACACTAATACCTCAGTCACCTGCCACCTGGGCATTTAGCTGAGAAAAGAGTCACACAAAGAGAAGAGAGGGAAGGAAACTACCACAATGGATATGGACAGAAAACATTTGTCTACATCCTTGGCTTCCCAAACAGATAAAACAGCCTGTGTTCAATACACTCAATATCGTGTATTCACGATAAGCAACTGACGAGGCAGCGTTTGGATACCTTGGCAAAGGACTTAATTTGCCGCCTAGCACAAAATCAAAGACTCTGTCAACCGATGAACAGCTCTCCAGGAAAGCTGCCTTGCACTACCTGAGATAGCACTGTCAGGTAAATTTCCAGGGAAAGTAATTAAAGAATCCTCATTGTATAAATTCAGCAGCAAAATTCAGGGCCCTGGAATCTGCTTCTCACTAGGGATCAGATGTCTGCTTTCAGTCTGATCCTTCATGAAAATTAACAGCCCACATTTTCCTTTTTTGAAAAGGTAGCCTGCCTTTCCCTCACTCCCTTTTCCTAAGATACAGGATTGATGAGCATTGTGTAGTTCAACGTTTGTGACTTTGTCAGAAAAGAGTTAAGCTGTCCATGATATAGCATTCTGGTGCATAAACTTATCTGAGAGAGCCTCAGGATGGAAGTGAGCCTCAGAAGTCAGCTAGTTTAACTACCTCATTTTATAGATGAGGAAACTGAGGCCCAGGAAAGAGATGTTGCTTGTAGACATCATACAGTCAGCGGTGGAGTCAGTCTGACCACGTAATTCCTCTGTTCCCAAATCTCATCAGTTTCCACCACCTACTGGATAAAATACAAACCTTAGGTTGGCATCCAAGGCCCTCCATAATTTGGTTCCCACATACCTTTCCAGCCTTATTGCACAGGATTTCTCTCTTATGGACCTTACTTACATTCCAGGCAGAGTGGATTACTCTGCTGCTTCTTGAACACTGAAGTGAATGATCATGGGATCAGAGATGTAGAGCTGAAAGGGACCTCAGAAGGCATCCATTCTAAACTTTTCATTTTATAGAGGAAGAAAATGAAGACCAGAAAAGAAGGGACTTGCTCAAGATAAAATGGGACCTCAAGGAACAGAGTAGGATTTTTGAACATAGGTCTGCTGGCACAAAATCAATCTCATTAATATCAAGTATCTACAACTGTGTATCAGACATTGAAAAAGAAACACATAGTCTCTGCCTTCATAGAGTTTACAGATTAGGGATATTCCTAAACACCTGGGAGTGTCTTCCAGGACAAGTTATTGAAACCAGATAGAAGATGTTACAACTCTTTGAGGGTAAGGAGTGGAGGGGTATGGGGGTCAAAGGAGAGAAAAAGCATATTGGAAAGATGGCCTCAAGGTCAGGAGGATCATCATCATAGATTTGAAGCTTGGGAGAGAACTTAGATCCCCTCATTATATAGAGTAGAGGCACAGAAATGTTAAGTGACTTACCCAGAGTCATACAGCCAAGGAAACATCTTTGAACTCAAGTGTTCCTGACTCTAGGCCCAACACTTCATTTACTGCACCACCTAGCTGCTCCCCCTGTCTTTGTCTGCCTTTCTGTCTCTATATGGTATGTGTGTATGTATATGTACATATATATATATGTACATATACATAATAGGTGTGTTATATATGATCTGAGATGGCCAAAAAGATCATAGAGATTATTAAGGCTATTCTACAGCATCACAGGTTGAGGGTATCTTCAATAAAAATTTACTAGCACTTACCATGGGACATGTATTCATTTATTAATCAAACATCTATGTGTAACTATCTATCTCAGCATTTTTTTGTGTGTATCCTGGACGCCTTTGGTAGTCTGGTGAAGCCTATGGGCCCTGTTTTAGAATATTAATGTTTCTAAATGCATAAAATAAACTACATACAAAGGAGGAAATCCATTATATTGAAATACAATTATCAAAATATTAAAAAAACCAAGTTCATGGACCTCAAGTTAGGAACTCCTAATTTAGAATCTCCATGTACAAGGTATTGTGTCATATATCAGAAAATTTATGATAATAAGACATAGCCCCTAATCTCGAGTGTTCACAATCCGATATATGTAATGTCTATACACACCAATGTTACACTTAATACAAAAGTATATAAAGTGCCATGAAATCAGATGAAGGAGATATTTACATCTTCAGGTAACTGAGGAAGTCTTCATGGAGGAGATTATCTCTCCTCTCCATACTGGCAAAATTGCACCTCTACTAAATGATGAGGTTGAAAGCCCAGCAAAACTGCTCAGATCTTGATCTTTTTAATAGCAACCAAAACTGTGAATTAATAACCATCTGATTGTCCCTAAGGAGCCCTAGCCACCCAAAGCCTGGTGTGTCTCCATCCAGAAACTCCCCCTCTCAGCAGAGTGGGGCCAAGCTCAGCCCAGCAGATTCACATGTGGGCACTGAAAAGGAGAGAGAGAGAGAGAGAGAGAGAGACAGAGAGAGACAGAGATGGAGGGAGAGAGAGAGGAAATGAAAGAAAGATAACTACAGGAAGAAAGAAAGGAAGGAAAGAAGGAAGAAAACTAAGCTAAAAGTGAAGTAAAAGCACCACTACCTTTCTCTCTTGGCTTAACTTGTCATCAAATTTGTTGACAACCCTATTGAAAACCTATCTCTCTGTGACTGAAGGATCTTTCTGTCTCCTGTTCCCTCTCTCCCAGACAGATCTTGAAAGGCAGAAAGTCTGGAGAACACACACGCACACACGCACACACACACTCACCCACTCACTCACCCGCCGAGTCACCACCCCATCAATAGAGGGAGAAAGGCAGAGGCACCAGCCAGCTAGGGCTGACGAGCCTCCTCACCTGGCCCCGCAGTGCACCGCCTCCAATTAAATCAAAATGGTTTGTTTTTAATGGTCTTTTACACTGACAAGTGGGCGATCATTTTGGGCCCACGAGCTGTCAGGGAACGGAGGCAAATTCTCCGTTGATAATGCCCAATGCTTCCAATTAGGAGCTGGGGCCGCTCCTGGCGCGCTAACGATTCCCCAGCCTCCCCCCAGGCCCCTTTGGCGCTGGCTGTTTCTTCTTCCCTCCTCCGCCGCAAATTACTGACACAAAACGGAGGGCCCCGCGTCTGCTCCGCCACGCCAGGCCCGGGCCCTGTTGGGTTTAATGAGCCGATGGAAGTTTCGCGGCTCCCGCGCTAAATTCTTTTCTTGTTTGACAGCTGCTCAGGAAAGGCGAGTGTTGACCTTATAAAAGATTTAGTGTTTCTCATTATTTTCTGTCAAGCTTCACAAGTGATGGCTCCGTAGTTATCATTTGCATCCTGGTGTGTGTGTGTGTGTGTGTGTGTGTGTGTGTGTGTGCGCGCGCGCGCGCGTGTGTCTTGGACAGGGGTACAGAGGATAGGACCGAATTCTGTTGTCTTTGCCTCCTACAAACCAAGATCAGAACCACATTGAGGTTAGGGGGGACTTTGTACTGTTTAAGGTACACTCTACTCAAGTCTCCGCTGGAAGTATACAATCACAAATCTATCTTTTCATGCACACCATAACTATGCCTATGAGTACACAATCCTTGCAGATGGTCCCATGCAGGATGTTTCTCATTGAGATATTCTTTGGGGGCTGACATGTTTTAAAGAGATTCTGTACTAGAGATATTAAATACTTTGCAAAGGGATGATATAGCTTTTGGTCTGAGAACTCAGTAAAGTCCTTTCTCCTTGTAACAAAATGGGAGAGGATGTGGAAGGAATGAGGGTTGTAGTGAACCAAGGATGTGAGGACAGACTCAGTACTAAGCCCAACATTTTCTGACTAAACCCAGCTTTTCCTCTATGTCTAGTGTGATGTGTTAGATAGTAGTGTGGTGTGTTGTCTTCCCTTACCCAGCATTTTCTAGAGGTTTGACATACTGAAACTTGTCTAGAGAACGATGCCCAGGATAGTAAGAGGACTGGAGATCATGCCATGTGAAGATCTGTTGAATGAATGAGGGATTTAATTAAACAATTCAGCAAGCATTTATAGAGGTCCTACTGTGTGCCACACCCTGTGATGCACTGGGGAGACAGAGGGTGGAGAGCAATAATATCTGGGGAGATCAGGTCAGGCTTCTTGTAGGAAGCTGTGCCTCGAAAAGAAGTTAAGGGATGTAGATAGCAGAGGTGACCCACATTGTGGATACGTATAAAGACACTGACATGAGAATTAGCATCACAGGGATCAAAGGACTATAGATCCGGGCATTCCAAGAAGGGAGAATACAAGGGGACCAGTTCGTTTGGAAGGCAGGATGTATGAGATGATTTGAGATAAATCTGGAAGGAATGACTGGGGATAGACTGTAAAGGACTTTAAATATCAAACAGAGTCACTAGGTAGCCACTGAAGTTTATGGAGCAGGGAAGCCTCCACTTTAGGAATATCAGTTTTGTGGGTCTGTTGAGAATGGATTGAAGAGGAGAGTGACTGGAGTCTGGAAGACCAGTGAGGACGCTATCGCCATTGTCTGGGCTATTGCCCTTTGTTGTCTAGGTGCTGTGGATCTGAACAAGATGATGACTGTGTGAGTGGAGAAAAGGAGACAGGTACAAGACATGAACTGATATTTCTATAGAGATACTTCTAGAGAATGATTTTACATATCTAGACATAATTTGGACCTAATGGTAGCCATCTCTGGGCGGGGGGAGTGGGAAGGAAGAAGAAAAAAGAAATTTACATAATAATTTTATTATATATTTAAAAGGAACAGCAAGTTGTACATAATAGGTCTGCAGTTTCATGTGCAATCATTTTTTTTATTATACTATGTTATGGAAATGTTTGTTTTATCCCATAAATTAAAAATAAAATACATTTTTAAAAAGAGATGTTGTGAAGGTAGTATCAAAAGGAGTGTGCACCTGGTTGTATGTGGAAGTGCAGATGAGGGAGAGTAGAGGAAGCCTCTGAGGTTTCAGACTTGAGTGACTAGAAAGATGGTAGGTGCGCTTGAAAGAAATAATGAAGTTAGAAAAAAAAGACATGGGTTTGGGGGAAAGATGAATTGAACATGTTGAGTTTGAAATGCCTATGGGACATCTATCTGGAAATGTCTAACAGAAGTTGATGATTAAGGTTTGCAGCTCAGAAAAGAGTTGAGGGATGAAACATCTGCATAAAAATGATCATTAAAGTCATGGAAGCTGCTGAGATGTAAAGAGAGATGGTCCAGAATAGAACCCTGGGGTATATTCATACAGAGGGAGTTGGACAAGGCTGAAGATCCATGGAGACAGAAAGAATATTTAGACAAGTAGGAAGTGACTGGGTGTCATGAAAATTCAGGGAAGAGAAAGTATCTAGAAGGTAAAAGTGGTCATCAGCGTCAAAGGATACAGAAAGGTCAAGAAGGGTGAGTGAGAAAAGGCTGTTGGATTTAGCAGCTAAGAGAGCATGGTAACCTTTGGAGAGAGCAGTTTCAGGTAAGTGATGAGGTTAAATACCCGGCTGCAGGGTGCTGAAAAGTGAAAGGGGTGGAGGAAAATGAAGCTGTGGAGACAATGAGTGTAGACTTTTTTCCATATGTTTGGCAGTTAGAGGAAGAAAAAATATAGACTACTTGAATGGAATAGCAGGGACAAATAAAACAAATTTAAGGTGGGGAGAGCTCTGGGAATGACTGTATGTGATTGAGAAGTAGTCAATAGATAAAAAGATATTGAAGATTCTAAAGTGAGCAAAGTGAAGAGGGAGACTTTTAGAGTGGACTGGAGTGGATGGGATCAAGTGCATTGGAAAATGTATTTGCTATGTTAAGTAGAAAGACCGGGGAGGGGGGACAGATAAGAGTATTTAAGTATTTGAAGAGTTGTTATATGGAAGAGGGATTAGATCTCTTCTGCTTAGGTTCAAAAAGAAGATATGATAGCAATAGGTGGAAGCTGAAGAAGCAGATCTGGGCTCAGTCTAAGGAACAATTTCCTAACAATTGGAGCTGTCCAGAGTAGAATAGGCTGCTTTGGGAGTTAATGGTTTTTCCCATCAGTAGAGGTCTTCAGGCCTAGCTGGACTTATTAGTCATTTAGAGAAAGTGTCTTAAGTGTTTCTTGTTCAGATATGTATTTGATTCAATCATCTCTAAAGTCTCTTGTGACTCTGAAATTGCCTGATATTTTTAAAAGTTACCCCATTCTCTTCACCATCATGCTAACTATGGGTATACTTGACAAGCCTTTCTTCAAATTTTATTCCTTGGTTCACTTCCTTTTTACAAATTCGATCTTCTTATCTTGCCCAAACTGGATGTTCAGGGCCAGTTATGGGCCTGATTCCATTCTGATAAGCACAGAAGCCTTGATATGTTCATTTCTAACCTGGGTTGGTTTGCCCCTTCTTAGCCAACCTGTTGGTCCTCCACTTCTGGGGAGGACCATATGAATGCTGAATTTAGTACAAATTTCTCATCAGCTTAATCCACTGCCAGTCAGAATTCCTGTACTCAATAGATTCTCCAGCCTCAGCCTTCTCAGTAGTTGGAATTGTAGGTGTGTACCAACATGCCCAGCCCTGGTTCACTTTCCATGTCTGTTGAACTCTCACACAAATCTAATATTCTAGCATTTTGCTTTTCTCTCCTACTGGTTTATTTGTAAATTCAAATGATTACAGATAGTCATAAGTAAGCCTTAGGATCTCTGGGAGGCAGCAAATCAGTGATTCAGGACTTTTTACCTGAGCCCCTAAATTTATACCCATCGTTGTCACAAAGGGAAATTTTGTCTTGCTCTTCTATTGACCCTTTAAAGAAACAACAAAGAAGTCTAATATTGGTTTTAATTTTTTTATTTACTTGTTTTTTTTTGCTTTATACTAGACTAAGACTATAAATACATCAAAATATAAAAATAACCAAACTGAATTAAATTAGGAGACCTCAAATTTCACCTAAGGAGAGTTTTTGGAAGTACTTGAAATTTGCCTTCTGAATGTAAATCTCAGGGAAGAGGAAAGGAACAAGCATTTATTAAGTGCCTACTATATCTCCAGACACTGTGTTAAATGCTTTATAAATATTATCTCATTTAATATCTCAGCTAGAAATTATCTCTACCTTTTAAAGTCACAAATAGCATTGTTTTTGCACATCTCTTATGTATTCATTATATCTGACCTTGATTTAGAATTATCAATGTATGTATGTTTCTTATCTGCCTTACTAGACTTTAATCTCCTTGAAAGGAGAGATTGAGTCTTATTCATCTCATTATTCCTTATACATAAGTGTGTTCTTTGTCAAAATTAACTTAATCTCAAAAGTTTTGGAAAGGTCCTAGACTATCCCAGCTTCCCTTAGTAATCTATTGTGGCTTTCTTATTTATGTAAACTTTTATTGACTTTGGAATCTAGTAAGATAAATAAAGGATAGAGAGATGTAACTAGGGCAGAAAAAAATGCGGCTTCTTCCCAAGATGCCAAAATTTAGAGGGTGTTGATAACATTTGTACTTCTTAAGCAGGTAAGAAAAAAATTTGAGGTGAGCACCCAGTTAACAAGAATAATTAATGAAATCGGAAGCTACCCAATTGCCTACTTCTCTAGCTGATAAATGAACTCCTTTCTAGCCCATTTCCATCCTGCTCTCTAACTCATTGATAATTCTCCACCAGAGATCTAGGTCCTAGGGCTCTGCTTTTGGGATATTGTATTTCAATGTCTGAGGTCTTTCTCCCCATTCTACTTTGCCCCATCTCCATTGAACTGGTCTATCTTTTAAAAATAATATTTTATTTTCCCCAATTATATGTAAAAACATTTTTAACATTCATTTTTTAAAATCTTAAGTTCTAAATTCTGCTCCTCCTTCCCTTTCCTCCCCTCTTCCTTACATGGTAAGCAATCTGATATAGGTAAATATAAATGTAAACATTTCCATATTAGTCATTTTGTGGAAGAAAACTGAAACAAAAAATTAAGTAAAGTGAAAAAATAGTATATTTCAATCTGCATTCAGACTCCATCAGCTCTTTCTCTGGAGGCAAGATAGCATTTTTCATCATGAGTCCTTTGGGATTGTCTTGGATCATTGTATTGCCGAGAATAGCTAAGTCACTCACAGTTTGAAGTGGCCCATCTTTGCACTTTTGCTCCAGTTTCCAGAATTATTCACACCAGCTATGATACGGCAACAGTCCATTTTATTTGACCCATGTAGACAGTTCTATAATCCAGATAATTCAGTCCTTATCCCCACCCTGGAGGCTGAATTATCCATCTGAATATAAACTAAATTCCTGTCCAATTTTTAGGCTTTACTTAGTGTTGTATAGATAAATCCAAATTTTACATGAGGATAACTAGGACATAATGGTGTGACTTTTTGTGATGATAATTCAGGCAATTCTCTTCCCATTTCTGGACCTGTTTATGAAACTACAAAATAATGCAGTAGAGGAGCTGGTGGATGAAAGGATCTCCAAGGTCCCTTCTAGTACTGACATTATGTGACCATAAATTGAATTTCCATTCAAAGGCGTGATTTTCTCTTCTCATGCCTGGAATAAATTTCAAGAGTTGTAACCATGTTGAGAAGTGGGTAGCTATGAGATTGAAATAGAGGGAAAGAGAATTATGAATATATGTGATGAAGAAATCTCTGATTAGCCTGCCATTTATTCTAGATTTTGGGGAGAGATTATCTAAAAGGATTAAGAGGAAAGGCAGCATAGAATACTATGAACTAAAATTTTGCAAAGAGAGAGAGAGAGAAGGGGGAAAGTAAAGGTACCTAATATCCATGAGGTTTTTTTGCCAGACAAGACAGAAGAGACAGAGTGTGATAGGAGCAATGGAAAGATCAAGGGAAGGCTTTTTCAGGATGGGGAGATGTAGGCACATCTGAGTTACTAGCGCAGATTAAAACTTTTTTTTAATCTTTTTTTTAGCATTTTTAAAATTTATTTTAAGTTTTCAACATTCATTTCCACAAAATTTTGAGTTCCAAATTTTCTCCCCATTTCTCTCCTCACCCCAAATGCCTTGCATTCCAATTGCCCCTTCTACCAATGTGCCCTTCCCTTATCCCCATATTCTCTTTTGTCCTGTAGGGCAAGATAAATTTCTATACCCCATCACCTGTATTTCTTATTTCCCAGTTGCATGCAAAAACAGTTCTCAACATTTATACCTAAAACTTTAAGTTCCAACTTGTCTTCCTTCCTCCCTCCCCACCTGTCCCCACTGAGAAGGCAAGCAATTCAATATAGGCTATATATGTGTAGTTTTGCAAATGACTTCCATAATAGTCATGTTGTGTTAGACTAACTATATTTCCCTCCATCCTATCCTGCCCCCTATTTCTTCTATTCTCTCTTTTGACCTTATCCCTCCCCAAGAGTGTTTACTTCTAATTACTCCCTCCTCCCATTTGCCCTCTCTTCTATCATCCCCCCACCCTGCTTATCCCCTTTTCCCCTACTTTTCTGTAGTGTAAGATAGATTTTCATACCAAATTAAGTGTGCATGGTATTCCTTCCTTGAGCCAAATGTGATGAGAGTAAGCTTCACTTTTCCCCTCTCACCTCCCACCTTTTCCCCTCCATTGGAAAAGCTTTTTCTTGCCTCTTCTATGAGAGATAATTTGCCCCATTCCATTTCTCCCTTTCTCCTCCCAATATATTCCTCTTTCACTCCTTAATTTTATTTTTTTTAGATATGATCCCTTCCTATTCAACTCACCCTGTGCTCTGCTCTGCGTGTGAAATCCCTCTAACTACCCCGATACTGAGAAAAGTTTCAAGAGTTACAAATATTATCTTTCCATGTAGGAATGTAAGTCCTTTGTGATTTCTCTTTCTGGTTTACCTTTTCATGCTTCTCTTGATTCTTGTGCTTGAAAGTCAAATTTTCTCTTCAGTTCTGATCTTTTCATCAAGAATGCTTGAAAGTCCTCTATTTCACTGAATGATCATTTTCCCCCTGAATTATTGTACTCAGTTTTTCTGGGTAGGTGATTCTTGGTTTTAATCCTAGTTCCTTTAATCCTAGTTGCTATTCTTTTGGAATATCATATCCCAAGCCCTCTGATTTCTTAATGTAGAAGCTGCTAGATCTTGTATTATTTGTATTTCCACCACACTCGAATTGTTTCTTTCTACTTGCTTGCAGTATTTTCTCCTTGACCTGGGAACTTTGGAATTTGGCTACAACATTTCTAGGAGTTTCTCTTTTTGGATCTCTTTCAGGAGGTGACCAGTGGATTCTTTCAATATTTATTTTGCCCTCTGGTTCTAGAACATCAGGGCAGTCTTCCTTGATTATTTCATGAAAGACGATGTCTAGGCTCTTTTATTGATCATGGCTTTCAGGTAGCCCCATAACTTTTAAATTGTCTCTCTTGGATCTATTTTCCAGGTTAGTCATTTTTCCAATGAGATATTTCACATTATCTTCCATTTTTCATTCTTTTGGTTTCATTTTGTAATTTCTTGGTTTCTTATAAAGTCATTAGCTTCTATCTGTTCCATTGTAATTTTTAAAGAACTATTTTCTTCAGTGACCTTTTGAACCTCCTTTTCCATTTGGCTAACCCTGCTTTTTAAAACATTCTTCTCCTCATTGGCTTTTTGGACCTCTTTTTCCAATTGAGTTAGCCTATTTTTAAAGGTGTTATTTTCTTCAGCATTTTTTGGGTTTCCTTTAGAAAGCTGTTGACTCACTTTTCATTATTTTCTTGCATCGCTTTCATTTCTCTTCTCAATTTTTCCTCCACCTCTCTTACTTGATTTTCAAAATCATTTTTGAGCTCTTCCATGGCCTGTGACTGTTGCATATTTATTTTGGAGGTTTTGGATGCAGAAGTCTTGACTTTTGTGTCTTCCCCTGATGGTAAACATTGTTCTTCCTCATCTGAAAGGTGGGAGAGAATACTTGTTCACAAAGAAAGTAAACTTCTATAGTCTTATTTTTTCCCCCTTTTTGGGGCATATTCCCATCCAGTTACTTAACTTTTGGGTCCTTTGTCAAGAGTAGGGTATACTCTGGGAACCTGTAAGTTCTCAGTTCCTCCAAGGTGGCACAATCAAGGGAGAGGAGTTACTCTCCGGTCTGACTCTCGGCTGAGATTCAGATCAGATGCTCAATTCCCCTGGAGCTTTAAGCTGAGGCTCCAACAATGCCTGCCCCAGTAGCCGCCACCTGGTGCCAGGGCTAGGGGAGAACCCTGCTCCCTTGTCACAGAGGTGAAAAAGCTCTCTCACTGACCTTTGAAGCTGCCTCTGGCATTTGTGGGTTGAAGGATCTGTGAACCTCCACTGCTGCTGGGGATTCTACCCCGAGGCCTGCCCTGGTTCTGCTCCTCCCAGCACCACAAGGCCAAGGCTGGGCGGCACTCTGCTCCATGTCCAGTGTGACCAACCTTTCCCATCGGCCTTCCAGGTCACTCTGGGCTGGAAATCTCCTCCACTCTGTTGTTCTGTGACTTCTGCTGCTCTAGAATTTGTTGAGAGTCTTTCTTTGTAGCTATTTTATGGACTGTGGGGCTGTGGGGAAAGAGCTAGAGTATGTGTATCTTTCTAATCTGCTATCTTGCCAGATTAAAACATTTTAAGGATAAAAATACATATAGAGATGGAAACAGAGGCAGGAAAGGACAAATATAACACAGCCACATAGGATAGTGTCTAGAGTACTAAAACACAATGAACAGAATCTGGAAAGGAAAACTGAACAGGAGAAAGAGGATTAGGGTCTTCTGAAAGCCATCAGGTTGGTGAGGGGAGAGTTGAAGAAGGTATGGGACATCTGTTCAGTGTGGAAAGGACAATGATAATTGATGACAGAAAAGAACAAAGTATGTTTCTATGGAGCATAGCTACTTAATTCTTATGTTGATTCTGTTTTCTCTGCCAAGGGAAAAAAATCTTTGGACTAGAAAGGACAGAACAAAATGGCTGATGAAAAATTAATTAATTAATCAACTCTATCAGTTATGTCAGATGGCAGAGACAGAAGTGTGCTGGTAAATGTGTAACAAATGTGTAACTCTCTATGAAAAAACATTTGTATACATGATATGCTTATAAGTTTCATCTACATCATTATCATTTTCTCCATCACTTTCTAAAGTCCCAACAATCAGCAAAATAATACATTAAGCCTCTATTGTATAGCATTTGCTGATTCCCCAGGTGTAAGTGCTCACACTGCAAATTTGACAATTTGTTGTTATCATGCAGCCAGAACCGGCTCTAGCACACCCCTAGTCATAGAACATCTGACTTCCCTTGATGATTTGAAGTCACCACCCTTAGATTCAGACAACTGGCAAATGTGAATAATAAGTCATTGTCAGGGATCTTGAGGAGCTTGTGAAAGACAGGAAAAGTAGCCCAGGACTAGAGGAGGTAAATGTTGTTCCAGTGTTCAAAATAGGATAGATAATGGAATCTGCAAACTCTAGGCCAATGAGCTTACCTCTTATACTTGGCAAAATCTTATGTGATTTTTGTAAACACTTTTAAAAAGAATTTTTGATCATAAGGAACCTCCATGACTACATCAAGAATGGGTCATACTGGACTAATCTCCTCCTCCCCACACTCACACACTTATTTTGGACAGGCTTACTTAATCAATAGAACTGGGGAGCAAAGTGTTTGATAAAGTTTCATGCTGTTCTTAAAGATGGAGAAATATGGGTTAGATACTACAGTTAGATTCAGAGCTGATTGAATGGCTGGACTGACTGAAAGACTAGTCCTGAATTATTCAATGTCAGCTTGGAAGGAGGTCACTAATGGAGTGCTCCAGGGATCTATGCTTGTCTCTAAGCTACTTACTGTTTTAATAAATGACTTGGATAAAAACATAGATGTTATGTTGATCACATTTTCAGATGATTCAAACCTAGGATAGATTGAATGAAAAGAATCAAGATCCAAAAATATCTTGATAGATTAGAACAGAGAATAAGATGAAATTTAATAGGGAGATTTAATTCCAAAGTCACATACCTGGATTTTAGAAAATTACTTCTACAAGTATAATATGGGGGGAGGCATGACTATATAGCAATTTATCTAGGAAAGATGGGGAAAAGTGATGAGTAGGGGGCAGGTGGTGGCCTTATAAGTTCAATACGCATCTATCTACAAAGTGAAAGGGACCGAGTCAGTGATTTCATTGGAATACCTCATGAGAAAATTCCTACTTTTTCTGCAACTTTGAGTGTTGTCTAGAGCATTGAGAGGTTAAATGACTTTCCTGGAGTCATATAGTCAGTGTGATTCAGAGGTGGGACTAGTACTTCAGTCTTCCTGCCTTCAAAGTTGGTTTTTTATTCACCATACCATAGTGTTTCTCCATGCTTCCAGTTACATATGGCAGTCAGAAAAAAAGATGTGATGCAATCTTGCATGGGTGAAAGTCAAAAAGGGAAAAAATCCCTAAAATTAGATCCAACCTAAAGTGGAATAGACTACCTCAAGAGGTAGTGAGATCCTTCTCATTGAAAATCTTCAATCAAAGGTTGAATGATCAGTTTTCACTTGTATTGAAGATTTTTTTTTTAAAGCATGGTTAGGATTGGACAATTGACAAGGTTCCTTGTAACCTTGAAGTTCCATGATTTTACAGATGTCATGCTAAATGCCTGATAACATTTTCTAGATCCTAGATGTGATCAAATGAGACACTGTATGTTAAACATGTTGCACACCTTAAAACACTATATATTATTACTTACATATGATATAATACATGATAAATATTGTTTATTATTATTATTGAGAGACAGAATGGCATAGTGGATGGAGAGCCGACCTCAAAACAATAAGATGTGGGTTGTCTTACCTGTAATACATCCTGGCTATGTGATGCTGGGCAAGTCACTTAACCAGTGTGCTCAAGGTAACTCTGTAAGAGAGAGATTCTTAACTTGGGGTTCATGAACATAAAAAACATTTTTTGAAATCTGGTGATGGAACCAAGATGGCACAATAAAAGCCAGGAATTACTTGAGTTCTCCCCCAAAGCCCTCCAAATACCTGTAAAAATGACTCTAAACAAATTCTAGAGCAGCAGGACCCACAAAATAACAGAATGAAACAAACTTTCAGCCCAAGACAAGCTGAAAGATTAACAGGAAAGGTCTGTCGCACTGGTCTGAGAGAGAAGCAAAACCCAGCCCCTGAGCAAACCTGGAGCAGGCCTTAGGGGACTGAATCACTGGCAGTTCTGGGGGTCTCCAGACATCTCAACCCACAAATACCAAAGACAACTTAGAAAACCAGTAAGAAAGGTCTGTTGGACCTGGGTGAGAAAGGAGTATGGTCTGGCTGCAACCTTGGGATGGTAGTGGCAGCATCTGCTTCCTGAGTTCTGGGGACACAGATGGGGGGGGAATTGAACAGTTGATCAGAGGGGGATTGCAAGCAAGCATCTCTTTGTTGGCACTGAGGCAGGATTTTCTTGCTTTGTACATGCTTGGATCTGGGTCACAGTCCTGAATGAGGAGTGCTGATATGGCAGAGCTCATGTCAGCAGAGTAGAGAGAATCCTCCTCACACAGAAAAGAGTACTTGTGATCACTCACAGACCAGAGCACAGGCCAAGAGAGGAGTAAACATCTCTCCTTTGATCATATCACTTTGGAACAACTGAAAATTTACAGGTTCCCTAGAAGGATCTCTGAAAACAGCTGCACAAATCTCCTTAAACTTGAGACAATACACCCTCCACACTGCAAGTATAAGCCTACCCTAGCAAAGAGTTAAAAAGTAAAGTAATTGGCTGGGAAAATGAGCAAACAGTGGAAAAAACCTGAGACCATATAATCTTATTTTGGTGACAAAAAAGATCAAATCATACAACCAGAAGAGCACAATAAAGTCAAAGATCCTACATCTAAAGCCTCCAAGAAAAAATACTAATGGATCATAGGCCATTAAAAGAGCTCAAAAAAGAATTTTGAAAATCAAGTAAGAGAAGCAAAGGAAAAATCAGGAAGAGAAATGAGAATGATGTGAGACAATCATGAAAAACAAGTCCATAGCTTGGTAAAGGAGATTACCCCCAAAATACTGGAGAAAATAATACCTCAAAAAATAAACTAGTCCAAATGGCAAAAGAGGTCCAAAAAACCAATGAGGAGAATGCCTTAAAAAGCAGAATTAGCCAAATGGAAAAGGAGGTTCCAAAGCTCCCTGAGGAACATAATTCCTTAAAAATTAAAATGGAGCAAATGGAAACTAATGATTTTATGAGAAATCAAAAAATTATGAAACAAAACCAAAAGAATAAAAAAATAGAAGTGAATGTGAAATATCTCATTGGAAAAACAAGTGACCCAGAAAATAGATCCAGGAGAAATAATTTAAAAATTATTGGACTACCTGAAAGCCCTGATCAGAAAAACACCCTAGACATCATCTTTCAAGAAATTATCAAGGAAAACTGACCTGATATTGTAGAAACAGAGGGTAAAATAGAAATTGAAAGAATCTACCTATCATCTCCTGAAAGCGATCCCAAGAGGAAAACTCCTAGGAATATTGTAGTCAAATTCCAGAGTTCCCAGGCCAAGGAGAAAATGTTGCAAACAGCCAGAAAGAAATGATTCAAGTATTGTGGGGCCACAGTCAGGATAAAACAAGATTTAACAGCTTCTACATTAAGGAATCAGAGGGCTTGGGATATGATATTCCAGAGGACAAAGAAGCTAGAATTAAAACCAAGAATCATCTACCCAGCAAAACTGAATATAATCTTGCAGGGGGGAAAATGGATATTCAATGAAATAGAAGACTTTCAAGCATTATTGATGAAAAAATCAGAGCTCAATAGAAAATTTGACCTTCAAATACAAGACTCAAGAGAAGCATGAAAAGGTAAACAGGAAAGAGAAATCATAAGGGACTTAATAAACTGTTTACACTCCTACATAGAAAGATGATATTTGTAACTCATGAGACTTTTCTCAGTATTAAGCAGAGTGAGTTGAATATGCAGGTATGATATCTAAAAAATAAAATTAAAGGGTGAGAGAGGAATGTATTGGGAGGAGAAAAGGAAAGGTAGAATGGGGTAAATTATTTCACATAAAAGAGGCAAGAAAAAAGCCTTTACAGTGGAGGGGAAGAGGGGGTAGATGAGAGGGAATGAATGCACCTTATTTTCATCAGATTTAACTTAAGGAGGGAATAACACATATGCTCAACTAGATATGGAAATCTATCTTACCCTACAGGAAAGTAGGGGGGAAGGAATAGGAGAGTGGGGATGATAGACGGGAGGACAGATTGGGGGAGGAAGTAATCAGAAAGAAGCACTTTTGAGGAGGGACAGAGTTAAAGGAGAGAATAGAATAAATGGGGAGCAGGATAGGATGGAGGAAAATATTATTAGTTATTCACAACAAAACTATTATGGAAGTGTTTTGCATGATTACATATGTATAACTTATACTGAAATACTCGCATTCTCAATGAGGGTGGGTGGGTGTATCGCCAAGGCAATATTCACAACATTGGTGATGACTATGAATATGCCAGCATAGTTCTCAATCACAAAATACAAAAGATTCTCCATATAGAAGGCAGAAGAAAAACATTTATTTAAGCACCAGAAAGCCAAATCCCAGAACCAGAAAGCAAGATCCATCATGGCGACCAAGAAGTTAATGAACATGATCACATCAAAGGGCAAAGCCATTCTCAAACCTCCCCTCCTTCAGGCAGGGCCTTCTGATTATCAACTGTTACAATATGTCAGTTGGGTCCGTGTCAGTGGGCCTGTGTCTTTGGGCCAATGTCAGTTGACCTGTGTTCTTTCCCCTCTGACCTGACTCTGCTCAGTCACTTCCTCCTGGTTCTGTTCTACCCTTCCTGTCCCACTTCTTCAGCAAGCTCCTCCCACCATATGTGACCCAGGCTTCCAGATCATATGGGCCTATTAATAAATGAGAAAGATCTTTCCATTTATATTATTATTACAGGGGGGTGGGAGGGGAGAGAATTTGAGACTCAAAGTATTAAAGACAAATGTCAAAAATTGTTTTTACATGCAACTAGGAAATAAGTTAAACAGTCAATGAGGTATAGACATCTCTCTTACCCTACAGGAAAATAGAAGGGAAGGGGATAAGAAAGGGGGGCAACAGTGATAGAAGGGAGGACAGATTGGGGAAGGTGTTAGTTAGAATGCCTGCTGTCTTGGAGTGGGGAAAGGGGAGAGATGAGGAGAAAATATGGAACTCAAAGTCTTGTGGAAATGGATGTTGAAAACTGAAAATAAATTAATTAATAAAAAAGAAAAATGTAAGTTAAAAAATTTAAAAAAGAATTTTCAGCGACAAATTCTCAATTTCCCCCCAATCTCTTCTTTGTCTATTGATGAAGCAAGAAATGAAATACTTATTTTGCATATTAAGTCATGCAAAAATTTCCACATTAGTTATCTTGGGTGGGGGAAAAGCAAGAAGAATAAATTTTTAAAAAATATGCTTCAAACTGCACTCAGTGTCCATCAGTTTTCCCTCTTTGGAGATAGATAGCATTTTCTATCATGAATTCTTTGGAATTGTTATGGATCATTGTATTGACCAGAGTAGTCAAGTCTTTCACAGTTGATTGTTGTTACAATACTGCTGTTTCTGTAAACAATGTTCTACTAGATTTGTTCACTTCACTTTGTAATAGTTCTTATAAATCTCCTTAGTTTTTATGAAACCATTCTCTTCACCATTTTCTACAGCACAATAGTATTCCATCACAGTGATACCATAACTTGTTCAGTCATTCCCCAATTGATGGGCATGCCCCCAGTTTTCAAATCTTTGCCACCACAAAAAGAGCTGGTATACACACACACACACACACACACATGTATATATGTATGTATTTGTATAATATATAGATAGAGAGATAGAAAGATAGATATAGATAGATAATGTATTTACATAAGGGCATTTTTCTTTTTTTTAATCTACTGAGTATAGACCTAGCAGCAGTATTATCAAAAGTCCATGAACTTAAATAAATTTGTTGATAATTATATTTCAGCATAATTAGTTTCCTTTGTAATCTTGACATTTTATATTATGTATTTTAAAAACATTATTCTAAGGGACTCATGGACTTTCTTTACCAGATGACCAAAGGGGTCCAAGACACACACAGAAAAGGTTGTAAATCCCTTTCCTAAGATTATTAGGTACAGAGAAGGTGCTGATCTACATTGGCAGAGGGAGTTTCCTCACCTGTTACCCAGTGAAATCACAGGTCTGATCCATATCCTACTATCATTATGAAACAATAGGGTGTAGGAAGAGTCTCTGGTCTTAGGTTCTATTCTGGGAACAGAAAATTCTCAGTCCTTATGTTTCTGAACTATACATCCTTATGAGGGCTCTATTACTGACTTTTAGGGCAGGAGTTCTCAAACTTTCTTTTTCTTATGACATAATATGATCCTTTATGATGAGGAATTACAGGGAAACAGTGAGAGATTTCATGCATGCACATGCAATACTAAGCATGCATTTCATACAATTTGGAGACACTCAAGCATACATACATGTGATTTCAAGTGTAAGTAACTTCCTCTATGAATGAAAATCCGCATGTTCTCTGCAATGTACAGTATTTAGGCGATCTAATTTCCTGGGCACTACTAGGAAGCTCATGGCACATGTGACATATGTCAGAGATAATCCTTTGATCACCATTACAGGGTATATACCCAGAGGTAGATCATTCTTAGTTATGACCTGTTCACATGACTGAAACCACAAGTGAGACCTTATGGGGGAAGCAGGGAAATTTTCTTTCCTGATATAAAATTGCTTTGGTCTTAAAGATTTGAAGAGATCATAGTCTTTGATGAAGAGGGTGGGAGATTAACTTAGCCACAAAGTCAGACCACCATGCAAATGAGATGAACATTCATTTGAAAAAGAGGGAAGATGAAAATGATCAAATATTTCAGGACTCTTGAAAAAATTAAGCTAGCAGGGGAACAAACCATTTAAGTGACCATCTGTCCCTGGAGATAATGTTATCCTAGTAAATTACTTAAAAATATAAATTGGAAAATGATGAATTAGAATTTAGGCAGTCTGTTCTGTACTTATATCTTGAACTAATTTCTGTTCTACAAATACCTATGAACCTAAGCCACCCCAAATTTGACTTGATCACTGACTGATCTAGGACTATAATTTTCAAGTGCTCCTCATTAGAATAGACAACCTCCCAATGTGAGGAGCAAAACGCAAAACTCCTTCTTTTTATTCTCTCCCATCTTTTTCCCCTCCCCCCAACTATGTTCAGATTAGGGGATTTTAAAAATAAATTCTTTAGGGTAATTTCCCCCCCCCCCCTTAACCTGGTTAATATTCTTGTTCTCCTCTTCCATTTCCCATCGTCGTGTCCAAATTTCAATCTGGGAAGGTTAGAAGCATCATAACAGAATCATCTTGTTATCTATCAATGAGCATGGACTAAATGAAATCACCTCATTCAACTCCCTAAGACCAGGAAGGACTACATTTAAATCACTGAGAGCATAGGACATCAATTCCCCATATTCCAAGTATCCTTTAAGGGTCTGGTAATTCCTCTGGATTTGGGGAAATACTGCTGGGCCTTAAGAAACGACAGATTGGCCCAAGAAATTAGACATATATTGAACTTTTTACTGTTAGGCTTGTGGGTTCATGTGACACTGATTTTGTTCTTTCTTTCTTTTATCCCCTTGATATTCCTGGGCACTATTTTACAAAGCAAAAAAGACATATTAAGTGTTACCATGATCCCTGAGTAATAGGGAAAGCCAGAAGATCCTATTCCCCATAGGAGTCACTCTGTCTCTGCTCTTAGAAAATATACATCATAGAATGCTAGCACCAGAAAGGGCCTTAGAGATCATTTAGTCTAAACTCATACCTGACAAATAAAGAACTAAGGCTCAGAGAATTAAATGAACTGTCCAAGGTATCCAATCAGCATCACGACTAGAATTCAATTCCCGTACTTCATGCTCATTCCTCTAAGTCACATTGCTTCTTTTTTTCATTTTGAAGAAATCAATGAGTAGAAAGGAAATGCTAGTCTCCTTTGACAAGGCAGGCTGAGGAGACTTTCCCAGGTCAAATGTGAAAGCATAAATAAAAAATGGCCATTGTAATTCAAGATTCTAGAATCCAATTTGCTGCCCTCTGGTCTTGTCTATTTCTGGACTCGTAGAGCTTAATTATGAGTTGTATGAATTACTATATCCTAAGTAGAATCCAGCATGTCAACACTACACCTTACCCTCACCCCTACATTCACCTCTTACTCTAGATCACAGACTTATCATCTCCACAATGAATCCATCTTGCTCATGAACATTAAGAGCTTTCTTCAGGAAATGGATCAAAATGGAGTTAATAATTTCAAGAGTGTCGGGAAACAGAGTTCACAACTTGGTATTTAAGAAACAGGTGAAAATAAATAATTTCAGCTTAGTGTGGTGGTAAAAATTTTGAGTTGAGCATCAGGAAAAATGAGTTCTAGTGCCAACTTGGACAATAAGAAAAACAAGCATTTATTAAGCACCTACTCTGTACCAGGCATTCCACCAAGTGCTTTACAAATATTATCTCATTTGATCCTGACAACAATCCTGGGAGTTAATTATTATCCACATTTTAGAGTTGAGGAAACTGAGGCAAACAGAGGTTAAGTGACTTGCCTAGGGTCACATGACTAGTAAGTATCTAAGGCCAAATTTTAACTCCGGTTTTCCCCACTCCAAGCCTAGTGGTGCCACCTAGATGCCTCCAATAATCAGTCATATGACCTTTCTCTGCATCTCAGTTTTCTTCATCTTTGTAATTAGGAAATTGCACTAGATGACATTTAGGATTACTTCCAGCTATCACATTCCCAGTTCTAAAACCCCTTAGAGTTCTAATGTTCCATGTTCTAAGAGCCCTTTTAGTTCTAAAATTCCATTTCCTAAAGCCTTTTCCAGGTGACATTCTAGGTTCTAACTACTCTTCCAGTTTTGGCATTTTATATTCTGTGTCCTGACATTCTGTATTCTAAGTTCCCTTCTAGATCTAAAATCCTATGGCTATGATCCAGAATAGTAGTAGAGTGGCAATGTAAATGACAAATGGTGCCCTCTTGGATATAGATAGATGAAATATTTATTAAATGCTTACTGAACACCAGGCGCTGTTCTAGGTGCTAGGGACATAAAATCAAGAAAATAGGACAGTCCCTACTCTAAAGGAGCTTATATTCTAATTGAGGAAGACAAAGCATTAAGAAGAGTTGAAAGGAATAAGGAAGGAGAATGAGATGAGGAGAGAGGGGAAGGGAGTACATGGGCAGGGGCAAAGCAGCTCCTGGTGTAAAGGTGATGCAATCCCAAGACAGAGCAGTGTGGCTTGAACTTTTCAGGATAGGGTAGTTACAAGCAGGGACTAACCAATCAGGAATTAGGTCTTAGGAGGGAGTTATCCTCAGAGAGGGCAAGATGCTGGCATGGAAGTAGAGCAGATCAGAGAGTAAACAAAAATCTCTATTCCTTCTAAAAACATATGAATGGAAATCTGTTTCAGAAATAAAGCAATGTGCTAGTGTAAGTATCTCCACTCATGCCCAGTCAGATCTGGCTTATTGGGACTAGTTTTATTTTGCTAACCCATGTGGAAACCCTTGTCCCAGATCACTGCTAATAGTCAGAGGGGATCTTACCTTATTTACTTACATTAACCTTCTATCACTTCAGAGTTCCTCTTTGTGAAACTGCCTCCTGCCAAAGCCATTACATTTTCTTAGCTTGAGGCAGATACAGACTCTGGATGGCTTAATTTGGAAGCAGCTCAGAAGAAATTTCTTGTTCCTGGGTAGCCTGCATCCTCAAATTTGAGGTCTTTAGGGTCATGCCTACACAGGTGATTTAAGCTCAAAATTTAATTAACTTCCTCTTTTCCACTTAAGCTGGCTTTTTCTGGGGGAAATTGGGTAGAGAGCATTAGAGGTGCTGTCAGCTTTCTTACTGAGCAATAACCACTCAGCTCGTAGAACATAGATTGTAAGAAATCTTCAAAACCATCCAAACCAATTTTCTTATTTTACAGATGGGGAAATTGAGGCTCAGTAAGGAGAAAGGGCTTACTCAAGGTCACCTAACTAGTTAGTCACAGAAACAAGACTGCTACCTCCTAGTCTCCTAGAGATTACTATTCAAATTCTATCCTATTCAATGCTTTGCAAAAGGGGCCACTCTTTTGGAGGTTAGCACTCTCAAGGCTACTTTAATCAATGCCCTGGGGTGTCCATTCCCTTCTTGGGCCCTAAAGGGGTTTTCCAGGCAGCAACTAGGCTTTGGATAGAAAGCTTCCTATGTGCCTTAGGCCCTGTGGAAGATAATAAACTGATCCAATCACTGATACATTTCCTTTGAATCTGCTCACCTGTGCCTGGAATAAACCCTATGTATTTTTATCTCCAGTGCCTTTATTCAAGCCAGTTCCCTCACCTGGAATCTCTTTCCTACTCCTCTCCGCATGTGTACTTAAAGTCCAGCTCAAGCCCTGCTTCCCCAGTGAAACTATGAAGCCTTTCTTGACCATACCGTGATCTCCCTCCCACTTTTCTCCTTTTGAATTCATTGCACTTCTTATCTGTACAGTACACTCACAGAGCATTTACTCATTCATATACTGCCTTGTGACATCTGTTGTACTGTTATTTGACTTTTCCTATCTCCCCATGAACCGTTTGAGGGTCAAAGATTATTTTTCCATTCATCTTTGTATCTTCAACCAACCCAGAATACAGTAATAATACTAGCAGCTCATATTACCACAGTCCTTTGAGACCTTTTGTCCTCACAAAAATTCTCTGAGGCAGGTCATATACATTTCATTATCTTCATTTTACCGATGAAGAAACTGAGGCCCAGGGAGGTTGAGTTGCTCAGGGCAACACACCCCGGAATTGTCAGAGTCCTAGGAACTAACTCCTAGTGTCAATTAGGACTAGGAGTCTCTTCACTCCAAGTTCCATTGATTTCCACTGTACCACACTACCTCTTTTGGCTCTTAGGAGACGTGTGTAGATGACTGGGATGTGATCAGGGCTTCAGCTTTCCTCAGTTAGGGGCTGTGGATGATTGAATGCTGGGATCTAAAGCAGTTTGCTAATAATCTGTCACACCTGTTCAAACTGCCTAAATGCTGAGTAATATCTGTGCAATTAATGGTAAATGTTGGGGGTTAGAGGTGGGTTGGGGAGAGAGTAAGTCATATGGCCTATAAAATTCAAGGGCCATCTCTCACCAATGTGAGCCTTTTAGAATACAGTGTTTCCCTAAAGCATGATGGCCAATTTGGTCTATCCCCCTCTCCTCTCTCCCACTTTCTCTTGCTCTTTCTGTTCCAGTCTCTCACTCTCTTCTAAGCGCCCTCTCAGTATTTGTTTTTTCTCTCATTCCTGCTGCTTCTTACTCTCATTTTTGGCATGTAGAAACAGAAGGAATTGTTTTCTGAAAGTGAAGGGTTAAATAATAACACCCTAGACTTATACATTCACTTGACACTTTTAATAAAACAACTTTGTGGAACAGACAGGGCAAGTATCATTATTCCCATTTTTCAGACCGGGAAATTGATATCTGGAGGGATCAGTGACTGTCCCAAAGCTCATAAATGCAGTCTTTTGTAGTGGCAAGATCACAGGCCCTTTCAGGAGATCACCCAGAATCACTGACACCAGTCACTTCAGCTTTGTGACTGTGGACAAATCACTCCACCTTTCCAAGTCTCGTATGATGCTGAGAATAACATCTGTAGTATTTTCCTTAACAGCATATTTGTTGTGAGGCTCAAATTATATAACAGATGTAAGACAATTGGCAAACTCTAAAGCACTGTATAAATGTCAGTTATAATTATTATTTCATAAAGTACTTTGCAAACATTAAAGTACTATTTAAATGACAGCTATTATTACAGCATGTTACTTCTCAAAAGAACAAGAAGAAACTCTTGGCTTCACTGACCGCTTGTGTTGAACATTGGCATCGAGAATTTCTTAAAGATGTACATGTGCAGGCAGAGTCAAATTTTTTCATGTCCTATTTCTTCTCCCAAGTGCTCTCACTCATTTTAGGTCAGTGGTTAAAATTTTCAGGGTCCCCTGCACCTAATCAGTCAGATTCTTGGAGCCTTAAGCAGTAATCATGTGTGAAAGTCTACCTGGTTATCTTGGTAGAGTTAAGTTTGGGGTCTGAAGCAAGTTATTTGGTAAAGTTAACACAGCTCCCAAACAACTTGCTTCAGACCCAAAAGTTCATGTTATGTAGGGTCTGATGATACTGAGGTAACCAGAGCAGAAGGTGACAGTAGCAGGACAAAATAAAGTCATGTAAACTTTCTTCTTCCCCCAGTCAGCATTAAGACAAAATAAAGAAGTCTCTCATCTTGTCAGACCCAAAGCCACCTTCATCTGTACTATCTATTTAAGCCATAGTTCACATATTCTTTGAAGGCATGGAATGCTTTTAAAAAGTATTTTTATTTATGTCATTAAATATTTCCAAATTACATGTAAATTTTTTTCATTCATTTTTTAAAATTTTAGAGTTCTTTTTTTTTTATTATTATGAATCCTTTGGAAATGTCTTAGATCACTATATTGATCAACATAGCCAAGTCTTTCACAAGTTGACCGTCATTACAACACTGCTGTGACCATGCACAATGATCTCCTAGTTCTTCTCACTTCACTTTGTATCAGTTCATATCGGTGTTGCCATATTTTTCCAAAAGCACCCCCTTATCATTTCATATAGCATAATAGTACACCATCAAAATCATATGACACACCTGGATTAGCCATTCCCTAATTGATGAGCATCCCCTCAATTTTGCATCATTGTCTTGATCAGAGAAAATAAGTCTTTCACAACTGATCATCCTTATTATATTGTGTTAGTGTGTACAATATGTCCTTGGTTCTTTACTTTGCATCAGTTCTTATAAGTCTTCCCAGGTTTTTCTGGAACCAATCTGGTTCATCATTTCTTACATCACAATAGTATTTCACCACAACCATATACCACAATTTGTTCATCCACTCCCCAATTATGGGCATATCTTGAATTTCCAATTCTTTACCACCACAAATAAAAAAAAGTCGTTACAAATATTTTTGTACCCATAGGTCCTTTTCCTTTTTCTTTGATGTCAGGAACTGTTGTAGCATTTTCTTTGTATCATCAGTGCTCATTACACTGCCTGGCACATAGTTGGTGCTTAATAAATGCTTATTGATTAGTTGGTTAGTTGGCAGGGGTAGGCAGGAGGGGACCATGCTGTAGAGTGTGATTTAACCATGGAGTTCCCTAAGCTTAGTTCCCATTAGGTGTGCAAGGATCAGAATAATGATGCTAATACTCATCTAATAGCTAGAGGGACAGTCAGTGTGACCTAGTAGAGGGATTTGGAAATCTAGAAAAGGAAAGTGATGGTTAAGGTCATACATCTATTATTTATATAGATGTATGTGTATACATGTATGTATATACATGTATACACACACACACACACACACACACGCACACACATATATATATATGTATGACTTGAACACAAGTCTTCTGGTTTTGTTCCCATTACACATTTTTACCCTTTCTAAATTCTCTCTCCTTCCTCCCTTTCTCTCCATATTGTTTTTTACTTTTCCATTCTTCCTGTCCCTGTTTTTCTTTCTCTTCTACCTATGCCTTAGACACTTATAAGCTTGACCGAATCCTTTAGTGACACACATCTGGATAACTCCTTCCGGCTTATACTGTGAGAGGAACAGCCACCTCAGGAGACACTTCTTTTTCCTGAAGGTGAATTCTCCAGTTATTCCCTCCAAAGTTCTTCCCTCCCCAAGGTAACTTGAAGACTTCTTACCCTATCCCCTTCCTAAGTAATTTAATTTTTATTTTTTAAGATAGAGTTTCTCAGTCTTTCCCAGGCTGGAAGTTAAAGAGCTACTCATGGGCTCAGTTCCACTCAGATCAACACAAGATCTTTGCTGACCCATTTCTAACTTCGGCCATTTCACCTCTCCTTAAGCAACCTGGTGGTCTCCCACTCCCAGGATCCTTCCATGTTGGTGTCCAACAACCCACTGCAACTCAGAACTACAGAGCTCAAGGGATTTGTCATCTTCAGGCTCCCTAGTTGCTGGGATCACAGGCACATGCCACCATCCCCTGCCTTCCCAAGTAATTTGAAAGGAGTCATCACTCTGCCAGAAAAGATCATTTTAGGGGAAAGACTTGTACAGTTATTAGACAGAGTTTCCTTCTATCTGGAGTGAGATATTTCTGAGATGATGGCAGCAGATGGAAAGATGTTTTCCATAATTTTTTTTAGAAAATTGGGAATGCTCAAATATTGATTACATAAAATTTTAACCAAAAGGGCTTACACTTCTTTTCTTGGATTTGTCTTATATGTTTCCTTCCACAGAGTAGTACAAAGAGTTTTTTTCTTAGATTTTGACTAAGATAACATAGCATACTAGATACTCTAGTCTCATCAGCTACTAACAAGTACTTTGCAAACCTTTGAGCACCATATGAATGTGAGTTATGATTACTGTTAATCAGATTATGTTTAATTCGGTTCAGTGTTATCCAACAACTTTTCATTCAGAACCTATTCTGGGCAAGGAGCTTTGATAGGCAGTGAGCATTCAAGGATAAAAAAACAACACAAACTCTGCCTTTTCAAGGGAGTTGGGTGGAGAGGGGGGAGAGGGGGGGAGGGAGAGAGGGAGAGAGGGAGGGAGGGAGGGAGGGAGGGAGGGGGAGAGAGAGAGATGTTAAGCACTATACCTATACAGATAAGCAAGACAGTCTCCACCCTCTAGGAGCTTA
This sequence comes from Potorous gilbertii, assembly GCA_028658325.1. Taxonomy (NCBI): domain Eukaryota; kingdom Metazoa; phylum Chordata; class Mammalia; order Diprotodontia; family Potoroidae; genus Potorous; species Potorous gilbertii. The sequence continues at coordinate 301,641,367 of CM053769.1, read as the reverse complement.
TATTCTAAAGATAATACATAAAGGTGAACTGGAAAAGGGGAAGTGAGATGGTGGAGGAGGAGGGTACCTGTGTCAGGACATGATGAAGAAATGGTTGGGAGGAGTCATAGAGACCTGGGCCCTGGCTAGATAAGACAAAAAAAAATCTTCACCCAAGTCTCTGACAAGGCAGAGAAGGTTGTAGCATAGGGTCAAAGCTAGAAGTGTTGTGGGGGATTCCACTCACATTCCCCCCCCCATCCCTGCCACCATTCCCTAACAACACAAGGCAAAAACTCTCCTACAAAAGCATTTAGCATCTACTAGGGACAGGGGCTTCCCCAAACTACATCAGAGTTTATGGAAGAAGTAATATTGACCTAGCCCAGGGGTGGGGAACCTGCAGCCTTGAGGTCACATGTGACCTTCTAGGTCTTCAAGTGCAATTCTTTGACTGAATCCAAACTTCACAGAATAAATCCTCTTAATAAAAGGATTTGTTCTGTGAAACTTGAACTCAGTCAAAAGGCTGCACCCGAGGACCTAGAAGGCCACGTGTGGTCTGGAGGCCACAGGTTCCCTACCCCTCATCTAGTCCTCAAAGGAAGAGGAGAATGTCAATAGCCAAAAAGCCATGTAGTACATTTGGAGTATGAGATTAGTCTGTGTGACTGTGCACAAGTGGGAAGTAAAAGAAAAAGAAAAGATCGGAGAAGAACAAGTAATCTGATTTGGCTGCAAAGTTGTAAAGAAAAGTATTATGAAATAAGACTGGAAATAAAGCTGTGGAGGATCTTCAGTGCTAGACTAAAGAATTTGCCTTTTATACCACAGGCATCTTCTGAAGGCTATACACTTCAAAGATGACGATATGTATTTGTATGAAATCTCATCTTTGGTTTAAAAAAAAAAACCCTTACATTTACAGGTAACAGGGAGCCCCTGACATGGGATCATTCCCAAACTGAAACTTTGGGGGACATTACTCCATTTTGGGATGCTGAAACTTAGATGGAAGCACCTCTTCCCCCTATTATATTTTGTCAGTTCTATAACAATTTGGGGGGCCCAAATACTACAAAGTTTCTGCATAGAACCCTGGGGAGTATTGACAACCCATCAAGAAATCTCCCTTTGCCTGGAGGTGAGTTCATTCTTTGAATCATGGGAAAACAGGATAGTAAAGGCAGTGTTGAGTATTAGATTCTGTTCTATTAAGTTTCCACTTCACTATGAAATAATACTTATTAAACAACCATCTATGTGGAGCTACATTTAACACATTGTAAAATACAACTTGAACTTATACAAGTGCCACTTTGTGACATTTTTCATTTCACTATTCCACATAGATACTTTCCTTCTTAATGCCTTTACTCAGTTATTTGTCATTTCTTTTGCAAATGATGCTAAAAAGATGAATGCAACAGCACATGGGCAGTCTTTCTGTGATGGTTTACTTTAGACTACAATTGCTAGTATTACATTGCATCTAAAAGTAAGGGCTACCTGATCTCTAAGCGTTCACAATTTTCAACAGACAAATGTGACAACACATATAAGAGGGAGGTGGCGCCAAGATGATGGAGTAAAAGCAAGGACTTCCCCTGAGCTCTCCCCCAAAGCCCTCCAAATACCTGTAAAAAATTGACTAAACAAAATCTAGAGTTATGGAGCTCTCAAAATGACAGAGTGGAACAAATCCCCAGCCCAAGACAACCTGGGAAGTCAACAGGAAGGGTGTTTTGTGTCCAGCAGGGAGCAGAGCACAGTCTGGTGTGGACTTCACAAGCACAGACTGACCTGAGTAGGCCTCAGGGGACTGAATCAGTAGCATCTGTTACAGTTTCCAAACTTCTCAACCCACAAACACCAAAAAGGGCAGTGGGAAAACTCTGTGGGACCTGGATGAAAAAGGAGTATAGGGTCAGGTCTGGTCTAGCTCCAGCCCCAGGGCAGTGTGGGTGTTAGTGGCAGCAGCAGTAGCAGCACCAGCATGGCGGAGGCTATTTTTGGAGCTCTGGGCCCATAGATGGTGAGGGATCGAGCAGCTGATACACAATTCCTGAAGCCTAGGACAGTACACCCACTCCAACTGGAAGCAGAGTTCTACCTTGACAGAGAGTTAAAAAGTCAAGTGTTTGGCTAGGAAGATAGTAAAGGTCATAAAGGAGCTCAGACGATTGAATCTTACTTTGGTGACAAGGAAGATCAGGGCATACAATCACAGGAGGGCAGCAAAGTCAAAGCTCCTCTACCCAAAGCCTCCAAGAAGGATATGAATTGGTCTCAGGCCATGAGAGAGCTCAAAAAGGATTTTGAAAATCAAGTAAGAGAAGTAGAGGAAAATTTGGGAAGAGAACTGAGAGTGGTGTAAGAAAAGCATGAAAAACGAATCAACAACTTGCTAAAGGAGATCCAGAAATACTGAATAAGATAACACCTTAAAAAATAGACTAACCCAAATGACAAAAGAAGTCCAAAAAGTCAATGAGGAGAAGAATGCCTTAAAAAGCAGAATTGGCAAATGGAAAAGGATAACACATATAAGTAGAGAAAGAAACAAGGGGATTCAAGAAGGAGGGAAAAATGAGAGAGAAGAGAAAAAGGGAAGGAAAAAGGGGGGAAAGGAAGGAAAGTTCCCCCCATGAAGGAAACATGGGAAAAAGGAAAGAAAAGATGGGAAGATGTAATCACATGAAGAACAAGCATTAGGTTTCTGTGTGGTGAGTTTTATATGTCAAATCAACAGGCAGCTGGTGGGGCAGCACTCAGTCTGGAGTTTAAATCTGGCCTCAACTACTAGCTGTGTGATCCTGGGCAAATTACTTAGCCTGTCTGCCTCAGTTTCTCAACTATAAAATGAGGATAACAATCTCCCCTATTTCCCTGGACTGATGTGAGGATCAAATCAGATAATATTGGTGAAAAGTATTTGGCACATTGTCTGGAACACATTAGGTATTATAAAAAAGCAGAACAGCAGAGGTCAAGGAGGGGGTCTTTAAGTATGAGATGATGTTTTTCCTTTGCTCATTTTCACCAACCCATTTTCCCTTTATGTCTACAGGTGAACCGCCAACTTGATACATTCCCATCTGAGAAAGCTCGCCAGAGGGCATACAAATCCCACTACGAGGAGTTCTCAGTACGCCAAGGAACCCTGCATATGGGCAACTATACCCATCCCTAGACACTTGACTTTTATAAGAAACCCTTTTAGTGTGGTAGGAAATTCCCTGGATAGATTTTAGAGTATGGTGGGCCTACCTTTTCTGCCCTTATTGAGACAAAACCCCCATGTTATTTGATGGGGATTCTGCCTTTGTAAGGACCTCAGAATCAGCCCTCAAGCCAATGATATTTGATGACTTCCTATTTTTTTTAGGTCAAAGTGCACTAGTACCTCCTTCCCACTTCCTTACTGGAGAATCATCTTCCCTTAGCATTCTAAATCAATAGTCTAGCCCATCCTCTCTTCCCATACCCTCTTCTGACGTGAAGAACCTGAGTTTCAAGGCATTTGTCCAAGGAACCATGCCAAGGTCATATCACACAGCCTTGTAACACTCAAGGCTATGAACAACAGACAATGACTTTCCTGCTGAGTTTAACATCAACATATTCTGACATCCCCTGCTTTCTCTCCTGAACTTTAGTTCACCTCTTTGGATTTATGAACACATGCATGTGAGTGCCAGTTCTCTTGGTTCCAGTCTACCATGGATCTTCCTAGGAAGTCATTGGAACCTTTAGGATCTGGACTGTTCAAGTTCTCCAATGATGCATTATCTTTCAAGCTATGAAACCATTCTAGTATCCCTCATCTATGGGAAGGTTGCTAGGGTTAGCATTATTTAGATCCCTTCCTAAAGAGAGAGAGAGACTTCCAAGGAAAAGATAGGGCTACAGGAATGTCTTCTCAATATGTAATTGTTCTGGTCAATCTCCTTGGCCATTCTTCACATTATGGAAGCACCTTTTCTGTCTATTCTCCAGTACCTTTTGTCAGAGCTTATATATAGAGATTCCACAGTTCTGTATTTTAATTAAATACCTTGATTTGCCATTCTTCTCTCATGTCCATATTTGAATAACTTAAAAATATATCTACAATACTAATGATGGAAACAAAGGGAATTTAGGGGCTTATAGAAGTTTCATGGGGGAGGAAGGTTTCTCTTAGCAAATACCTAGATCAAAGTGATTGGGACCCTACTGCTCTATCTCTCTCCCCCTCCCTCCCACCATGATTAGAATGTCAGAACATAGTAGTTAAAAACCACACAATAGAACCTAAGCGCCAATGCCCTTCCTGTCTAAACTTTGTATATCTACCCTCCCCCTTTTCCCACCTATTGCTCTATGGCAGCAGATAGTTAAGGGCTACAAAGCACTTTGCTTTCCATCCAGTATCCCATTTGATCCTTAAAACAAACCCTGTAAAGTCTGTAGTGTGAATATTAGTGTCCTCATTTTACAGATGAGGAAATTGAGTATCAGACAAATGAAGGGATTTGCCAATGATTATTAAATAGGGAAAATCATGTCTGGACCATGGCTTCTGCCACCAAGTCCATTTCTCTGTCCATTGTACCATATAGCTTCTAATGCCGGTGGATTAGCACCCCACTGATTATGAAGCATCGCCCTATTTAGCTGGTCTTTAAGGTTCCTTCCCACTCCTACTCTAAAAGTCTATTTGTCTATGACTACTCTAGGTGGGATACTCTGGCTGGTTCTCCTAACTCTGAAAGAACGTCTGTAGCTACTAAATTGAAGAGCAAAGTCCATGACCTTTTAGAAGCTCATTCCACAATGATAATATCATACCTCCTTCTGTGATCACATTCTTCAAAAACACTAAAGTGACCCCCCCGAAAGTCAGATGATCCTTGCTCAGGCAATAGATGGTAGAAGAGAGAACATCAATAGTCTTGGCTCACTCCCTTTTAAGTTACTACCTCTTGACAACCTACCTGGTCCATGATGGCAAACTCTGACCCTCGGTATGGGTTCATCAGTCACAGAAGCTCCATTATTTCTCTATGATCCAAGCTTTGGAAGTGAGGTCTAGTGTACCACATGCAGTGCTATGTAGGACAACTAAGATGGTACTAAATTAGAATTTGCCATCTTTTGGGTGATGCTTTCATTGGGAGTTTAAGAAGCATACTTCAGTATCTACAAGGTAGTGCAATACATCTAGAGAGAAATAGGGACCCTAAAATCAAACTGAAGATAATGTAATGGGCCACAAAGTAGTAGAATGGTTGAGAAGATAATCAGTTATCAGGTCCTGGTTGCTGCATCAATAGACTAAGAATAGCAATCAGAAAGTACCACTTGGAATCTTATGGATGACTTAAATAGCTTCATTTTATTTAGATATGCTAAAGCAATGAAAGATCTTGTACCCAAGTGGGTATGACAAAAAAAGAAAAAGAACTTAAAAGTCTAAATAATAATTTATGATGTTCATTTGAAATCTACAAGTCATGGTGGAAAAACTAGATTGCAAAGGAGTACTTTGGGGGCGTCCATAAATTTACTACTTCCCCCAATAAAGAGAGATGGCAATTGTCATTCAGCAAAGAGAGCTAGACACTGGGAGGAAAATAGTTGAGTCTGGACTTTCCTCTCTTGGGACAAAGGAAAGCCTGGGCTCAGGGCAATAAATTATCAAACTATTTATTGCCTAAGCAACAGAAAGGTAAAATGTTGGTAGAAAAATGCAGCTGTATGACTCTGTGTGCTCCTAATTCTGTTCTTGAACACTTTTCTCAAATTCCAAAATCCTTCTTTATGTCCCGACACAGCTCCCCACAGTCCCAAGTAGCCCCACATCTGCCTCTCCTTGTCCTACAGTGCCACCCACTGGTCACTCTGAGATTTGGTGTAGTTTCCACCCAGCTAACCCCTTCCCCTGGCCCCACCAAGCATTTATTATTTGTGAGGTTACACAGCTTGCAGGTAGATTTAACTGGGCCTTCTTGAGTTTTCCTTCTTCCTGTCAAGAACTCATTTTGTCTTTCACTGTATTTCCGGATGGGCCTGAGAACAAGCTATGAACTTTACCCTTTAGCAGAACAATTCTTTCTTCTCATCTAGACTATTCTAATAATTTCCAACTGGTTTGCTTATCTCTAGTCTTTCTCAGCTCTGACTCCTCTTCATGCCACTGTCAAAATCATCTCCTTAATGCACATGTTGTATTAAGTTACTCCCTACCAAAAAAATCTTCAGTGTCTCTCTATTGTCTGTAGGATAAAATACACATTCAGCCTAGCATTTTAAACTTGCCATAGTCTAGATCCAATCTTACTTCTCTCTCACACAATCTATATTCCCTTCAAACTAAACCTTGGATGTAACCTGATCTTATACTGCTTTTTTTCTCCAAGTATTCATATAGGTCATTCTTTGACCCTCCCTGTCCCACAACTTCTTCATAATTGTCCACTGAAATTTCTTCTCTTTAAGGCAAAGACAGTGTACCACCTCCTTCATGAAGCCTTCTCTGATCTCTTCACAAACAAGTGATTATTTTTTTCCTCCTAAAATTTTCCTAGAGCACTTTCTCTGGATCAAATGAGATATTTGTAGAGCACCTAGCACAATGCCTGGTACATAGTAGGTACTATATAAATGCTTCTTCTTCCCTTTTCCTTCGTTTTCTCTGCTCCCATCATACTCTACCATTTGTCACACTTATTGGCATATGGTATATCCCCTTTAGGAGAATGTGCCCTTCTTGAGTGCAGGGGCTGTACTATTTTACACCTCTCTGGAACCTAGAAAAGACCTTGCACTTAATAAGGCTCAATGAATTAAACTGAGTAAACTTATTTCATGCTATAGTTTGAAATGGGGCCCTTGACCCAACTTCTCATCATTTCCTAAATAAACACAAAAATAAAGTGATCTCTAAGGGAACAGAGAAATCACAGGCATTTAGATTTTTGTATTTTTTTTCCCACTGGAGGTTATGCAGAGAAATTTGAGCATTTAGTTAAATAATTTGGCACCAGTCTATCAAATATTTAACCTGTTAATGAAAATTACCTGTAATAATAGCAGTAAACCTTTAAACTCACCCCTTTCTTCTAGCTCCTTCCAACCTTCAGTTAGTAAACCTGGACTTTTAAAGCCTTCTCTGGGATGAATCAGCAAGAAATAACATTAAAAAGATGTCTATGCTAATTTGCCCCTGGGGTCTGGGAAATAAATGATTGATAATAATTACAACTTGTAGTTCACCCAATGAAAGCCCCACAGAACCTCAGAACTATATAATGTTAGACTAGGACAAACCTCAGAACATAAAATGTCAGAGCCAGAATGGACCTTAAGGGTCATCTAGTCCAATCTCTTATTTTACATAATGTGTTGAATTAAGTAAAATATTACATATTATATATTACATAATGTGTTGAAATAAGTAAAATATAATGAGAACCCAAGTTGGATCAGATGTGAAATAAAAACCTTTCATGCCACTGATATATAGAATGATAAAATGACTATTTCAAAGAAGGTGACTGAAACTCTAACTTCTCTACAAAGCTAGAAAGTAGTAGTTCCAGATAAGATCTATAATTATTAGTTGGAACCCTTCACAGCAATGCATGGATAACTAGTAAAGCACTTTACTAGCTTCCTCTCTAATATAAGCCTGATCTCATCTTTCTTAGTAGACAGTGTCACATGTTTATTGCCAAAAGATGTGAACGTCAGTGACCACAGCAATGGCACGTTCATGTCCTTTATACAAAGCATTTACAACTTGCATTGCTCAAAAAAATGAGAAAAGAAAACAATAGTTTGGTTGAGGAGCCCCCCAAAGTCCCAGAGATATAAAGAGCAGTTCATTATTAATTTGATGATGCTTTTGAAAGCCACACACATGTGCTGTGACATTTATCACCTTTGTTGATTGTACCAAGACCTTTGACTCAATTCCACACTCATGGATTAGTCACATAGTGGAAAATAGTTAAAATGGATCCAAGCTAGGGTATTTCATGTCAATATGCAAAACAGTTCTCTATTTAAAACACTCTGCCAACACAATACTGTCAAAAAACAATTGATATAAAATGTGGCATACTCTAAGAAGACATTGTAATCCTACTATGATCCTCCCACATCCTAAGTCCATTATTATTTCTCCTGAAGAGAACTGAGATTGACTGTCAAGTCAAAAAAGAAGTGATACCAAAACACAGTATTAATCATTTGATGCACTTGGATGACATCAAGTTTAATGTTGCCACCGAAAAACATATTAAACATCTATTTCATTTTATGGAAACTTTGTCCAATGATATCCAAATGTCATTGGCACGCAATAAAATTCTTAATGTGCACCAATGGAGACTGAAGACTTTGCATTTGAAGCCAAAAGTCAAATTGAACCAATGGAGGAAAAAGCTATTCTTAGAAAAATACCTTGGTCTTCTCCAGGCAAGACACACTGAGCCTGAAGCTAATTAAGGAGAAAAGTGAAATTGTGTATTAAGAGACGCCTGGAATCCTTGAAACAAAACTTTCTGAAAAGAAAACATTTAGAGCAATTAACACCTTTGCAGTGACTATCTTAATGTATACTCTTTTTGCTTGGTAGAATGGATAACAATGGATCAAAGTGTTCAAACACATGCTCATACAATGGTAATGAAACACAGGGCTCATCATCACAGGGAAAACAGTCCTACTTCTTCATCAAAAATGCAGGCAAACATTAATAGATTTTCTCAGGGCATGAGATAAGCAGTTAAAATTTTGCAGACTTACTTTGGGGACAAATAGACCTCACTTCATAAGGCAGTAGTAAAATCTGGTCAGGCTTGGTTACAGGAAATTTCCACAATAACTTCCTCCATCAATGAAATCATAGTTCTATAACTATACATGTATAGCATATATTGAATTACTTGCCTTCTCAGTGGGGAAGGGTGGGGAGGGAGGAAGGGAGAAAAGTTGGAACTCAAAGTTTTAGGAATGAATGTTGAGAATTGTTTTTGCATGCAACTGGGAAATAAGAAATACAGATAATGAGATATAGAAATCTATCTTGCCCTACAAGAAAAGAGAGAAGATGGGGATAAGGGAAGGGAGGGGTGTGATAGAAGGGAGGGCAGATTGGGGGAAGGGGTAATCAGAACGTATAGTATCTTGGGGTGGAGCGAAAGGAGAGATGGGGAGAAAATTTCCAACTCAATCTAATATAAATGAAAACTAAAAATAAATAAATGAATTTAAAAAATAAAAAAATCACACACACAAAAGAAATCATAGGTCCAGACCCCCAAATATCCAAAATTGAGAATCTCTGCTGCTAGCACTTTCTAAAGTGTTATTGGTTAATTGATAGTAGGAGTGAGATGACATTACCTCTAGGTTGCATGCTGTGGATACTTGATAGATTTGTATAGAACTGAATTGAAGATTGTGTTAATAATCAAAAAGGAATATAAGTTCATAAGGGGAATACAAAATGCTCATGGGTCCAAAGTCAAGGGTTTCCTACCTCTCCTGTTTGGTGATGTCAGGTCAGAGAACACTCAGTATACATTAAGTATCTACTACCTACCAGGCACTGTGCTAAGTGCATCTATTGAAAGATCTGAGCCAAAGAAACAAGACTCATTGGGAATTTGAGATGAATGACCTTGTTTCTTGACCGATTCTGCAATAGAAGAATGCAGATATAAAATGAGCGAGCCTTCTAGCCCTCTCTTTCCACTTCCTCCTAATTTGGCTATTCATTGAGCCATAAGAAACGCCTTGGTGACTGTAGTTGGTACCTAGGATTCCACCACCAAGACACTCAGAATTCTACCCACACCCTCAGTGCATCTCGAGGGACAGGATGGCACAATGAATAGAGGGTTAGACTCAAGAATCATGAAGAACTGAGTTCACAGACACTTGCTAGCTTTTTGAGCCTGAATAAATCACTTAAACTCTCTAAGCCTCAATTTCCCCATATGTAAAATGGTAACCTCACATGGCTGTGGTGAGGACTAAATGTGATAATATATTTAAAGCACTCTATAAACTTTAAAGTACCATATAAAAGGGAGTTACTATCATTGCCATTAACTACAATCCCTTCAGGTCCTCCTATTACTGAGGAGACTGTGGGTGGGATAGGAGAGCTGGCAACCAGGCTTTAAAAACACTATATAAATGTGAGCTCATTACTACTTTGATATTTTATAGATCTATGAAGTTTGGGTACTTCCTTCATTAGTGCAGATAATAACCCACCCATTTCCTCCCTTTCCCGTACCCTTATCTTAGTACATCATAGAATCTTAGAGCTGGAAAGGACTTTGAGATTGTCAAATCCAGGGGTGGGGAACCTGTGGCCTCCAGGTCACTTGTGGCCTTCTAGGTCCTCAGGTGTGGCCTTTTGACTGAGTCCACGTTTTACAGAACAAATCCTTGTATTAAGGGGATTTGTTCGGTGAAGTTTGGATTCAGAGTTTTTTCTACTAGGCCCAGAGAGTCTTTGTGAATTGCTGTTACTAAAAACAAATTCATCACTTTCTTCTATTGATGAACCTCTGAAGCTTAACTTCTATTCCTTCCCTGGGCCCATACTCAGTGCCTTCCTACATTGACAGAGCTTATCAAGCTTAAGTACTGTTGGCACAGTCTTTGAGAACCCAGTGTCATCCTGGTGCCATGAGGAGACATCAGAGTATCACTGGAGTAGAAATCGGTATTATTATCTTTTTGACACTAAGCACGTTATCTTTATCCTAGGTGATCTAAGCAAGCATATATACCCCTGTCCTTCTAGGTGTTCAAGCCCGTTACTGAATTGAGATCAGGCCTGGAAACTAGGGAAGAAGATGAACTAAGCTATTGAAAACAGTGTATTGAAGCACTGGATTTAACTTCAGATATGATTCAGGTTCTGACACTTACTAGTTGTGACCTTGGGCATGTCATTCCTCTAAAGTCCTTTATAACATTAGGTTCAATATTCCTATGAATATAGACCTAAAAGTAGAATAAAAAATCGCTAGACTTAGCCCTGAAGTTAAGGGCAAAGCTAAGTCTGAGAGAGACAGAGGTAGGGAGAGAGGCGGGGGAGAGAGAGAGAGAGAGAGAGAGAGAGAGAGAGAGAGAGAGAGAGAGAGAGAGAGAGAGAGAGAGAAAGAAAGAGTCATCCCTAAAGTCATATCTTGACTCTTTAGCAGGCCAGGGAAGTCAGGGAACATCCAACTACAGTTGCAAAACTTCTAATCATTCAAGATGTCCAGAAATGGAACAGTAGTCCCCAAAAGTTAGGGACTTCTCTTCTTTGTAGGGCTGTGAGCTGGAAGTGGATGACTGTGGTGAGGATTCCTCTTCAAGTATATACTAGATTATCTTTGGAGTTTCTTTCATTTCTGAGAATCTGCAGTTCGGATTCTATAATTCTGAATGAGCCATGATTTAGCTTTGCCAGTGGCAGAACTGGGACCTAAGTATTCAAAGAGCATTGAAAATAAACTGTTCATTCTAAGCAGTAGAAGATTTACTAGAATTCCATTTGCTTGAGAGAGCTTGGACTCTAGTCAGAGGTCCTGGGTTCATGTCCAGGTTCTACTGCCTACTAGTTTTATTACCTAGGGCACACTTCAATTCTTTTTCAACTTCTTTTTCCTCATATGTAAAATGAAGATGATAAAACACATATTACAAGGCTGTCAGGCAAATACTTTGTAAATTGTAAGTAAGCTACTATATTGGTCTAAATATAAGCCTCCCAATCTGGTTTGTATGAAACTGGAGTAGAGCCTATAGTTGCATTCTCAGTATATATTGTGGGAAGATTGTGAAAAGGAGAATGAAAACGAAGATCAAAAGTAGCAATTATAAAAATAGATAGCATTTGAATTAAAAGAAATTTTTTAACTCAGAGAACACATATTTATTTGGTAATGCTTAATTATTTATAAGTATATATACTCACATCTATCAAAAGGATCTAACTTTAGGGGGTGTTATCTATATTTATATTAACAATATTATTATGTATTCTTAATATGATTTGAGGGATATTTGAAGAATATAGAACAAAACTATTGACTCATTTTCTTTTTAAAAAATGATCCCACCAAGCATGACCCCAGGAAGAAGCTCACCACTAACAGGTTGACCAACATGGACAAATTCTTTGGCTATTAACACAGTTACTAGTCAGACAGACGTCTACCAGGAATGATAGACATTTGGTTTCTAAATTTTATAATGGCATTTCTTGATTCCCGTAGTTGTTAGCACTTTTCCTAAACTCTTCTCCAGTTACTTACTATTTTCTTACCTGTGTACATGCTTCTCTACTATAATTTCATTGAGGCAAGCACTGTTTTTAATTTTTGTTTTTGTATTCCTAGTGCCTAGCATAGTGTTTCGCCCATAATAGGCATCTAATAAATGCTTGTTGAAATGGATTTAATTTAATTTAATTGGAGGGAAGATAAGTTCTATACGGGGTGAAGTATTCTGGAGATTGTTAGGAGATTGGTGCTTTAACTCTGAGGAGATGTCAGAGAAGAAAAGATACCTCTTTTACTCTAGCTTTCCACCCATTCCTAGGGAAGCAGTTCTATCAGCTTCCACAGTGGCAGATACAACTGGGAGGAAAAGGAGGGGACAGCTAGGGCTGGGTAGAAGGAGGGAAAGAGAGAAACTGCATTGCTGAAGATGAAGACTGATAAACAGAGGGAAATACAAGTGGGAGAGCAGGAAGAGAAAACATAATATTGCATTAACTTTCAGATTATATCTGATATTACTGCCAAACAAAGAATAATTTGGCATTTGCAATAATCCAGTACTTATAAGGTAGACTTTCTAGTTCAGAAGAACCCAGAAATCTGGGAACGGTGTCTGAAGGTCTCTCCAGGCCACTTTTTCACAACATAAAATATTAGCTCACTGATAGCCGCTCTGAGAGTCTCATGTTCCTGCTGTGGGTTCTTCCGAAACTACATTCTCCTTTTCTTCGCTACGTTCTGACTTTCTTTGGAGCTAGGACTGGAAAGGTCGGGCAAGAAAGGAAGCAAGGGCACAAATCGCCTAAGCCATATATTCCAAACCTTCTGAATGAGGAGACTCTCAGAATAACTAAGAGGATGAGGAAGAAAAGAACGGGGTGAGGTGGGGGTGTGTATCAAAAGCCTTTCTGACAGTCTCATCCAGGCCATCACAGGTGGCTCTGAGGTCTCTCGTTTGTAACAAGTTTTATTACTAGGAACTTAACACCACAAGGAGAGCAGCTCCAATGCCGCTAGGTAGGAAGTGTGGGCTAGCATCAATAGAAAACTGGGAGCAAATAGGACGAACAAGCTTCCCCAGACTCCTTATGTTTCCTCATCAAAAACTACAAAAACTCATGTTAGCTCTGCAGCAGGCACTCAGAACAGCAGTGACTGACGGAGTCCAAGAGCAGCCCGCAGCCGTCTCCCGGTTCACTCTGTGTCCTCCTCTCCCATCCACCACCCCCTCCCTCTTTCGACAGCTTGCAGCCGGGATGCCTCCTCCTCTCCACCCCTTCCCGGGAGCCGCCCCCAGCCTCACAGCCCTCGGTCAGACAAGAGTGACCGCTTTCAATCTGCTGGGGAGCTAATGGAGCTGGGCGACAGGAGCTGGAGACTATCGAACGAAATTGACTTGAGAAATGGGGTCGGGGGTGGAGTTTCTATTCAGTCAGGTTGTGCTAAACCTCCACTTCAAAAGTCTGGCTTCCTGCTCCTGTGTAAATTAGCCCAGACTTTCGCCCAGTGCGGAGAGAGAAGCTCAGTATGCACAGAACTTTTTTTCTTCCCATCACCAGCTAGGAGGAGACTTAACTCTCTCGTGAGCGCCTCCCAGCCGGGACTCCCTGCAAACCTCGGACACTTCCAGAATCTCTCAGCAGGCTAGGGGACAGTTTTGGAGCCCCAGCAGTCACAAATCAGTCTTCTGCCTTCAACACTGCTCCGCACCCAGGTCACATTCCCTCAGGGAGGAGACAATAAAGTCGGGGGCTCTCATTTCGCGTTTCCAAGTGGCACCCTTCTTTCCCTCCCGCAACCAACCACTGGAAAAAAATGTGTTTAAGATGGGGAGATTGGAATACATCGAAAAGACCCCGTTTCCTACGATGATACCTTATAAAGAGCGTTCGTCTGTTGAGTTACGGCTCTGGGCCTTACAATGAAGCTGCGCAGGCACCTCCTCTTCTGGTTTCTCGTATTCGGAGGGACAAAAGCGCGAGCGCCTCTGGGGAGCGTGGCTTAGCTGAGGGGGGTGGGGCGGGGTGCCGCCTCTTTTGTCTACTTAACTTTTCTCCTTCCTTCAGCTGAGACCGTCTCAGGCTCCCCGAAATCGGAAGCACTCGGATCCCTTTACCCCACAACCCCACTTCTAGATGTGAAGAACCACTTCCTACCACCACCCCGAAGAGAAGAAACTAAGCTTTTGTTAAGACCGATCTCCTGTCTACCACTGCACTGAAGGACAGAAGAACAGAGGCATGGTCCGTAGAACAAGGAACTGTTCAAAACAACTATGGGCTGAATAGGAAGCGGGTGAAGAACACAAACTTTTTTCTTTTTGAGAACTTTTTCCCCCTTTATTGGGAAAGGAATTCTAATCCCCGACAGCTCAACACTGCCTCCGACTCTGAGAGGGAAGAGAGAGGGGGGAGGGGGAAAGAAAGGACCCACGAAAGCTCGATGGAGTAGTGATTTGGTCAACTGTGGGAAAGGATCGGAAAAAACCTACCCGAAAAAAACACAACCCAAGCCCACCGTCGGCAGTCTCATATTCCCTCACACACCAGTCCTTACCCCCCCTTGGCTAATCACCCCTCATTAAAAGCTTCATCAGCGGCCTAATGAAAGCAAACCGTGTGGAAATCGCCGGTAAACAGTTGGGTCTGGACTGTAATTAATTCAGTGTCTCTTTTAATCAAGCTGAAAGGGGATCAGGCTCCTTCTTGCGAAACCGTGACATCACCCCCAAAATCACCCGGAACCAATCAGAGCCACCGTTCCGGGGACACGTGGGCGAGTCCCCCTTTTTAAAAAAAACACACAAAAAAAACAACAAAACGAAAAAAAAACGACACCCAAAAAAAACCGAACGCCAAAGAAAAAGTGACTCAAGTTCATTTTTTAAAAGAAGGGGGGGAGGAGTACCGCACACCGAGGAACAGCGAGAGCAGTCTCGAGGCCCGTATTTGCCAGAACCTCTGTCCAAGGTGCTGAAACGTTCGTCCAAGGCTGCGGAAGCGGAGGAAGTGGGAGCCGGTGGGCCAGGTGGAGCAGCTAGCGGTTTGAGCTCTGTTGCTGTCCAAGGTCCTGATGCCGTCAGGTGCGCTCCGCCTTACCGGCTGGAAGCCTAGGCGCCTGGGACATACTGCTGTCCATGGTGCTGACTAGACGCTCTCTGTGAACTACTCTTCAGGAAGAAGGCTTTGATTGCACTACTTTTTAGTTGTTATTATTCTTTTCTTTCTTTCTTTTGCAAATCTTTATTTAATTTAGATTTTTATTTACTCACTTTTCTCTTTGCCAAAGGGAAACCTAGGCCGGAAACTTTCTCTTCTGTCTCCCAAAACTTGACGCTTTCTCCCTCCCTATCCCTCGTTCTCCCTCCCCGACACTCCCACCACCCCCCCTCAGGCACCGCAGCTCTTCGAGATGCTGCAGAAGCGCTGAGCCCTTGTGGATCTAATGCGCAAAGGCGTTTGGCCCAGAGCTCCCCGGCTCCCCCAAGGCTGAACTCGGTCCAAGGCACCCGCCAGCTCCCTGCCCGCCTGCCCCATGCCAGCCCTCAGCTAGGGGCAGGGGCGGTGGCTGCTGGGGTTGGTGGGTGGGTGGGGAGGTTCTGGGGAGGAAAGGAAGCGACTTGGCTATGGAAGGCTCCAATGGATTTGGGATCGACTCCATCCTCTCGCACAGAGCAGGCAGCCCCGCCCTTCCCAAGGGGGACCCCCTGATCGGGGACTGCCGCTCACCCCTGGAGTTGAGCCCCCGATCGGAAGGCAGCAGCGGATGCTCATCTCCTGCTTCGCCAAGAAGGGACTGTCTGGAGACAGGAGCACCACGACCGGGTGGAGGGTCTGGCCAGGGTTTAGATTCCCACCTGCAGCCTGGGCAGCTGTCAGCCCCGTCCCAATCCCGCTCGGTGACCTCCTCCTTCCTGATCAGAGACATACTTGCCGACTGCAAACCGTTGGCAGCCTGCGCACCCTACTCCAGCAACGGGCAGCCTGCAGCCCAGGAGCCCGGGAGCCGCCTCCCGGCCAAGCCTGGAGAAGACTTTAGAGACAAACTGGACAAAGGCGGGAGCAACTCTTCTTCTGATTCCGAGTATAAAGGTAAGAAGTCTGGAGGAGAGGAGGTTAAGATACTGGGGAGGGGGGAACTGGAGCCACAAAGTCTTGTAAATAACCATTCTCAAGTTGGGCACTCTCTCCAATCTCCCTAAAAGACAAGTCTAGACACTTGATCTTAGGGGTGGCATCTTTCTGGAGCTGTTTGTCTGTCCCACCGAGGAAATCTGAAGGAAGGGAAACGGGGAGTAAGGAGCGGAACCAGATCAAGCTCTTAGCGGGGCAGGAAGCAAACTTATAAAACTGGAGTACTGCTGAGACATTTGACCCACTGAGACAACTTTTTGGTCCCTTCCCAGGACTTAAAAAAAAAAAACCCAAATCATCCTCGGTGGAACAGTTCGGGGACCTACGGGTTTAATTTAAATATCCCCATTTGAAGCTAGAAATGAGTTTCTGTACGCTGTGTTCACACCAGACTCTCCACTCAGGCCAGATAAGACTAGGGCTTCTCCACCTTTAGTCTACATTTCCATCAAAAAATAGTTATTAAGTTTCTTTTCTTGCTCAGTCTCGGCCCATTAGGAGACAAAGGGAGTCAAGCAGAAATATTAAGTCAAAGAAATAAGCGCTTTAGTAGGAGGGTGGGGTGGTTGGGGAACCCTTGATACTGGGGTAGGAGTCAGAGAGGGTCTGGAAGACAGGAAATCCTCAGAGGATGCACTAGCTTTTCTGACTGAATTTGATTGTATATGGACCTAAACATTGAATTCAGGGACCTCAGAGAAACAGGTGGTCCTTCGATTCTTGTCTAACTATCTCACCTGTCTTTGTTGCTCCCTCCTGAGTCAGTCGCCTAACTTTCGTTCTTGTCTTGGTTAATTTATTCCTCCTTTTCACCTCACGGATAGCTGAGTGGGATGGAAAAGTAGGGTAAGGGCAGCGAGAAAGGAAAGTTCTTTATGACTGATTTCTCCTCTTCACCCTCATTACCCTTCGATTACTAAATTTCTTTTTTGGAGACCTTGGAAAATGGCAAGAGGAGCTTCAGGAGTCTACTGCGAAGAAGAACCTGTGTTCTCCTTCCGCTGGTTAACTCTGCTGAAGGTGTGGGCAGCAAGCAGCTCCCATTTCACTTCAGAATTAATTTCAGTATCCCTTTCTTCAGGACGGAATTTCCTTACAAAGTTCTTTTTATTTTCTCTGAAGTCCACATATATCTTCCTATCCTAAATCTCTACACGAGGCTTGCACATCTTTGGAGCTAGGGCTCTGAGAGGAGAAATCGTTTGTTAAAAGAATTAGCCTATCTGATCCAGCACCCTCTATCAAGTTAAACTCTTCAATCGACTCTATCCTCAAATCTTTTCCCAAAGAACAGCCACCAGGCATTTCCTCCAGGTCTGGGATTTGTAGACAGGGGTTTGGAGGAGCAAAAAAGAAATTGAATTAGGCAATAGCTACCAGGCAGGAAGTCTCAAGGAATGTAACAATCGAGAAAAGCTTCGCATTTGTCCTCTGCGCACCTCTACTTTTGTCAAAGAACTGTTTCAGAGCGAATTAGGCTGGCCTTAGAGAAAGGGGCTGGCCTGATGTATACGGTTTATGTTCAACTTCAGGATGAGGACAAACCCCCGTCTTCTCTCTATATGAGCGTGTATGGGAAGATTTAAAATACGAAGCATTATGGAGCTCATCCCATTCCTTTCTTTAGCATCCTTGCCTAATTTAGATGAGAATTAATTCTGAAAATTATAATAACCATGTCATCATTACTCTCTTTAATAAGAGTAATGAGATTGTGTTCATAGCAAAATAAATTATAAAATAGATATGTGTACACCCAGTTCCAAAAATTTATTCTAAGTTCATCTCAGAAGGGAAGTGAAGACTCAAATGGAGAATACTGGGGACCGGAATACCAAAAGGAACAGGGAACAAACGGTGACCACAACTCGGCTACAAGTGCACTTACGGAGACAGAAGAAGGGCAGATAGAAACACAAATTATAAAATGCACACCCGAGCCTATGAAGGGGACAAAATTCATACTATTAAGAGCGGTTTCCTTTGTAGGCCAACCGGCAGGGGAAAAAATCACGAGGTTACCGAGGTTTCCCTTATAAGCCCCCTTGCTGTGTAACTACGGGAAATTTTGAAGGAGAGGAAATAGATCTCGAGGGTATAGATATTTGTGTGAAGCTGCTGGAAAATTATAAGTGATCTCGCTGTAGAGACAAGAACCGAGCCTCTCAACTGGGGCGTCCTCTGCTCCGGGTCTCCGAACAATAGGCCGGATCCAGGTCGGGCTAGACTACTGCGCCTTGATACGAATTACTTGAAAATGACATGGGAAAGGGAAGGCGACTAACGTGACAATATTTCCATCAGTTTTAGTTCCTTTTCGCAGCCAATTCCCCTGCATCCCAAGTCTGGTCTCAAGTCGCCGAACAGGCCAGAAGTCTTGTGAAGTGCCTGCCACCTTAAACTTCAGCTGGCCTTTCTTCCTTACACTACATACATACTTGCCTAACCCCTGGGTGAGGACCTCACTGGAGAACTGAAGCAACCAGCCGTATGATTGGACAGCCAATCTGGACGGAGTGGAAATCACCCGCTTCCTCTGGAATATTACGTTTGGGTCTGAAAGTATCCGGAAAATTGCCTCATCTCTCCATTTCCCTTCGCTCAAGTAGATATAGCTTAAGTACTTGCCTTCATTCTTCCTGATTTCTCTCACCAGTTCCCAGCCTCTCATACTCAGGAACTCAGCTAGCTTTTCCCAGCGTTTTCTTTCCTCAATTCCGCGCTGAGCCCCGGCCCTCTCCCGGGCTGAAAGCCATTGCCTTTCCAGTTGAGGAGTTTTGCTCCCTAGCGGCTCAATTAACCGGATTATTGTTCCCTACAGAGAGAAATCAACTCGTATTCCACTCAAGCCCTGTCACCACTAAAGCAGCTCACAATGAAATTCAGCGTAAAGGATTGAACACAGGGATGTAGTTCCTCCACCTTCCCCGCCAATTTATGGAAAGGGGCCGTTTTAGTTATTTAATCGCTTTAGGGGAGAAGGAGAGAGGGAATAACAAAGGGGAGGGGGGGAGAGAAAGAAGAGAGAGAGAGAGAATTCAGTTTTAGGGTGTAGAACATTCCTATTGTAAAGCAGTGAAATGTCTGATAGGTAGCACACTTGGGTTAGAGAGAAAAGAGACAGGTGTTTGTGGGGCACTGTAAAATAGGTACCTCATAAACCATTTTTATGTTAATATACTTACTAATGCCATAAATATCACTCATTGTTTCTGGTATATTATATATACAGACATAATACGTATGTTATATGCTTCTATACAATATATTTTATTGTACATAACATTTAAATATAAATACACATATTTATATATAAAATACAAATACCTATTTGAAACCAAAATATTTCTATACAAACACACATTATATACATATATTAAAATAATATAAAACATTACTTATTCATGTCAAACCTCAGTTTCCTCATTTGTAGAATGAGGGGTTTAGACTAGATGGCTTCCAAGTCCTTTCCAGCTTTGCTATATTGCTCTATATGCGCACTCCTAAAATGTGCATTTGTGTGCACCAAACTAAAAATATATTGTAGATGATCATCAATTTACACTTTAATATGATAGGTGTTTATTTTTCTTACCTCAAACCTCAGAGCATATTCTATTTTTAATATATAATTTGCATATGGTGTAATATGTTATCGCCAAACAGAGACCTCTGTGTATGTTGCTGTGAGGTACAGATTTCTGGGCAGGATATGGTGTTACAAAGAATTAGGATAAGAAATTGGTCCTTTAAGATTTCGGCCCTGTTTTCTGATTCACTCTTTAATTTGGCATCACACAGCCCTTTATGTACATGATCCCATGATCTTATGATCCTTTTCCCCATGGGGGTGGGGTGGGAAGGAGGGAGAACGTTGCGCTTCTCTGACTCTCTGAGGCACAGCCGATCCAGAGCCTTGGTTGAAAAGAGAACACTCGCTCTTTGAGTTCACATGCACATCTGTTTTATTTCAGACTTCTTTCTCCTTTACTCTTCCCACTTTCCTTTGCTTAATTTACCCTCTATCCTCACCCCAGAGCTAGAGGAACAGGAGAACAGAATGGACCATGCTCTGGAGACATCACCGCTTCCACTCATACACATGCTTCCTAGGTCAATGGAAAGAAAGGGAAGATGTTGAGGTCGTTGAAAGCAGAAAGTTACAAAAACCTTTTCCCCAAGGTTTCGTTTCCTTTTCATTTCTAAAGCTTTAACCTTGTCTTTTCATATCTTTGTTATAGAAACCCTAACTCAGATAGCCCAGCTAGAAGAGTAAGGGGCCAACAACCCAGGGTGGGAGAGGATTTCTTATGGGAGGTGGGGAGAGTGGGGGGAGACAAGCATTTGAAGTAACATTTGCAAACAACTTATGAAATTGTCCTAGGAAGCACAAAAGCAGATGGACGGCGAAATTTGGATTACTTATCCTGGACTAGTTTTTCACTCAATCAGGCTGAAACTGTAAAGAGGCGGGAAGCTGAGTAACTAGTTGTCAGATCTTGTAGAACTGTCTTGACCTCCTTGATTGTCTTTCCCAGTGAAAGAAGAAGGCGACCGAGAAATCTCCAGTTCCCGGGACAGTCCCCCTGTGCGCCTGAAGAAGCCGCGTAAAGCTCGCACTGCCTTTACGGACCATCAGTTGGCGCAACTGGAACGCAGCTTCGAGAGGCAGAAATACTTGAGCGTGCAGGATCGCATGGAGTTGGCTGCCTCGCTCAACCTCACTGACACACAGGTCAAGACCTGGTACCAGAATCGCAGGTGAGCCACCTGGGAGGCCCCTAAGGGGCATCAGACAGAAGACCTCCGGGGTCTGGAATGGGGGAGGTGCTCCGAAAGCCAAAACTGGCCTGCAACCCACCCCTCATCAAACCATTCTTCATCACAGAGATAAAACTTACACAAGACAAGTTCGATATCCACACACAACATACAAACAAAGCCCACGAACACACTGATACAATTACACAGCATCGGGCGCAAATCTATGATTCTATGTCTATTATCCCAAAAAGCTAGGACCTAAATTAGAGCACTGAGGTATTATTATAGACTAGACGTGCACAATATATTAACTCTGACCTAACACATTTGCACAGTTGCTCGTACATCACAAAGAGAGGTAAAATACACACACACATACACACACACAGTACAAAGTAGTCGACTAAATCTACCCGTGTGCCCTTCCGCCAGCCCCATCCCCTACCCTCCCTACTCTTCTCCTCCCCCTAGATCTGGGTCTTTAAAGCCCCCCAGGCTCTTTAGATTGCCTTGCACTCAACAGCCATCTCTGCTGTGCCAAGGCACCTGCACCTCTCCCTACGTCACTGGGGAACTGGAGTTGGGAGGGTCTGTAAGTTGACCTCTGTGACCCTCGATCCTGGAGTGAAAATTAGTGAGCTGCCTATCCCGCGTCGTGTACTGGGGATACAGGGCAGGACTGAAGTAAACCCGGATTAGAGACGAGAGAAAAGCAGAGGTCAGAGCAGGAATTAAGACTGAACGCAACACAGAGTAAAGTAGAGGTGTGACCTGTTCGAAATTGACCTTCTACAAAGATCTAGGAAAAGAAGGAACTAAAACTCCGGTCTGATTTCTAAGGCTTGGGCTCAAATCCTAGCTGTGGACAACATACCCACTGGTCTAGGTCAGTTTACCTAGAGAAGAGAACCTACTAACCACACTGTGAGGGTTAATTTGCAAAGAAACACTTTGCGCTCCTGTGGAAAAGTTGCAAACCCAAATCGGTACTCTCTTTGGAGGGTGTTACAGATGACTTAAAGAGTCGAAGATGTTCCCAGTGTCACCCTCAGTCTCATCCGAAAAGCGCTTTCCCTAAACAAGACAAATAACACATAAAGCTATTAATAATAAATACCGATTACTGCTCTGGGCATCAATAATTAAGGGCGGTTACAGTAATTACACAATTATGATGATAATGAATAATTCAGGGAGGGAAATTGGGTTGGTGCTCCTTGAGCCCCAGACCACGAGGGCCCAAAAAGAGATCTCGGCATGATGCGGTGGCTCAGTCTGAGGACCCCAGGGTTCAGCGCTGTGTCACAGAGGGCACCTTCAACTCACGGCCTCCGAAATCCCATTAGTTGCCTGACCAAGCTCAAGGCTCAAGAAGTCCCTGACCTTGTTAGGAGGCTTGGGGCTAGCAGATTTCTGTTCCCCACCTTCTTCTACTTCCGCTTCCCCAGGGAGCAGATGAACAAGTAGGCATTGAGTTCCTCTGGTCAACTCAGCGTTTCTAACTCTTTAGCTAGTGAGATTATTACGCAATCCTGCAAACCCCAAATCTGCCCCAAACCTCATTCATACTCTCCTGGATTATCGGTCCTGTTTGAAGGTAAATATACTGGGCCCTCGGCTCTCGCCCCATTCTCCCAGTCTGCCTCACCCTGATCAAAGGGGAGGTAGGCTGGGATCGCGACTCCAAAACCCTGGTTTGGGGAGGCTTGGACATTAGTCAACAGAGCGTCCGCGTCCCTCATCCCTCATGGCCCCCTCTCCAAAGCCATAGTGGCATGGAACTTCGCTGGAGCAGGAGGCTCCTGGGAATTCGTTTTGCTTTTCTGCTCATTTGGGTCCTATATGATTATTTGCATCATCACCATCGCCATCATTACTACCATCATTCTTGTAAATATGCCTGGGAGCAAATCCATCAGATCAAAAGGCTATAATAATCGGGTTATCTTCTATCTTCTGCTTGACGCCCCCTCCTCCCCCCCGGACATCCCGTTCTCCCGTAGTCTCTTGGTTCAGGCAACTGAGACTGGAGTATTCCATGACCAGCCTCGGAAATTCCCCTTCCTTTCTTGATCTTTCTCTGTCCTCTGTTCTCTCAGCTCCTCACCTCCCCTTTCGTTGTTTCTTTCCCCGTCTTTTCCACGCCCTTGCTCAACTCCTCCTCTGCTCTCCCAGGACAGCTCCTCTCCCAATGAGAGGTCAATTGGGCTCATTGGGCCTATGTCCCGACCCATCTCCACTGCCAGTTCCGAATTTGGACGGGGTTAGCTGGGGCTAATTGAGCCGGGGCCAGGAGTCGGCGTCTAAGGCGCCCACTTCCCTTATCCGACGCTGTATCTGTTTCTATCCCCAGAACCAAATGGAAGCGTCAGACGGCTGTGGGTTTGGAGCTGTTGGCAGAAGCAGGCAATTACTCAGCGCTCCAACGGATGTTCCCGTCGCCTTATTTCTACCCGCAGAGCCTGGTTTCCAATTTGGACCCGGGCGCAGCCCTCTACTTGTACCGGGGCCCCAGCGCACCTCCGCCCGCACTTCAG
Organism: Potorous gilbertii; assembly: GCA_028658325.1. NCBI lineage: Eukaryota > Metazoa > Chordata > Mammalia > Diprotodontia > Potoroidae > Potorous > Potorous gilbertii. The sequence continues at coordinate 301,617,673 of CM053769.1, read as the reverse complement.
AGACCTCTGGTGCCCCGCATCCTTATCCACGGACTCCAGGGAGCCAGCGAGCCGCCCCCTCCCCTGCCCCCACTTGCGGGCGTTCTCCCGCGAGCAGCACAGCCCCGGTGAGCCTCAGTCCTCAGCCTTAGCCACCCCGGGCGCTAGTTCTCCCTCTCCGAGCGGGCTGCGCAGTCCCCATCCTCACCCCAGTTCATTGATCCTGAGAGTGAGGAGGCAAGGGAGTGCAGAATTCGCTGCGCGCCCGGAGGGGAGACATCCTTTACCCAGAGCCTGTTTTGGAAGAGTGGGTGTTGAAAATCCTCCCCGCCCCCCCGCCAAGAGCATAAACTCTCCCAATCCCCTTTTAGCTCCTGAACATCTTCCCACAAAGGTCAGTTCTCCAAGAGATGGCCAGTGGCTGATTCCCACTTCCCCAACTCTATCAGCCGCCCTGCTTCACTTCACTCAAACCAGCCGAGGATGGGGTCAGTTTGCCCTAGCCGGGTTGTATCTGGCTCTGTGCATACATTTTCTCCTACTGCTCTTCACACTGCCCCCGCCCAACTTGTTCTTTAATCTCCGGGGAATTTGACCCGTAAGGCGCCTCCTCTCCCTGCCTTTCCCCTATTTGGGTGGGTGGGTGGATGAAGGAACCACGAGCTGCTCGCTCTGTCTTATTTTCTTAGTTCCTGGCCTCCTGCTGTATATTTGCCCTTTACTCATTGCACCCTGCAGAGTGGGGAGGTCAGGGAGGAAAACGCGGACTGCTGCTTGTACAGGGACGCCCCCCTCCCCTTCCTCCTCCTCTGACTCCAGCGGGAGCCCCGGCCAGGCCCAGAAGAGAGGCTGACCGCGCCGGGCCGAGCTGTACATACCGCGTGTAAAGTGTATATGAAGTTATTTATTCGTGACCCATGAGCCCGTGACCGTGTCCGTGAATTTGTGAGTCTGTAGCCTGCGCCCTCCCCGCTCCCGGGCGTGGCACGAAGGGGCCAAGGAGACTTGCCCAACCTCTAGCCCAGGCCCCTGAGTCAGCCAGGTCCCTTGGGCTCGCGCTCTCTCTTTTTTAAATGTCGAAATAAACTTCTTACAAATTCACAAGCCTGCTCATGTGCACGCTGCCTCTTCGCCGGGCCTCACCAGCCCTTTGCTCTCACGCTCTTTACATGTTGACATCTCCGTTCTCCCAGCCGCAAACTGAGGTCATTTTACTCCCCCCTTTTTCCCTCTCAACTTTCGATTCCCTCGCCCCATTAACAAAATATTTCCTCCCTTTCCCCATCTTAATTCGATTCCCATTTATCTACTTTCTTGGCCCTTTCCCTTCTGTTTCTCTTCCTTTTCCGTCCTCCCCCTCCCCCCCGCCCTTGTCTCTTCGAAGCCCTTTTATTCCCTTTAGATCCATTCACCTGGTTCCTTCCCTCTACAACCCTTCCCTCTCCAGTCCAAGATTGCTTTCCTTTCCCACATCCCTAGGTACTTGGGACCTTAATCCTAAGAAGGTAGAGTTCCAGTGGGCCGTGGTTAGGAGGGGAGGTAAAAAGGGTGGAGGGGTTGGAGAGGCAGGGACGTGTACAGAAGGGGGTCACTGTCCAGGCGCTCCTGAGCTGCTATTCCCTACCCAAGTGAGCTCATCTGTCCAGCACCACGCGCCGGCAGCTGGTGACCGGGACCCGACGGGTGCGGTGAACGACAGATGGGCGCCGAGGCAGAGCCCACTCTCCCCCGTACCTCCCCCCGCCCCGCACCCGTTGCCCACTATCAATCCTTCCCTGCCCGGGTCACTCCCATCCTGGTCCTGGACTGTCAGTCCCGGTGTGGAGCTGTTCCGGGGCAGGGGACGAAAGAAGCTGAACTATTCTAGTCCCGGCTCCGTCTTGCACCTTCCAGCTGCCCCAGGGAATTCAGAGACAAATCTCCAACTCGGTTCCCATAAACCAGAGGCACTTTAGCAATGCTTCATCGACCCGCTTCCCTTTACTCTTCCCATTTACCCTTGGGGTCAGGTTTAGGATGAGAGAAGGTGGCGATTCCTTCTTGCCCTCCCCACTAGCTTCTGCCTCACCCCAACGCCAGGATCCCAAGGGGGCTGGATTTAAACCCTGAGCCAGACTCCAGGCTGTGCCCACATTCAGGGGAAAATCATTCCCATCTCAGGGGAGGTAGCAGGTGCTCTTAGTGGACCGACCCCCCACACCCACCCCCGCCTTCCTTCTACCCATCCACTGTCCAGCATTCAACCTGCAGCCGCCCGGACCCTCAAAATGCTAAGGGTGGGGGAGGCACCAGACTCTAAGAAAGGAGAAACATTCAGGGCTGAGAATTGCCTTTCAGTGGAACAATAACCAGAGACCCTTCCAGTTTTGTTGACAGGAAAGATCTGGGAGATGAAAAACTGCTTTGGAGGGGAGTGAGGGGTGGGGGAAAACTGTAGTATACAGACCCTCATTAAAACCAGAGCCAGATCCTGGTCTGCAACTGTTTCCTACCCCCACTCTATCCAACACACACACACACACACACACACACACACACACACACACACACACACCTCTTTTTTCCCTGGGATAGTGAGGGTATTATAATTTTGCAAAATGCACAGCAGCTAATTAAGTCAAGACAGCCCCTTTGCATTCGGCTTCTTTTGCATGTGAATGGGGGTTGGTAAATCCCCGGTTCTGGATGTGGTGGGGGTGATGGGGGGATTGTCCCCAACTCAGGGTTAATGAAGTGGGAAAGGAGTCTCTCATAGCCTCCTGCAAACAAAACCCCCCCATGCAACAAACCCTGTCCAAATCCTACATGGATTGACTTAAACCCAGGGGATAAGTGCTTTAAATTAATCTCATTGAATAAGAATGAGACCAAACAAAACTCTTTAAAATCATATTAAAAATCTATCAAAGGACAACTTGCACTGGTGTGCTTTTCATTTTGTGAAAGTGAAGGAGATAGACTAGAGCAACCATCTTTACATTTACACAGCAGCAGTGTAAATCACAGACATATTCTCAACTATTTAATTGTCCTTGTACCTTAGAGGCGATTTCATATCTTACATTAATGAAGAACAAGGCTTCCCGACAAGTTTATAATTACAATATTTAAAATTGTCCTGCCAGTTCCCATCTGCAATAACTTTGCAATCTTTATGGTACAGCAGGTTTTTTTTTTTCTTTTACTTTCATCTATTTAAAAGACTCACTGTGGTTTCTATGTTCTGGACCCTGGTGCTGGGTGCTTTCAGACAGAGAAGAGGAGACTGAGAGAATCTCTGGAGGAGGTCCTGAAAAATGATAGCTCCTGAAAAGACCCACTTTTCCTCCAGTCCTCTCCTTACAAAACATGGGACACCCACAGAGACACATTCACCTCTTGATCCCTTGCACAGGGAAGATGTGAAATTTAAAACAAGTGAATCCTCTGCTAGAAACAATCTGTGCTAGAAAAGCTCTTGTGGACATTTTGGGAAAAGTCAAATGGACTTTTAAAGTTCCTCCAAACTGTCACGAGTCAAGCTAACTTCAAATGGCCTAGCCCTAACATCATCCCCCACATTCCAACAGCAAGAGCAGAAAAGGTGTTAGGATCTTAAAAGAACTTTTGTTGGAGGGAGGAAAACTGACTTCCAAGAAAGAATATGATGTAATATCTCCAAAACAACTGGAAATCTGATAATCTTTTTTGGTGGGGGGAGGGGAAGTCTCATTTTTTTCATCTTTGAGAAATAAACATTGGGACCTTAGTGATTTTCATTGATTATATGTATAAGAACTAAAATGCAGAAATCTGGGACATTAGCCATTTTCCATTCACCTGACTAAATGGCTCTCCTTCACCCTTCCACCAGCTCCCTAAAAAAAATTCAAAGGAACCCACTGGGCTTTGTAGAAATTTCTTTTGCTGAGGTTTAGTCTGAACCTGGTTCTATAGGAATGGAAGTCGCTGTTTGCATTACATCAGCACTGACTTAATTAGATCACACACAGGCACCTATTTTGCCAAAGGTTCTTTGCCCTTCATTGCATGAGAAATGAGGGTCCCTTCTGAAGATTTGCAACCATTAGGGGTTGCAAATACGAATATGTTTGGGAAACAGGAAAGGAATTCTATACAATCCACTAGGGAAAAGAACTGTAGGTTCTAACAGTTCCTTAAATGCCCAACTTCTGTGAGTCTTCAAATATAAGAAACAGGAACACAGTAGAGAATGAGAGAAACAAGTTGGGGAAATGAGAAAATAGATGATTAAAAATGCACACAAAATTAGAATATGTACAGTGGAATTAGGCAAAGGCTTTGCCTAATTGAGGCCTGAAATTATTTTTAAGGTTATTCCAACTCTGACAATATTAACCTTAAATCTGCTAAATCCTTGTTTCTTTATTAACTGGAGGGGCAAGATAGTGATTCTGCTCAGAAATATACCCAGGCATCAACTTAATGTGAGATGAAACGTTTAGGCCATTATCAGCAAAGTAAGTTGGGGTTTGTAGCTTGAAGATATGTATATATACATATATGTACACACACATACATATATATGTACACATACATATATATATACATATCATTATGATATACACATATATCCTTTGCATAGTTATAGTATTTTTTTACTCCAGGAATGTGGAATATCCTTATGATGATTCATCCTCTAATAGAATGAATACTTGAAACAATATGTAGGTTTTTGCCTTTGATCACCCCCAATCACTGGCATTAATCCTATTTCCCACACAGCTGGGTTTTATCTATACAAAGTTTGATCCCTTCTTTTCTCATCCACATCATTTGAACTATTATGCATCAAAATAAAAGAGAGGGTAGCCGATTTTCCCAGTCATTTTTGACATTGCTGCACGGTTTTATTTTTATTATTATTATAAATTTTATCAACAGTCCTTATTAATTCATATGTGACAGCTGACTCTGAGAAGGTCTTATTTTTCCTCATGCAGAAGATCAATTTTTGCTAGGCTCACATTGTACCTCATACACTCTGAGTCACTGCTATTGTAGTGTTCTAGATGACATTTGACTTGAATCTGATTGCCCATTATCAGAAAGGGAAGACTTGACACCCTCCCCTTTTATCATCTGGTAAAGGTGAATCTTCTCAAAGCTTGCATTAGTCTACTGGTCAGTTAGCTAATTCAAATCTAATATTTCCTTTGGAATATCTCAGAACTTTGTCACAAAATCTACGCATGGTCATTTAGTAATCACAGAGGACGATGGCCAGGAAATGACCATGTCAAGTGGCTGCAACACCAAGGAAACTGATGAGATTTTCTCTTGTGGCCTTCTCTAGCATTGCCTATATGTAAATATTACATTGATTGGGATATCAACACTTCTCAAGGGGTGAACAGGGCTCTCCCCAGCCCTGCAGCAAGACCCAGTGGGGAAGCTGTGCCCCAGGTCACAACACAAAGAAGCCCAGGCCTCTTGTGGAACCCTGTTGGGTTTCACCAGGAAGAAAAGCACTGGGGCCTTTTGACTTCAGACAAATAGTAAAATGGCAACAGTAAATCAATTAGCCCTGAAAGAATACCTTTTCTGAGGAACACTGGAGAAGGAACAATGCAAGGAATAATAGAAATAGAATAACAGAAAAGTGACACTGTATTTATAGCAACATATTTAGAGAAAACAAGGAGACTCAGGATATACCACAACACTACGGGATTTCAGATTACTTTTATAAAATGATTCTTAGTCCTTCTTACAGATCACTTCATCTATGCATTGAGAAAGGGAATTTTGAGAAATAAAATTCTTCTCATACACACCCATTTCACAGAACCATATCTCAAGAGTTGGAAGAGACCTTAGAAATCAATTAATCTCGCCCCCTTTACTTTCTGGATGGGGAAACTCAGGCTCTGAAAAGGAATATGACCTGTCCAAGGTCACATAGCTATTCTTCATGTCACAAATTGTGCTTTACAAATAAGATTAAAGGTACCAAACAGTACAAAAATAAAAGACAGTGGAACTTTGCTAAAATGCTGGTATGTGACAGCAGGGTTAACACATTTTTATAGACTAGCCTGGATTCTAGTAGACTTTTGTTGTATGGCACATCCAAATGTGTTCAGTGACTTAGGATGGAGGTCTTTTGTCTTTCATTTTACTCCTGCTCACTTAAAGGACTACTCAGCTTCCAATGTCAATGGAATGAATACAGATATCAAGTAATTAGCTAATTGCTGCTGTGATGTTACTCCCCTTGGTTTCTATTTTTGTTCCACTCACAAAAGATAATGGTTGTGGGTTCAATTATGTTTTGAAATTTGATGTGCAGGAAAAGAGAAACATGATTATTTTTAATAAGGTTCCTCTGACAAAAATAGGACATTTACAAATTCAGAACTTCCAGGATCCACCTTGAGACTCAGTGCTATGTACAGAGGCAGTTTTTAAGAAATCTTAGCTAAGTCTCACTGGCCCACAGAACATCTTTGTGGGCTTTTCTGGTGTTTCATGGAGACAGATTTTCTCTTCCTTCCCCCCACAGCAAAGGTTGGAAGCTCCAACTCAGCTCTGCAGTGTGTGGCTGCTGGGTTTTCCATGTTTGTTTTGCTTTTTGACCTTGGCATCGCCAGCTTCCATCCCACTTGAGTATTCTGAACGCAAGATTTCAGCAAGACGGTGTTTACTCTGGGTCTTCTTATGAAGGTCAGGCCTAGGGAAGAGTAAAAGCAGGGAAGGGGAGGGGGAAAAAAGAAACTTTATCTATTTTTTTTCATTCTAACATAGGCTGATGGTGGCTGGTTCTGAGGCTGTGAAACTGACATTTTTGTATTAACAGAAGTACAATCCCTTCAATGGTGCTTGTTTTGATATTCTCTGTACCAGAGGATTAGATACGGCGCTGACAGATTTTCATAACGGTGGCAAAATATCATGGCATTTTTAAAAGTGAGGCTTTGTTCTGTACTGTTGTTTTCATGGAAAAAAAGGAACACAGGCTGATGGCAAATGAGGTGTATGATATAGCAGTTTGCCAAAGGAAAAAAAAAGCCCACCCTAAAACTCAACAACATTCAGTAATAAAAATACTTTAATAGCAAGCACAGTAACCCCAACTCAGTTAAAAAAAATAATCGTCCTTCACTGATAACAATCCACAGATAGTAATAAGGACTCTAGCTCTCTCGAGACATTGAAGACGGCTGACTGGTGTTTCGAACAGACCTTTCTGTAGTCTAGATGGCTGAATAGATTAGCTAATAGGCATTTCTTCATTGGACTGGTAGGGCTTTTTAATCTTTTGGTCCCTTCAAAATCAAGTCCCAAGATACATTTGGGAAGCTTGGTTTATGTCTCAAATATTGGCCACAACTGCAGCCCTTCCAACACTGCACACAAGCCTTGGGTAATGGAGGGAGGTCTCTCTACTGCAGTAATCCACACTGAAAAATGCCAAAGGTTTAAAATCAATTTCAGCTGCTGAACTGCAGTAACTGTTTTCAAAAGACGGTAGCCTTGCCATTTGATCAGAAGATCAGAGAAGGAAATTTGTAGAAGTTCAGTCAAACATAGGGAAAATGATTACATAAACTGCAGAGTGAAATATTTAATGTTTCTTAAGACACATGGATGGGTTTCAAATTTATTTTCAAAAGCAGTGATGACCACTAAAAACATACAACACATGACAAAAATGCCATTACTGGCACCTAATTAATGCCCATTGGTTTTGCAATAATTCCCTAGGCATTAAGAATATGATAGATTTTTAGGAAGATAGATTATGCTCTTATCCCTGCTCTTGCTTTTTCCTTTTTTGATCTAGGATAAAGACAATAGTGGACAAATTCTTGGACTTAGAGTCTAAGTAAGTAGAAACCTTTTGTAAGACAGGAATCAGATGAGACTGCTAACACCTGCTTTGTAATATAAATTATAAAAGGTTATAAGACCAAGTTACATCAGTCTTTATGCAGTTATGTTCCAAAGGACTTGATTCAAAATTATGACATATTGAAATTTATATGATATTGATCATTGTTCCAATGGCATTCTTTTTTGTACAGAAGTACAAATTAGGTAGTATGAGAAGATGTGTCCTTACCACCAAAATGAAGATTTGAAGCAATTATCTGGATTGCTAGGAAAAAGCAATTTTAAGGTTGTTTATTTGTGGGGGACAGGAGAATGGGGAGGGTTAAGAAGAGGAAAACTTCAAATGAAAACTTCTAAACTTCTATTACTAATTTCATTATGCCAGCAGAGTTCATATCTGTGGATGTTACCAAAGAGCATTTCATTTGAGACTACTGTAAATGTTCAACATGGCTACCCTCAGTCCTCATGGCTTCTTGCCTCTTGTCCTCCATCCAAACATCAAAGCAAACCAAAGCAACATGTTACAATGGAAAAACCATTGGCCAGGCATCAGAGGATCTGGGTTCAAATACCAGCTTGGATGTTTATACTTCCTGTGTAACCTTCAGCAAATCAGATGGTCTCAGTTTCCTCATCTGTAAAATGAGGGAATTAGGCTAAATAGCCTCTTGGGGTCAAAGTCCATGATGATATAAAAAAAAAGGGAAAAACCTCTTTTTAAGCTTTTGTTACTTCTACTCCCTAGAGATAGTTGAGTGTAGTAAAATGTTTTGGCAAATGGAGGGTGGCCCTTTCCAGCAAAATTTAAACTTCTGACTGAGTTATTCATGGCAACACCTACAAAGGGCTATCTTCTTTTTCTTTTACGGAGTGAAAAGGGACTTTATGATGACAATGAGTATACATTTACATTGTGCTTTTAGATTTACAAAGGCATGTGTAAGTGGCATAGTGGTTAGTTTCTGAACCTAGAGCCAGGAAGACCTGAGTTAAATCTAGACTTAGACACATACTAGCTATGTGAACTTGGGCAAGTCACTTAACCTCCATTTAATTTAGTTTTGTCAAATGTAAAAGGGGGATATGTGTCCCCCACAAATAAAAAATAGCACCTACCTTGGAGGGTTGTTTTGAGGATCAAATGAGATATTTCCAAAGCACTTAGCACAGTGCCTGGCACACAGTGGGCACTATATAAATGTTTATGCCCTTTCCCTTCCCCTCCATCACTACTCTGTCAAGTAAGTAGAGCAAGTCTCAGCCTCCTTTAACAGGTGAACAAACTAAACCCACAGGGGTCAAATGAGCTGCCTAAGGTTAACATAACAAATTAGTGAAGGAGTAGGAACTAAAACCCAGGTCTTCCTACCCCAGGTATAGCACTCCTGCTACTCCACTGGGCCTCTTCTATGGGATGCTATTTCTCATTCGGCAGCATCCCTGCTCATGTACCCTCTCTGTACCTGACTGAGGTCCAAGTTGCAAGGGGGTTGATTTGTGATTTGGAAAAGGCAGGAGACAGGCCCGGCAGTTAAGAGAACTTAACTTGTTCCAAACTGATGGCTGCCAGTTCTATGTGCCTGCAGTTTATTTTTAGTTGGGTTATATGACAGACAGAGTGAAAAGGTTCTGACAGGAAGGAATGCTTTTTCTTCCCCCTTGTTTGAAGCTAGGTGTTCACAATGTGTATAATTTTAAATGTAACAACCTGGGTTTCAAAATATGCAAAGTATCAGTCAAAATATCTTTCCCAGCATAAGCTTCTGCACTTCAAAGATCTTTCCTGCCACTGCTAAAGCAAAATAAATAAATAGAATATTACTTGGCTGATTGATACACTAATTGCCTACAAAAATGGCACGGGCTCTGTCACCAACCAAAACTTTCAGCCAAAGACAAGGAGGCTGGCAAACCTGCATTCTTAGCCAAGAGAGCCCATAGGTTTTAATCTACCTGAGCACATACATTAAAAAATAGATGCCTGTATAAATGTATATTTGGTGAGATAAGAATACATATATGTATGCCAATGTGGAAATTTGTTTTGATTAATCATACTTGTGTGATGGATGTTGGATGAATAAAATAAAACAAACAAAATATATTATATGTATTTCCCAAGAAATTCTTGTTTCCTTAGAAAACTTGAGAACTTTGATCAACACAATGACCCACAATTTTTGAGAACTTGTGATAAAACATACTGCCCACCCTCCTGACAGAGAAGTGATGGACTCGGTGCATATTGCAACAACTAAAAAAAAAGACATGGCCAATGAGAAATTCTGTTTTGCTTTGTCTATGCATGCCTACAACAGAGATTTTGTTTTTACTTGCTTTCTCAACAGAGTTGGAAAGAGGGGCAGGGAAGTAAGAGAGAAAGATTATTCTTGCTTGAAAATAAAACAAAAAAAATTTAACCTAAAAAAATGGGCATGTATATGTATACACATATATAAACAGATATATGTGTGCATATATACGCATATACATACATACATACATACATACATATACACATACACACATATAAAAATAATTCAAGGACCCATGATTTCATCATTGTGGGCACATCAATACTGATGCAGAGCACAGTACCTCATACCTTTGTAGACAGTTTCAAATTTCTATGGCTGAAAAAAAAATAGTCACTTCATTATTCACTCTCTAGTGATGAAGCTCTATAAACTTACTTAGGCTGATCTTTGGAAGAGAGATGTACAGTCCAGCACTGGGCCAATATCTTAAATCTTTTAAGTTTGATAGTTTCTGCCAGGGCTAACATACCATCTAACATTTAACATACCACTAACAGTGGTTTTGAGAACCTATCAATCTCCATGTCCAGGATGAAGCACTGGAGGATATTCCAATAACATGACAGAAGCAGTGGAATGGGGTCTGGAATGAAGTTAAAGGAGCTGGGTTCAGGGTCTGACTACCACTCATCACACATGTGACCTTTTGTTGTTCAGTCCTTTTCAGTTGTGTCGGACTCTTTGTGACGCTATCTGGGGTTTTCTTGGCAAAGATATCGGAGTGGTTTGGCATTTCCTTCTCCAGCTCATTTTATAGACGAGGAAACTGAGGCAAACAGGTTTGGTGATTTTCCCAAGATCACACTGCTAGTAAATGTTTGAGACTGATTTTAATTCATGAAAATGAGTCTTTCTGACTCCAGGCCTGGCACTATCCACTGCACCATCTAGCTGCCCCTCACGTGACTTCAGGGAAATCTGCTTAATCTATTTTACCTTCAGTTTTCCTCATCTGTAAAATGAGGTTGGACAAGATAATCTCAAATGTCCCTTTCAGCTCTAAATCTATGATCCTATAATGAATTCTTATTTAATCAGTATCTAAGACATATTAATTCATCAATTAATATAAGGCTATGTGCTATATGGTAGGGTTCTGGGATACTGGATGCTATTTGACAGCAGATAAACAAAATTGTTCTCAAGGGGTATTTGCTCAACATTCCCAAGTCCACAGTGCAGAAAATGAGATGCTATAGAAATCAGGTCTTGGAGATAGTCCTGCTCTACTTAAGTTGACAACTGAAACATTTTCCAGGCATTTTACAATTTTATTTCCAGCCAAGGCATAGTCCACCACCAGCAAATCCTAATTCCTCTACAGACCTGGTAGAAAAATGTGCCAGGTCACTACTCTGAGAATCCTTATGCTCCACAGAGTGAGCAGGTGTTCAGTTTTTCAGTCTATGGCTTTGGTTTCTCTGCCTTTGGTAAAGACAAGCTCTGAAGGGGATTTGGATTTTTTTTTTTAAGCATTCAAGAAGTCCAAATAGGGGTCCTCATTTACTGATCAACCTAGTTCTCCACTGCTCTGGTCTTCAGGCCCTGCCTGAGTCACAAAGCAATAGGTAGGTAGGAAAATGGAAAATTCTAAAGCTAAACATGCCCTGGCAACTTAAGGTCTCATTCTTCTCCAGTGCCAACCTGTAGTCTTCCTGGTTTTTGCCAAAGTCCTCCTCTCACCACTAATCACCAAAAGAGTAATCCTGTAGTTACCAGCAAACAAATTCGTTTATCTAACTACAGTGAAAGATGAGTAAACCTCAAAGTTGAACTGGAACTCATCAGGAAGGACAGATAGTATTTGTATCCCCAATAAAGAAAAGTCTTAGCTCAATTTATATGTCAATATACTTAGCATTAATAGTAACTAAGGGGAAGCTAGGTGTCATCGCAGATAAAGTGCCAGACTTGGCTCTCTTAGATTCTTCTTAGTGAGTTCAAATCCAGCCTCAGACACTTATTGGCTGTGTGACCCTGGGCAAGTCACTTGCCTCAGTTTCCTCATCTGTAAAATGAGCTGGAGAAGGAAATGGCAAACCACTCCAGTATCTTTGCCAAGAAAACCCCAAACAGGGTCACAAGGAGTCAGACACAACTTAAAAAGACTGAACAAAAATAGTAACTAACATATACAAAGTGCTTTAAAATTTGAAAAGTATTTTATATAAATATTTATATTCCTCTATTACACTATAAACTGTCTGAGGGCAGAGGCCATATCTTATGTGAACTTTGCATCCCCACCCATTCTCATACCTATGAAGACATCAGGTGCTTAATATCTGTTGATTTAATTTGAACTTCAAACTAAGTCTGATACTGAAAACACAGAGAACTGCTTTAATTGATTATTATTGAACTGAGACATATTTTGGTATGCTGTTGGGTTTTTTTTTAAACATCCTTGCCTCCTCTTTACAAAACATACACACACACGCACACACACACACACACACACACACACACACACACTCCTTCGGATCCCTCAAAGTCTACTGAAGTCTGGTAAAATGCATTTTCTCAAGTCTGAAAGATCTACCTTGTAAACAAACTATCTAGGGCCACAGATAGACCCAAAGGAATTCCAAGTGAAAATATACCCCAAAACGGGATGGAAAAACCCTAGTTTCAAGTGTGATCAGGGGAGAGGTGGCAATGACTTTAGATAAGATGGCAATGATTGAGAAATTTCTCCGCCCTCCCTAGCTCTTAGGGAAGAAGAAAAGGCAGCAACGTTTGAACAGAGTTCTGGTGGCTCACCAATGACAAGAAGAGCAACAAACAACTCCAGGGAGAATTTGACAACCGGTCCCTCTGGTGCAACAAAGTAGTTCAGGTAAAGATGCTGCCAGCATGGGATGGTAATTTAGCCTCCTGAAGTGGATCAGATTATCAGATCTTTATAGTCATCGAAGGAAAGGGATTAACCACAGGAGCCTCTTAACCTTTGGGTTCTATTTTAGCATGGGTGGAGAGTGGGGTGAGTTTCTGGCACACCTGTGGGCTGCCTCTTTGATCAGCCTGGACTATATAAAATCTGGCTCTTCTGAAAAACTACTGGTGCTTCAGAAGACTCACTATTTTGTTAGTGTGCTCTGCACAAACATCAGAGACTACTGCTAAATACCCTGTAGACCCAAGGACAGATATAAAAAATGGACTTTACCCTAACATCATGTATAAAGAGCTGCAACAGAATGGAGGAAAATTCTAAGACTTGATTCAAGAAGCAGTACAGTGCTAGGCACATAGCAAGTATTCAGAAAATACTTAAGAGAATGAAGGTGACTACCTACAGGGAACTGGATAAAGAGCACTCCTAATAAACTTTGGGTTAGGGGGATGATGGTAAGATAATGAGACGAAAGTAGGAGAACTGGATTCTCGTCTGAGCTCTGTCATTTACTATATGTGTAAACATTTAAGTCACTGTTAGTCTGAGACACTGGATCCTTTTCTAATTCTTATCATTAAGCAGATTCCAGTGCATTTTAATGCCTATATCAGCGCCACATGGATGTGCAGATGCTTAGAAACTGCCACTGGATTTGGGAGGGAGGCAGAAGTAGGTGATGAAGGGGTGACAGTGGTTCAGAGCACTAGGCACTGTCAGTTCTAGATTTAGGAATATGATAACCTTATGTTCACCAGTAACCAAGCAAATGGGATAATATTTGTATAGCACTTAGCAATGTCTGGCTCAAAGTAGGAGTCTTAATAAATGCTTGTTTCCTTTCTTCCTTGCTATCAGTACATGGAGGCTAGGTGGTTCAGTGGATAGAGTGCTGGGCCTAGAGTAAAGAAGACCTAAGTTCAGATCTGACCTGAGACTAGCTGTGTGACTCTAGACAAGTCACTTAACCTGTTCACTTCAATCTCTGGGAGATAGAAATGGCAAACTGCTCCAGTATATTTGTCAAGAAAGCCCCATGGACAATACTGTCATGCTACAGTCCAGGGGGTCATGAAGAGTTGGACATAACTGAATGACTAGACAACAAAAACCTGTACATAATATGCACTTAATATGTATTTGCTGAATACACACACAGCAAAATGCCAATCAATAAATGCAATTCACACAAAAAATTTTCGCTGATTCTTTGTGGACAAAGAGAAATTATTATTTTGCTGAGGTTCATATTATAAGCTTCTCCAACTCCCACATATTGAGTAGGGTAAAATTGATTAGTTTAATGGAAAGATCCTTTCCATCAGTATAGAATCTTAAAATTGGAAAGGTCCTCGAAAATCATGTATTTCATTTCCCACCTGATCAAGAATCCCCTCTTCAACATCCCTACAAGTAAATGATCGCCTTACCTCTGTTTTAAGACCTCCTTTGACATGGAATTTATCACCTACTCTGCCTGTTCCATTGGTGGTCTGGTCTAATTGTTAGGAAGTTTTTCCTTCTTTTGAACTGAAACCATCCTCCCCTCCCCTTGTTTGGCATTGATCTTAGTTCTGACTTCCAAGAACAAGCTTAATGTTAAGATGTGGTCAACAATAAGTTTACTATTCTTTAAATGACTTATATGCAATTGCCAAACGAGTTCTGACCTAACTAGAAGCAGTGGATTCATATCATAAAATTCAAGCTTCATTCTCTGCTTGTAGCTCACAGAATCTAGAACAAAAGTAGCCTAGAGAAATTAATTTGTCTAGCTCTCTGCCTTTAGGCAAGTCAATAGCCATATAATCCAAGGGTGATAACTGTCATTTGTCATGAAAAACTTTGGAAATATAGATTCTACAACCTCCCTTCTGAATCTATTCTAATATTTGGTGACCCTGACAATAAAATTCAAGTTCTTCCTTGTATCCAACTAAAATGTCTCTTTTTAATCTAACTTTTTCAGTCCTTTCTGGATTTGGAGAAAATGCCTTATTATATACATACTTCACCTATCTTAGAAACTTATTCTTTTCTTTAATGCTTATTCTGAAGTAACTTCTGACAGGGATCTAGAGAATATATACTGAGTCTACAAAAGGGCCTGAAAAGCTTCAAAGGTTGGCACTCCCAAATAACATTCTTCCTGTGGAGCAGGAAAATTCAAATAATATTTATTACATGCCTACTCTGTGCAGGACTCTGTCCTAAGCATCAGGAGACAAAAATAAATAAGATATGGTCCCTTCTGCCAGGAAACTTACAATCTAATACTTGTAAATGGTTACAATACTACCTCATATCATGGAATGTCAGGTCCAGTGTATTGGGGTGAAACATGGCAGCATCAGTTCAAGGATGAGAAGAAAATGCAAAGGAACTCGAACGCTTCACAATAAAATATGACAAGAGGCTGACATAAACTAACTGGAACTGTATAGGTCATAACAAATAACAATCAAAGCTTTCACTTCTAGAGTACTTTATAGTTTACAAAGTGCTTTCCTCCCAGCAAATCTGGGAGGTGGGTAGTAACAAGGAGAAAGAGCTTTCTGTCACTATACAAGTAAAGAAATTGCTGAGTAGCCAAGGATATACATATTCCTGCAGCACAAAAGGAATTAGGGATAGGTAGTTCACTGGGGAAGAAAAAGAATGACTAGATGAGTGGTTTGGGGGTATACGTCTGAGATAACTATATAGAAATTCAATTTATGAGCTAGCAAAGGTTTCTTCTTCTTGGAGTATTACGTACATATACATCTCTGTGTGTGTGTGTGTGTGTGTGTGTGTGTGTGTGTGTGTGTGTATTTACACATATATTTCTACGCTGCCTTGTGTTCAGTTTCCTGTAATTCAAGAACTCAAGAATTAGAAGCTTTGGTGAAAAGATGAATAATCTCCTGTTGCATCTACCCTCAAATGGAATCTGTCACTGATTCAAATTGTACTTCCTTCCTTGTTCCAACTCCAGGGCTTCAATGCAGCAGAAGGCCAAAGTTTCAAGGGCTGCACAGTGTACTTGACAGTCTGTGGCATCACCCCCAAGAGAGGCTGGTTGGGTTCCTGTTCTTTGTTGTCAGCCCTGGCTGCTTGTCTGAAAGCACACCATGTGGTTCCTGCTGTCTGCAGGTGACCCAGGTGTGGAGGAAGCTAAGGGTCACTGTGAAATCCCTCTAATCGCCTCATTAGCAGGGTGGGGATGAAGGTGTGTTTGTTCAGTGAGAAGGCAGAAAGCTGGTAATTGCTTGGTGTCAGCTGGAAAAAACCAAGTGATAGGAGCAAGAGGCCAAATGTAAAAGGCTACACGAGCACACCTATAATTAAACGACTGCTCTAAAGAATAGGGGCCCAGCAGCACCTGACTATAGGGAGAGCACAGGAAAGAGGAAATTAGATTTGCATCAAGTCTGTAAATGGAGAAATACTCAGCTCCCATCACCAAAGAAAACACCTTTAGAGATAAAATTTTGGTTGGAAACTGAACCCAGCTATGGCTAATGTAATGCTACAAAAAGCAAATTCAACCAATTGGGATCTTCTCATCTCTAGTTCTAGTTCAGAAAACAAATGATTTTATCTTATCTTCAGCATAGATGTTTCAAAGATACAATTTGTAGTCATTTCAAAACACAGAATTTCACCTTTTGGTTCTTACATCAGAATCCAAAGTACAAATGATGATGATGGTGATAAGAGTCAAGGGAAAGTGGTAAGCACTCTGTAACACCCACAGTCCTCTGCTCATGCCACAGTTATGTCTGACCTTATAGCTACCAGTGTCTCCAACTTGGTCTTGTCACTAAAGTCAAGTGTTCTGACCTTCCATCTGTGGGCTTGCTCTTGCCCTCGTAAGGGGGATGAGGATGCACCAGAGCATTCTCATGTCTAATTAGTAGGATCTGGTTTACTGCCTCCATTTAGGAGCCCGGAGAAGCGGAGCCAGCTGCTCTGACAAGCTGGTCCATCAGCAGGGGGGGAGGTGGATGCCCTTCTGAGTGATCTTCCTCTCCTGGGCTGAGCAATGGAATCTCAAGCCTGTTTATGTTCCCTATTGCCCATTGTGCTCTTCCACAGACACTCCTGGGAGCTGCATCACTGGAATGTACACATGGGACTTGAAGTAATGAATACAGTCACCCATGGGGATGGGTACCAGGCTTTCTTTACAACAAGAGGAAACAGAAGTTGTTGGATGGGCAGCAATTCATGGCACCTTCCCCTCTAGCCTACCTTCTCTACCTCATCTTTCATACTGCTACTAGAATATTTCTTATCCATCAATCTGGTCATTATACTCTGTTAAAACAAAGAATCATCAGTGGTTGCCTATTGCCTATCAACTAAAATTCAATTTCTTTTTTTGCTTGGTATTCAAGGTCTTCCACAATCTGGCACTCCTCTACTTTTCTAGTCTTTATTCACTTCTATTCCATGTATTTTATGAACCAAACTGGAATACTCTTTGTCCCCCAAATATGTCCTGTGTTTTCCTGCCTTCCTGTCTTTGCTTATGCCATTGTCTCCAAGTGAAATATTCATCTTTTTCCAGCCCCTGTTAACCTGTATCCATTCTTTAAAGCTCAATTTAAAAAGGACATTTTAATGTCCTTAATGGACATTTTCTTCATGAAGCCTTCCCTTATCTTTTGCATAAATAATAACCTTCCCCATCCAACACTTTGCCTGATACTTTGTTATACAATACTTGAATACCTTAATATGATATGATGTATTACAATGATCAGTCTGCATTTTCTCCCCTTACTAGAGCACTCTATCCCCACTCTTCATCCTTTGAACCCATTCCTTCCTTTTTCCTTTCACTTTCTTCTTCCCAATCCTCTCCCTCTTCCTCTTTCCTTCTTTTTTGCCTATATCTTAGGCTTGCCAGTGACAACTATGGCATGGGCATTGCTTAGCTTGTCTACAATCATCAGGATTATGAATAGTGAAATGGTGAAAAACTCTATTCTCATGGTCAGACCATGCAGCTCAGGACTTTGAGCCCAAAGCCCTTCCACTGGCTGTGGGACCTTGGACAGGTCAGTTGGCCCCAATCTTAGTTTCTCCATTTAGAGATGACAATACTGCTCCCTATATACTACACACAGATAGTGTGAAGATAAGCCTAAACCACATAAATATGCTTTGAGCCAAGGGGAGAAGTTACCACATACATTCTAATTACCATTATTTACAAGACTGCCTGAATTCATGAAAGACTGCAAGTAATTAGGCCACATGTAATTTCATTCTAATAAGGGAAAGCTGCAGTTCTCTTTTTTAAAGATCCGCAGAATGTCAGAATTGAAAGAGTCTTTCGAGATCCTCTAGACCAATCTCTTATTTTTAAGCTGAGAAACTTAGTCCCAGAGGAGTTAACTGAAAATCCTTAAGATCACAGAACTATTTAGCGACTGAGCTAGGACTACAACTCTGCCCATGACAATAGTCAATAAAAGCACCTATCATGTGTCAGGCACTATGCTAAGTGTGAGGATGTAGAGAGTCAAAAAGACATTTCCTGCCTTCAGGAAGCTCACAATCTAATGGTGGGTGGGTAAGCAAACAAATATATACAGACAAGCTATATAACAGGATAAATAGGAAACAACAGAGGGAAGGCGCTAGAATTAAGAGGGTCTGGAAAAGGCTTCCAATAGAAGATGGGATTTTAGTTGAGACTTAAAGAAAGCTAGAAAAGTCAGTTAGGTGGAATTGAAGAGGAAGAACATTCCAGGCATGGTGGACAGACACAGAAAATGCCCAAAGCAAATAAATGGAGGGTCTTGTTTGTGGAACAAGAAGTATCATTTGGAAAACCAGGAGAGAGTGGTGTCCCAAAAACCTAGAGAGAAGAGAGTATCAAGAAGGAGAAAGGATCAACAGTGTCAAAAACTGCAGAGAGGTTGAGAATGAAGACTGAGAAAGGATATTGGATTTGGCAATTAGGAGATCATTCTTAATTTGGGAGAGCAGTTTTGGTGGAATGATGAAGTTAGAAGTCAGATTATAAGAGGTTAAAAAAGTGAAAGGAGAGAAAGTGGAGGTGCCTATTGTAGACAGTTTTTTCAAGGAGTTTAGTTACAACTGGTAGGATGATGATTAGTAAGGATGGAAAGATCAGGTGAACTTTTTCAGAACGGGCGAAACATGAACATGTTTGAAGGCAGAAGGGGATGGGCTAGTTGGCAGGGAGTGACAGTAGGGATAAAAGATCTTTTGGAAATGGAATGGGATAGAATAAGATCACTTGTGCAGGTGGAGGGGTTAGCATTGGTCAGAAGTAAGGCCATCTCCTCATGTGAGACAGAGAAATGTTGGACTAGATGGGGCAAAAGGCATATGAATGATATGAAATGAAGAAGAGGGGAGAAGAGGAAGCTCCCACCAAATGGTCTCAATTTTCATCTGTAAAATATGAGGCAAGATTCTCTCCTGAGAGGGTAATAGAAGAGGCCACGATGGAAGTCTGAAGAAGGATGAAAAAGTTTGGCAGAGCCACAATAGAGAGTGGGATAGTAAGTTGATACAGAAGATGTATAGAAGGATTATCTAGGAACACCCAGTTGAGGTTGTGTAATATAAATTTGTAGCGGACTTAGTCAGAATGGGTGGGTGATTTTTCTCCATCTTTGCTCAGTAGCATGTATATAGGAACAAGATATAGTGAAAGTCTTCTAAGATTGAGGCTTGGGTGGGTGCAGCTGGTGATATGACAGAGATCAGGGACTTAAGACACCAGGACAGTGTAGAGTAGAACCAAGGAGTTCAAGGTTCACCCAGGAGTCAAGATAGTGAATAGAGGAGAGAACGTGAGGGAGATGGACTAGGAGAGAATTGAGAAGTTGAGGAACTGGAAGTAATGGTATGAAAGAAGAGTGTGATTTGGTATGGGAAGGTGGGGGTGAGGTGGAAAACCACTAGATTAGGGTCAGACAAGGGGACTTGAGAAGTCTTGAAAGTGGTGGAAGTGCATTCATGCATGATGGCAAGATGGAGGTAATCACCATCTTTCTGTCTGGCTAAGATGGGGTGCAGAAGTAGACCATGAGAAGTGAGTAGGATGAGGAACTGAAGAGTTAAGGTGTTTTCGAGAGAGTTTGTTGAAGTTCCTAAGTATGAGGGCAGGAGTTGCCAGAAAGTTATACTTTGTTATATACTGTGTAATATAGCTAATATATTGTTTCAAGGGGGTATATGGAATTTGAGTTGGGGCATGCCCAAAGTAAAAAGATGAGTTTCCCCAATCTTCCCTTCTGAAAACTTTTTTTGGGGGGTGGGGGGGAACAGAGAGAGAGGATAATGTGTCCTACCTAGAAGTTTGCGGATGGACTAGATGACTTCCTTCTTTTTAGTCCAAGGAATCTATAACACCTTCCAAGTTACTAGACATTTCAGGGCTTGGAAGAGAGAGTATGACAGTTGGTGTGGATTTCTAATGTGATCGTGACTACATGCATGCTCATTAAAGTAGAAGATGAGGAAGTCTCAAGTCCTTATTCTGTATCTGATTCATGACTTTAGAGAACTGACTTGCTTGCTTCTTCGTAGTCCCATTTTTTGAGATTAAAACCATATATTAATACCTGTTTGTCCTTTGGGAAGAAAAGAACAGATACTGAACTACAGCTAAACTTTCTAAAGAGCAAGGGATACGATTACACAATCTATGCACATATTTTCAAAGTTTCAGATTCTTGTTTTGGCTCTTCATTGCTCCACTGCCTAACACATATCCCTAAATTACTATTGGGTCATTGTGAATAGACTCCATTATGGTTCTGCCACCATCCCACCCACATATACGGGGATCTCAGAGATTGTGGCTTTGTTCATTTTCTGATATCACATTTGGCCCAATTTGTCCTTATATAGAATGATGAGTAGACCAACTAAACCGAGAAAAATTTTTCAGTGGGCAAGATTCCAAGTTTTCCTTCAGCTAATTAAGTGATATTAAGGAGGTTGTAAATGCCACATAAAAATTGGCAGGCAAGCTGCTCCCAATGATTAGATTATTGCTTTACAGGGAGCTACAGCTGCAGCTTCTCAATGCATGTCTTCTCGGGAGCTGGTTTGGTGTTTTCAAGGTTGTTACTAATAAGTAAAGTTCAAAGGTGTTAAAAGGTTGCCAGTTAATATACCTTCAACTCAATCCTTTTTTCCTGACTCTTGTAGTCAGTGCAAAAACTACAATTCTATTGTAATTAACTAAAAAAAGCCATGAGAGACAAAAGTAGTATCACTTCCCCAAAATGGCAGAGTTTATATGGGGTTGGAGGGAATGGACAATGAGATACAACTCTTCCAAGGAAAGTTCAAGTAAGCTCTCAAGAAATGTTTGTCAAATGGATCAATGAATTACAATTCACGCTCAAGACTGGGGGGAGGAGGGAGGAAAGGAGATATAACTTCAGAGTTTGGAACTTCCTAATTTATCAAAATCTCATGAATTTGGAATTCACTAATTTATAACTGTTATAGTTTGTGGAGGGATATGATGTGGCTGAAATTTTTGAAGGCATGCTTTCTATGAAAAAATGACAAAATTTTCATGAACAAATTGTGGAGCACAAAATACGTGAAAGATTTGCAGGAAAATGGTCACATGATAGACCAAACTAATTTCAAAGCACTTGAGAAACATAAATACTCCAGGAAGTGCTTCGATGCTCTTCTCATGCATACTTAGGTGTCTGGCTGTTTGATCACAGTAGCAATAACTAAGGCATAACCCCTTCGCACCCTCCAACTCTTTGCTTTATCCTCAGTGTCAGCATATCATAAACTGGAGCAAAATATCTAGGAAGAATTTTTTTTTTAAGTTTTTTAAGTATTAGTCTTATGTTTGTGATTACTTGGTATGTTTAGGTTAACACTTGACTACATATCATCCTTACAAATTGGTAACATCTTGACCTTTATACACAACAACTTGAAAATAATAAAATTTCATTTCCATATGAATGCTATATCATTCAGACAGTACAAACAAGTAATGTTTGGAAGAATTACAGAAATGAACAAGATGTCTATGTGAGGACATGACTCCACACAAGACACAATCTCCCTGGGCCTCAGTTGCTTCATCTGTAAAAAATGAGGGATTTGGGACTAGTTGACCTTGAAGGTCCTTTCCAACTCTAAATCCATGATTCTGATTGGTTTACTAGTCAAATGTACCACATGTATTGTAGCACCCAATTGATTCAAAGGCCAATGAAACCAAGAAATAAGTTGGCAGAAGTCAAAGACAGAACCACATCTAGTGCAGCCACAGAATAAATAGTTTAAAGAAGTAAGTACCTCAAGGAACAATTTTTGGCTGTTGCATGGGTCATACCTCCCTGGGGAAAAATACCATACTAAAGCATGATATAGAGAGTTCTAAGAAGGAGCAAGATGATCCTGTTATGCTGTGGTGACAACATCAACATCTTAAGAGACAGTGGTTAGAGTACTCTTCTTAGACAGTGTTAAATGACAGAGACATGCTCCCTTATGTTATGCTAACCTCTGGCACATCTAACTGACCAGCTATTTAGAAAATAATGTGAATTTCAGGATTTTATCTATGCTGTCTTCTATCCCAAAGAAACTGAGGCCCAGTTTCTGGTGCTGGTAAAGATGTAGGCTGTCAAAAGTGTGTGTTGATTTTGTATCTTAGAAACTGATGAATCTACACAGCATAAAATAAAAGATACATTTCACCAAGAGATATCATTGGTTAGTGCTGACTGTTACTGTGGGGCCATACAATATGTTCCTGATATTATCAACTACTTGATAAAGTGCAGGGTTGGAGTTTTGGCAGGTTTGTGTGTCAGGTGTCAGAGTTTCTGTGACTATGAATGTGGTTCTATGCACAATGGGAGGAAAAAAGCATTTAGTGTTTACTTTCAGAATTTAGGATCCAAAAGGCAGATAGACACCTGGCTGGGAGGATATACTTTGGGGAATATGGTTGCTCTCCTTTTTTAAAAAAAATGGGAGAAGTGTAGAAGAAAGGTGCCAGAGATTAAAAGTTCCCTTTGTCATTTGGTGAAAACACTTTTAGACCTCCTAACCTGGGTCTGATTCCTATCTCCTCCTCCCTAGCACAACTCCACCCCTCTTCGTTATGGGTCTGGGCTCCCTTGTCTGCTATATGGCAGGTGAAGCAGGAGAGGATTTGGTCTGCAGCCTGGTGAACAGATATCAGATGTTTGTACACAATATATAATTACTCCAGGACGACTGGTACTGGCAGTAAACAGCCATAAGGAGGAAAGCTGAATAGTTGGGAGTATTTAGTGCTATTATTTTAGTTCCCCATTTAAAATAATAAGGACCCTATTCTCTTTCTCGACAGATGGATTTCAGAAGAGACGGTTCAACTCTACACAATAATTGTTGCCACAGTGTAACTCTTCTGACTTTATGGGGTTTAACAGACTTTTTTTTCCTCCTGCCCAGTCCTCAGAAAGCAGCAAACTGGCATTTGTTTGAGCCCTGACCGAGGTGTGGAAAATCTGTCAAGTTTTCTCTGCCTCTCACCCTGACCACAATTATACGGTCCACGCGCAGATTAGCTGCAAAGTCACTCTTACCCCAGGAGTGACAACATTTTCCCCAAATAAAAAGTTACCTACTGTATCCCAGAGTGGCCGTCTGTAGTATAAAGGCAGGGAGGGGTTCCTAGAGGGGGGTGGGAAATGCCTTCAAAAGAAGCACATAACAACGGAAAAAGTAGCTGAAACAGAGTGGCGACAAGGCAGTAACAGAGAGCTGCATTGTCACGAGCTGAGTAATCCTATGACACACTGCTGTCACTCACCACGAGGCTCCCTGCTGAGCCCGCTAGACATCAAAGACCGCCCCATACCATCTTACATGCTCTTTATCAGCTAATCAGCCTATTCTTTCCTAAATAAAGCCCTCTTAAATCCCCTGCTCACAGGGGTATACCAGTCCTGTTGCCCATCTGCTTGCGAGGGTCAACTGAAGCAGGAGGCAGCGGATTGTTCTCTCCCTGGTGGCTTCTCAAGGTAAGGACAATGCAGTCTCCAATTCCCCCAGAACCCCTATTCTCCAGGATTGGGGAGGAGCTGAAGACATCAAAATCTGAAACACGGCTATTTGAATGAATGCTTACTAACAAAATTCCCAGTAATACTGCACACCAGCTGCCAAAATATATACTTACTCAAAATACTGAAGTTCGAGGTGGGGGTGGGGGTGGTGAAGGGGATGAGAATTGGAAACAAAATTGTGTTTATTAATAGTCATAACCTCTCTCTCTCACTCTCTCTCTCTCTCTCTCTCTGTATGTGGATGTATTCTTTTCCTTTCTTTTGCTAGGCTATCTCCAAGTGTCCCCATCGTAAAGGAGAAAAAATGGAGCTCAGAGTTTAAATGTCTGTCCAAGAACCACCCAGTTTGGGGACATGTTTCCCCCTTGAACTCAGATGTTAAATTACACATCCAACATCAATGAAACTGGAGACATTGCTGCTGATCTGAAATGAACCAAACCCAAAAATCCCTAGCCCTAACTCTGATGTATGGCAGTTCAGCATCCCTGGCACACAAATGAACATCTGGGTTGGGGAAACCTGAGGGAGTTCACCTTTTCTCCCTTAGGAGATGTCTGCAAGGCAGTCATATAATAATGCAAATTGTCAGACCTGACCAGGACAATTGGTGAGTGACAGCAGGTACCTGTTCCCTCTGTACCTCTGGCCTTCATGGCTACTTTGAGAGAAGCAGAGCTACCACAGCATGTACCCTATTCCCATTGTGGCACTGGAATGCAGAAGCCAATTGATAGAGAAAACGTTTATGAAGTATCTGTGCTGAGGATTTATAGGATCCTCTTCATAGGACCATAATTCCTTTATTTTACAGGTGAGGAAACTAAGGCCTGTCAGAGAGGTTAAGTAATTTCCTGTGGTCACAAGTTAGTAAGTGATACAAACAGGGTTTGAGTTCAGTTTTGAAGTTGTTACTATAATAACATAAAAGCATATGTAATATATTAATATTCCTTTGAGGAAATGTTAATATTATTTAAAATAAAGTATTCAAGAAATTTTAATTTTTAACTTAACAGGAAGCAGGAATTTTATAAAACACCCAAGAATCCACAATTCAGGTCTTACTCAGGTTAGATTTAATAAACCCCAGAATGTCTGATTTTTCAAATCCCTTTGCTGTTTTATATCACAGAAAAACCAGGCATTGTCAAGGCTGATGAACTGACAGGAACAGACTGGAGAAAACTGGGTCAAAACTTATTGAGTGAACAACACACACACACACACACACACACACACACACACACACAGATATTTAGTGTTTTACATGCACATACATACAAATAAATAAATTTATGTTGCAAGATGTGGGAAATCATGGCCTTAGCTTAGGTATGCCTAGAGGGCCAGCTGGGAAAGGTGTACAGTGGTATTCATTATTGCAATGCAGAAAGAACAGCATGCTAGACAAAAAACAATTGTTCTGAACTATTTGAGGACCCCCGCTTTGGCCTGAGGGCCAACGAAAAGTCTTTTCTCCCCTGAACAATTCAAGAGAGCTTAAATACTACTTCCTTCAGAAATCCTTTCCTGCTGGTTGGTTGGTTTCCCTGCCCTACCCTCCACTCCCATATCACAGGATTAGCCAATATTGGTTTTTTTTACATCCCTATATAATGTGCAGCCATATACCTTTATAGGTTGTCTCTCCCAATGCAACGCAAGCTCCTTGAGGGCAGATGCTTATTCTTGTTAGGAAGTGATCAAGCCTGCACACAGCTTAGGGAGTAATCCAAGAATAGATATACCAGAAGATCTAGCCATATTTATGCTATTGTAATTTGCAGGGAGATGTGGTTTTAATTAACTAATCAAAGATTACTTGGCATCTGTGGACTTTGGAGGAAAATTATGGGCGGAAGCAGGGACATATCTGTTGAAAGTAAATTTCTGGACAACTTGAAAACCTAAAGATGGACTCTCTGGCGGAGCTGGATGGGCCTTTAGAAACTATCTAGTCTGACCTCTTTGTTTTACAAAGGAGGAAACAAGGCAAAGTCTCTAAGTCTCGCAGGTCAATGCTTTTCTAGTCGCTAAGGACTCCCTTACCTCTAAGCTCTCATTTCCTAGGATAGCACCCACTGGTTTCTTGAGGATGTCAGCATCTTAGGGCCATAGAGACCAGAGTTTCCTGTAGCAGTTCGTGGCTCAATGAGCACTAAAGTGCTGAAGTGAAGACCAAAGATCAAATCCAACCTCAGGCACTCTCTAACTTGTGTGATCCTGGGCAAGTCACTTAACTTCTCCCTGCCTCTGTTTCCTCATCTGTAAAATGGGGATAAAAATAGCACCTTGGCAGGGTTGTTGTGAGAATCAAGTGAGATAACATTTGTTAAAAAATAAAAAACTTAGCTGAGAGCCTGGCACATAGTAGGTGCTATATAAATGCTTACTCCCTTTCTATGGATAAGACAGGGCAAAAGTTCATTACCAAATACAACTATACCAGTCATACACAACTCCTTTCCTTGGCATCCTTTTTAAATAAGCTAGTTCTAAGTGGAGGTTGCTTATGTCTCCACGCCAGTAACATTTCACAATCCAGCATCAACATTTGAAAAGTACTACAGAAGTACCCACATAAAACACAGAAGGGAAGGGAAAAGCGAAGAGAACAGGCATTTATTTATTAAGCAGTCACTGTGCTAAACACTTTACAAACATTATCTCATTTGATAAAATAACAGAGCTCTCTACTAGGCATCGAATAAAGTCATAATTGCTATAAACCCTCCTCTCTTTCTGGGGTACTACTAAGAAGGTTAATGACAAAAAGAAAGGTCCTACATTTGTTAGAATATGTCTAGCAGCATTTTTCATTGCAGCAAAGATCTGAAAACACAGGAGATTGGGGAATGGCTAAACGAATTGTGGTCTATGAATAAATGGAATAGTGCCCTGCTAGAAGAAATGATGAATATGATGAATATAGAGAATCATGGAAAGGTCCACATGACTATGAAAACTGAAATAAGAAGAGTCAAGAAAACAACATACACAATGACCACAACTATGTTAATGCAAAGAACAATAATGAAAAACTGAATGTTATGGAAAACATAAAGACCAAGCTTGGTCCTAAAGCAGAGATTTAAGAAGACATCTTCCCTCCATGGAGAATACTGCATATAACACAGATCTTTTCTAATGGGTTGAAAGGTTTTGCTGATTTTTTTTCCTACCCTTTAAAAAATTTTTGTTATAAGGTTGATGGCTCTCTGGATGATTGCAGGACAAAATATATGTAGCAATAAGGGGAAATACAGATGATATAAAAACAAAAGCTAGCAACAAATCCATTTTTTGAAAATAAGGTTTAAAAAATTGTTTAGTTTTTCAAAAGCAAAAAAGGAAGTCAATGTGATCATAATAGGATAGGATTTTAATCCAGTTTTAATTAGTGCTCATTACTCTAAAAATAAAAAAGCAGGGGAGGTCTAAATGTAAAACACTACGTAGCCACTGTATGTGCAGCCTGTAACAGAGAGTATGAAGCCAAAACAGTCACAACAGCAAATGCGATAGGGAGGGACACTGAGCAGATTACATAGGCTCCTGTCCATCTGAAGACTGAGAGCAAATCTGATTATCAAAATTCTGTTGCAGTAGTCACTAATGAGACTAAAGGTCTCAATTTCTGCAGATTTGAAGAGTTGAGACTAGTCCTTTTTTATTCTGTAGCAGAGATCTATTATAGTCCTTGGAAAATGCATTGGTAATCCTTTACCTCCAGAATAAAAGATGGAAGGCTTCATATGGGGAGGAATGCAGACTCTGATTCTTATACTTTTACCACACTGAACAACATATTTACACTCATCTCTGGCTTTTTGGAAAGGCATTTGTGCTTACTTTTATGTTTGGTAGGGAGAAAGGAAACACAGTTCATCTTACCTTTTCAGCTTTGATTTCCTTTTGTTTCCAGAAGAGGAACTTAGATTCTGGGGGGCATCTCTTAGCCCAAAGCTCTTGGCCACATGACCAAGATGGAGGGCCCGGACATGAAAAATGTGCTTCAGGTCCTTAGGATAGGTTGCATAGGCACGGATGAAAGACTGCAGAGCTGAGAAAAAAAAAAGATTCAGATTTCTGGACCATTATTCATTTGAAAGAAAGTTACACTTTTTTATTTTTGCCAGTCCCAAAATAAGTCCTGATATGAATGAACACACTTACAACCAATATGAGCTACTAGTATCTGCAGAAAGAGACTTTATATAAAGTGTATAGGATCGGTCTCTTTTTCTCATTGGGTTTTTCAACACTATTGACTATTGAGTTCAGGACCAGAAGAAGGGAGAAAAGAAAGAGACAACACCCTATATAATTAAAAGAGTCTGGGTCAGGCCACATTCCCTGAAGAATGTTCTATGGCTGTTAATCCAATGTCCAGTTCAAAAAGAAAGCTCCACCAGGAACGTACTTTTAGTACCTTTAAAGACAGGAAAAAATGAAATTCTTGTTCCAGATCATACAATAAGCCAGAAACAAAATTGGACATGGAACCCAAGAAAATCAAGCTTTGGTGCTGATCACTGGGCCTTGCCTCTTCAAGGGAAGATTTCCCTATACCCAGTTCCTCTCTTCCTACCTAGCAATAACAGTTAAGATTAAATGTCTGCCCTAGTCTCACTACAAGAGGGAAGAAGGGAATTGTTCTGGAAAGTAGCTCTCCGGTAACAGACCATTCCCATATCAATACCTATTCACTTTTGTCCCCAGTCCCTACTCTTTCTGCCAACCACTGCCTAGCCCTGCAATCTCTGATGGAAAGAAGCACTAAACACTAACCTCTCTTGCCCTGGCTTGTTGAGCCACTGGACCAGCAAGTTTGCCCACAGCTTAAATGTAATCTCCCAGCAGCATCAGGAGATTGGCGTTTATGAACAGTAATAAAAAGTGTCATTTTAGCAGATCAGCTTTGGGAAGAATCCTGGGAATCCATCAAAGCTCTATTTACTGAGTAAAGTGAACTCCTTTTCCCAATCGATGAGATATAACCAAGGCAACTCTTCTGCACCCCCTCTCAATTCTGTGCCACCGCCTTTTTTTAATAACTGGGGACTAGCATTTCTAAAGAAAATCTTTAACATTTCAAATGATCTATACCCTCAGAGGGTTATAAATATGGAGGACAGTACTCAGTATTACTAGGACCCTGGACACACAGGCACATGTTAAAACCATAAAATAACAATAAGTCATTAGGGCTAGAAAGGATCTTAGCAATCAATACTCCAATCTCCCAGTTTTGTGGCTCCTGTCACAGTCACACAGCTGGCTAATGGCAGAGCTGGTCCCAGCTCGAATCCTAGACCCACTGACAGCCAGTCCTGATCTTTCACCATATCACCCCCTTCCAGGAGGCCAATGTGATCAAATCACTCTCATTCAGGTAATACAGGCAAAACCAAACCAAACCAAATCAAAACAAAATAACCCTTGTTTTGACCCATGTTAAGCAAAAAGACATTTTGTTTTTGTCCATTACTCCAAATTTTCTACACTCTTGCCTCAGTTCTGCATACAATTCAGTATATGCATGGCCACCATAAAAGATACATTTGGCATCATGCTTCTTGAGAAAAACATTAGTTATCTGACTTCCACCAATGTTGATACACTTATTCTTCTCCCTTCTTTACCCCCAATCAAAATAGCTTGAGATTGAGAGCCTTGGTCCCAGGAGAGTCAAGTGCCCAACTCACAGCTTTACAGGGATAATGAGTTTGCCAGGAAATGGCAGAAAGTGTTTTCCCCCTAGACAACTGGTCAGACAGCATTTCACACTGCATATTTTTACTATGGAAACTCCTTGTTCTCAAGGCTCCTGTTCCACTGGGGACAGCGACAGTTGGTCATCCTCACATACTTGCATGGACACCCATGTTTAGCTAATTCGGAGGGGCATGAGCTTCAGAGGCAGTGGCAGATGTTTGCATGACCTTCCAAGGGTCAGGAAATGGTTCACTTTGGCAGTGACTGTGATATGCAGAAGGACTGGGGCCTGGAGGGCAAACACAAGAGGAAAGTAGAGGAAGAGCAAAATTGAAACACTTCTTTTGGAGAATGCAGGCTGGGGGAAAGACTGGGCAAAAAGCAACTTCTTTGCAGGCCCTGATTCCTCACAGTCACCTTTTGGAGCAAATAATCTAGAGAAAAACAACTTTTAAAAATTCTTCCCCCGTGTATTTTGTTCTTTTCAATGACAGCCTTCCTTAAGCCCTAGCCTCACAAATGCTCCTTTTGGTGGAGAAGCCACCTTTTGGTGGTGCAATGTAGAGTGCTGTCTTGGAGTCAGGTGAGGGGGCAAATGCCAGTTCTGATCCTTATTAGCTATAAGCTCCAGACAGATTATAGCCCTTCTGGGTTTCAGTCTTCTCATATGTAAAACTGGGAAACTATCAGTATTACCAACTTCACAGGACTACTGTGAGGAAAGCATTTTCTATGCCTAAAAGTGGTATGCAAATTTGCTATTATTGATATTATTTGAGATCAGGAATAAGGGTACCTTACTTGGTATAACAGTACCTGTGATTCAGAGATCTTTGATTCTAATGGCCTGGGTACTCTCTATTGCCAAGGGAGATTATAGACTCTCCGTGCCCTGGCAGATCTTCTTCAAGACCTAGTGTGGCTAAGGAAATTCTGCATCTGAGGTGGCTTGACTTGTGCTGGTGAGCAGCTCGGAAGACAGAGAGACTGCTATTAGGACAATAAAGCCTTTTTAGCCCAGTGGGGATGGGGAAAACTTGACTTTCACTGCCTTGTTGATAAGAACACTCTTGTTGCCTCCAGGTGGAAGAGCCATCCTCACACCACAATAGGACACTGGAGGAGAATTTGAGTGAATAATACATTTACCAAGGGAAAGGGGCGAAAGGAGATAAATGCCCCAATCATTCTATCCTACTGCTCTCTAGGACTCTTGGCTAAGAGAGGATAAGAAATTGCTGGAACACAAAAAAGTGAGGGCCACAACCCACTGGAACATTTTGCTGTGAACAAAGAGCAACATTTTCTAAAAATTTTCCTTGGGGAAAAATGTTCTCCAGAACTCACAAGTCTGAGCTCCTTGCTTTCTTTCCAACTCAATGCAAAGGTGCTGTAGGAAGAGGGAAGAAGAGGCAACTTCCTGGAAAGTGACTGCAATTAAATGTTAGTTATTAACACTGACTGGGTCAAAAAATGCAAAAGGAAAACAAATGCATCTCTGGCACAATATCCATCAGATTTTCTGCCATGAAGCCAAAAGCCAGCTGCTTTGTTAATTATTCATGACTAAGAAGGGAGTTTATGGAAGCAAGTCAGTAGGGAAATTTGCATATGCAGATTTCAATTCGAGAGAAAGGATCATACTTGCAATCCTTTTGATGGTGGTGGTTATGTCATGAATACAATACCCTTTGGGTGCAAAAGGTATGTATGTTCTCCCAAAACATTAATTCACAGACCCTGAACGAGCTACTATAGATGTTCCTAGGTTTCTGCATGTTTAAAGGGGTATGCAGTTTGGTAGACTGAGATCCACCAAAGAGGCCTTTGGGGCACAGATTATTAGAAGCCTGGTATGTTAATCAATCAGAAAATAAATGAATATTATATTACTTTGCTCCAAGCCAGACATTTTGGAATATGATTCCTATTCTTTGTTTTCAAAATAAGGATAAAATTATCTGCAATTTGTTCATGCTTTTGAGTTTAATGATCATGAGGAAGATGAGAAACTCCAAAATAGAGTATTTCACATCCCATTCTCTGTTGGAATTGAGGTTGAAGTTTCATTTGCCACAGCTTTCACTGCAGTGCATCCCATGATCTGTGCAGCACATTCTGCTTGGGGTGAAAGATACAAATTTGAAAAACAAACAAAGCCTGGTTCTTGTCCTCAAACCTAGCTTACATCATAAAGGGCTTCATCTTTGGTGTGCTAGGTCACCTGGTGTCATGCCTGCCTCCCAGTATGCCCCATCCACAAGGAGCCCAGAAGCACATGACTTAGACACTGTCTCACGTCTAATCTTAAACCCTTTAAACATTACTCACCCTGTCCTAGTGTATGCTGAGTGCTGGGAGAGTAGCAACTAGGTCACAGCCTAGACCAATGCACAGCATGAACAAAGAGCTCCATGGCAGATTCTGTAGCATTAAGGACCCCCCCAACCCACACACTTGTTTCTACCTTCATTGATAAGGGCATAATCACTCCGAGTGCCTTCCAATCCTCCCCCAAACATGCATAACACCCAACAACGTAAGGCTGTTGTAAGGAGCTTCAAAGTACTCTGTAGCACTCATTTCCCTGTAAAGGAGTGATCACAGTGTGATATGACAGAAATCACAGGATTCGGAGCTGAAAGAGAATTTAGATTTCATTTGGTCTCATGCCCTAATTTTACAGAGGATGAAACCGAGGGCCAGAGAGATTAAGTGCAACGCCCAATGTCATGAAGACATCAGAAAGGCACTGTCTTGCTTCATCCCTTGCCTCTCTGTTAACGTCATTTTCATCTAGATGGATCTGTTGGCTCTCAAGGTAGCAACTGACTACGATCTAGAAAGTGCTTTCAGCTCTCAGGTCTAGGAATCTGTGAACCCCAGGGACTCTGAATCAGACCCCACAGAACAAATGTCCTAAGGGCATGGCCTGCCACCACCAGGTGACAGGAGGATTCAACGACAAAGGCAGAGGTCTGATTTCTCAACCACATTTTACTCTCTTGCTCAGAAACAACATAAAAGGCTGGACCGGAAATTGATTTCAAAAGTCATGATAATAATAAATAATGATGCTCAATGCTCGACAAATACCTCACGTGATCTCCACGGTAACCGGGTGAGGTCGGTGTTATCATCTTCTTTTACAGCTGGGGAAACCGAGTCAAGCGGTGCGCGACTTCCGCCAAGTCACACAGCTAGTAAGTACCTGAGGCCAGATTTTAGCTCAGGTTTCCCTGGCACCAGGTCCAGCACATTCTCTCCTTCGAAAATTCTACTCAAGGGTCCTCATACTGAACTAATGCCCAACCCTGCGTGAAACTTCCAAAGTTGGGCACAGAGCCTGTGGTCTTCCCGGTAGGATTTTACTGGGATTGTTCTCACTTCCCTCTAACTTCTAAAGTGCTCCCCCTTTAAAGTTGCCCAGGTCCGATACTTCTACCCATTGCTCTTGGAAGGGTGATCCTAACTTTTCCCTCTCCTATAACTGGTTTTTTTGTCATCTTTTCACAAAAACAGCTACATAAAGGGAAAAAAATTAACTTTAAGATCCAAGTCATTGGGTCAAAGCTCTATTTCTAATGTAAGCCAAGATAAATCCTCATTTGTGCAAAACATGTGAAAGGATGAATTAACATTTAATATCATTTTAAAGCCTCCTGCGTCTGTTTCCAAACCCACTAGAATTACTGGGCTTGAAGGCTTTCACTAGTGAGCAGAGACCCCTGGTTGGCCTCTTACCCACCTCCCACCCCTTACCCCCCCACTGAGGTGGGGGGGATAGTGGGAGCTCTGCTGACCTCTCTATTCAGTAATCACCTAAGAAATCCACTGACCTTTCTTTGCCCAGGAGACCCTCTCCGCACTGGCATGCACGTAATCTTCAAATGCTGTCTGCAAGACTGTGGCTCGCTCTCGGATTTCCTGGGGGCCAACACTGCGGGATTTCTGGGAGGGTGGCGGAAGGATTAAAGGAAAGACAGAATCGGAGTCAGGAATAATGAAGCAGTTTATAATAGATTTAATAACAGTAAAATCACACAGTAACCACCTAGGGGCCAAAAGGGGTAATCCCTTCAATATTACTAGAGAGGAAAAAAAGGGAATATAAAGATGTTAAAGTCAAGCAAAGATGAGGATGGCTTTGTGCAGAGTGCAAATCGGTTTTAATTTTTTGTGTTTCTGACCCCTTATCGCTCTCGTCCAGAATGAGAGATCATCAGTGATACTTTGGGATTTACTAGGTCCAGTCTTGATGTTTAAAAGTGTCACTGCAAATAAACTGTGTTTTCAAGTGAATCTTGCATTTTGTACCTTTCTGTCTTAATGTGTCTTTCTTTTCTCCAACTATCAATCAGATCTCTGACAATTTCTCTGGAAGGAAGTCTTCCATAATGGTTGGTCTATAATTTGGCTTCATAAGTTACTTTTATGAGAGGAAACTTCATAGCAACTTTCTGTAATCCCCTGTGCCACTTAACACTTGTTACTTTATGTTATGAAGGTCCTGAGTTGCTACAGCAAATCTGGTCTAAAGGAAGGAACATGGACCTTCCAAAGAGCTTCATGGCAAATAAGAAATAATATTAAAATGGTAAGAAATCTACAAAACTTTATAGACCTGAAATTTATCATTCTCATCCTTGAAGAGTCCATGTGAAGAATTGCCCTTCCTTTATAACCTCAGCCTGGGGAGGATGGTTTCATTTCCAGATCCTTCCAAATCATATAGAAATGCCTTTTAGTGAGGACAAAAGGGAGAGAGGACAGCGCAATGTGGCTCATACAAGCAGAGATCGGCTACCAAGCCCTCAGCCTTCTGTGTAGTGCACAAGATAAATCCAGAGTGGGGTATCACTCACTTGCACTTATAACCTTTGGAGAGCACTGGCCCAAGTCTCTGGGCTTGGCTGGTTGCTCTTAAGCCCAGACTTAGGCAAATTTCCCTCCATTCTTAAGACAGCCAGAGGAAGAACAGGGGGAATAAAAGAAAAGGCTTGATTCCTCTGATCGATGCACCTCTCTGTACTTAATAGAGACTTAACAATCTGAAAATGTTTTTAGTTTAGTCAAATCATCCCTTGCCACCTGTTTAGCTGATGACAGTGTAGCTGATTTCACGGTACATGGTCCCCCTAAGGGTTTTCTACGATAAAATGTCAAGAGAAAAGTCAGCAGGAACTGTGTTACGAAAGTGGACATTTGCTATTGTCATTAACAAGGATTTTTTTTTACCCCCTTAACTGATGTGAAATGCAAACTCCCTCCCCTCTCCTCTTTTCACTAAGCCATCCCCGCAGCACAACTGTCACCTTCCCAGCGTTTTTTAATATGAATGTGAAATTAGCGAAGATGCCCTTTCCCCTGGCGGACAGAATCCTCTGTTATTAAAAAGTAAAGCACTTTAATAATGAAAACTTTTTCCTCTTTTTCCTGTGTTTTAACTGTTTAAAATTAATGAGAAGGGCAGAACGGTTGTCAAAGCGATATTGAAAGCCGGGCAGCCAGGACCGAATAAGCACAAAAATCCCTCTAGAGTGTTAAATAAACAGAGCTTCAGCCCTCTCCGAATCCCTCTGTTGGTTATTGTATACATTCTGTAACAGCACTCAGAATAGATCTGAGAGCCAGGGAGGCAGAAAGGTTTCAGAATTCCAATAAAGGCCTCAAATTAAAGACAGCCTGGTGCGAATTCCAGGAGAAAATTAAAGAGACCTCAAGCTTAAGTGACAGGTGACTTGCTTCTGTGTCACAACTGTCAGGGGATTTAGTGATAATATGGCAATATATTACAAAGGGCTTTTCTTATTCCCCCCTTTAGGTTTCAAAATGAGGCATCTTTTCTTCCTAGCCAAAAAAATAAAAAATAAAAAAATATATGTATATATATATCTATATATGTGTATATAGAGATATACACACACACATGCGTATATATGTGTACTTACATATGTGTATACGTATATTTATATACACATATAGATAAATGAGTGTGTGTGTGAAATATGTAAAAAATAAGAGAAGAAACTAGATTCTTAGTTTTGAAATGGTAAAAATCTGAGAAAAACAAAAGAAAATTAATAGTAGAAAAATAAAATGTGCTTATGAAAAAGCTTTTCTTTCCTTCTCTCATCCCCACTTACCCCCCCTTCCAGAAATACTTTATTTTAAAATTGCCCCTCCTGAGAATGAATGAGGCATTTTTGAGTTGTCTTCTGGGGAGGACAGTCTAAATTTAAACTGAAAATGGAGGGGGCCAGAGCTATGCTGCATAATCTCAAACCCCAGACAGGTAAAATTGCTCCCTTAATGAGAATGGGTCAAACCCCTGAAGGCATATGAATACCCCATAGGATTGGCTCCCCCACCCTCAAAAGCACAGAGATTCAGTATTGGTTAATGAAGCTAACTTGCAACCAATGGAGTGGAGGACAATGGTTGTTAAGGTGGAAAAATCGCTATCGGTTCTTTGAGCATGCCACACTTTCTGTCTGGAAGGTCCCAGTGATCATGGAGGGGGTAGACACAGATCAAACAGGAGAGAGCAAGAGGCTAGTGATCTGATTTTAATATTTTACAGTGCCAAAGGAAAACTCAAGTTAGGCTAAGTTTCAAGACTCATTTCATAGCAACAAGAAACTTGCAGCAAAGACAATTTTTGACTTATTTTTATTAAGGATGGAAATTTCACAGCCCATTAGATTGAAAGATCAAGAGAAGTAGACCAAAAAAAATTTTTTTTTTGGGGGGTAACAAATTTGTGGTGGTGGGTTTTGTTTGGGTTTGTTTTTCAAAGAGCATGCCCTAATATTTCCAGCTTCCAAGACAGTTTTAAACAAAATGGAAGGATTTTGCTTTAATCACCTTATTGCTAGGCTGATTTTTCCCCCCAAGGTCCCTAGAACCTTCTGAGCGTTTCCCAGTAAAGTTGAAAGATCAGATTTATTCTCTTTGTAGGTGGGTGAACATTCACACACCCAGACGTAGCCATATATATTTTATATACCTAAATATGAAATATACATTTTACAGGTGCTTCACCACTTTCTTACTTCTCACAGAAGCCCAAAAAGGTGTGTGCCGAAGGGATACTTATAATGGACTTCAATCGAGCTGCGTAAAGAAGGGCTGCATCATAATGAGGTTTCTGTGTGTCTGTGTAAAATACAGAGTGATCATGCCCACATGCGTCTGCATAGTTCACCGTAAGACAGAGAAGATCATGTAAATCATGGGATGCAAGTTAACTTGTATGTACTAGGTTCTCCACACAAAGTAGGATCAGAACTTGCATATGGTACCTATTCTATTTTTCTCACTATTCACCTGGGTCAGGATTGTCTTAGGCTGAATCAACATTGATCAGCTTGACTATTTTGATTAAATAGATAAAAAAATTTTTAACATGCATATTTATCAGGGATATCAAAAAAATTAACTTGGAATTTCTGCTTACATGACATCTAATATCTGACATAATGAACTGCATTCAGTGATGCTACTAACTAATTTGGAGTCACTTGGGTACAGTCTCCATCAATTTTTTTTTTTTAAACAAGAAATACCAAGAACCTTATTGCAGTTCAACAAATCCTCTAAATCCTAGGGCGTCTTCCTGATTGCTTCTCAAATCAGAGAGAGAAAAAATATATCTTGGACACATCTGGAGGACAGAGGCCAAGAAAGTTACTTTTGCAGGTTCCTCAAACTGCAAAGAGACATGCAGGTACCATCTTTCACTTTGTGGAGAAAAGGAGAAGGATAATTTTAATTTTCTTCCTTCTACTAAGATCCGCTGGAAACTAAAAAGGAGGGTAACATTTTTCCCAGAAAGAACTGTTTGGTGGCCAGTAACAGAATACTGACTATCCTCCCTAGGAGGCCGGTTCTAGGTTTGCTGTAAATAATTGCCTCTAGAATCAAGAGGACTTGGGTTCAAACTCGACTTCTTATACTTCTTTCCTATGTGGTTCTTCCTGGGTCTCAGTTTCTCCTGCAGAAAGAGGGGGTTATACTATATGGCCTCTAGACCTCGATCTACAGGCCTATAATCCAAGTATATTAAACCTTTATCTGATTTGACCCAGTCTCCTCTGAAGTTTGGGTCAATTTTGGGGGGGGGGGTCAAGTTCTTTTCAATTTTCAGAGGATAAATGCTTGTGTTCCTTTTGGGTGCAGTCTGACGAGAAAGAGGTGAGGGGAAGGGAAGGAAATAAGCATTTCTATAATGCCTACTATGTGCCAGGATCTCTGTTAAGCTCTTTCTACAAATATTCTCACTGAATCCTTCCAACAACCCTTCTAGGTAAGTGATGTTACTACCCTCATTTTACAGTTGAGGAAACAGAAGCAGATATATGCTACAATTCTGGGGCTAGATTGGAACTCAGGTCTTTCTGACCCTGGACCCTGTGCTGTATCCGCTACAATCCCAGCTGCCTCCATGCATTGAGCTCCAATTCTAATTTTATTCCTGTGACTAAATCAATGGTCTAAGGTTTCACATGGTACATGTGGCACTTTAGTTTCCTCATCTATGAAATAGGAATATTAATCCCTTGGAAGAAATAGATCTGACCTCACAAAGTGTCATAAAGCCAAAATGAGATGTGTGGGAAGATCTTCTTAACAGGTTAAAGAAACCGAAGATGGCAAGGCATTGTTACCATCAACATTTTTACATCATCATAAAGATTACATAGTACAGTAGTTAGGGGACTGGAGTCAAGAGGAAGTGAGGGTTAAGTCCTATGCCTCACTCTACTGGCTGTGCCATCCCTCAGGCTACTCTCTAAGATGATAAGTTACAGACGGGTGTTCTGCATGCTCTGAGGAGGGAGCCACCTCCCACCACTGAACCCACAGGTTTGGACCAAATAAAATACATCATGATCATTAAAGCCCTTCCTTGACGCTTCTTCATGGTGTAGAGATGCCCCTGACTTGTCAAAGGCGAAGGCAACAGACCACAAGCTCTGGCAGATTGGTTTCAAATACAGCCCTGGTGAAGACAGCATGTCCAGAGTGGGAAGACCAGCCTCGCTCTATGTTCAGGGAGACTCAGAAGCAGCTTCACCATGGGGGATGGATTTTCTGGCCACAGTGACTCACACAAGCTGTCTACTGAGCTATGAAGGTGCTGAACTATCTGTGGGAGGGAGAGCCTATAGCAGTGAAATAGAGCCTTACGTTGCTAAAGTACTCTTAATTCAGGTTCAGCCTAGTGTCATGTAATAAACACCAGCCCAGGATGAGAAGGCTTCCCAGTTGA
Organism: Potorous gilbertii; assembly: GCA_028658325.1. Lineage (NCBI taxonomy): Eukaryota > Metazoa > Chordata > Mammalia > Diprotodontia > Potoroidae > Potorous > Potorous gilbertii. The sequence goes on along the minus strand of CM053769.1, from coordinate 301,578,544 downwards.
TTTCTTGGAGGAGTCTCAGTTTTCAAATATGAAAAATGGCCATAATGACCCCTGCTCTGCCTCTACACCATGGCTCTTGTGAGATCGTGCATGTAAAAATACATTCTAAATTTTAAGGTGTTATGTGCGCATAATTGTTATTAGCACTAAAACCATTTTAGATCGTGCACGTGAACTTTCCTAAAAAGATCTTGGAGTGTCTCAGAGATGGCCTCTCTTGCTGGATGGAGAAGGTGTGTGTATTTTCCAGGGCTTCTAGGTTCCTGTGGTTCCTGTGTGACCACTGACCCAGCTTCCTCATCTGTAAAAGGAGGCTAGAAAAAAACCAAAAAACCCACACACTCATCCAACTCAAAAGACTGTTGTGAGGAAACATGCCTTCTAGCATTTATAGGAGAACTACCAAGATTAAGATTTAGATTTAAAACTTCAGAGGCAGCATGCTATCATGGACAGAGATGTAGGAAGAGCTGGACTGAAGTCTGGCCCTTTCACATTCTGGCTGTGTGACCCTGGGCAAGTCACTTCACCTTCAAGGTCCTAGGCAACTGTCTAAGACTACAGACGGCAGATCTCCGCACCGATGAAATCATAGGTTTAAAGTAGACCAACACCCCTCCCCTACTGCCCACTGTCCCCTGCCAGACAAAACTTAAAACAAGCTCAGTTTTAAAGCTAGAAGTTGTACAAAGACATATCATTGTATACAGGTCAAATGCAACAGCATTTGGTAGCGTGTATGTATGTGTGCATGTGCATGCGTGTGCGTGACGTAGTCAACTACGCAGCATTATCCTGGTTTCTTTATTGCACTGGAATTAAAAAACAAACAAACGAAGAAGCATTGTTTGAAATAAGGGGCAACCACTAGGGCTAATATAATATAGTTTCAGTGCTGCTTCAGACATGCTCATTAGCGTTACTTAATCTTTAAAGTCTTAGTTTCTTTACCTGTTAACCAAGGCCAATAGCTTTTGTACTCTACCTGCCTCACAGGGCTATGAAAAAGTGCCTTACAAGCAAATCTCAAGATGCTATCTAAATATGAGTTAGTTCCATAGAGATTTTTGGTGTAATAATGCTTGTTTTGAGAGGTGTTAGCTCCATAGAATTAAATGTCCTTTCTTTTTTTAAATCTAAAAGGAAGTTAATTCTGTGTTAATGTTTAGAGAGCTCCAGCCTAGTTAGGAACAAACAGAGAAGGTTGACTTGGTTGGTAGTTGGTTTTTAATTCTTCATATAGTGGAGACCATTTCTCAACTGGCCTTTTTAACAAGAGAACTTACAACAGGATCAGTCAACCCTCCAGTACCTTAGACAGATCCAAATAAAGACACTGAAGAATAAAGGGATTTTTAAGCTTGCTCTATCTGGCTCTGATTTTTTCAGTCTATCCCCAGGCAAAAGGAAACAAACGTAAAATATTTAAACCTGTGTACTAAAATTCAAATAATTAATATTTCATGAACAAAACTACAGATAGAATCTCAATGTGCTTATGCATAGGCGTGTACATACCATATTGAAGAGTATGGGGGTTTGGGGTGGAAATTATTGCCCAGCAGGGTGAAAAGCCTGATAGAAAGAGGAGACAAGGATGCTCAGAGCTGTCTACAACTGCTCAGTACTTCCATATGGAGCTGCACGGATAATAAAGATTTTTCTTCTTAATGAATGCAACTTTACTCTTCCTCTGTGTATAGTACACACACATTAAAAAATGGATGAAATGAGTGGGTCTGAAAGGAGACATGGAGATATTTTTTTTTCCTGCTGTCTTGGATGAAGGACTGGAGTCAGTTGTCCTTGCTGATAATCTGGAGAGGGACCACCAAGGTTGAGCATATACTTCTGCCTCCAAATTCATTCTGGCCTGGACCTCCTTTCTGGTAACTCTGCCTGCTGTTGTATGGCATGCTTCCAGTATGGACTGTAGCCCATTAACTGGATGAGACCAGCAAACATGTCCAGAACCAAAGAGGGGGTGGTGAGGAGGGGAGAAAATCAATGCTCCATCTAATCTGGCCCGATCTAATTTGCATGGCTCTTAGAATACAGGTTTAACTTAATACAGGCAATTGCTAACCCTTAACATCAATAACATTATCCCAAATCAAGAAACAGGTCATACTCGCTAGCAATAAATATACTAACCAATCTCAACAAGAAAACTCACCTTGTTCCCCCATCGTCTTCCTTTAAAACGATCATCCATTGCCAAAACAGATAAAATAGCCTCCATCTTTACCTCGGATACACTGAAACAAGAAGGATATCTCAGACTGAATTTTCTTTCTTTTCAAAAAGACAGCTTATGGCCTAGAAATGCCCTAATTCAAGGCACTCAAACTCAAGAAAAGAGAAAAGTGGATATTTTGCTAAACTTTTAGAAATTCCAGAAGGAGAAGGACCCACTGTGCTAATACATGGTTTGATATCCAAGGCAGAATTACAGGAAAACACTATGTCTCCTTAGCTAATCTAAAACCTAAAACAGCATTTGAGCTTTAGGGATTATTTCATTATTTCCCAACAACTCTCTGACATGAAATAAATATTTACTGGTCCCATGTTAGCTTAGGTGGAAAGCAATGGGACCATAGAGACATTACAGAGAGCTTTCAAGTCTGGAAGTGGTTGCGTTTCACTGGGAACACAGGAATACAGTTGTCTATTTTCATGTTGATATTCTGGAAAAGAGCATTACTGAGGAAGCACCAAACTTGAGGTTGCAAGACTGCCAAAGGCTCCACTTACATAAAACTACATAAAATGTCCGTATTCTGTTGCATAACGTAATCACTGCTCCTGTCCTTTCAGTTATTAGGCAGATCAAAAGTCAAACTGTCTCATTAGTCCTTGGGCATAACTGAAAAGATGGCAGGAGTTGTGGGCAAATATTTAAAATGAGCCTTATCAGGGAAAAAAAAAATATTTTGCTGGGCTCTACTTCAGAAACAAGGTAGCGCAGTTAGGCTTGCCAACCAGTGCAAAGTCTGGTCCAGAAAGTTGAGATTTCAGCCAATTCTTCAGGCTGGTCACAGTCTCTGAATACACAAGGCAGAAATAGTGAGTACACGGTGTTGTTGCTAACTAGCTGGGACAGTTGCCTCGCGTCTCTGAGCCTCAGTTTCTTTCTCCTTATAATGATGCTGGCCTGAATAATCTCCAAAGTCCCTTCAGGCTCGAAAGTGTATGAACCTATCTTTCTCTACACATATACCAAGCACGAAATAAAGAGTTGGAGAAAACTCCTTTCCCAGCAAGAAACAGACAAGAAGAGAAGGGTTCTGGGGGAGGGAAATGAATCACAAGAAGACAACTGATTTTTTGTGTTGTTTTTTTTTGAAAAAATATAACAGCAAATTAAAACATGAATGGCAACCTCTTATGTGAAAGAAGACAAGTCTCCCCCTTTCTCCCAAAGGTTACTCTGACACAGCTATGAATGAAAACGTCAACTCTTTGACAGTGATTTGCCTGAAATGTGTCATCTCTTTCCCTCAACAACCTCCACCCCTTCCTATACACACTCTTCTGTCTCCCTCGGCATACTGCCAGCTCACAACTCAACAGAGTTTACAGCAGGAAGAGTCAGAGAGGGGAGTGAGAATGGGCAAAGGCATCCGGGGCACATGGGTGATATGTTGATAACTTCATGGAGAAGCCAGTTTTAAAAAATAAGTCACTAAGGACACCCTCACATGAGAAAGAAATGATGCAAAGCCTGTCGAAGTTGCCTCCACATTACCCTTGGAATGCTGAAGAAATAAAAGAGCAGAAGCCAAGTTCTCTCTCTGACACATGCTTCCATTCTTGGCTTCTTCCCCCTTCAGAAGACAGAGGAAAGATGCAAATGTAATAGAAGCAGAAAGCATAGTCAAATTTTGAAGAGAAGCTGGGAGTAGGGGATATGGGAGGAGGGGATGGGAAAGTGGAGAGATAGGTAATCAAAACCCTCCAAAACTGTGACCAAGTAGCAGCCAGGGTCAAGTGTACAGTTTTCCTAAATATGATGGGTCACTGATTTTTCTGGGTAGGAAAGATTTCTGGACCATTGGCTTGAATGTGGCTAATTTTAGGAGTCCATATGCCTTCAGTTGAGTGGAAGTTGAGAGTGAACCTGAGTGATTTACAGTTTAAAGGGCCCTCCTTCCTATTTCTAAGAAATCTTTTCTTCTGAGGAACAAAGAGAATCTGCTCTGATTATTTATGGTTCTAGCCACAGATGTGGATCATCCCCACCTTCCCATGAAAACAGATAAATAAATAAATTCAGAGAACTGTCTGGTGCCTGATCTAAGAAATACATGTTTTGATGAAGCATTTACATTTTAATAAATCAGTGATGACTTTCATTAGAAACACATTTAAAGGGGAGGAGGAAGAAAAGTTAAGATGTTGACAAATACAAAGAAGTCAAAAGTATGTGGAAGCAAAGTTACGGGCATTTAGACAGAAGAGGCAGAGGCCCAGTGCACCTGTCTTTTGCCCTATATGCTAAATTAAATTGTCAGGATTAGCTCCACAATGCTCCGTTTATGAAGGCAGGCGGCAATTTGTTGTGATGGCCCTTGCTGCTGGGAGCCTCAGCCTGCCTTTCTGAATCTTCTCCATGATTCATCAGCCATCCTAGCATCCTGCTGCCTGGCTCTCCCATGTGTGCAACAAACACAAGCACACTTCTTCTACAGACCTGGGAGTGTGCAGGATTTCTGAAAGCAAAAGTCCCTTTCCACCATCATCTACCAGGCAACTCGTTCTTACCTGGTTGAAATTTCTCGCTGATTGTCAAAGAGACCTAAGTGTAAAGGTGGGAGTGGCGAGTAGGTGGGTGGAATGTATACAAAGGACCCTGGACATGCAGTAGAAGACCTGGGTTCAAATCCTAGATTAAACACAGTTGTGTGACGGCAAGCTACTAAACTTTTCTAAGCCTCAGTTTACTCATCCATGAAATGATGATATTCACAATTAAACCTTAAAGTGCTACAAAATGTGAACTACAATAACTTTTGTAATGCAGAGGTTCATTATCTCACTCCCAGAAAAGCAGGCAGCAAGTTTAATAAATAGTTTTTTGATATGCTAGGTTTTGTACATAATAACATTCCCTCGGTACCTGGACTTTCTGATCAGGGTAATAACATCTAGAACAGGAATAGTCTCCTTAGATAAATGTCTTAAATATGTCCATATTCCCTTTAGAGACCAAATGCTAACTTTATCTATTATCCCTGTAAAATTTTCTATGGAAAATATATAGTCATCACTGATTTATATATATATATACAGGAAATATATTTTGCATGACTTCATATGTATAATGGATATGGTATTTCTTGCCTTCTCAGTGGAAAAAGGAGAGAATTTGGAACTGAAAATAAAAATTAAAAAAAAAACTATAATGAGAAAAAAATTTCCTAAGCTCACCTTCTTCAACAAACCAAGCCAAACACAGAACGTGGAGGTTTTCTGTTTCTAAAACGCCACAAATTAAAGAGCACTTCACCAAGAATGATTGTGTTGTGGGTTTTCCAGTTTGTTTGTTTTGTTCTGTTTTGGGTTTCTGAGAAGAAACGATTACCAGGGATGACAGAATTATTCTCTTTGGTTCTACACTGGACACAGCTCAAGAACAGATGAGTGTTTACTACCAATTTCCCCCTCCATTTGTATTTACATTGTCTTCCAAACAACCCACATTAAATGGGATTAATATAGGAACACGGAAAATGTAGATGGCCTCAATACTGGCATCAGACAATTACAATTTGACTCTGAAATGATGTATAAAGGACAATAATGACACAGAAACAGGAGAGAAACAGAGTAGCAGACAAGAAAGACACAGAGAGAGAAGGACAGAGACGCATGGAAAGACATGGACAGACAAGAGAGAGAAGTGCACGTAGAAGGAAGTTCACTGAGCCCATCAGGAAGGAGTGGGGACATGAATGTGTAGGTCTGGATCAGAGTCAGGACAGAATTGTGGAATCAAAGTGTCTTTCCCTTCATAATAATTGCTAAAAAAACCCTAAAATTTTGCTTATAGGTGAGAACAAAAGTCTATGTAAATACAGAACCTCTCTACAAATAAGAAGCAGCAGTATGATGGAAGCAAATCCGCTAGATTTGGAGTTAGAGAACCTGGGTTCAAAACCTGACTCTGTTACTTACTACCTGTATGACTGTGGGCAAATCCTGCCTACTTGGGCCTTAGTTATGTCCTCCATAAAATGAGGAAGTTTGCCTAGATGGTCTCTAAATTCTATAATCCTATAACTGTAACAGAGAAGAAACTCCAAAGATTCTACAAAAGTCTGTGACAACAGAAGCTAGGAACAGACAAGAAACAGAATTGGGACAGTAACTTGGACATCCTAAATGCACAATAAAAATTTCCATTCCAAATTCATTAATTTGAGCTTTCCATCATAATGTTCTAAAATGAGCAAATCTAAAGGATAGATTCTCATGCTACATTTATGGAAAAGATAGAGTGATGCAGGCTAAATGACAGCACAATTAGGTTGCTTTAGCACTGGTTGAATGCCTAGGCTCCACGTATAGTTCTGAGGGGTTTGATATGCACTTTGAAGGATGTCTCCAATAAAGAATCAGACAGATGCGTGCTTGGTCCTCCTGCTTTTTACATCTTTAACAATGACTTGGACAAAGGCACAGGGAGCACCCTTAAAGCCAAGAGAGACAGCTAACGCGTTTGGCAAGAGTCAGGACTCAAAACATCTCGACAGTCTAGAATGCTGGACCAAATCTAATTTTAAAATCTCTTGATCATGCAAAACATGGACGCTGCTGACTCCTTCCTCTCCCGCCCCACCTCGTAAATGTCCTTTCTCCCTTTGGTTTTGACAACACTGGTTTATCATTGTTTTCTTGCTACCTGTTGGGCCAATTACTTTCACTAGCATCCATGTCCCACTCCTCCTGTAGGGGTGCACCTCAAGGCTTTGCCCATGGATCAGTCTTGTCATTTCTACCTCTACAATATCTGTTGAATCCATCCTTATAGTTCTTTACCAGTAGTCACCATATTTGTTCAGACTTTCATCATCTTGTGCCTGGATTATCACAATAGCCACCTAATTGGTCTACTTGCCTCAAGTCTCTACCAACTCCAGTTAGTTATCCACATTGCTGCCAAAATGATTTTCCTAAATCTAGGTCTAACTATGTCATTCCCCTATTCAATAAACTCCAGTTGCTCCCTCTTGCTGATAAAATCAAATGAACTCCAGTCTTTTAAAGCTCTTCACAACCTATTTCAAAGTACCTTTCCAAACTTGTTCAGTAGCTTTTCAGTCATGTCTTTGCATGACCCCTTGTGAAGTTTTCTTGGCAAAGACACTAGACTGGTTTGCCATTTTCTTCTGCAGTCCATTTTACAGACCAGGAAACCCAAGGCAAACAGGGTTAAGTGACCTGCCCAGGGTCATACAACGAGTAAGCGTCTGACGCCAGAGTTGAACTCAAGAAGGTGAGTCTTCCTGACACCAGGCCGAGTATTCAATCCACTGCATCACCTAGCTGCCCTAACTATGTTTCCAACCTTATTACACATAAATCTCCTCCCACTCTACAGTCCATTCAAACTAGCCTTCTTACTCTTCTTTATATGTGACACTTTATTTGCCATGTCTATGCCTCTGCAATGTTTGTCCCTCTATTCCTGGAATACATTCCCTCTGCAATTCTACCTCTTGGAATCCCTAGTTTCCTTCATGACTCAATTTCAGTACCACCTTCCATCTGAGGCCTTTTCTGGTTCCCCAGATGCCAAAGACTTCTCCCCTACCAAAATTCCTTTCTGTCTACTCTGCATACATCTACATACACTCACATTACCTCCCCCAAAAGGCTGTTTGTGTCCTGTGGGTAGAGATCATTTCACTTTTGTTTTCACATCCCCAGAGACTAACACAGGGCTTGGTACATAGTGATAGTTCTCAATATTGTTTGTTGATCAATTACTGATTAATAAGAAATTTAGTAGGGATAAATGTAAATACTGGTGTTTAAAAAAGTGACTTCCATTTTAGTAGGCAGCAAACTCAACACGAGTCAATGGTGCAATGTAACTGCCAGGAAAGCTAAAGCAATTTTAGCTCATATTAAGACAGGCATAGCTTTTGGGACTGGGTGGCAAAAGTTTCACTGTCCCCTCCCTTAATTAGACTGCAGATGTAGTGCTCTGCTGAACTCTGGGTGCTCTGTTTTAGGAAGGACATTGTTAAGCTGGAGGTCTGCACAGCATGGAAAAGGGCTTTGAGATCCTGACATACGAGGACTAGTTGAAGGAGCTGGGGATAATCAACCTGGAGAAAATAGGGGAACAAAATATGAGAGATGTCTTAAGAATTTAAAGGTTTTGCTCCTGGAAGACGGATGAGACTTTTTCAGCTTCATCCCAGAGTAAAGAACTAGCAGTAGTATGGGTGGAAGTCGTGAGGAGGCAAGCTTCAACCTAAAGAAAAACTTCCTAATAATGCATGCTATTCCAGAATGCGACAGGCCGCCTGGGGATGTGGTGGTTTCTCTCTCGCTGGAAATCTTTGTGCCAAAGTCAAATGACCATTTACTGGCTATGTCATGGAAAGGATTCTTATTCAGATGTGAGTTGGATGGTCTCTGATGAGGTCTCTTCCCACTCTGAGATTTTGTAATTTTATCATACTTTTCAAATTTTAGTGAAATGGAAGCAAAATAAAACACCATAAAGAAAGCATTGCTTCACAAACTATGTCTGCCACAAATGAATATTGGGTAGTAGAGTTACCTCTCTGCTCCTTGAGAACAGTGTACATCTCATAGAAACTGTATTTCTCCCTCAGGGTTTAGCACAGTGCTCTGCGCACAGCTGGTACTTAATAAGTATTTGTTGAATATAAATTTGTCTTGAAAAGTTTGATATCTGGTTCTAGTATACAGGACAAATGCCAAGTAAAGAAGTCCCCATTAGACCTCATGCAACGTTTTCCTTTGTGATTCTAAGGCACCTATATAATGTCAGGTATTACAGTAATCTATGCACATGTCAAATCCCTCTATTAGATGTTGAGCTCCATGAAGACAGGCATCATGTCTATCTAAACCATGTATCTCCAGGACCTGGCACAAATTCTGCACATAATATCAGGCTTGATGAATGAATGAATGAAGATAGGTACAAGGTAAAACTTCCAAAATGAGAGCCATCATTACTTATTCCTTATGTATTACCCTAGATCAGCTCCCTAATCCCATTCTGTCTGGACATTGCTACTTAGATTTATAACATCATTGGTTCTTCTGTGGACTTTTTAGAAGAGAGAAATATGGAGTAGGTGATGGGGCAAGCTGTAATGGCGACATGCATCTGATAGGGATAAGAGTGACTTGTTTTACTAGTAAAAGAAACTAAATGCAGACCTGTCTCTTGAAGAAAACTAAGTGCAATAGATCATTCCATCACTTAGCCTTGCATTCAATAAAAATTGTCGTATACTGAAGATATTACAGGTTTTAGTTTTTGCCACTGGCTATTCTGAGACTCATTTAGGGATCACAAGGGTTAATGGTTCATCGTCAGCCTTACAAGGCCCATCCACTGGAAAATGCGACAGAAAGTTAATTAGCTGAGATCAGCCGAAACCTCGTTCAGGTTTCTGACTCACTTGATTTTGTGAGAAGCCAACGAGTTGACATATTCTGCCTCCGAAGGAGCCAAAATGAGCAGACTGCTCCCATGGCAGCCAATCCGGGCGGTTCTCCCAATCCGGTGGATGTATTCTGCAGGTGAAGATGGAGCATTGTACTAAAAAGGGAAACAAAAATGAGGGAATTCACAGATCAAGGGATTGCCATTAATTGGAAGTGCAATACCCCTTACCTGCCTCCAGGTATCCCAAGAATTAAATCCTGGGGCTGTGGTTACTCTAAGACAATCACAAGAAGAAATCACTCAACCCTGAAACTTCTGGCCTCATTGGAAATAACAGGGCTCTGACATGCAAACACAGTCACTGGCCAAGTTTCAGATAAACGAGACATCTTCTTGTCCTATTATCTTCCTTTTAATTTTATTTCTCCACAGGCCTCCCTCATCACTTTCCCATTCACATCTTTTCACTGAGATAGTCAACCAAGATGAAAATATAAGCACAAGGGTAAATTTCTCCAGTCAGGTCACATGACCTTGGCCTATTTCCTTAGTAAAGAGGCAAAAAAGGATACTGGGATGTCCAGAAAAAGACTAATAATAGAGTACTTCAAAAGTACCCTTAATCCCATGAAGTCGATTGAAGAATGTAGTGTTCCATGGTGGACATATGGATTTTGTGTATACCTCTGGAGGTATTATTTCTCAGTGCCTAGATGCTATTTTCCCAGGGAAGATTAGAATTGTGGCTGTATCCTTTCCAGGATGATGAGAGGCAGCTCTGGATATGGAAAGAGATGACCCAAGTTTGAATTCGAGGACCGCCACTTACTAGCTGTAGAACCTTAGGCAAGATTCTTTCTGTAACCTCTTTCTGTACTTGTTTCCTCAGCTATAAAATGGGAATCATACTTATTTTACAAATGAACATCACAGGAATGTTTGTCAGGAAGGTGCCTGGTAAATCTTAAAGTACTTTATTTTGTTCCAGACTGATGATTTCACAAGTCTAGGGAACTAGGGAACTCCCAGTGTTAGGACTCCCTTGGCCAATGCAGAGAACCAACTCATCTGCTACTTTTTTTAAGCCTTCCATTGTTGTCTAAGAGGTTGTGACTTGCCCAGAGTCAGAGGCAGACTTTGAACACTAGTTTTCCTGACCCTAAGGCCCTGCCCTAACTTTCATAAAGTGCCATATAAATGCAAGATACTCTGATTATTTCAGTATTTGGATTAGTATCAGAACCCCAGTCTCTTTGGCAAAGAACAGGACAGAATACAGAATACTGGACTTATATACCTAAATCAGGGATAGGGACTGGACCTCTGATTTGATTTCAATGACATAAGAACTCCCTGATGAGCAAAATCTCTCCATCAATGCTGGTTGGTACCTTCTCATCTTTTGGAGTTGTCTGGAGTGCCAATGGCTAGTCCAGGGTCACACAAGCCAGTGTAGGGGAAAGGGATGAGGTTGGGGGTATGGTTTGAGTTGAGGCCTTTCTGACTCTGAAGTCAGCTCTCTCTCTCTGCTACACTACACTGCATCACTCCTGCCAATGAGCCTTTTCATTGTCCAAAATAATCAAGAGTTAATTCTACCTTTTTATGTCTTGAGTGAACCTTTCTTGACAAGAAACCAAATAGAATATCAAGTTGACCCTAATACATGGAAAGCCAGGCATCTAAAACTAATCAATTGTCACAGTGGTAAGAAGTCTTGAATTGATCAATTTTTGCATGCGTTTGTCCTCTTGTACATAAAATTAGCTTTGTCCTCCCACATTGTATAGCCACAAGGACAAAAGAAATAATCAATTTCATCTTAAAGCGATCATCTGGGAATTAAGTGTTCTTTCCACTGACAGTCATGTAAGGCTATTAAAATGTGAATAAACCACGAATAACATAAACAAGGCATATTTCTCATGGCTCTCACATAGAAAGAGCTTAAAAATACCATTCTGCAGCCTAACGAAAAGAAAAAACCAAAACAAAAGCCACCACACTCTAGTGCTAACACCTGTACCCTCTGGCAAAGCTTCTAGTAGCTAGAGGTACGCGTAAGATGCTGTCAGGAACTTAATTGCTCCCTGCAGGTCAATGTACATGGACACAGCTCTCAGGATAGCTGAGCTATCTCCTTCTGGACACAATGAGGCCTCCCGGGGGCCTGGGTAATTCACGTTGCTTTCAGATTGAAGGGACTATATCTTTGTTGAAACTTTAGTTTCTGACACACATTAGCCTGGCAGCTGGAGAGCCTGCCACCTCCCTTACCTGATTGTGTATTCTGTCTGTTTTGTTGCAGCCAAAAGGTGGGCTCAGTAAAGGAAAGATGTCAAGAGAACTGTGTTGATCAGTCTGGTTACTGACTGGTTACCCAGGCAACACCCAAGAGGGTGAAAATAATTATTCTACTTAGGACTGAAGGATCTATAGGTGATTATACAGTATTGTCTCACGCCCACACCATAAGAACTGAAAAATTACCTGAACAATCCATGTGACCTGAGGGAGATCTAAGCCCCGAGCTGCAACGTCCTTTAAAATACAAGAGAACACAGTTAAAGAAAAGACAGCTAGAGAAAACAGTGATAGGCCAGCCAGGAACCACTTGCCTGAAGGAGCAAAGAGAGAAGGTGGAGGATGCAGTTTCCAATCATCTACCCAAGAGGAAACCGCCAATTAATTATCAGATACGTCATATTATAGTAATAACTCATGTATACAAATAGCACTTTGTGTTTTGCAAAGAGCTCTCCCATCTATTTTTTCATTCAGTCCTCACAACAAACCGGTGAGGTAGGTAGGGCAGGGATATGATGCCCATAACATGCCCACCAACCATGCCCAACACATTGCTTTGATGGGATTTAATTTTTTCCCCAGAATGCCCCCCTCTTCAGTTGAGTTTTTTTTTTTTGAGGTTACAGTTTTATCTTTACCTCTGGTTTGAGGGTAGAGTTGCAGGAGCGATTGGAGAATCCACAGTTGATTAGCCTCTGGCCTCAGAGGACAGATGAGCAGCAAGCAATGTACTGCCACATATGACAGCTTAATTAAAATACAGGCTAAACCTGTTAATCACTTGAAATGCTTCATTGGAGAATCCCCCAAACTTTGAAAAGAAAAGATTCATTCTGTCCTCCAGGTGGTCCTCTACAAGGGTCCCAGAGAGCAAGGATGTCTGTACTTTTCCATCTCTAGCCAGGTTGTTAAGAAAATTAGGATTCAGGGTCATGCAATTCCGTTACAATACTTTCTAGTAGGTACTGCTAGGTTCAGAGAATCACTTACAAACTATAAGTATTGAGAACTGAGTAGACTACCAAGTTCACTTACTCCAAAGGGTAATGAGAGAGAATTCAGGGAAGCAGACTCCCAGTCACTTTCTTGAATTCACATAGAATTGCCACTGACAGGGCATCAGAACCTGACCAGCTCCTGCCAGAACAACAGAACAGACGACAGGATGCCGATTTTATTTTTAAGTTGGTGGCAAAGCTGCATTTATTAAGTAAGCAGAAACCTAATATACTAAAAGTGTGTCAACCACCCACTGAAGTGTTTTCATAAAACTCCCACACATGCTAAAGAGCTGAAGGCTGATGTTACTGAGCTGACGGCCTTTTGAGAGCACAATTTAGAGCTTGGCACTATCTGAAGAAGAGCAGGAATTGCTTTCTATACCAACCATAGTTGATGTCTTTAAGAAACTGACGGGCTCTTAAATCTGCTAAGCTCTTGTTAAGAAATGATTTATTTTATTTAACTGCTCTTCGGTGGGAGATGCATGTAGACAATGGGCTGCCTGTTCCTTTCAGACAAGCTTTGTAAAAAATTTAATGCTCGTCATTTTAGTAAATTCACTGAGAAACAGATAAAACTCTAAAATAGCACCTGATGTTCGTGAAATTCACTCAAAATACAAACAAAGTGAAATGATAAATTATGAAGGCTTCCAGTAGTCTCTTGGAACAGTAATTCAAAGTTCTAAATCCCAATCACAGTCCTACTCGTGGACAAGTGGACCAGACTCACCCTACTAATGCTTCTACTGCTATATCTTATGTCAATGGAAAATAACTATTTTGAGGTATATCAAGCATCTGTGTTTCTTCCAGGCCCTAACTAAACTGTTTCTCCTTACTTCACAGAATCTAGTGCAGGGGAGGGGAACCTGTGGCCTTGAGGCTACATGTGAATTCAAAGGGATGCACTTGAAGACCTAGAGGGTCACGTGGCCAGGAAGTTGCAGGTTCCCCCCCTTGATCTAGTATATGGTATGGAGCAATAAAAGAGAACCAAGAAACATGGAGTCTGTGCAAGTCAGTTTACCCCTTTGAGTCTGTTTACTCGAATCTGTAAAAAAAAAAAAAAGTGGGGGAGAAGCCCTGCTTTGCCTACTTACAAAGCTTATAAAGATCATGTATGCAAAGATCCCTTGATAACTATAAAACACTATACAAATGTAAAATATCATTATAATGGGGGCAGTTATATTTCAAGAGAAGCCAAATATGGCATGCTAGCCACAAAGCACTACCTCAAACCATCCCCAAATATATTCTCACCAACAATACCTAACACTCATGAAGGACCCACACATACCCTCCTGCATTTGGCTTCCATACATACAACTATAGTGGCCACATTTGCCTTTCCAGAGCCTAGGATGTGTGCTGCAACCAGTTTAATGGACAGTCACGATGCCTATTAAATGCCTGAATAGATACAACCCTGTGACTCAGCAAAGGTGTTTAGTGCCTTGCTTGTCCCTTAGAACTCAGAATCCTCTCCTCCAGTTCCACTCATGCAATTTAATTAGGGCAAAAGAATAGCTCAAGTCAGTTCTGAAAGACACTCAATGGTGAGGTCTTGAAGGCCCTAGCTTGACAATTGGCTGCCTCTATGAGACCTAGGAGTACAGATGGAAGGCAGCTTGCTCAGGTGCCAACCTGTCAGTTGGATTAAAATGACTCATTTATTTACCCAAGAACCTCACAAAGTGCTTTAACTAACAGGGAGAGGGGGCCTGCCGGCTCTCCGAGTGAGGGACGGAGAGAACTCGCCTCCGACGCCTTCCCGGTCTGCCAAAAGTCATTATTGCCGAGTGTGGAAAGCCATCAGCAGGGTACAGGCCCCCGTTGTCCGGGTGACAGATTGGGCTGCGTAATCAGAGGAGGAAGGAGAGAGTGCAGAAACTGTCAGAGGCGAGAGCTCTTGGCTGGAGCCGCCAAAAAACTGGCAACATGAGTTAGCGTGACTGAGTAAACAACAAACAATCTCCAAGTGATCTTTCCATTTAAAAAAAAAATAACACGGAGAAGATGAACTTTATTTAAAAGACACATCCTAAGAAGGGTGGAGAAAAACTTAAAGCAGGCTGGGGAAGGGAATTTTTCCATTCTTCAGCATTCCCCTTCACCTTTTTTCTTCCTGACTACTTGGCACCATGGAAATATACCAGTAGGAGAGGAAATAAGAACCAGGCAGACACAAGAAGGTGCATGAGGCAAAGGAACTCATAAAGCTAGGGAAAAACAGGGCAGATTAGCAGATTATGTGACTGTTCTTCACAAAAGAACCATGTGCTCTGGGCACCAAGGAAAACTGATTCATAACCAATCAGCTAGAATGAGGATTGCTGCTCTCTGCTCCTTGGGGAAAGGTTACTGTACTTCATGTGTATCAAGGACAATCAGAGAAAGCCACACATGCCAGCGGGAGGAGCAAACTTGGGGCCTTATGGACACTGAGAGAGTTTGGAAATATTTCTGGATTGCTCTCTCAAGGTCTTGTTTCTCTTTCATCTCTCCATTTCATAAACCTGAAAGTTATATATATATTTTAAAAGGTTTTCCCATTTCACTCTTTTTTCCTGTAAGATAAAATATAGGAAAACAGAAGATGGTACTACTTATGCCAATTTCCTATATTTTATCTTTTGGGCTCTTCAATTTCATCGTGGAGAGTGGAAGGAACATGAAAATGCTGCTTTTTCTGCCAAGTCCCATGTACACATTGAACTTGGAACTTCTGCTAGTGTCAACTTGCTCAGGACAAAAACTTACCTTGTCAAATGCCTGTAGAAAGTCTTGTTACTAACTGGTGGCTCCTTCCCCCACCTTTCACCTTTTTCTCATTACTTATGTGCATACACATTTCACCCTATTAGATCACAAGCTCTTTGAAGGCAAGGTTAGCAGAGTTTTTAAAATCTCTGTATCCACAGCATCTAGCACAGAGCCTTAGTACACATGTTGTTGTCATCCAGTCACGTCCACGGGGTTTTCTTTACAAAGGCACTGGAGCTGTTTGTCACATCCTTCTCCAATGTGTTCCTGTTTTACAAATGAGGAACTGAGGCAAAAAGGGGTTAAGTGACTTGCCCAGGGTCACACCACTAGCAAGTGCCTGAGGTTGGATTTGAACTCAGATCTTCCTGACTCCAGACCTGATGCTCTATCCACTGCACCACCACCTAGCTGCCCCCACTACACATAAATGTATGTTAGATTTAACTGAATTAATATCAACCTCAATATTAAGTATAGACTGTGGGCAAAGAGCAATAACAGACTCTGAAACAATTGTATGGAATGTAGAGAAGGGTCCCTGATTTCATAGAGCTTAAGTGAGACAAAACACTAAGAAACTCAAGTTAGTTTATAAACCCCTTGGGAGAAGACAGCCCTCTACTCTTCTTTGTACCCTAGCATCTTATGTAACGTCTTGGACATAGCACATAGAATGCTGCATGAGCCAAAATGAATTACTGCTGTATTCAAAGAATAATGTAGAACCTTTCGGTAAGAATCATACACACACACACACACACACACATTTTTTGACAGGAAGGAGATGCTATCGTAACCTTTGATGGTTATATAATTTCCAAATCCTTGAAGATTCACCCACTCTTCTGGTCTCATTATAAGCCTCTTGGGGTGATAAAACAAAATGCCAAGAGGCACAATATAGGGGGTAGTGTGGGGAGGGGGAGGAGGACAAAGAACAATTAACAACATGCTTCCTCTTTATCAAAAGAAGCCAATTCTCCATCTGCCTTGTCCTGACGTGGCTCTCGTTCCTCATTAACACTAAGGAGGCTCCTGGAGAGCATTCAGATAGCCTGGCAAGCAACAGGCTGCTTAAAAGGAAGCAGGGTGACAGTCCCTCCTCCTAACCCTGGCATGATCTATGACAGTGTGGCGAGTGTGCCCTATAGCTCCCGGGTGCCAGAAGCTTCAGGTCAAAACAAACAAATATGTTAGGTGAGGTAGCAGGGACATTGAATAAAAACTCAATCTTTTATCACTACAGAACTCGGGTTTAAACTGGCTTAGGAACAGGGAGAAATGGAGCTCCTCAACCATTTTATGAGGACAAGGTATCCACTAGTAGGCTGCATGTCAGAGTAAAGGGTCAAAGTGGCAGGGTCATGAAACCAGAAATAAATGCATCACACTATAACCACAGCATATTAACATAGCCATGAAAATTAGCACAAGCCTGTGGGCTTTAGGGGAGTTAGACAGACAGTAAATCAGAATGTTTTAAATGTAGTACAAGAACTCTTCCACTGAAGTCCTATTGTGGTACCTCAGCGTAAGACACAGAGATGACTCTGAGCCCTCAAAGGCCCATCAGGCCTGACAGTCTCTACCAAGCTGGAAAGGTTTTGGGTATGGGGTCCTGGAACAGACTTTATGTCTGATGTCCAAGGACCAGCCTAGCTTAAGGTACAAGAGGTTCATGAGCAGGTTTTTCAGCCACAGGGACTTTTAAAGACCACAGGACATTACAGAGGGATTTTGATTTGCACCTATGGAATGATTACTAAATCTCATCTCCTTGAAGTATTACTGACATACAAGAAAAATGTATGGGCTTCAGGCCATACTTGGTTAAACCAACGATGATCTCTGTCTTTGGTTACAGTTGCTGCTATGCCCCAGGCAAGAGTAAGAAGGTCAAGGTGAAATCTGACAGCTTAGGACAAAGTCTGTGGCACTGGCAGCAGTTTTGAACCCTTTAACAAAACTCATTAGCAAGCATCAAGGACTGTTTATAAGCAGGGGAGCCCAGAGAAGTCATCATATGCTCTTGACCCCAGCTGAGAATTTCATTTCAAAAGCAATGATCTTTCCTTCCATGTGGAGTTACTAAAATAACTACCTGCACCTTGGCTACTTGTAGCATTCTTGGAGGTTCACTGCTCACTCAGACCCACAAAGCACACCAGTATTTGCATATATTTTTTAAAAAGACAATTTTTAAGAAATGATTTTGCAATTTACTCACCCTCCAGAACTGTTAAAGGCAGAGCTTGGATATCCCAGTGTTGGTCTGACCTACTTGCTACCTTCCAAACTTCAAAACAAGGTAACCAGCTGCTTTTTGGTTTTGATACAGACAGCACATATCACTGCCCACTTCCTGAGATACTTTAATGTACGTGTGCAGTAAATGCCCCAGAGCAGCAAATACATCAATTTTAGCATCTTGGGTAGTGGAAAAAGTGCTCGATTTGGAATTAGGAGATTTCATTTCAAGTTTTAGTTCTGACACTAATTATGTAACAATAGGGAACTCAGCTCTGAGCCTCAGTTTCCTTACCTGTAAAATGAAAATAACTCTTGTGATACCCATCTCATAGGGTTATTGTGAAGAAAATACTATGGAAATATGGACTATTTACTTTTTTGCCTTTAGAAAACAGATTTTAGCATTTGTCCTCAAGACTGAATTTCTTGAATTGTCAAGACCTTTTCGGTCAAAACCTTAAACTATTTGGAACTGTCTTAATCTCTCTAGATCTAGAGTTCTTAGCTTGGGGTCCATGGACAGATTTCAGGTGATCTGTGAAACTGGATGGGAAATATACTTATTTTCACTAGCTTCTAATTAAAATTTTGCATTTCTTTCAATCACGAATTTAAAAAGATTAAAGAAAAGAACACCACTCCATTATCCTGAGAAAAGGCTCAAAGGCTTGACCAGGTTGCTATAAGGGTCCAAGTCATAAAAAAGACCTGCTACAGATTCAGTCATTTAAGGAGAATTTTTTGAAAAATATAAACACTGATCATTTTGACTTGAAGGACTCCCTACCTTTGCAAAACTAGACATGAACCTATTTGAGAGGCTATGTGGTGTAGTGGATTTTACGTAGTGTCCACTGAACTTGGAGTCTTGATACTTGACTCAGACACTTATTAGCCATGCAATCGTCGGCAAGTCACTTATGCTCTCAGGCTCAGTTTCATCACATGTAAAATGAGGGGGTTGAATGGTATGACCTTCCAACTCTAAACCTATGATCTATGATCTGTGGCGGCAACATGCCAGCTTAGCAGAGACACAGCAACTCTGACTGGCATCTGGTTACAGTTCCTCTGATTGTAAGTGTCAACTCTGCTTACCATGATAAATAGAATTAGTGGGTCATTAGGCAGGTCTTTTATTTAGCAATACATGTTATACGTACACCCAAAGAAAACAAAAGTTCATTACAAACTTTGAGTAAGATAATTGAGAAGGAAGGCAATTCTAATTCAATTTAAAAGAACAATGAATTCCCTAAAAATGTAATTACCTGTATTGATCACAGGCTAGGGTTATCCAGTGTGATAAGTTTCTCCATGTTCCTACCCATGGTTTGTTGACTAGATTCACTATATAGCATGCAATGCAACTGAATTTCATTACTGTGCATGCAGAGACTCCTCAGATAACCAATTGGGGATTAAAGTTGTATTCTCCAAGATGGTACAACCAGAGAAGTCTATTTTGGTCTTAGGAGAGTACAAGTACATCTCCGGAGAGTAGAAAGCGTGGAAGGTGTGGGTTCTTCAGTCTTAGACTGGCACAAGGGAGATGCCCATTAAACAGGTCAGACATTACACTGGAAGGAATAGTCATCTAAAATCACCAAGATTGAGGCTGAATGAACCAGCCCTGAAAATTGCAGGGCAAATGATAGTTTTATAAAATGGCAAATCAGATCTGCCCCACTGCATCTATTCTCCTTTAAGGAAAGATGTGCAGGAGCACGCGGAGTAATTTCAGACCTGGAAAGAGTTTCTCAGCTCTAATTACTCCCGATAGCTATAATTTACAAGTTTTCGGTGGGTAGAAATCGCCAAGATTCACACATTTTCAGACCAACAGCTGCCACTATTAGAGAGCAAATAGCCCAGCCTTCTACACCCGTCGTAACGGGCTATGCGTAGGCATTGGCAGGTCACAAATCAGCATTACAGGAAAGCCAGCAGCCCAAGGGGGCCAGCGGTATCCCCTCTGATGAAAGTACAAAATGTCAAGACTCCCCTGTTCCCAAAATCCAACCTCTTCTTGTCTTCCCTGGGCACTAGCAAAAAATACATACCGTACAAAGCAAGATGCCTGACTTGGACTGTGAGAACTCCTGAAAAACTGCTGTTCTTTCCTACAAAACAAAGAATCACAGGCTCTTATTTTCAGCTGTGCAGATTTTTCTCATTTTCCCAACTTTCTAGTTCTACGTCCATTTTAAGGCACCGAGGGGCTTTGCCACGAGAAAGGGGAAAGAACTTCCAAAATCTGACAGCAGACTACTAAGATTTCGTCAGAGAGGAAGAAGATAATAACCAAAGAGTCAGGGCATAAGTTATCAGTGGAAAAAGGAAAACATTCACTTAAGAACCTGCCTCCATAAATCAGGGGAGAACACAAGCTTCTCAAGCCTCGGAAGGAATATTATTCTTTTACTATCACCTCCACCCTGCACCCCCCCCCCAAAAAGATGCTCATTAGCATAATTTTAACAGCAACCCATTCTTATAAACATCCTTGAGAATACAGGCCAAAACCAGAGTAAATGAGTCTAAGCCCTTACGTGCAGGTAGAAAACTTAGCAGAGAGGACAGCTCTTGTCCCAGATCTGTCAACCCCTTAGCTGGATGACTCTGGGCAAGTCCTTCTACCTCACCTGCAATACGAGGGGGTTGGATTAGATGCTTTCTAAGATCTATTCCACCTCTAAGTATATGAGTCCTTGAGCACAATTAGCAGCTCAGATATTACTCTTACTAAGTTTAAATACAAGTGTTCTAATGTAGTTGTTTCTAACTTGCAGTTGGAGATCAGCAAGGTCCAACTTATCTAAGACGTTTGAAAAATCCACATGTGCACCAAGCACTGTCATTCTGATCTTTATTTTGCAAACACAGCTTCTGAAGGTTGAAATGAAAAAGGTTTTACACACCTAGGTATTACTATTTTTTCAAATGTATGTATGTGGTATAAGAATTAATAAAATAGAAATTTATTTAATTCTGTCCTATATTTTTGATCATAACTATCATTGTGAGGAATTCCCATTTTTTTTTTTACATGAAGAAAGGGTCCAGATTAAAAAAGGAAAAAAAATTGGGAACTTTTTGATCAGAGAAATGAAGAACACTTCCTCTCTTTATTCATTTCCCTGAAGGATAAGTTTCACTGGTGGTCAAGGAAAGGCTTTTGAGCAATAAGAGCCATGTCTATCTGCCACAGGAGAGAGGCCTAAGTAAAAGGCAGCATCTCTTCTAAGCTCCCAGGAATGCCATGGTCCCTGGTTCTCCAACACCTGAGAGGGAGCAAGATGGATGGAATCAGGAACTGCTAAGCCTTTTGATTCAGGCCTGATCTCCATGGACCTCCTGTGTGCCAGGGTCGCCTTGAACCCTAGTGAAGCTCAAGCCTGGACTAGGAACGTGCCACCCCTCCCTCCCCGCCATGATCCCTGATACATGCTGCATAAAAGCTATGGATTCAGAAACTAGACAGGAAGGAAAATGGCTTATTTTCTTGCCCAGGCAAGGAGATTCTTAGAGCTAGAAAAGGCTGTGGAGAGTACCTAGCTCAACTTTTTCATTTTATAAATGGGAAAGCAGAGGCCTCAACAAGTAAAGTAACTTGGTCAAGGCCCCAGTGGGAGTTGTGAGAGATCTGGAACTAAAACCTGAGTATTCTGATTTATAGTTTAGCTTTACCAAAACTGAAATCATATACAGCAAAAAGAAAAAAAAATTAAGTGGAGAACAGTTCTATCAGTCACAGAGTCAACAAGCATTTGTTAAAGTTACTATGTGCCAAACACTGTGCTAAGCACTGGGGATATGAAGAGAGGCCAAAACAAGTTTAGGGTTTAAGGACCTGGGTTCTGCCTGGAACTATGATTTTGAATCCTAAAAGAGCTCCTAAGCTTCGGTGCTACGTCATCTAGAATGAATATAAATTACATTGACTTGGGGGGGTGGTGGTGGTAGGGAGAAGCTACTAAATCCTGAGATCTAGTCTATCCTCCCTACTATGAAAAGCCTCCGTCCAACCTAATTATTTTTCCTATTATCCACTGTTTACAGTAAAATAAGAATCAAAAGGAGAAACTTACAGAAAGTGCAAACGAAAGGGCAACAAACTAGGTTCTATTAGCAGTTTTGCCTCAAGCAAAGATTTATTCTCTCAATTTCTCCATCTGAAAAATGGGAATAACACCACCCAACTTGGACCTATTTTCCAGAGACACTGAGAAGACTGATCCTTTGTTTAAAGTACTATTTAAATATGAGGTATCAATATTATTGCATTTACTTCTATTCAAGGAGTTCCTGAAATGAAATTAAGGCTGATAAGTTTTCTAAAGATGGGCTGGAAATATGAAGCTACAGAGTTCCATGCTTCTACCCTGTTCTCTACCTTCTGTTAGCAGAGCTCATAGTTCATACACGCTTCCACCAATAGACAGAGATCTAGCCTCCAGAAGGTTGTTCAGCAAAGCTTCAGGTCTCTCATAACAAGAGACCATGATCTGTTAGAGGGACAGTACAAATTGAACAAGAGTTTATCCTGTTTAATCTGCTAAGATCAGTGAGGGCTGGATAATTAGAAAACCCTACATTGTTTCTCCTATTGAGGAATTAGGAAAAGCATTAAGGTATGATGTTATGATATGATTAGAAAGACTGGGAGTCAGGATACAGAGATTCGAGTTGTCCTAGCTCTGATGCTTACTCGTTCTGTGACCTTACAGGGAGTCAGTCCCCCTCTCTGGGATCTCAGTTTCCCCATCTGTAAAATGAGGCAGTTATATCCAATTTCTAAGGTTCCTTCCAGCTTTGACATTCTATTTCAATTAAAACACAGCACTTGTCTAAATCATCCTACTTCCAGGTTGCTGGTTTTATTTCACCATTTCATTAAAAGCTCTCATCCAGTCTAGTTATTTCTTCTCTAAGATAACATATCCTAGGTCCACTTTCTGCAGGTCCATTGTTCTACAATTCCAGTGTGCTTGCCTAATTCTTTGCTTCCCAAACTGGCTCAGCTTCTTTAAATGTGTGACCTAGTTAGAGTACAAGGTTGAATGAGAGGGCTGTCCAAGTGCCTAAAAAAGCAAAACTTAACACACTTGATCCCAGACAAGATATGAAAGTCTGTGCCAAGGATAGAGATGGGACCCAAAGCCCCTCTGCTGCACTGTACCTGCTCCCAAAAAGATTTTTTAAAAAGAGAGAGCGCTGTATCTTGTTGACAATGACAGCAGTCATGCTCAGCAGTACCATATGGGATCCACAATTTAGCTCCATTAATGCTCTTAATTTGAAGACATCAAGCACTAATTACACACTGGGTACTAAAAAGGCAAAACCCTTCCCTGGTGCCAGCTACTTAGTGGTGCTCTGTTGCCTTAACAGCTGGTTGAGGTAGACTCAGGCCAAACTTAGGGCCTGCTAGATCTCTTAGGTGGAGGAGAGGCCAGCAACAAGGGACAACCAAGCGCAGCTCTTGGTGCAGACAAGGGAACCATAGTTCTCCCCTGCCCAGATCAATAAATCAGTTCAATCTATTTACCATCTCTGATGGAAGGCTCATTTTAGGTAAAACAATAGCTCTTCCCCAAGCCCAGGAAAGAATTCAGAGGGGATGTAACCCAATGCTGAACCTGGAGGACAGTTTAGATGGAACTTGGGCTGGCCTTTCCCTGGCTTCTAATCTCAGGGATATTCTGTCCCATGGTGAGAGGTGGCAGGGTTTACCTCCTGTTCCATGTTGCCATGCAGACGCAGGAATTTTAATCGGGAGGAGGCAGATGGTGACTGCCCTGATGCTGGGGCCATGGAGCTGCCCAGCAGGGTCTGGAGGAAGAGGTGGTAGTAGAACTCGACCAGCTCACAGCTCGAGAAAAAGACAATCAGCTTCTGGTTTTTTTCAAACTGTTTTAATACAAGGAAAACAAACAAAACAAAAAGATACAAGAGATTTCACGATCAGGCTAACACACAAAATGAATCAGTTGCTAGGATGGCTGACCATGATGATATAGATCTGCAAACTGGGTAAGGGAATCAAGTCCTCAGAAGGATAATATTGACTCTATTCCTAAGAAGGATGCAAGAGAGACAATCAGAGGGCTTGATCCTACCACAGGATTGGTTTGTTTGTTTGTATCTCTGAAAAGCAGGGTTCTTTTAGCAAGGCTATAAGTTGGGCCTGCTTGTCTCAGAGACACAACAAGGCCTAGTAGAAACTATTCATGTCTGTAGTAACTCTAAAGGCTTCATTCTTGAGTTCCTTCATCTATAACTCTCCTATATCAAGGAATCCTTAGGGAAGAGGCATTATATAAATCAAGTAAATAAATGCTATAAAATACCATAATCCTTAAAAAAAAAAAGCCCAAATCTAAACCCACTAGCCTCAGCTCCCCTTACCTGGAATGACCTCCCAAATATTCCTACTAAATATTATGTCATCAATATGAGTTCCTGGAAAAGTACTTTTTGGTGATGTTTTGCTTTACACATAATGACTGCTAATGCCCTCTTGTATATGCCTAAATGTGATACAAGAATTGGTTCCGTGACCCGCAGCCTAAAAAAACAGACAAGTTTAACAGCTGGAGGGCTTTTGATCAGAGTGTTACCCTTGTAGAAGTCTAGCTCATTCTTCCCAGAACCAGGCTAAAAGGCAGACCACGTCCAGTCCTCAGGCTCACCTCACATTTTCCAAGAATGAAGGCTGCTAGTACGACGAGCTTCAGTTTGCTGGGAACCAGCGTCACATGCTGTTGGAGTTTCTCAGGCACGGCAAAGCTGCCCGATTCAGCCCTGGTTTGTAGGTGACTGGCTTCACTGACTGCTTTGCATCCTTTGATGCGCTGGTCACAGGCTTCATCTGATACAGAAATACTTACTGGATTGTGCAAACTAATATCTGCCAACCTCGTTACACCTTTTAGCAAAGGGAAAAGGAGAAACTGGTGATAAATCAATTAAGATAACACACACATTGCTTTGCAAACCTTAAAATGCTAGCTATTCTTCTTCTTATTAAATATCCAGTGTGAAATGGGTCACTCACACGCACAACATCTCATTGGGATATTGGGACTTTTTAGTTGGGCCTCTCTCCAATGGTGGTTTTTACAATCTAGTGTTAATCCATACATACCTGTACTGTCAACCTATAAGGGTAGAGTCATGATTTTTTTTTCCTCCAGTGTCTCATGTGTAAAGGGATACAAGTACATAGATGAAAGAACTGAAAAGGCAGAAAGGTGATGTGGTCTTGTGGTCAGAGTACCAGGCAAAGAGTCAGCAAGCTGGGTTCTAGTCCCTATTTGATCAGTAACTGACTAGATGATCCTGGTCAACATGTCATTTAATATTTCTGTGCCTTTAGTTTCTTTACCTCTAAAATATATTAATAATTTCTATCTTATATATTTCATAGTGACAGTGAAAAGCTCAGCAGAAATGAACTTGCTTTGAAAATGCTAAGGTACAAAGTACAAAGGCTACATTAAACATGTACTTAGAATGATGAGGATAAGGGCTGATGTTCTTGTAGATGAGTAAGCCTTTTTTCCATGGGCTGCTCAAGGAACCCATCCTGAATTTACAGAGGTCAGAGGACTGAGAGTTAAAAGAGACCTTTTACATCATGTGGCCCAACACTCTCATTTTACTGATGAGGGAACTGAGACTCAGTGAGGGGAGGTAACTTGCTCTGGTCACAGAAGTCAGAGTCTGAATCAGGTCACAGATCCCCAAACCAAGGCTCTCTTCTCTGTAACCTCTCTTGCTGGACTGAATTCTTTAGGCTTTGCCATCCTTTTTTTTTTTTTTTAAAGCTACGGTAATCTCTCCATTAACTTACTGAAACCTTCTGCAGAATAAAGAAAAATATTTCAGCAAAGCCAACTGATAGAGCCATTGTGTCATTGTCTAATGCATTCTATCTCCACAGGCCTCACCTTTCTACTATGGGATTTTCCTTCTTAGGGGCTAGCTATATTTAGCAATCCCAAATGTATAAGTGGACATGGCGCATTCATTTCAACTAATAATTCAGGTTATCTACATTAAAAATGAAGACATCACAAACACCATTCAACTCACCCTCAGTAAGAGTGGCTGACAACAAGACATTCTGACGTCTCTCACACTCTGAATTTATGGCATTGAGAATCACTGTGATGTCCTTCTCAAAACCCAAGTCGAGGATCCTGAGATTGCAAGAGAGAAGGAATTTACTTATATCAGGGGAAATGGGTCAGGTTGTGGGTTACGTAAGTTAAAACAGAAAACACAAGAAGCAAACACTTTCCTACGAAGATTGTGGGGTTAGCAGAAGGAAGCTCACCTGTCTGCCTCATCAATGATCAACCACTGTATTCGATTGAAGTGAATGTTTTTGGTGGATTTAATGTGATCTACCAGACGTCCAGGAGTTGAGATTAAGATGTTTATTCCTTTGCGTAGCCTGTTCAAAACAAAACATACATAAACATATGTAATAAACCAAATGTGTCTGAATCAATAGGAATCTCAAGAAAAAAAGCTTAAAAGGCTGCAAGTAAATTTTTTTTAGTAGTATTAATTTCATATACTATAAAATCACGAAAAGACCTTCAGTCTAATAGATGAAATAAAAATAGATAGTTAACAAGATGCACTTGAATTAAAAGTCTTTTGTAACCTCTCTATCCTGCTGAACACAATTTTATAAAACAGAACAATATTAGATGTTTGAGTTTCAGGTTAAAGAGTGTAGGCATATTTTAACAATGTGATCCATTACCAACGTAAAAAAAAGATTAAAAAACAAATAAGCAGATGATTTGGGTTTTTCTTCTAAGGATAATTTTCCACCTAGTTTTACTGCAGATAAGGCAATGCATAGTTTTAAGAACCAGTGTAGGTGTATTTAAAAAAACACAACAAACCTTTACTACTAGTACTAGTACTGCTGCTGCAATTGCTGCTGCTACTACTACTTCTGCTACTACCACCACCCTCCTCAGACAACTTTAAGTCAGAAGGCTCATCAATATTTTAAAAACAGACCTAACTGTCTGGATGTGACTGCTCCCTGCCAACCTGATAGCTTCTGCTGCATTAGAACTAGGGAACACATAGCTTGAGAGAAGGTGGTTTAAAGGACACATGGGTAAGAGTGATTCTAAAAGGAATACAGGAGAGAAGTGGGACCCAAAAATAGAATTTTTAAACAATCTGCTCTTACCTGGCCTTCTCGGATTTTCTCTTTTCTCCCCCCATTAGTACTCCAGGCACAATCCAGGTGAAAGGCTGCAGTAAAGTGAACAGTTCAAGATCAATTCCAAGAGTTCAGGGATTAATTTAAACTTTTTTTTCCTTTAAACAAATCAAGGGAAAGAATTCCAGGTTATCACTATGTTGCAGGAGGCCTAATAAGGGAGATACAACTCATAGGCATTACAATGGCCAAAGCTGGCAGGGCAGGCTTCCCATATTGCATAAGAAGATAGAAATATATTCATTTTTTCATCACTTCAAATGGTTGCTGCTCTTCTCACAGCATAAATGGAAAACACATTTCACAAGTCTACTGCTTTCTGTTGTTTCCCAATACCTAAGCGACAGGGGAAATGGAAGCTTAAGTAAAATTCTTTGTATACCCTAGAGTTGACAGACATTGAGACTTTGTATTTCTCCTTGGTCTCATAAATGCACTACTTACAGCTTTTAAAGTTGTTTCTGGTGTTCAGTGTGCACACTGAGCCATGGTGAACACATATAAGAACATATAAGCAGTGAAGGATACCAACAACCAACTAGACAAGAACTCAGAATCTAGCAGTGGCCACCATCCCTTACATATAACAGGGCACAATCTTTCCGGTTCCAAAATAGAGCCAGATAGGTCTCCAGTGGAATATTATGGAAGGTCAAGGAATGGAGGAAATAAAATCCTGGGCCTTTAAGGTATGGCTGTTTCTTTACTTTGAAAAAAATGGAATGATACAACCCAGTTCAGGGCTTTCCTTACCTTAAGCAGTTTCTGGATGGTATCAAAGCTCTGTAGAGCCAGCTGCAAATATTGAAAAGGTTCATATGGTGAGACAGGTATTTTTTAAAAAAGAAAGAGACAAAAAAGACAGACGAAATGATTAGTATTTCAACTTTGACCCGATTGAAATATTATAATAAGTAATTTAAGAAAAAAGATAAACACTATCTACATTAACTGTCTCTTTATATACTAGTTCCAAAACCCACTGAGAGTATAGGGGAAGACAGAAGGTAAACATCACCACATCTATTTTTTGGACTTATACAAAAATAGTGTTTTGTGCTCCCTCTGCTGGCTCAAATTCCCAGAGCACCACACACGCATTTAGACATTTTTGGTTCACAAAGATGGGAAATGAAACAAAGTCAACCTCGATTTGACTCCCTTTGAAAAAGAGACAGGCTAGGGGAAACTGGAGTGATGATGCAACAGGGTAACACTTAGAAACTTTGCTACAAAGGTGGAATAACTGACTGTCTTCTAAGTGTGCTATTAAAGTAATTTTAACATTTTAAGGAAGAGAGAGGGATATTCATTTCCCAAGTTTGCAAGAAAGCACAGGGAGCCACAGAAAGAAGAAATGAGATTAATTATCATCCCTTAACAACTACCAAAAAGGTTTTGACAGTATCACTTTAACCAAGCTTATATAGTTTCTAAACACTTAGTATTCATGAAGCATCGTGGGGAAGCAGCAAGTTTGCTGTTGTAAAAATTTAAATAGCCTCAGTACCTTCTCCTTTCCTAGAAGTGAACTAAGATATTGCACTGCAGGTTGTATAAAAGGCTGTGCCCAAAACTAGATACTTGCGATCAATTCCCTGCATGGAAAGTTATTAGCATTTGATACAGAAAACATTGATACTCTGTTCTAAAATTGCCTTTGTAGGCAAATAAATCATATAGAAGAGATTTCCAAGGAAGAAAAATCTTGGGAGGCTCACCTTCTAGGAAATAAGTAAGATTTTTGGTAGAAGTCACTTCTTAAAAATTATTTTAAATAAAGACACATTGATCTTGCTTTGGTGTTAAGCTGTACAGAACTGAGGGGGGAAAACAGAGTGAACATGCTTCTATCTTATTTTAAAGAATGAATTTTTTATGAAACTTCATTTAGTTTTCAGACAATAGGGAAACTCATGTCTGTACTTTGCAGAATGTTCCTCCTAGATTTTTAGAAGGAATAAGAGAGTGAGAAAGGAAGGATTTCAGAAAAAGAGAAGAAATAAGTAAAGGTGTGTATGATAGTTCATCCATATCTGCTGGCCTTGGAGGAGGAAATATTCAAGGAAAAAAAAAGTTTGAAACTCAATATGACAACACTGAAAATACTTAAGATTAACCTTGAGAATCAAACAGCCTACCTCTCTTGTTGGCACTAATACCAGAGCATAGGGGCCATCACTGCGCTGTTGAAAGGGGGTAGAAAGTAACAAGGAATAATGAGTTCACAGCATACATTTTCACAAGACTATAGATAACAGAGAATTTAACGTGGTATGATTAAAAGACCCCAAGTCACCAGTGCCTTGAACAAGTAAGTCAACAAGCATTTATTAAGTACCAGCTATATGTCAGGTTCTGTGCCATGGGGAAGGGAGGGTGTGCAAAGGCAAAACGTAGTCCCTGCTTTCTCTCATACAAAGTTGGTTATCAATAAATGTTTTATGACAAAAAGAAATGAACTCAATGATGGAATTCAAAGCAGCTTTTCTCTTCTTAATATTACTTTTATGAGACTATGATGAAATTTATAGTTAGTGTTAAATTTTCTGATAAGAGAGTATCAGTGTGCCACTAGATGAGATTGGAAACCCTAACATTTCAAAAAGCGTTGCTACATACCAAGGGAGAAGAAGAAAAGGGGGAGGAAATGGTAATTTCTTGTGGAGATGGAATGGGCAGAATAAAAATCATGAACAACATCATTGGAAAATAGTAAATACATAGAAAAAGAGCATAGTTTAATTCTCTCACCAAAGTGATTTAAGGATCTGTTGGGTGGTTTGATTTTCCATTGCCCATAAACAAGGTTTTTACAAGTCAAGTCCTTTTATAATCAAATCTACTTTCCAATTATTTTGGCTACGTTAGAATTTTGTTGTACTGAAAACAACTTTAAAACGTACAATTATTGTAGCTTGGAAATGAAAATTTTTTTCAAATAAATTTTTGATATCTTTGTTTTTCATATTACCTACATTTTCCAATGCTTACTTCCCCAAGAAGTCAACCTTCATAAAAGTAAAATCTCATAAAAGAGAGATTTTTACACAAAAGCATTAAATATAGTGTTTTGATTAGTACAAGAACAATATTTGAAAAACTACAGTGGGCTCCTCCAATCTCATTATAACATGAGTTGTCAATAGATTTGAACATAAAACAAATCAAACTACGTCCACTAAGGGAATGTGGTGCAGTGGACAAAGGACTGGCTTTGGAATGGGAAGACTAGGGGTCAAGTTCTGACTAGGATATACAAACTGCAGCCATGGGTACAACACTTAACCCACCACTGTCCCAAGTAACCCTCAAAGGTTAAAAGTTGCCTCTCTGTACTAGAAGGAGTTCTCCCCAAGGAATTCACTATATTAAAAAAAATTACAGATACGTGGACAAGTCATTATACCCCTTTCTAGGTTTAAGCCCCGTCATCTGTAAAAGAGAAAAGTTGCCTCTCTGTACTAGAAGGAGTTCCTCCCCAAGGAATTCACTATGTTAAAAAAAATTACAGATATGTGGGCAAGTCATTATACCCCTTTCTAGGCTTCAGCCCCATCATCTGTAAAAGAGAAAAGTTTGGATTACATGACCTCCAAGGTCTTCTCCCACTTGAAGACTGGACAACCCTCTTGAGCTTAAGAAAAGACTTTGTATGCTTATCTTTTTCTTTTTTCTACTGGACATAGCTAATATAGGAATTTGTTTTGCCTGATTGTATATATTTGTAATGGGTTTTGTTCTTTTTGACTTCATGATGGGTGCAGGGAAGGGAAAGCATTGGAACTGTAAATAAAATTCTTTAAAAAAGAAAAACTTCATAAAACAGTTTGATCATCTCCAGCACTAATTTACAGAAGAGCCCAGAAATTCAAACCACCATGAGTCAATTATAAAATAAGAACTTGACCTATGATTCATCAATATTGGGAACTCTCAAAAGGGAACTCCCTCTACCAATGAAGCTCAGCACATTCTCTGCAATTTATCATTTTAGGGAGTTGCTTTTACTCTGAGAGGTTAAGTGACATGCCCAGAGTCACGTAGCCAGGCTGTATCAGAGGCAGAACTCGAACCTGGGTTTTCCTATTTCTGAGTGTATCTACTGCCTCCTATCTATTACAAAGGATTGACAAAGGAAATATTCTTCTTCAGACAGTTATTGACTTTTGCTCAAGTATACACCTTGCAAACAACAGGTACTAAGCAATTTCTTTTTGAATGAACAAATGAATTTAAATGATGTCTGTAAGATGCAAGTTGAATTATTTTCTAGTAGAGGTGGTGAGTTTATGTTGATTCATCCACATTCACTCACCTATTCTCCACTTTAAAAAGTATGGATTTTGGATATTCAACTTGATCTGGGGTGAATTTTCAGCAGATTAAAGCTACTAGGCCTACACAGAAATCCAAACTTAGTGGACACTCCTTAAGAAGAGGAATTGTTTCATTTTTTGCCTTTGTATCCCCAGAGTATAACATACAGTAGGCACTTCAATAATGCTTACTTATTTACTGGTTTTCAGTAAGGTACCCTGACCAAATGTATTTCACAGATAGAGACAAATTTCACATAAGGTCCAAAGAAGAGAAGACCAATTAGTAAATCCATTAATTAGAATCTTGTTTATACAAGTGATGTCAAATTTAATTATTTTTTTGCTTTATCTTACTAAAATCATGAGTTCTGAGTAAATAACATGCATGAATGTTGATTCCCATGTCTGAATTTCATTCTTACATTTTTCAACATAGTTACATTTTCACCTGCTCAAACCTATAAATCAAATCCATAAATATTTACTAAGTGTCTACCATGAGCAAAACACTTTGCTAGCTGTTACTGGGGATATAAAGAAGTGCTAGATATGCTGCAATCAAGGTATTGTTTTGCTTAAGTTAATAAGTGATTAATATTCACAGTAAAAATATAAGCAGTATACTGAATCATGAATTTGCTATTATTCTCCCCCACTGTGAGCAGGAGGATTAGCAATAATTAGATTTAACATATAGAACACTACTCAGAGAAAAGAGATTCTATCAGTCCCAATGTGGCTATTTTGATTCAATTTGATATCTGCTTTTTCATAATGAACAATAACTGAAAAACACATTTTACTTATACGAACCTGTATTCTTGACTTCATTGCTTGAAGAGACTGAACCACAGGGATACAATAGGCAAGTGTTTTACCTTTTAAAGAAATAAATAAATGTAAAAGTAATAAAAATAATGGACACTGCAGACTTCAGCCCCTGCAGAAAATAAAATCGAAAGCCATCTGGGAGAAACGCTATGCTATTCATTTGGTGGTGGTGTGATTTTGGGCCAGAGAGACAAGAAAAATATACATTCACAAATGAATGGTCTTAGTTTAAGGGGAGGAAGAAAAAGAGAAGGACGTTAAACCAGAGTGAAAAGGCATTCACATCCAATTAAATTCCTACCTCCTTCTGATTTCATTTTGGTGGACTCTATACTTTTCAAATAGCCAGGAAACCTTTGGACTTTTATCCACTAAACAAGGAGTAACATTTCCTAAACTGTTCTAACAATGCTTAGTGTGGAAGCAGACTTGAGAACCAGGATGGGAGTTCTTTTCCTGAGGTACTACTTAACTACTCCTATGAGCTAAAGGCAAGAGGTTCACTAAGTGCCATTTTCAGACATTTCTGTGATGTGTAAAAGATGTCAGTCTGATAAAATCAGATGGAACTGGGCTCCCCCAAGAGCCTACAGAGGCCAATGAAAAACCAACCAAATGGAAGATACTTTAGATTTCTACCAACCTGAACAGCCCTCAAATCACATCAATGGAAAAAAGGAGCAAATGAGTTTCCATTGGAGAACTCAACAGTGCAACTACAATTGGACTGAAAACAAAAAAAATCTCCCATGTCTAAACAAAATGAACACTGATTGTCCCAATAACGAGTGTGCTTGTGTCAAGATCACTGTCAGCGAAAAATTCTCTACTCAAAAGCTAATTTCTTTTCAGCATTCATATAATTGAAAGTTTCCATTATTTTGAGGCTACCTGTGTCTATACATAGAATGGGTATATAGAAGGGGGTTGGGAGGTGAGGGTGACACAACCTTCTAGCTATAAGTTGGAGCAACAGCAGAATTAGTTTAGTTCCTAAACATGCTTAATTTTGGTAAGTTCAATAGGTCCCTTCCTTTTTTTAAATGAACAAAATTGGTGCTACAGTGAGCACACACACACACACACACACACACACACACACACCCTTTACAATATAATTGCAGGAATAATGAGCAACTAAAGACAGAAGAAACATTAATTGCTGACCTGATCCTGTCTGGGATCTCACAAGAGCGTCTCTGCCTTCTAGCAATGAAGGAATACTTTGCTTCTGAACACTGGTGCATAGAGAAAAAAATGTATATTTATTTAAAAATTACTACAAAAAACGTTTTCAGTGTAAATAGGCTATCTGACCTTAATTTTACAGAAGAATGTGGCTATAAGATGAAAATCCTTTGGTTGACTGGCTCAAATTCCAATAAAATTTGTCTCATCTTTCAGGACTATAGAAGTAGAATTTCATGAAATTGGTTATGTCAACTGCCATCCTAAGGAGAGACTTTAAAACCTAAGACCCTATTTTCTTTATAGGATGGGGGAATCAGGGACTGAGTACAGGGGAAGTTAGCAAGAAACTTTTTAAGTGCAATTTCTGGGACTTAATTAAAAGTATTAAGGCAAATGTGAAACTCTGGGATAATCCTACCAAATTTATCTCATTATCTTGTTTGCTTCAAACTAAATATTTATTCCTACCCCTTTTGGTTGACTCCTATTATTATTATGAGGAGAAATAATTCCAAAAGTGAAGTAACACTGTTCTAAACCAGCAGTCTGGCCACATTATGTTAAAGGAGAATCATTGATAAATCCAACAAAAATAGAAACAGTCACATAAAAGAATAAACTGTACCAAATTCTTCACAGAACGACGAGCTAAAATGATGCCTAGAGATCATCTAGGTTAGCCACCTCACTTAATGAAGAAACTAAAGGCTAATGACTTAACTAGTCATAAGGCCAGTTAGCCACCCGACATTCTCTCATAATATGTAAGTTAATATTTTCTTTCAGTTCCCTTGACTACATTTAAATTTCATTTAGTGGGATCCATGTGGCTCCTAAGGAAGCTTGAAGTTTGGTCTGGAGCTCTTACCTGGTCATACTAGACATTTTCAAGACAGTGCTTATTGTTGAAATCTAAAAAGATAAGAAGAAAAATCAGGTAAGTTCACTGACTACCACTTCTTTGGAATTACAGAATTTAAAGGGGACAAGGGAAACAGAAGAGAAAAATCAAGTTTGTACCAATTTTGGAGTAAAGCTGATTCATACTGATGTAATAAGTTTTGATGCTCAAATATGTGGAACAGAAAAAAGGCTTATTTTTGTAAAACTCTGAGTAAGGGTTAGGTTGACATTAAGACCATGCAAGAGGGAATGTACTCTATGCTCCTCACTTTCCAGTAAGCCTCAACAATTTCTTATTAATAAGAAAATGTCCATTTGTTTAGAGAAACTGCACAGTGTGGTGGATTCCTCCAAACCTCAGCAAACAGAACCTCCAGTTAAAGCCCAAATGCTCCCAATTCTGATAGCCCTAGCCACTGGATTCTGTCATCTAGTGACTGCTCTGATAAACAAACACATATGGTAATGAGAAAGGTAAGAAGGACTACATATTTCTTTCACATATCATAAATAAAACAGCAGTTAGGTAGGAACAGCAGTCAGTTCCTCCCTGGACATGATCTACACCAAGACAGCAGACAGACAGCCTTGAGGTCAGGGACCATCTTATTTATCTTTGTTTCTTTTGCAACATATACCATAGGGCAATGCACATGGTAGACAATTAATAAATGGTTGTTGAATAAATGACAGCCTGAGGCCATTAAATTTGCACCAGCAGAGTATAATGGAACTAATCTGAGCCCACTTGATCTGCTGCAAAAATAACCTCATTTCAATTTCTTTCTACAGCAAGTTCCTCTCCTCACCAACCTACCTAAGATCTATACAGACAGTCAACATTAAAAAAAAAGTCTTCCAAAGAAATAACCTTTTTTAGCAAAAAAAAAAAAAAAAACACCTTCTGAAAGCCCAGAAGGCACTCACCAGGTGAGGATGGAGGCCTAACTCATGAAAAGAATCTGAAGTAAACACTTCTTCTCGAACTTGTTTCACCATAGCTCTGTAAATGAGGAACAACATACCTATGAATCAGCCTCAGTCTCAGTTAAACAATGAAATCAGCAGAATTATATTTATTTCCTTTGATCCCTGTAGTGAACAACCCATAGAACACACCTGTGGATTTCTGGAATTTCAGGATTGTTTTTAAACAATGATGAAGTCTTAATGAACGGCCTGTCCACTTGTCTCTCGTTAGTACGGACAGCTGGGTGCTTCTTTGGAGAAATCAGACCTTCTGGCTTTCCCTTCACAGTCCTTTCAACCTTTTTAACACTGGTTTTCTTGGCAGGGGGTAAGGATATTTCATTCTTTTGTTTTGGTGGGGGTCCTTCGCTGGCCCCTTGGAATTTTCTTTTTGTACCTTTTGCTTGCTTTGGTGTTCCCTAAAGAAAAGAAATGAAGGCATGATGAACACTGGCTATATAGCGAAGCCTTGCTGCCCACAGAATTGCATCTCTTTCTGCAGAGATCATTATGCCCATACGACAAGCAACACTTAAAGCTCGCAATTACCTGCACTGACTCAGAATTTTTCCAAGAAAAAAAAAATGAAGGAAGACAAAAATGGCAAGGAAAAATAACTAGAGGTTTTCTAATCCAAATCAAGATAGTCATCTGTTTAGATTCGATAGCCATTGTCAGTTATAAAGTAGCCAAGGACTTAATGGCAGGATGATGGACCTAAGGAAGAAAAAACATCACAGACCAGAAAAATCTCAAGTGGAATCTTTTAAAAATAGGGAGGAAGTTGGGAGGATGAGAACTAACATTTAAAAGTACACAGCTAAAGAAATCATATCTTTGTCCATTTCCATGAAAAAGCTGTAAGGGGGAAATAAAACCTCAGATATTTTCTCTACATAAACAGAATATTAATGAAGCAAGGCTATTCCTAAGCATGAGGGAGCTACTGACTTGGGGTGGCCAGAGCCCTACTAAATTGCAGGGAGCATGAAAACCTTCATTATTGTTTTTTCCTAGAGTGTGCGGAACTCTGTCATCCCTCAAGCTACTTCTCCAGGTTCAGGTGCTTGGAAACAATTCCTATTCTTGGTTCCAATTCCAAATGAGAACTCCTCTCCACCAATCACTTACCCCTCGCACTTATTTCTAATCTTCTTTGCCTTTCAAATCCCCATCTGATCTCCTATAACAGCTAATAACATTCAACATTTTGTTGTCGGTTGACTATTATGTCCAGACATGGTTTGGCTAAACTCATGGTGTTTAAATTCCCTCTAGGAGATGATACATCTAATTTCTTTAGCCTTCCTCTTCTATTTGTACACAAATACCTTACATAGAAACTTTCTGTAAGTGATGTCTCCTTATTACTACGAGGGGCTTCAGTCTCTCCTGGCCTATGTTGCCCTTCTGTCTAAAAAAAACTTATTTTACTCGTTCTTGCTAGCCTCAATAAGTTACCAAATATATACAATAAGACCTGGCAACAGATTGGATATGTAGAGTATACCTACCTATACCAGTGAAATCACAAGTACAGAGAAACGAATCAAAATAAAACAATAACAAATATGTTGAAGACACTATTTTAGGTACTAGGAGAGATACAAAGATGAAACAACACACATATATGCACACACACATACATACACACATATGTTTCAGTAGATAGAGTGTCAGTCCTGGAGATTCATATTCATGAGTTCAAATTCTGTCTCAGACTCTTACTAGCTTTGTGACCCTGGGCAAATCACTTAACCCTGTTTGCCTTAGTTTTCCTCATCTGTAAAATGAGCTGGAGAAGGAAATGGCAAATCACTCCAGGATCTTTATCAAGAAAATCTCCAAATCGGGTCTCAAAGAGTCAAACACCACTGAAATGACTGAACAACAACACACATACATACGTACATACACACCACACACACACACACACACATATGGTTTCTTTTACAGCCTTCCTTACTAGAATGTTAGCTCCTTGAGGACAGGGAGTGTGTTCCGTTTCATCTATATAAACATACACACAACTGAAGTACAAACTGGAATACAGAAAAGTTCAAAGCTACAAGAAATTTTATAGTAATGATAAAACACTCTTAAGGAGCTATACAGTGATTTTCTCACAGTATAAATACTGCACCCTGTCTCTCACCCACATAAACTCCTTGAAGCCACGGGACTATTTTCTGTTGTATCCAGGGCTGAATATTGTGTATATTGTGGGTACTTAGTAAATCCCTACTAAGTTGAACATCAGTCTTATCTTGTAAATAGTACAAATATTATCCACATTTTTATTGATGGGCAAACTGAGGCTTAAAAGTAGGAATTGAATTGTTCAGTCACAAAACTACAAAACCAAGAGCCTGGATTTTCAAATCCAGTACTTGGTGAGGATGACTTTTCAGTTAACAAAGCAAATTAGAAATAAGACTGTTGTACAGGAGTGGGTCAAAGACAATCTTATGACAGGCCTATGAAAATCAATCAAAAAACATTTATTAAGCACCTACTATGTGCATGGTACAGCTGCATAAAGAGAGGAGAAAAATAAAAGCTCCCAAGAAGTTTATACATTCTATGTGATACAGCAAACTGCTGGAGAAGATGGGAATGGATAAATTAAGGGTGCACATACAGACCTTGGTCTTGGCAAAGAGAAGGCCTATTTCATCATCAGACAATGGAATAAAAAAATTGGGGTATGATAACAACAAGGTGGAGAAGGAAAAGAATGACAGAAGAGAGAATTCATAGCAAGACTTCTCTAAAGATCAAAACAGAGCAATTAATTTCTTTTAAAATTTGCTTTCATAGAATGACAAAGAACCCTTGGAGACCATGCAGTCCAAACTCCTCATTTTGATGATGTGGCTAAAGTCACACATCTGGTCAGAGGCAGATCCAGAATAAGACTGCTTGTTATCTCTTACAATTAATCACACTAATTCTTATTAATCAGTCATTCAAGTCTTTTAATATGCAACTGTTTAACCAGTTGCAATCAATCTAACAGTATCATTAGCAAGATTTATTACACGAAAGAGGAAGAATACTGTATTTAGAGCATTGGGTTCAATTGCTATTTACTAGACATGTGACTATGGGCAAATGACAAATTCTCTGAGCTTCAGTTTTCTCATCCATAAATCAGGAATATAATCCTTTCATTTTTCCCCAAGTACTCTTGACTGTACTTTTCACAGGTGACTGTTCCAAACCTTCTCTTTTCAAATTTCTCATACCACTCTCTCTCCTTTTTTGCTCAGCAGAGAGGTCATTTCCATGAATGTATCCTTTCCCCCATTCTAGAGGTCATCTCCTACTCTCTCCTCCTTTTTATCACTCTCTGATAAAGATGTGGCCCTTCTCCAGGTCAAGGCTAATCCACTCCTTTGCCCTTAATGCCCCAGCATACCCCATAGGCATCCCTTCTCTCTCATTTTTAATCTCTTCCTACCTACTGGATTCTTTCCTGATACCTACAAGCGTGTTGAGGTCTTCTCACAGTTAAAACCAACGGTTTAATTTGTCTCTACCACCACCTTAAGCTACCATCCTATATATTTTTTCTTTCTCTCTCAAAGTCCTAGAAAAAGCCATCTAGCTTACTCACATTAACTCCACTTCCTCTCCTTTCATGAGGACTGTGTAAAGTCAGACTATAAACTTGGCAGCCCTAAAATCTGAATTTATAATAAATAAGTTGAGAAAAAAATATGGCATTCAATTAAAAAAGTTTGACTCTCAATAGTTAAAAATGAATTATTTAAAAATGAGAAATGGACAACAGAAATGACAGTAATTATGACAGATTTATACAGAAATTAAAACAATGTAACTTAGTTGTTACAACAAGGAGACCAAGAGACCAGGCAACACTTTAGTCAGCAAACATTTGACTTATTCGGAAAAAAAAAGAAAAAAATGGCTCCCCAAAAAAACATCTGGTTAAAATATAAACTCATCTGTAAAAGTTTACAAAGAAGGATGATATGGACTCATATGTACAGAAATATTTACATCAGTTCTTTTTAGGACAGAACTGTCAACTAAGGAGATATTCATCAATTAGAGAATGGCTGAACAAATTACGGTGTGTGAATATAATGGAATATTATTGTGCCATAAGAAATTACAAAAGAGGCAGTTTCAGAGAAAGCTGGAAAGACTTGTATGAACATAATCAGAGTAAAGTGAACAGAACCCAGGAGAATAATTTATTAACAGTAACAACATTGTAAAGAAAAAAAAAACTTTGAAAAACTTAAGAATTCTGATCAATGCAAACAAACCAAGATTTTCAGCAACTGATGATGTATCCATATACCCCTTCCCCCAGAGAAAGATAGACTGACTCAAGATGTAAAATAACACACACGTCACTGGATACAGCCAATGTAGGGATTTATTTTGCATGGATATTAATACTTGTTTCAAGGATTTTGTTATTTTTTTTCCCTGGAGGGAGGGTGATAGTGGGAGGGAAGAAAAATAAATGTTTGTTAACTGAAAAAAAATTTAAAATGTTCAATAGAGAGCTAATAATAACCAATTCCATCTCATGAAACAGAACTGTAGAAGGTAAAACCATCCCAAGAATATTCAGGGATACGGAAAAGCACTACAAACAAGGAAAAATGAAAAACATCTGCAAAAATTTTTACAATAATCCGTTTTCTTCACCAAGGATAATCAGATCACCAAAGTTGGACTCCTAAATTCACAGTCCCTGAGGTGCTCACAGAGAAAGAAGAAATGGTACTAAAGAGAACAAAGGCTAGAAAAGCAGGCAGAATAGCTTAGATACATAATATATATATAAAATAATGTAGCATAAATCATATCACATAATAAAATTTGGGCCTGGGACCCAACGGATTCCAAAAGAAGGTGACCATCCCGCAGCCAAAAAATCATCTACTAACCTTACACTTAGTTTCCCATTTGTACAAAATCTTTATGAGGGTCATCTATGCATAAAGTGAGGTCATTCTTGGTAATAGTGTCAGGGAACAAACAATCTTTTGCAAATGATACTCAAAAATGGACCCTATCTTTACCAGCTCATGATTGCCATTCTGGGTTCTGATCTTTTATCTCTGTACACCCTCTATCAGGGACATCTTCGGTTCTCATAGATTCAATTATCATCCCAGTGCTGATGAGTCCTAGATCTTCAATGCCAACTCCAATCTCTATCCTGGTTCACTAGCCTGGAGCTTCAGAGCTCCATTAGATGTACTGTAGATATCTCATACTCAACATGCCCCAAACAGACCTCATTATTTTTGCTCCTAAACCCACTTCTCCTTCCAAACTTCCCTATTTTTGCTGAGGATACCTCCATCCTTCAAGATACCCAGGTTTACAAACCTGGAATCATTCTCTACTCTAGATTCTCCCAGATCTTGCAATTTCTAAGTATGACCCATTTTTCCTCAAATGACATCTTTCCAGCCCCTTCCCTCTACTTACATGGCCACCAGCCTAAGTCATGCCCTTATTACCTCTTACTGAAATAACTCCATTGGTCTCCCTCCTTTTCTTCTTCTTCTATACTACTTCACTTGGTGATCTCATCTGCTCCCATGGATTTAATTACATCTCTATGCTGACCATTCTCAGATCAACCTATCCTGCCCCTACCTCTCTGCTGACCTCCAATCTCACATTTCCAACTGCCCTTCAGACATCTCAAACTGGATGTCCAGTAGATGTCT
The DNA here is from genome assembly GCA_028658325.1 of Potorous gilbertii. Taxonomy (NCBI): domain Eukaryota; kingdom Metazoa; phylum Chordata; class Mammalia; order Diprotodontia; family Potoroidae; genus Potorous; species Potorous gilbertii. Next base: position 301,537,349 of record CM053769.1, on the reverse strand, counting down.
AAAATTCAACATGTCCAAAACAGAACTCTTTTATCTTTCCCCCTGGGCCCTCCTTGCTTCCTATCTACCCTATTATTGTAGATGGCAACATCTTTTTCCCAGTTTCTCAGGCTTGTAGCTAGGAATCATTTTCAACTCCTCATTATCTCTCATCCTTCATATCCAAGCTGTTGCCAAAGCTTGTCAATTTCACCTTTGCAGTATCTCTTGAATATAACCCCCCTTCTCTCTTCTGATACTGCCACTACCCTAGTACAGACCCTTATTACCTTGAGTCCTGCACTATGGCAATAATCTGCCAGTGGGTCTGCCCACCACTCTCTAATCCATTCTCCATTCAGCTGCTGAAGTGATTTTCCTAAAACAAAAGTCTGATGGTGTAAACCCTTCCCAGCCCCCTCCCAAAAAATTCAGTGGCTTCCTATTGCCTTCAGGATCAAATACAAAGTGCTCCATTTGGCATTCAAAACCCTTTGTAACCTAGGCCCCTCTACCTTTCCAGTTTTGTTATACTTCACTCCCCCAGTGACAGTGGCCTCCTGACCCAAATAGGATACTCCACCTCCCAGATCTAGGGCATTTTCTCTGGTTGTCCCTCATGCTTGGAAAACTCTCCTCCTCATCTCCATCTCCCGACTTTCCTGGCTTCCTTTAAATGTCAACTAAAATTCCATCTTCTATAGGAAACCCAACCCCTCCCAATTCTAATGCCTTCCCTTTGTTCATTATTTCTTACGTATCCTGTATAAAACTTGTTTGGATATATTGCATGTTATCTCCCCATAAGACTGTAAGCTCCTTGAGAACAGGGCTGTCTTTTGCCTTCCCATCTTAGCACAATACCTGGCACTTGTTGTTTAGTTGTCTCTCTTCATGACTCCATGGACCATATTGTCCATGCAGTTTTCTTGACAAAGATACTGGAGTGGTTTGCCATTTCCTTCTCTAGTCTATTAAAGCAAAGAGAGGTTAAGCAACTTTTCCAGGGTCACATAGCTGGTGTCTGAAACCAGATTTGAACTCAGGTCTGACTCTAAGCCCGTTGATCTGTCCACTGAGATACCTAGCTGCCTCAGCCTGGCATTTAGTAGGTGACTAATAAAAGTCTGTTGATTGATTGTTTGACTATATCAATCAGTCTGAACGCTCATGTAATTACAATGACCAAGTTTGGCCCTAAAGAAAAGAGGAGAAGCATCTTTGTCTCTTCTTTGTGATGTGGAGGACGATAGGTATGGAACCCTCCTATGCTGTCAGATTAAGCTTATAGTAGTGAGTTGTGCCTTATTGCTTTTTCCTCTCTGTCTCTTTCTCTCTTTTTATTTTTATTCTTTGTTTCAAGGGATGGCTCTCTAGAGAAAGGTGTATATTTGGAAATTATGATGATGTAAAAAACAAAAGATTTGGATCATTTTTTAATCCTTAGCAAAGCTTAGTTGCTACTATGTACAAGAGGCTTTTCCTGATCTCTCATCTCCTTCAGTCAGCAGGGGCCTTCTACCATGTTACTTTTGATTAACTTTATATATGCTCTGCATTTACCTATATGCATAATATTTTCTGCCTCCCCTTCAGTGGAATTTAAGTTTCTTGAGGGAAGAGGCAGTTTAGTTTTTGTCTTTGTACTTACAGTAATATATATACTTCCTGCTTCCTGAATGAATACTTGCATTGCCTATGTAACAGACTTCTTGTTTTATAAGATAACCTTACAGACTCAGTTTCTTCATCTGCAAAATGGGAATAAATCAGTACCTGCCTCACAGTGTTGTTGTGACAGCCTGAGACAATTAGGTCGTATGATTTGCTGGACTTGATTTCAAGTCCTGATGCAATCACTACTGCGTACCCTGGGCAAGACCCTTAACTTCAGTCTCAGTTTCCCCATCTGTAAAACGAGAATAATAAATAGGCCCCAGCTCACAGTGTCATTCTAAGAATCAAATCAGACCACACGTATAAAGCATTTTGCAAACCTTAAATTGATCATAAATATAATTGTGTATCTCAGCGGCCCACTTTAAAGCCATAAAAAGCAAGTGTTAAAATGAGTTCAGAGAGATACAGACTGATAGAGCTGTTCAGGGACCTTAGAGATAATCTAGTCCAATCCCCTTAGTTTACGAATGAGACAACTGAGATCAACACAAGAGAAGTGACTTGCCCACTGTCACAAAATGAGCTACTGGTAGAATTAGGTCTAGAACCCAGGTCTTCTATTGTCAATTCAGTTCAACAAGTGTTCAATAAGCACCAACTATGTCAGATGTTGTGCTAGGTGCTGGGAATAAAAGACAAAACGAAAAACAGTACCTTTCCTTCACGGAGTTCACATCTTACTAAGGAAGATATAACAGATAAAGTATATACGGATAAAGTATATAAGTGATTATTTGGGAAAAGGGAGAGAACTAACAACTCAGGGATCAAGAAAGCACTGACCATCCTTGTATGATACAGAAAAGCACTTTGTAAAATGCTACATAAATATGAGCAAAAATCATCAGCATAATCTAGGACATATTTATCATCTTACTGATATCAGCTTACTATGGGATACTCTCTCAAAATACTTTGCTAAATCAGTATTTATTATATCTTCAGCATTCCCCTCATCTACGAACCCATTAGAAATGTAGACTCTCAGGGCTGAATGATTTTAAGTGAGGAAAGAGTAATCGAAGGCCAGAGTGGTTAAGTGCCTCTTAGATGCCTTAACCTGTTTAGAACTGTTAAAAGGCACATAAAAATACTTTGTTCACTTTATCACCAAGGACAAGGAATGCCTTTTAAATTGTCAACACCGTGCCACAATAGTATCTTTTAAATGGAGAATCTTCTGTCTGTAACAGTACTTGGTACTTCATACATTTCTCAAATATTTGTATCCCAATACTTAGAACCAATTCAGGCACGAAGTAAGCACTAATACATACTTTCAGACTAATTGGGCACACCCAGAAGCACTTTTAAAATGAATCTGTGATGCCAGCCAAACCAGAAGTAGATAATCTACAAAACAAGATCACTCCCTTTTCACCAATGGAGAAACAGAGGCAGAAAGGGTTTCAAAATTATTTACACAAAAGCAAACTGGAGATTAGTAGCAGAATAGAAAGATTTCAGCTTTGAAACTCTGTTCACCTTAACTACGTGACAGTAGTGAAGAGGAAGAAGAACTATGTATTTGATTCAGAAATAGGCTCAAGTCCTTACTTTCTCCACTTCTGACTAGGTGATCTTAGTCAAGTCACATCCCCTTTTTTGGCTTATTATTTCCCATCTATAAAAGGAAAAGTCTGGACTAAATAACCTCTAGTTCTGACGTAATATAAATCAATCTCAAGCTATTTTGCATATAAACCATGGCTGATACCTTGAATATAACTGAAGTTCCTGAAAGTTAGGACAGAAAAATAGCGCTGGGTGTCAAAAGACTGGGATTCTTAAGTTTGACTTTCACTGTGACTCTGGGTGAGTTGTTTCCCCTCAAAGGTCTTTAGTTCCCTCATCTGCATATAGAATAAATGAGACTTGAAGATCATTAAGAGTCCTTCCAACCATTTTACAAACTTTTAAACTTATGTTTGATTTTATAAATACGCAGCTGAGAGTCTACCGGCGAGCTAATTTTTTTAGATGACCGAACTACGGTAACTTACAAGATCATAACAAATATAGAGCTTGAAGGGACCTCAGAGACTATGCAATGCATTTTTTACATTGATGAGGAAACTGAGGTGCGGACAAGTGAACTGATTTGCCTAAGGTCACCAAGGCTGTAAGCGAGCGTTAGGAGCACGCCTGTTTTTTAAACTCCAGAACCATTGTTTTTTCCACTGTACTACCCAGATGAAAAGCTAACAAACAGGGCAAGGAAGGGAGGTGGGGGTGGTCTGGGGGGAGGGGGGGATGTAAGAGTTAAGGATATTTCAGATTAATCCTGATCAAATCAACACAAACAGAATAGATATCTTTTGGTATTACAAATAAATACAACCTCAAGGATTCAAAGCAGAATCTTACCCTTCTCTCCTTGGCTCCAAAGAATCTGGGGAACTTCTTGTGCTCTGGGTGATGAAAACCTGGGAAGGTCCAATCCTCGGAAATATTGAGAAGTAAACCATCATCTGCTGCCATAGTTTGTCCCAGGTAGAGCGGGCAGGCTATGGGGAAGAAAGGGTCAGTGGACCTAAACCTCAGAGAAGACCCAGCTCAGCCGCTCCGGAACGTGGCTGCAAGCTCATCAGTTCCAGTAGTACTCCGGTCCACATGTCAGTGAGTGAGAGCAGTCCTGAATTACGAGGAAGGACCCCGGCATAGCTGCCTCCAACACTTCCCTTAGTCATTAAATCACTGAGACACCTTGGCTGTCACTCTCGACTCCTTCCTTCTTTTGCTCCAGTGACTTTCCTTAAGAAACACAACTAAACAAACAAGTAAATTTAAATGTCTTGAAGCGTCTGCGTGCCTGAGAAAAACACACAACAGAGAGAATAATACATTGGAGAGCAAGCGTGTTGTGTGCTTTAGTTCAGAGTAGGAACCTAGCCTGGCTTGATATTACAAGACGTGGTGATATAGTTTAGGGATGCCTAACGCTTTCTTTCTGCTTTGTTTGTGATGGATCCCTTTGTGGTTTGGCAGGAGTTTTTCATCCTTCCTTCTTGCCCAGGGTTGAAAGGGGATGGTTTACACACACACACACACACACACACACACACACACACACAGTCCTCCCCATCAAAGAAAAGGAGAAGAAATAAAAATGACTCCATGTAAGAGGTGATGTCTGTAAAAATACCCTGCATTCCTACGACCCAGGGACAGGAGAAAGCTCTCTTCAGAGCTATTTCCTTCATGCAGAACCTGAAGGAGCATACTTAGTTTCCTCCAAAGGATCAGGGGCACCCCCTCCCCAGAAAGTGATCTGCACTTTAATAAGAAAGACGCGCGGGTCACTCTTAGTTTTGACCCTGGGTTAAAGGAGTGATCCCCGGGTGAGAGAAGAGGAAGGGACGACTGACTACTATTTATCCCAATTTTCCTTCTCTGGGCGACTTGCCATTCCATCTGGTCTTTGTAAGGACGCGCCTGGAGCCTCGACCCCTTCTTATCCCCCTTCCTCTCCCCCTCCAACCCCTAACTCAAACTATCCCGGAGAAGACGTGCTTGGCCTGCGGTAGTTCCAAAGAAAGAGGACACATTCTAGGCAGGCAGTGCGTTAGTCGCCTAGGCCCGGGTTTGGTTGCTAGGCAACAGCGGGGTCCTCCCTGGCTCGGCGGCGCTCCGGGCCGCGGGGAGCCGGGAAGAAGAGGGGGGAGAGGGGGTGGCTGCGGCGGCGGCGGCGGGAGTTAGCGCGTCCCGGGCTCGGGCCTTACAGCTCCAGGGAAGATGTCGGGGTCGGACGAGCCCCAGGTGATGTCCGCGGCGGATGAGGCCGAGCCGCAGGAGGAGGAGGAAGAGGAAGAAGAGGAAGGAGAAGGAAAGGAGAAGGAGCCGGCGGCTGCGGCTCCCGGGGCAGCCGGGGCGGCGGGGCCCAGCGCCGGCTTCGGGCTGGTGGCGGCGCGGCGGGAGCCGGCCGTGAAGCTGCAGCATCCTGTCAGCGGCCTGGAGCCGCTCTCCTGGTCGGAGGACCACCGGGTGTCGGTCTCCACCGCCCGCAGCATCGCGGTGCTGGAGCTCATCTGCGACGTGCACAGCCCGGGCCAGGATCTGGTCATCCACCGCACCTCGGTGCCCGCCCCGGCCAACAGCTGCCTGCTCAAGGTAAGCCCGGGCTCCCCTTCCCCGCGGCCTCCGGGACCCGCCGCCCGCCTCCTCCCCGCTCCTTCCCTGCGTCCTTCCCTCCCTCGCTTGGGATCGTTTTGTGGTCCCGTCACTCACTCTCGGGGAATCCCGGTCCCTGCTCCCCCTCCTTCCTCCTCTCCCCCACTCCATTAATCGACAGCTGCTGTGGAATATTTACCAGGAGACTTGACCAGAGGCAATGGCCTGGTTCTGAGAAAAGAACCGGTTGTGTCTGCGCTCTAGAATTGCTGGACAGCTGTTTCCACTCTCCCTCCCCCCGCCCCTAGGATGCCCGACTTTTCCCCCATCCCACCCGCCCTCCTTCGGGAAACCTGCCCCCAAGTCTTAGCTTTGGCCCACCAAGAGCCCTAACTCCACCTGTCTTGTCTTCCTGCAGTCAGTTTAACAGTTACTGGCTCCCTCCCACCCCTACTGAGCCAACCCTAGACCTAGCACTGTTGCCTGCCACTTCCTATTGTCTGGGACTGGCTCCTGAAAGGCAGGCCCGGAGCTGCCTTTGTTTACTCCAGAATGAGCTGCTCCTTTTGCTTTTGAGGAAGGATTTTGACCCTTTGAAAAATTGTTTCAACGGTCTCAGCAACTTTAGTTATAAAGTTTTCTGCGCCTCAGTGATGGGCAGATACGTAAAACACAACGGACCACAAATGGAATGCTTTCTTCACTCTGCAGTAAAAGCAAAACTCAAATGATCCACAGCTACAGATTGATTTCCAGTTATGGTCCAAAAGTAAAATTTATGAAGGCACCACATTTCACTTAGTGGTTACTATGTAGATGTGTGGTTTTAACCTTCTGGGCAATCAATTCTAAGTCTTTATTCAAGTATTTATAATCATGGTTATAAAATTTTAGAAATGTAGATCCTTTTGGTTCATATTCTTAATTTAGTGCTTCTTTAACTAGGGATTTTACTCTTCTCTCCTATTTAAAAAGATCCTCATAATAGTCTGGTGAAATCAAGGAAGGCTACTAGTACACTGAACAAATTCCTTGTAAAAATTCATGGATGGACTTGGACTAGAGTAATAAGGGATGGACAGGCGTGGATAGGTTGCAATCTGCACCCAAATATATGAGATTGCAGATCCCCTTAAGTATTTAAGATCATATACTTACTCTTCAAGGTTTGAAAGTTCAAGAACTCTGCCTTAAAAATAAAAGTTTAAATTATTTAACATTTTTTACCTAGTACCTGTAGCAGTCATCTTAAATGTTACGTGGGGACATTGAACATAACCTCAAGAATATTGCTGACTAGTTTCTAAGTTAGCTTATTAAATAAAAAACAGCGTTAAATTTTAAATTGGTAAAAACATACTATTGAATATGTTGGCCTTGGGGGAGATATAAGTAAACTGATTGGATCTAAGTATAAAACCATACAATTCTAAAAGTATCTTGAATGCCTAGTGGTGTACTACAAATTATACAAGAGAAGTAAAGGTAAAAGTTGTTGTCTTTTGTTGTCCTTACTCTCAAGGAGCTTACAGTTGGGAAGACAAAATGCCTGAAAGGAACAGTTTTCAACAAGTTGCACTCTAGACCCCATTTTTATAGGACTAGAAAGTTTGAAAATGGCTTTTCTTTCAGTGACCTTATGAGGTAGAAACTTCAAGTATTGTCTCCATTTTTGGCAGATAAAGAAACTAAAATTCTGTGGGATTAAGACTTGTCCATGATCAAACATAGATAAGTATCTGAAGTGAGATTTGAACCCAAGTCTCCTCACTACAGCCTATGTACTCTGACTTTCATTAAATCATAATAGCATGACAAAAAATGTATACTTAAAGGGAAGTCAAGGAAAAGAAAAAATTTTAAAGGCTTAGGATTAGTCAAGGGAGGCTTTATGGAGAACATAAGATTTTCTTGGGCTAGATCTTAGGAAAAAATGTAGAATTACTTGTCAAAGAAATAGAAGGGCATACCATGGTAAAAATGAAAATTATTTTATGCAAAAATCATTATCAACAATAACAGCTTATTGTTACATGTACATAGGGGCACCTGGTGACTAGTGAGAATGTTGGATCTAGTTTTCTTTCTTCCCCAATTCAACTCAGCATCATCTCCCATCCTCTCCTTTTCTTCTTCTATCCCAGATAATGAAGTGACCCTTCTTGCCAACATCAATCCTTTTACTTGTACCATGTGTCCATTGATCTCATCCCCTCCCATCTTTTTTCAAAAGTTTGCTCCTTCTATCACCTTCCCATTCTTCTTGATTTACAACCTTTATCCAGTAGCTTCTGGCTTGGTGCCTGCAAATATGTCCACCTCTTCCTCATCTTTAAAAACTTTAAGTTGACCCTACCATCTCCCCAGACTATTAACCTATGTTCTCCCTTCTCTTACTCTGAGAGACAGTGTCTACACTTGTTGCCTCTACTTTCTCACTTCCCTGGATGTCTCATAGGCATCTCAAATTCCACACATGTTCAAAATGGAACTCATTTTCTTTCCCCTTAAACCTACTCCTAATTTCTCTATAACTGTGTAGGGCAGCACCATTCTTCCAATAATCTAGACTCACAACCTAAAAGTCATCCTCAACTTTTTACTATCTCATTGACCCGTAGACAGTTCCATCTCCTCAATATCTTTTAAGTCCTTGGTGTCGCTTCTTACATCCCTACCACTCTGGTTCAGGCCCTAGTCATTTCTTATCTGGACTATTGTAGTAGCCTCTAAATTGATCTCCCTGCATCCAGCCTATCTCCAATCTATACTTCACATGGCTACCAAAGTAGCACCCATTTCCTTTAGGGTAAAATAGAAACTCCTCACTCAAAGATATTCACTATTAGGCTCCCCCCATTTTTCTATGTTGAATACACTTTGGTCCCCCTCACACATTTTATACTCTAGTCAAACTAGCTTGTTTGCTATTCCCTGTACACAGCATTCTATCCCTCACCTATGAAAAGCCTATAGGTGAGCCCAGGCTGTCCCTTGCATCTGAAATGCTCACCCTCATCTGCCTCTTGGAATTCCTACCTCCTTTCAAGGCCCAACTTAAGAACTAACTCCTTCAAGAAGTCTTTTCTGACTAACATAGTTCTTAGTATCATCTCTCCACTCATCATTGTGAATTTATTTTTTATATATCCTATGCTTATTTCTCTGTGAGTGCTTTATCCCTTTAATAGAATGCAAGATTCTTGATGGCAAGGACTGTTCCATTTTTGTGTTTGAATTCCTCACAGCAGACACAATGCCTGGAATGTGGTAGATGCTTAATAAATGCTTCTTGACTGATTTTGTTTTACTAATTCCTTCCTGAAAGAGTGATTTTCCTGCCTTAATCTCTTGTTCACAGAATCACCTTAAATTTATAAAGAAGCTTTCTTCTAAGCAATTGAATATCATCCCTAATGAATTTCATATTTTTCACATTTCTCTGAAATAGGGAAAGCCAGACTCTGTCCAAGTTAGTATCAGAGACCGAGAGTTTGAAAGTTGAGACTGTAGTTGTTTTCATTCACCTTTTCCAGACTATTATCTCTTTTTTTTGTATGCAAGTTACCTCTGTACTAGGTGGAAGATCTCTGAATTGAAACACAGTTTTTTTTTAAACTTTTGTTTCAAGTCTGTAATTTATTTGGATAGTTTTAATACCTTCTTACCACTGAATTAGAAGCAAAAGTTAACAAAGCAAGAGTTGAATTACATAATAATTTCTGGTAGGCGGTACTAGATTCACAGCTTCCTTAATAAAAGCTCTTAGATTTACAGTTGTAACAGTTGTCAGTTTGTAACAGTAACAGTTTTGTGTCAGATATGAGGAGTGCTCTTTTCAAAACTATCAAGAAAGAACCTGTAATCTTTGTTGACTTCAGCGTTATTCACCATGGAATGCCTGATCTTTGATGTTGACTACAATAAAATAAATTACAGCTGTCCACTGGCTTGTGGGATTTAGTTTGGGGGTGGGATAGGAAATAGGACTCAGTTACTAGAGCCTTAATACTCAAAGGGGTGATAGGTTCTGTCCACTAAGAGCATCAGTTAATCAAATGGAATGCTTACTGTGCACCAGACACTGTTAATACAAAGAAAAAGCAAAAAATATTTTATTTTCTCAAAGAGCTCAGGATCAGGTCATAGGGTTAAAGTGGGACCAGGTGGAGCTGAGATGGGGAGGAGTGAGGTGACGAGAGATAAATTATAAGATATGGAGGTAAGAAATGTCATATATAAATCAGTATCTACAAGATTTAGTCAATAGGTAGAAGGTGGCCTTAGAGTGGAAAGCTCTAGCAGCAGTGGAGAACATGAAAGACCTCTGACAAAAGGTAAAATTTGAACTAAAAGTTAAAGGAAGCCAGGGAATCTAGGAGATGGCATTGAGGAGGGACAGAATTCAGCAATAAGAGATAGTACAAAAGCACAGAGTCAGAAGGTGAAATGTCATGTGTGAGCAACAGCAAGTTAGTCAGTGTACCCTTCACAAAAAGGCTGAAAAAGGAAGAAGGAACCAAGACTTTCAATTGTAAGTTTGTAAAGGGCTTTAAATACCAAATGGAGGACTTTCTATTTGATCCTGAAGATAATAGGGAGCCATTGGAGTTTATTGAGTAAAAATATGATATGGTCAAAACTTCACAGTGTTAGCTGCACCATCACTCATTCCCCTTGGCTTAATGATTGAAAAGGGGGAGTTGGAATACTTCTTGTTATTATGATAAAAACTGCTATCTAGCTCCAGAGAAAAATTGATGAAGTTTGAATACAGATGGAAGCATACTTTTTCTTTACTTTATTTTTCCTATTTTTGTCTGTTTTGTTTCACAACATGACTAACATGGAAATATGTTTTTGTGTGACAGCACATGTATAACCTCTATCAAGTTGCTTTCCTTCTCAATGAGGGGAGAAGAAAAGAAGGAAGTGATGGAAAGAGAAAATTTGGAACTCAAAAATTTTTTTTAAAAAGGATGTTAAAAATTGTTTTTTTTTTCATGTAATTGGGAAAATATTAAAATAAAAAGGAATACTCCTTGCTCCCATTGCCACTTCCAGGTTCTCCCCCCAAAACATCAGTAACTTTTTCACCTCTGAGGTTCAGGCAATCTGTATCTATCACCCAATTGTAATTCTCATAGTTCTTGTCTATTGACTTCCAGGTCACTCCCCTTTCCTCCTCAACAAGTTTAATACTTGGCTCACAATGTTTTCTCTCTTCGCAATGCCTGCTCTCATACTAGCGAACTTTACCATACATATTAACTCTTCCTCAAACATCCTAATCACTCAGTTCTTCATCTCAGCCACACACAAAGTTGGTTGTACCTTGGATATTGCCATCATCCCCAAAAACACCACCTCTATGTTCAAGATTTTCCAAATCCCCTTATCTAACCATAATTTATTGGCTTTCCATTTCTTCCTCAGCCTTCCCTTACCAAACCCAACTCTTTAGTCACACCATAACCTACAATCCCTCACCCCCTCAATTCTCTCCAAAGCCAGCTCTTTCTTTACCCTTTGGTGAATCAGTTCAACTTTACACTGCCATCTTAAATCCCTACTTACTTTATCATATCACCTGCTAGTCCTCAACTTGATCCACTGCCTTTGTTCTTATATGTGCTACTGAACAAAGTTGAAGAAAACCGTACCATTGGTTGGACTGAGTCCAGTACAGATTTATGTTACACAGCAACCTCAGATGGTAAGTTAATAACTATCTGAGATCAAGTTTGAACTCAGGAGAATGAGTCTTCCTGACTCCAGGCCCAGTGTTGTGCCACCTTGCTGCCCTGCTCTCTTCTTCACTTTATAATCTGCCTTCTGACCTTATCATTACCTTGAAACTGCTGTCTGCAAGATTGCTAGTATTCTTTTAGTTGCTAAAGCCAATGACATTTGCTGAGTCCTTATTCTCCTTTACTTTTCTTTGTAGCCTTTGATATGATTGATCACTTTCTCTTCCTTGCTATTCTCTTCTCTCTTGGTTTTTGGGATGCTATTCTCTCCTGGTTCCCCTCCTCCGTATCAAATTGCTTCTCTCAAATTCCTTTGCTGGATCCTCATCCATATCGTACCCTCTAACTGTGGGTGCTCCACAGGGTTCTATTCTAAGCTCTTTTCTCCCTCTGTACTACTTCACTTGGTGATCTCACCAGCGCCCATGGATTTAATTATCATCTCTATGCTAATGATTTTCTAATCTACCTGTCCTGCCCCATCTTCTCTGATGACCTCCAGATTCATTTCCAATTGCCCTTCAGACCTCTCAAATTGGATATCCAGTAGATATCTTAAACTAAAAGTGTCAAAAAAAACCTCATCTTTCCCCTTAAACCAGAGGTAGGAAACCTGCAACCTCAAGGCAATATGTTGCCCTCTAGGTCCTGAAGTGTAACCCTTTGACTGAATCCAAACTTCCCAAAACAAATCCCCACTATAAAAGAATTTGTTCTGTAAAACTTGGACTCAGTCAGAAGGCCACACTTCAGGACCTAGAAGGCTATATGTTCCCCACCTCTGACCTAAACCTTCCCCACCCTCCATCTTCCCAGTTATTGCAGAGGGCAGCATCATCCTCTTAGTCTCTCAAGTTCACAACCTTAGAGTCGTGTTCAATTTCTTACTATCTCTCATCACCTACTCCCCAACCCCAATCTATTTTCAAGGCCTGTCAGTTTCACCTTTGCAGCATCTTTTGAATTCTCCCCTTTCCCTTCTAACACTGCCATCACTCTTTCATCATGCTTTCATGACCTCATGCCTAGACAATCCATCCTGCATTCAGTCACCAAAGTATTTTTCCTAAAGCACCTATTAACCATGTTACCCTTTTGGTCAGTAAACTCCAGTTGCTCCCTATTATCTCCAAAATTAAACAAAGTCCTCTGTTAGTGTTCAAAACCTTTTATAACCTAGGGCCTCCTCCCTCGCATCTTTCTAGTTTTCTTACATCTTATGCCCTCATATGCTCTTCAATCAAGTGACACTGACCTCCTTGCTGTCCCTGGAACAAGGCACCCCATCTCTCAGCTCCAAATATTTTCTCTTGTTTCCCATGCCTGGAATGCTTTCTTTCCTGTCAGACTTCTTGGCTTCCTTCAAATCCCAAATAAAATACCATCTTCTAAAGGAACCCTTTCTCAACCTGTCTTAAATTTAGTGCCTTGAGCTTTTAAATTATTTCCTATTTATCCTGTATTTTTATCTTGTATATCAAAAGTGTCAAACCTGAGAATGGTCTTGGGCTTGCAGAACTTTGGAATGCTGCCTCAACCAGATTAAAATATAATTGGGAACTATTAAAATAAATAAAAATACAGTATAAAATAGCAATATTCATTTGTGGTTTTCTAGGTCATTGTGGGGCCACCATAGATCTGTATCTATTTCATTGTCACATCACTGCTGTATATAGCTTGTTTGTACATATTTGTTTGCTTGCTGTCTCCTCCATTAAATTGTGAGTTCTTTGAAGGTAGGGACTATCTTTTGCTTCTTTTTGTATTTCCAGTACTTAGTAGTACTGAGTACTTAGTAGATTCTTAATAAATGCTTATTGACTGACTTAACTGAACCTTAGCTAAATCACTTTGATGACTGAATAGAGGATGGGCTAGAGTGGAGAAAGCGGGGATACTAATTAAAAGACCATTGTAATCTTAGGTAAGAGGTGATGAGGATCCATACTAGGGTGGTTGCTGTTTGAATGAAGAGAGGTTTGAAAGATGTTGTAAATTCAGAAATAGCAAGATTTAACAATGGATTAGATAGATGGGGTGAGTGAGGGTGAAGACTTGAGAAAGACAATGAAATTGAGGGCCTGGATGACTGGAAGGATAGTGATACTCTGAACAATAATAGGAAAGTTGAGAAATGGAGGGAAGGTAATGAGTTCTGTTTTGAGCCTGTTGAGTTTGAGGTGTCTATGGGATGTTTAGTTCAAAATGTACAATAGATTCAGAGAGATTAGGGCTGGGAAAATTTGGGAATCATCTGTATAGAATTGACAATTGAACTCATGGAAATAGAAGAGACAGGATCAAAAAACAAAAGAGGAGAGGGCCCAGGGCAGAGCCTTCAGGGACACCTACAGTTATTAGGCATGGCAAGGAAGAAAATCCAGCAAAAGAAACTGAGAAGTGGTAGTAGGATAGGCAGGAGGAAAGTATTGGGAGAACATAGTAATGAAAACCTAGAGAGGAGAGAGCAATTTCAGGTGAATGATGAGGTCAGATGACAGATTGCAGAGGGTTTAGAAGAGAGTGAGAAGAGATTGTAGATGCCTTTTTCAAGGGGTTTAGCTGAAAAGAGATGGGATATATAGCTGGATTGTTTGGTAGGAGAATGTGGTGAGGGATTTTTAAGGATGAGACTCAGCCATGTTTGTAGGAAGCATAGAAGAAAATAATAGAGAAAGATTGAAGATTAGGGAAAGGTTGGAGAATGTTGTGGGGCAGTCTACTAGAGAAGATGGGAGAAGATCAGAGGTACATGCAGGGAAAGGGATTGGCTTTGGCAAGCAAAAGGGCCACAGCATCAGCATCATCAAAAACTAGAGGGAAGGATGAAATAGACAATAGAGGACTGACCTCATTGAGTTGTGAGGTGAAGAGGGTGCACTCCCAGCAAATGGCTTCAGTGTTTTTAGTAAAGTATGAATAAGAATTCCAGCAGAAAGGGTGGGTCCAGGGAATGGTATGTGAGACCTGAAGAGAGAAGGAAAAGTTTGAATTAACTACTGTGGTTCAAGGGAGAGGGCATCAACTAGAGGAAAACATTGGGGTTGCCTTGTTGCACTGAGGGCCCAGAGTGAAATAAGCTGATAAGAATTTGTTAGGTCAATTTAAAAATAATAATAAAATTTTTTAAACTCATAGTATTCTTTTAAAGAAATTTCAAAACTTGACTCAGTCTCTGGTCCAGAGCCTACCTAAGTAATACTGGAAAATCTTTATTCTCTATTCTTACTAGATATTAACCTGGGTAAACTAATGATTTTACATTTCTTGTTAAATTTTGTATGCATATCACATCATATAAGCCATCATTTCAATTGGCATCCACGTTAGAGGAACTATGATTGTATGGAGCATGAATGCTAAATTGTCTCTGCAGAACTAAAAGAGGCCCTTGTGGGTTTAACTGTAATATATTGATAGGAAATGTGAAGAAATCAGTATTTGTCTTTTGGATTTTCTGTTGATGGTAGTCTTTGGAATTTAAATCTTAATTACTTGTTTCACTGTTGGCTGTGTCCCCCCAAAATGGACCTTCCAACAGTGCAATTTTCACTTAGAAGTCTACTTCAAGGTGGTTCTTGCTCTGTAAGTCTGTGATTCATGCTGCAGGAAGAAGCCCTATAATGCTAAATTGAGAAGAGAGCTAAGAAATCAGATAGTCCAGTACTCTAATTTTACAGATGAAGAAACTGATGCCAAGAGATGTAAAGTGACTTGTCCAGCAATAGACAACCACTTAGTTTCAAAGTCTGGAAGAGAATCTGGGTTTCCAGAGTCCTAGCCCAATGCTCTTTTCATTTTACAGTTACATATCCTTCTTTAAGAAAATCTGATTCATAAAACAGATATTAGGAGACATGGTTGTCAACATTATAAAATTATTTACTGGTGAGGAAGTTGCAGGGAGTGTTGCTGTTGTTTTCAGTCTTGCGCATCTCTTTGTGACCCCATTTGGAGTTTTCTTGACAAAGATACTGGAGTGGTTTGCCATGTCCTTTTCTAGCTCATTTTGCAGATGAGGAAAACTGAGGCAAACAGGGTTAAGTGACTTTCCCAGAGTCACACAGCTAGTAAGTATCAGTGACTAGACTTGAACTCAGAAGATGAGTCTTCCTTTCTCCAGGCCTGGCCTTCTAGCCACTGTACCACCTAGCAGCAAGGAGTGAGGAATCTTTAAAAGGGCTGCTCTCATTGTCTTTCTAAGTGTTGATTTACAGATTTGTTACTGATTTTTTGGCTGAGGGAAGTAGATGGGAGTGAAAACAAGATGATTTTATCAGCTCTTGAGAAGCATTGCAGTAGAGTACAAATTGTTATCCTTGCAATCCAATGATAGTAGGGTTCAAATCTCACTAAAATGTGCTGGTATTGTGACAAGGAACACTAGTCACCTCCATTCCATAAACACTTATTAAGCACCCCAGAATGACTCATAGATAGCACTTTAATGTTTGCTAAGTACTTTGCATACATTAGTTCATTTATACCTATAACCCTGTGAGAGAGGAAGGAAAGGTATTATTCCCATTTTACATATGAGGAAACAGGTTCAAGTGAGAGATAGACCAGAAGAATAATCACAGATGATTGGATGTCACCTTCTAAGAAGGTCTCTGGAATGACATAGATTCTGTGCTTGGTTCCATGCCATTTAAATTTTTAATTATAGCTGGCATACTTATAAAATTAGCAAATGCTACAAAACTGGGATGAGCAGCTAACATGTTGGATCTTAGTACTTCTCAACAATCTAGAATACTGGGCCAAAACTAAAGATTTTATATTTATCCCTATTATATTCCATTTGTGTTCAAAGAAATAACTTTGCAGATAGAAATAGGGAATGCATAGCTAGCGAGAAGTTAATCTAAAAAAGATCTCTACATCATAAAGAACAATGAATTGGTAGAATGATATAGCAACCGAAGGTAATAGTATATACCTGTACTCTATCCCAGTCAGATCACAAATATTGTATTGTGTTCTATTTTAGGAAAGACATTGATAAGCTGGACAACATCCAGAGTAGTGACCAAACTGGTAAAAGGTTTTCAAATAATGTGGGATGAGGATGTTTAGCCTGGAGAAGAGTATTTGAAGGACTGGCTTACGCTTGGACCCAAAAGACAGTACTAATTAGTAGGTGGAAGTTGTAGAGAGGCAGATTTCAGTTGTATAGTTCAGTGTGGCTAGATTGTAAAATTAAGGAAAGTAATGTGAAATAAGATAGATTGGTGCCAGATTATGGAGGGGATCTTTGCCTTCCCAATCCTCAGTTTCGTCATCTATAAAACAGAAATAATTGTAATGACCAAATAAGGTAATGTATCTAAAGTATTTTGTAGATATTAAAACAAATACTTGTTAGCTGGCTTTGGAAGGAGAATTGTATCACCAAGCGTATCTAATATTTGAATGCTTCCAATGACAGGGAACCTCGCTACTCTATAAAATAGTATATTCTATTAATGAGTAGCAGTAAATGTTAGTAAATGTGTCCTATATTGAGTCAAGATATTCCTCATGATAGTTTCCAACAATTGTTTCTTACTTTTGTTCTCAGAAACTATACAAAATAAGTATAGTTACTCTTACATGATAATGGTCTTTCAGATTTTTCAAGACATTTATCTCATCTGCCCTCAGTATTCCCTTGTCTGAATTGAACATTTTTTAATTCCTTCAACTGTTGCTCAGGTGAATTAGTTTTCATCTCTCCTTTGGACCTATTCCAGTGTGCCAATGTTCTACTTAAAATGTGATACTCTGAACTGAACACGTCCAGATGTAGTCTGAGAAGTATAGGTACAGTAGAACTATTACTTCCTTTGATCTTAACATTATTTTTATTAGCATGGCAAAAAAGAATTCATTAGCATTTAAAATAGTTCCATCCTACCATTGGCTTATTGAGCTTATGATCAACAAAAACTTCCAAGTCTTTTTCTTGTGAACTACATTTGGCTGTATCACTCATTTTTGATTTTTTTTTTTTTTTACCTGAAACGTAGGCTTTATATTTGATGCTTGGGTGGTTTAGTGATTTCGTAATATAGGTACTCCTTTCACCAATGAATATTGTTGTCCCTCTGTTCCTTTTCATTCCATGTGACTTTTATCCTTGCTTTTTTTATAAATTCCTCAAGGACAATCTACCTAAGATGCAGGAGACCTTACATTTGTATCTCTAACATCTCATATTATACTACAATATACTACAACACAGTCTACTTCACCGTTGTCTACAAGCATGGCTGCGTCTCCCCCATACGTAAAAAACCTTCACTTGATCTGTTGATTCTCATTAGCTATCTCTCTGTATCTTTCTTCCCTTTTGTGCACATACTTCTTGAGAAGGATATCTAGTGCCTGTACTTCCTTACCTCCCATTCTCTTATTAACTCTCTGCAGTATGGCTTCTGACCTCGTAATTTAATTGAAACTGTGCTCTGCAAAGTTATCGGTCATCTAAATCAACAAATCTAATGGCCTTTTCTCAATCTTCATTCTTCTTGACTTTTCTTCAGCTGTTAGTGCTATTTATCACCCTTTTCTCTTTGATGCATTTTTCTTTCTGGGTTTTCATGACAGTTCTTAGTTCTCTTAGTACTCCTCTCAATCTGATTACTCCTCAGTCTCTTTTACTCCATTTTTATCTAAGGCACACCACATTGGTTTCTCCCAAGAGTCTGTCCTGGCCATCTTCTGGGCCAGCTTCTCTTCTCACTCTGTACTGTTTTGCTTAGTGATCTCATCAGCTCTAATGGATTCAACTATCATCTCTACCCTGATAATTCTCAGATCTTTTTATCCAGCCCTAACTTCTCTCCTGACTTCCAATCTTGCATCTTCAACTGCCTGCTGGACATTTTGTACTAAATGTCCTGTAGACATCTTAAATTCAACATTTCCCAAACTGAACTCATTTTTCCCCTCCAACCACATCCCCTACTAAATTCCCTATTACTGTTTAAAGTACCACTATCATCCCATTCATCCAAGTTCACAACCTTGGTGTCGTCTTCAAATCCTTGCCCTCAACCACCATATTTAATCTGTTGTCAAGTTCTGTCAATTCCACCTTAACAATATCTCTCTTCCATACCTCCCCCTTTTATCCTTTGGAGCTGCCACTACCCAGATATAGGCCCATATTACCTCACACCTAGATTATTGCAGTACTCTTCTTGTTGGTTTCCTTGCCTTAAGTCTCTCCCTTAATCCGTCTTCTAGTCAGTTGCCAAAGTGATCTTTCCATTATTTCTGCTGAAGGATAATATTCAGTTCCACTAGGCAGGTGATTCTTGGTTGTAGTTCTATTTCTTTTGCCTTGTACAATACCATATTCCAAGCCCTCCAGTCCTTTAATGTAGAAGCTGCTGAATTCTGTGTAATCCTGACTATGGCTCTGTGATATTTGAATGGTTTCTTTCTGGCTATTTGCATGCACTATTTTCTCCTTGACACAAGAGCTCTGGAATTTGGCTATAATATTCCTGGGAGCTTTCATTTTGGGATCTTTATCAGGAGGGTGATCAGTGGATTTTATCAGTTTCTCTTTTACCCTCTTAAGCTAAGAAATCAGGGCAGTTTTCCTTAATAATTTCTTGAAATATAATGTCTAGGCTCTTTTTTTTTGAACTTAGCTTTCAGGTACTCCAGTAATTCTAAAATTGTCTCTCTCGTGGATCTATTTTCCAGGTCAGTGGTTTTTCCAATGAAGAGATTTCACATTTTTTTCTATTTGGTCGTTTGATTTTTTTCTTGATGTGTCTTAGAACATTAACTTCCGCTTGCCCAATTCTAATTTTTAAAGAATTATTTTCTTCAATAAGCTTTTGTTCCTCCTTTTCCATTTTGCCAATCGTACTCTTTTAAGAAGTTGTTTTCTTCAGTGAATTTTTATACATCTTTTTCCATTTTTTGTGCTTCCTTTACCAAGCTATTGACTTTTTCATGATTCTCTTGCATCACTCATTTCTTTTCCCAATTTTTCTTCTACTTCTCTTATTTTATCTTACTCTCTCCTTTTTGGGCTCTTCTAGGAGTGTGTTTGGGGCCTGAGACCAATCCACATTTTTATTTGATCCTTCCCATGTTAGGTGTTTTGACATTTTTGTCCTGTATTGTGTTTTGATCTCTGTCACCATAGTAACTTCTATGGATCAGGTTCTTTTATTGTTGTTGCTGCTGCTTTTGCTCATTTTTTCCATTCTTTTTGTCTTTTAATTTTATGTTAAGATTGGGCTTTGCTCCTGTTGGGGAGGGGGCACTGTCCCAAGTTTCTTGCTGTACCAAGGTCTTGCTGGACCTTGCCACTGGCCTGCCATCCCAGGGGCATGGGATCTTGCTGCTAGCCTGCTGCCCTGACCTGAACCAGGGCTCAGGGCCTTGCTGCTGACTTGCTGGGGGACAGCCTGTGGCTTACCTGAACACTAACTGCACTGGATTATACTTCCCTTTTACCCAAGTGAGACAAACCTTTCCTGCCAACCTTTTAAGTTGACTTGGGCTGGAAAATTGTTTCACTCTGTCCTTTTGTTGGCTATGCTGCTGCCAAATTCATTTTCAGGCATTATTTTATAGTTGTTTGGAGGTAAATTTGGGAGAGTTCAGGTGAGTTTCTGCCTTACTCTGCCAAAGTGGTCTTTCTAAAGTGCAGATCTGACTGTGTCATTTCCATGCTCAGTAAAATCTAATGGCTCTATTGCCTTCAAAATCAAATATAAAATCCTTTGGATAAACAAATGCTTGTAACCTTGTCTCTGTTTGACTTTTAAAGTCCTTCATAATCTGGCCTCTTTCTACCTTTCCAGTGTCCCTACATTTTTACCCTCTCTATTTAGTCTGTGATCCAGTGGACATTGGCTTCCTAGCTCACTCAAAGAACAGCATTCTTAGAGCACATTTAAAATGCACTCAGTTCATTTGTATTGACTGTGCCCATGCCTGGAATATTCTCCTTTCTTTTCTCTTTTTCCTGAGTTCCTTGGCTTCTTTCAAGTCTCAGATCACCTTCTACAAGAAGCCTTTTTCAGTCCCCCTTTATTCTAGTGCCTTACCTCTGAGGTTTTCTTCAATTTATCTTGTAGATATCTTATTTTTAACATAATTGTTTGCATTAAATTTCGAGTTCCTTGAGGACAGGAACTGCTTTTACCATCCTTTGTATCCCTAGCAAAATAAACACAGTGCCTGACATAACAAGTGTTTGATAAATTCTTGTTGACCTGTTGACTTAGCTGTCTATTAACTGTCTTCACATTTATCCCTACTAAATTTCATCTTGTCTGGTTCATCTTATCTTTTCAGCCTAAGGAGATAATTTTGAGTATTAATTCTGTCATCCAGTGAATTAGCTATTCCTTCTAGCATCATATCATCAGTAAATTTGACAAGTATATCTTGTACATTTTCATCTGAGTCATTCAAAGAATGGTGAACAGGACAGAGCCAAGTGTAGAGGCCTGTGACTTCGCACCAAAAATGTGCTTCTGTGTTGCTGTTGATCCATTAAGCAACACTCAGTGGGTAGGGTTGTTCAACTAGTAACAATTACACTTCATTGTACTTTTATTTGACATCTATTTACAAAGATATTTTGGGAGACTTTGTCTCATTCACAAGGATATTGTGAGAGATTTTGTCACAAGCTCATCACTAGAGGTCACCTAGTTAGGAAGTAAGTAAAAAAATTGAGATTCAAACCAAATTTCTCTGACTTCAGTTCCAGCACTCCTTGTTCTGTCCTATTCTTTCCATTTTTTTGTACAGATAATTTGAAGTCTGAATTCATTAGACTTTGTTGAAATCAAAACATACTACAATGACAACACTTCTGTTCTGCCAGTGTGATAATTCTATCAATGAATGAAAATAGGTTCATTTGTGAGTGTTTATTTTCCATGATCACTGCACACTTTTCTGAGTGCTTAAAATCCTTTTGTTTACTTCTCTATTTTAGAATTTATCTAGGGAACAGCCTGGGGCTTACACAAACTAAAATTTCCAGAATCCTTCTTTTCTCCCCCTTTTTGAAAATTGGTGATATTTCTTAAAATATTCTGCATCTTCTGGAGCCTTTCCTAATCTCTCATTTATCAAAGTTTAATAACAGTAGTTCTGTTATTACACTCATATCTTCTTTCAAGATAGAAAGATCTATCTTCAAAAAATATGCTCTGTGCCTGGAGATGTGCCTGGAAATTGATTTAAAGTTGTGGGGTATTTTATTTTCTTACATTGGGGCTTTAATTTCATCTAAACTATGTTTGTTCTACCCTTTTCAATTAAAGAATTTTCCTTGATGAAAAAGATGGAAGCAAAATTGGGGCTTGAGGACTTCTGTGAGGTTGCCTATGCTGTCATAAGCGGACCTGCCTCTTAACTCTTGTTCTTTTTCTTGCTTCAGATATAGGTAATGTTCAGATATTGTTGTTCTTACCATTTTCTACAGACCTCAACTCATTTTGGCCTAATCTAGTCTTCTTGACATTAATTTTAGCAGATTTGTGCTACTCTTTTATATCCAGAGGATTATAGGATTTAAAGTTAAATGTAACCTCAGACCATTTCCCTCATTTTGTGATTAAGGAAACTCAAGACTGAAGAAATTAAATAACTTGTTGGAGAGCACAACCAAGGAAATTAGTAGCAGAGCTCGGATTCAGATCCTGGCTTACTGCAGGCCCAGAGCCCTTTCTACTACGCCCTACTTGTTCTGTACCTCTCTTTCCATTTTTTGAACATATCTGTGGCCATCAGAGAGTTCCTTGTTACAGGGCAGGGTGTGTTAAGTGTGAAGTGAATGATACATACAGTAAGAAACAAAACCAAACCATTGAATTCAGGTATAAGAATAATTTATGAGTGAAGTTTCCAATAAGAAACTTAGAGGCAACATTTAACCACAAACCACACTTGTCATTGAAAAGTACTCATTCTGCTACTGCCCCTGAGGTCAGATATGCTCTAGGAAGGTTTTTGTTCCCTAAAGGAATGTAAAACATCTGACACCTTAGCTATATCAAAGAAACGTGCCTTTTAATGTACTTAATGTTTTACGTTAGGCCTGGCTGAATGCTGTGTTGATACTTGACGCCTATTTTTTTTATGGCACTAAGGACCAGCTAACCATGGAAGTTTTCCTCTTCAAGATAAAGGTTATTATGAGTTATTACTAGTACTTACTGTTCATTTAAAAATAATAATAGCCAACCTGCGGTAAGTAATTTTAGTTGAGCCTTGGAGAATGTAAGTACACTATTCTTTTTTTAAATATTATTTTTGTGGATGCATTTGATCTTGCCATCATAGATGAAGGTGGGGGCACCACTCCTCCCTCACAGATTGAACCTAAAAGATGACAAAGAATGACAATTAAACAAAAACATCTAATTCATTGACTTCATCTGACATTACATACAATGATCTGTCCTCATATCTCTCTGTTAGAATAGTGTATTTTATTTTATGTTCTCTTAGATTTTCAGTTGTTTTTAGTTATGTCAGAATTTTAAAAAGTGCCCTTTTTTTTGAGTGCCCAGTTTGCCACAAAGAAGTAGAAGCAATATTGAAGGTATTCATTCATCTCTAATCTTAATGTGAATCACTTGATTCATACTAAATGATACTGTATATTTGCATTAATCTGAGTTAGTTTTTAAAAATCTGTTTTTTCCCCCCTCAGGTTGGTTCAAAAAAGGAGGTTGCTGAATGTAAGGAAAAGTTTGCCACTTCTAAGGACCCCACAGTCAGTCAAAGCTTCATGCTAGATAGGGTATTCAATCCTGAAGGAAAATCTTTGCCACCAATGAGAGGATTCAAGTATACCAGCTGGTCCCCAATGGGCTGTGATGCTAATGGGAGATGCCTGTTATCAGCACTGACCATGGACAATCGATTGACCATCCAGGCTAACCTCAACAGATTACAGTGGGTACAGCTGGTTGATCTAACTGAAATCTATGGAGAGCGCCTTTATGAGACCAGCTATAAGCTCACCAAAAATGAAACCCCTGAAGGAGATCTTGGGGACTTTGCTGAGTTTCAGAGGAGACACAGCATGCAGACGCCAGTACGGATGGAGTGGTCAGGCATTTGCACCACCCAGCAGGTCAAACACAATAATGAATGCCGTGATGTCGGCAGTGTTCTCCTGGCAGTACTTTTTGAAAATGGAAACATTGCAGTGTGGCAGTTTCAGCTCCCATTTATTGGCAAGGAATCCATCTCTTCATGCAACACCATTGAATCAGGGATTACCTCTCCTAGTGTTTTGTTTTGGTGGGAGTATGAACACAACAATCGAAAGATGAGTGGGCTCATTGTGGGGAGTGCTTTTGGACCTGTTAAAATTCTTCCTGTTAACCTCAAAGCAGTTAAAGGCTACTTCACATTAAGGCAACCTGTTATTCTGTGGAAAGAAATGGACCAGTTGCCAGTGCACAGCATTAAATGTATTCCTCTTTATCATCCTTATCAGAAGTGTAGTTGTAGCTTAGTGGTGGCTGCTAGGGGATCCTATGTGTTTTGGTGTCTTCTTCTGATATCCAAAGCAGGTTTGAATGTCCATAACTCCCATGTCACAGGACTTCATACACTACCAATTGTTTCCATGACTGCAGATAAACAAAATGGTACAGTATACACATGCTCAAGTGATGGAAAGGTGAGGCAGCTGATTCCCATTTTTACAGATGTTGCATTAAAGTTTGAGCACCAATTGATTAAACTATCAGAAGTATTTGGCTCAGTGAGGACTCATGGGATAGCAGTGAGCCCCTGTGGTGCGTACTTGGCAGTCATTACAACTGAGGGCATGGTCAATGGTCTCCACCCTGTTAATAAAAATTACCAGGTTCAGTTTGTAACTCTCAAAACATTTGAAGAGGCAGCAGCTCAACTCTTAGAGTCTTCAGTTCAAAACCTCTTTAAACAGGTAGACTTATTAGACCTGGTACGCTGGAAAATTTTGAAAGATAAACATATCCCTCAGTTTTTACAAGAAGCCTTGGACAAAAAAATTGAAGGTTCTGGGTCTACTTACTTTTGGCGTTTTAAACTTTTCCTCCTGCGGATTTTATACCAGTCAATGCAGAAAACCCCCTCAGAGGTCTTATGGAAGCCCACTCATGAGGACAACAAAGTCTTAATAACTGACTCTCTTGGGCTGGGCCATGCTGAGGAGGAACAACAGGAAGAAGGAACTTCTTTCAAACAAATGAGCAAGCCAAGTGGTCATGAGAGAAACAAAGAAAGAGATGCTGAAGATCTAGCTGACAGCTCACCTGTCCAATCTGGAGATGCAGGTCGTGAACCAATGGAAGAAAAACTCCTTGAAATCCAAGGAAGAATTGAAGCTGTTGAAATGCACTTAACTAGGGAGCACATGAAGAGGGTATTGGGGGAAGTGTACCTGCACACATGGATCACTGAGAACACTAGCATCCCCACTAGAGGCCTCTGTGACTTTTTAATGTCTGATGAAGGCTATGATGACAGAACAGCTCGGGTAGGTGATAACTGATGACCACAGTGACACTGTGTGAGACGTCTGCACTTCCCTCCATGAGAAAGACATAGCCATAAAACATACTCTTTGCTTTAGCATTTTACAAAATAGTCTTTTAAGTTATTGGCATTGTAGTAGAAAGATTAATGCATGAAACTCTGGGTGAATGCAAGATAGATTCTTGAAAGAAGAAATCTAGTATCATTGTAAGGCTTTTCTAGATAAATGGGTACAAGGAAGCTGCATTTAGCAGAGTTTGTATTATGGGGTGGTCCTGACAGAGGATGAAAAAGTTATTGCAGCCCTGTCTTTCCCTTTTCACCTCCAAATGTTGGTTACTGTACTTTGGTTGTTTTTTCTTCTTAGTAGATTCAGGAATAGAGCTTTTCCTAATTTAACGAGCAGGGGCATGCACAATATATAGAAAGTCTTATCTGTATTATTTTTTAAAGACAGTGCTAATGATAACTAGAATTTATAAGTCATTTAAGGTTTGCAAAGCAGTTTACAAACATCGCATTTTTACCCCCATAACAATCTGGGGGGTGGGTGTTATAATTATCCCCATTTACAGGTGAGGAAACTGGTGTAGACAAAGTCAGAGACCCCATTGTCTGTTTCTTTCTGCCCTAGTGATTTGCTGTCATTGTTTAGTCATTCTCCAGTATAAATTGGGGGTATAACATTCAAATATTATTACCTCTCATGTTAAACCATAAATCTGTATGTACACTGTAGTCATAGATTACTTGTTGCTGCTTCTTTCCAGAGGGCTTTATATTCTCTTTGATATGACTTATGTGCAATTCATAATGTTCATTAAAACACTTACTAGTCTTATGTATTTTTTAAAGGCTGTTTTAAATATTAAATTTTACCATGTCCTTATTGTATAGTATTCCATGCAGTAATTTTATAGAACCTCCACAATTACTTTAGTCACCACTAGATTAAAATGTAAAGTATTGTAGATGTTTTCACATGCTCAAGTTATTATTTTGGTATTGTCGCTTAGACAACAGCTGAAGGCAGCTAGGTGGTACAGTAGACAGGGCTGGGCCTGGAGTCAGGAAAACTCATCTTTCTGAGTTCAAATCTGGCCTCAAACATGTAATAATTGTGTGACCTTGGGCAAATCACTTAACCCTATTTGCCTCAGTTTCCTCACCTGTAAAATGAGCTGCAGAAGGAAATGGCAAAACCATTCCAGTATCTTTGCCAAAAAAAACCCCAAAATAGGTCACCAAAAAGTCAGACACAACTCAATAACAACAACAACAAAACCATAATAAAGTACTTTTCCTCCCCAGATTTAAGGTATTTTATATTGACTGACTTATTTGACTGAAATTTGGTGTGCTAGCATTATGTTCATGTTAGTGTGGTATAGCTCTGGACTAAGAGCTAAGTGACCTTACATTATCAGTTAATTTGCTTTTTATCATCTCTTCATTATTAAACTCCCTTAATCTCAACCTGCTCCTCTCTAAAACTGAGGTGCTCACACCTGTTGTGCCTACATTATAGGGATGTTACATGAATTAAATGAGGTAATACATGTAAAATCATTTTTAAAAAGTTATTGGTGGTATATAAATTCAAGGTAATATTGTTGTTATTTGCCAAGATTCTGAGAAATTTGATTTTTTTTTTGCATGAGTTTTAGCAGCCACCACACAGCCATTTCAAAAGTGAGAAGTTTCTGCTAAACCTGCATCTTTCTGTAGTTCATAGAGTTTAATGTGTGTGTGTGTGCAAGAGTGATTTTTTTTTAAAAATCCAAACTGTGTAAATGACTTGGAAGTTATTGTAAGTATTTCTGATGATTTTGGTCTGGTACTGCTGCTAAAAAGGTCCATCAAGATACTGTGTGTCACCAAGAAGGATATTTCAAAACAAAACAGAAACTCCTCTAACCTCAAGTCACTTCATCTCTCTTGATCTCAGGTGTCTTGTGCATTAAATGAGGGAGGTTGAATTAGATGGCCTTTGAAGCTTTTTCCAGCTCTGATTCCTATTCTCCAAACTTTTAACTGCCCCTTACACTAAAACTCTAGTGGAATTTAATGCAATTCTGGTTGCTGCACCTCAAGAAGACTGGAGAGTGTTAGAAAGGATAGGTGGGGACTGTACTATGAGGGATAAACTAGAAGAAAGAGGATTCTTTACACTGAGAGGAAATGTAATTGAAATTTGTAACATTGTGAACAGCATGTGGATAAAAGTGAAACCAAATTTTTTAATCTAGTCTCTCAACAATAACACAAAGGATATGCTTTCCAACTCTGTGATGTAGTTTTAGGACAAATGAAAGGTCTACTTCACATAATGAGTAATAAATTTATGGAACTCATTATATGTGTATGTAGTAGAGGTAAAAAAAAGAAAGTGTATGTGTGTACACTCACATAAACAAATGGATTCAAAAGCTTTTGTTCATATTTAATGATAAAGAGAAAGTAGTGTCTTCATAACCTTTACTGTTGATATTAAGGAGGATAAGATGGTCCTGTAGCTTATCCCTTGGGACCTTTTTTATCAACAGAATCCTAAGTTATATATACTATTGATCTGACCCAGCATGTCAACTTGTACTTGTATGTTCTGATAAATTATGACAAAGTAAAGTTGAATTTTTTAAATTCCTGATTGTTATTTACCAAGACTGACATCCAGCTGGATTTTTTCTAGCCTCTTAGAAATAAACATTTAGCTAATTTTACATAGGAGATGATATTTTGAGCTATGCTTCCTAACAATGACATTTTGCACATAGAAGGGATGGTTTTCCTAGTACAGCTTCGAACAACTCAATAATTGCATTACATTTTTCACAACCTGGAACAAGCTTCAGGTCCTCATTTTAAAAATATTTGAAATGGAGGATGATAATATGTATCTACTTTTAAGGGATAGTTTTTGCCTTAGTGAACTCAGTCTATGTTATTAATTCACTACTGTGAATGACTTCTATTTCTTTCAGTATTTCTTTCAGTTTACTATAAAGTGTGATCAGTGGGGCAACTTTTTTCCTTCTCAGGTACCATGGTTAGCCAATAGAGAATTGTAAGTCTACCAACCTCTTTTATCACATTTTTAAATTACTTTTTCTTTATTTTAATAGGATTTTTCTCCTGAGGCATTCCCCTTTCAATAATGCTTCATTCACCTCTCACCAATGCTTCTACTATATCTTCTTAGGTACTCATTGGGCACATCTCAAAGAAGATGAACAAACAGACTTTCCCTGAACACTGCAGCTTGTGTAAAGAAATTTTGCCATTCACAGATCGTAAGCAGGCAGTTTGCTCCAATGGGCACATTTGGCTTCGGTAAGTGGCTTTATGTCAATTTTGCTTTTGTGCTCAGTCCATGCTTAACACACTGCCTGGCACATAGTGGGTACTTAATAAATGTTTATTGATTGAGTGACTGTTTCTCTTATAAACTAGAGCAAACAACTGCCACTTGATGTTCATGTTCTATCCACTGAAGGAGTGTGGTGTTCATAAGTTTATGTAGGGGAGTGACTGTAATTTTGGTAGGACCTACCATTGACGCTTTTTCATCTACAGGTTAAGGAAGGAACAGTTTGAAATAAAAATTTCAAACTCATATATAGTTTTCTTACTTATTTGGTTAGGGTTATTTTTATTTGTAGTTGACTTGCTCTAAATGGAGTATTATAGAAAATTAAACTTTTTGTGAATTTCACATTTTGAGCAGATTGGCTCTTTCACAAAGACAATTGTTTTTTCTGATGAGAAAAAGGTAAGGACGAAATATGATTTTTTTTTTTGTAAATTTATTTATTTAACTTTTTACATTCATTTTCACAAGATTTTGGGTTCCAAAATTTTCTCCCCATTTGTCCTCTCCCCTCTCCCCAATACACTGAGCATTCTAATTACCCATATCACCAACCTGCCCTCTC
>CM053769.1:301473621-301507880 GCA_028658325.1 Potorous gilbertii | reverse complement strand
GTGTGTGTGAGTGTGTGTGTGAGTGTGTGTGTGTGTGTGTGTGAGTGTGTGTGTGTGTGAGTGTGTGTGTGTGTGTGTGAGTGTGTGTGTGTGTGAGTGTGTGTGTGTGTGTGTGTGTAAATATATATATATAAAGACTTGATTCTTTATAGACTAATCAGTACAGCTGTTGAGTGTCAGTTAGCCAGATACTATATTGCCATATTATCAGGTCAGTTCTCTATACAAGTTAACTCTCAGCCTTACCTACTGAAATGAAGTGATCTTTATCAGGGTTTAGATCATAGCTATGTCTAAGGTATGCTAAAACATACAGCAAGGGAACAACTCTTAATTTGAATATGAGGTCAAGTCAGTAACAGCTCAACAATATAAAAGTGCTGATATTTGGCTAATATCAGATACAGATTTCCTTAAGGACAAGTTTCTTTTCAAAGAAAGCTTATTCCAGTTTCATGAGGCTTACATGAGATGTGTGTTTGCTGGGGCAAGTGTGTAGTTTGTGAATAATGATGCAGCAAATGCTATGGATCTGCTAGCCATTTGGAATTATTTGTGATGGACAATGTGGATGGGTCAGATTCATCAGGTTCCTGCTTGCTGACCCACATCTGCTGGAAGGGAAGCCTGAATAGAGCCATCAATTCAGATTAAATACTTACATTTATGGGGAGTAGTGATCTTCAGTTTCATTGTGCTTGGTGCCAGGGCTGTGCTTGCTTTCTGCATTGTCAGCAAAACCAGGGTACATAGTAGTACGATCAGACAATACTGTGTTGACATATGGATCCTTTTGGATATCAACTTCACACTTCATGATAGAATTGAAAATGTTCTCATGAATTCCACAGGATTCCATATTCATGAAGGATGACTGAAAGAGGGCCTTAGGAATCAATTCGAACCCATTGCCCATGCCTACCTCTTCTCAGGGGAAGAGAATAAAGTAGCAGTGGCCATCTCCTGCCAGAAGTCCAGGGTGATATAGCACAGCTTCTCCTTGATGTCATGAATCATTTCCCTTTCAGCTATGGTAGAGTGCCCTCTTTCTGTCAGTATCTCATGAGGTAATCTGTCAGGTTATGGCCAAATTCTGAATGAAGAATGGCATGGAGAAGGGCATAACCTTCCTAGATGGGCAAAGTGTGGGTAACACTATCCCCAGAGTCCATAACAATAGCAGTGATACAACTAGAGGCATATAGAGACAGCCCAATTTGAATAGCAGCATACGTGACTGGGGTGTTGAAGTCTATCAAACATGTCATCTTCTCTCTGTTGGCCTTGGGGTTTACAGGAACTTCTATAAGCAGAACAAGGTGTTCCTCAGAGACAACACAAAGTTCATTGTAGAAGGTATGATGCCAGATTTTCTCCATGTCATCTTAATTGGTAACAATGCTGTGTTCAATGGGGTATTTCAGAGTCAGGATAACTCTCTTGCTTTGGGCCTCACCACCAACTCTGTCTTTCTGTCCCATTCCCGTCATGACACCCTGATGTCTTGGGCATCCAGTAATGGAAGAGGACACAACCTGAGGAACATCGTCCCCGTCAAAGCCAATTTTGCACATGTCAGAGCCATTTTCATTGGCAAAAACAGTGATTTCTTCTTCCATTTTTGTTTAATCTGAGTTTGTACACTGTCCTAGAGAAAATAGAACTGGGAGCAGAGGTGGGGAAGAGAGGGAGATAAAAAAGGAGGAATGAGCTTACAACATACTGCCAGCTAACACTGAGTGAATGTCCTTACATATCTTGGAACTGAAACATTTATCAAAGAAACTTGCTGCAAATGTTTCCTGTTTCTAATTTTAATGCACTTCAGTTGTTTATGTAAAAGCTTTACAATTTTAAAATGATCAAAGTTGTCTGTTATATTCTGTGACTTTTTGCTTATTTAGTTTTCTCCTTATTCTAAATTGCTGAGGATGTCACCATTTGTCTAAGTTGTATATGCATTTGGGATTTTTCTTGATAAATGGAGTGAGATGCAAAAGATCCATACTTTTTTGACCAATTGATGATTTCCTTTAGCACAGGCTGCACAAGCTATGGCCTGCCAAAGGATTTTGGGTAGCCTTTGAAAAATGTAGAGGATATTTTCCTCTACGTTTTTTGTGGGCTGCCTGAAATCTTTTGGTGGGCTGTAGATTGTACAGGCCTTCTTTAGCACACATTCGTTAAATGGTTTACTAGCTTTAGGATGCAAAGAGCAGTTAGTTGGCACAGTGGATACAGCACTGGACTTGGAATCAAGAAGACTTATCTTCCTGGGTTCAAATTCAGCCTCAGATACTTACTAATCATGTGATCCTGGGCAAGTCACTTAAACCTGTTTGCTTTCGTTCCTCATGTTTAAAGTGAGTTAGAAAAAGAAATGGCAAATCACTCTAGTATCTTTGCCAAGAAAACCCCAAATGGGATCACAAAGAGTTGGATGTGACTGAAACAATTCAACAACAATAGTATTGTAATACATTTTGTAACCACAGAAGAGTGGATTTTTTAAGTGACCTAGGTTGATATCAGACATGAGACAAATGATTTTGTTAATAGTGTTTATTAAGCTACAACAGATGTCTACCATTATACCCAACTTTTGGGGTCTCCTTTAGCAAAAGTAGAAACAGATCATCATAACCTCCTTCTCTGCTTTGAGTTGAACTATCTAAACTTTATATGTAAAGAAGTAGGACTGTTGTTTTGCTGAGTAATTTTTTTAACATTGACAGGAGTGAAAAAGTCATAGCCTCTTTACACATCATTATGGAGATTGATGAACTGAATAAAAAACTACTAGTTTAATTTGTTCAGAGCCATTTATAAAAGCAAGTGTAAAATCTTGCCAGTTAGGAAAAATGTGTAATGATGGGTTTAAGGATTGGAGAAGGGAAGTGACTTGTCTAAGGTCATATAAATGATTAGTTTCTAACTTCCTTTCTTTGTTTCTCCCTTTCTTTTTTCCCCATACTCTGCTCTCTATTGTGATTTATAAAATCTGTGTTTGATACCTCTTGTTTTCCTTTTCACAGATCCTGACTGGATAAAGAGGTTATTGCAAGGCCCTTGCCCATTCTGCGACTCCCCTGTTTTCTAAATGACAGTCATGGGAAGATGGAGAAGGCAATTGTTTTGCTATTAAAAAAAACTTTCTTTGCCTGAAAGGGAAAAAAAGCACAGGAGTAAACTTTGCCTATGTAAGAGGAGAGATGCTGTCCTTATTCCTATAAATAGGACCTTAGAGACTTCTTAGAGACTCAGTTCCCTCTTGAGAGGTGGAAGTGCATCTTTTTTTATATTTCTGGATAATGAGGATTTGCTGAAGCATTTTTGAGGTGACTGCAAGCCCCTTATACCTAACGGGTACTCTTATTTGGCATGTTTCTTTTGATGAAAAACAGCCTGGACAATAACCATCTCCTAACATTACTGGAAACCAGATGACTTCTTCTGACCAGCTTGGGAAATCACCTCTTTTAGGCCAAGTCAAACTGGCCCCTTTTCTTCTTTGACTGGAATAGTCTCCTAGATCCGGAGAGAGCTTCCGTCTTCTGATAGCTGTCTTTTCACAAGTTCTAGCACCCAGCATACCATCAAATGTTGAAGTGTCCTAAACTGTGTATAGTTTTGTTTTTTCTTAGCAAGTGGCCTGCATGCCTACTGTAGCCCTTCAGAGGAAACAGAAATTAGCATTTTAGTTCTTGTTTTCTCTCAAAATGAACAAATATCATCCTTTGCCTTTTGTGGTAACACTATATTGAGACCAAAAGACTAAAATTGGTTTTGCTGTGCCAAATGAGGATCAGCTGGATGGGAATGTTATTGGTTAACATTTATATATAACATTTTTCAATTAGCTATTCCTTCCATATAATCTGATCACATTAACCAACTCTTTAAAATATATCAGGATTCTAGTTATTCAGGATTCCTTCTTTCATCCCTCTTTGGTTTTGAAGTAAATTTATTTAATTGCTTATATTCTAGGCTCTTTGTTTTCTTTTGAAAGAAAGAAAAGAAAACCACTGTTGTATTAACATGATTTTTAATATTCAGTTGTGTGCATTTCTAAGCAAACTTTTTGGAATCCAAGGGAGGGGCGTAATAAAGGTGATCATAGAGAATTCCTGAAAAAGACAAGGCAACTAAGAAAGGGGAGTCCTTGTCTGGGTTGCACTGATGCCAAGTGTATGTTCAATCTAATTGAACAGAGCCGGGTAACTTGTACCTGATGCAAAATTTCTATATCCTTTTAACACAAACCAGGGTAATAAAATAATATTTGCCCTTGTTAAAACAAGAAATAGGCATTCTGGAATTGTAATAGGCTTGGATATGTAAAGTGAATCATTGGCTCTGGACTTAGTCCATAATTCAGTTATCTTGAGATGACTCACACTTGTGTGGAAAGATGGGTGGAAACAGTAAACATTTATTTCTTCAGTTAGATGGTTGTTGACAATATTATTACCTGTTTCCATTGTAAATCCCATTTTTTCTTCCTCAAATTTGATCCATGGTAGACTGTCTAATTTTGGTAATTAGATTTAGCTCTACAATATTGTTGTTAGCTATAAAGCACTACAGACTAATGTTCTGTATCCATCTTGGCTTATTTGTGTCAGAGAGCAGAGCACTTGAGGCATCCAAGGCTGTATCTCCAGAGGCAAAAAGATCCCTGGGATATCTTTCTGCCCAACAGACTAGATTTTAATCCCTGGCCTTGATCTCTTGCTCATTGAACTCTTCTCATCATTGTCTTTGTCACTTTGGAAGGAGTCCTAAGAATAATGCTTTTTATCAAGGCTGCAGGATCCTAAACAATGTGGTGATTCACAGGAGAGAGAACTGGGAAGCCATGAAGTTCTTAAAAACCACAGACTTTGAGTAAACAATCATGTGGCTGAAGTGCCTACAGTATTTTTTTTCACTTGGCCACTGTAAGAATCATGTTAATAAAGGAATTAAGATAAAGCATGGCCAGAAGTCCCTCGAGTCTTGTTTATTTGGGGCAAACTGGTTTATTAATAAGTGGCAGTTCTTATTATATTATTAAGTGCCATTTAAAATTTTGACATTTAATTTTTATTTAAAATGTCTTTTATTGTCATTGTATTTAATGAACCATGTTTTCTTGAGCACAAGAAACCAATTGAAAAAGGGTCCCAGGTTTCTTTGTGTGTCATTTTAGAAAGCTGTTTTCCAGGTTGGAGATACCTCAAACAAAACGACTAATATATGTGACTAGATCATAGCATTAATTCTCCTTCAATGGAGCCTTATCTAATGAGAATCTTGCCTCACCTGGGAAACCTGTCTCAAGGGAATTTTGAGTTGTGAGGGAGGAAAGAGAAAGGTTAACAATTCACCCTCACTTAGTTAGCATCATCATGATCCCATGCTACTAAATATGTTCTCTTTTGAGGGTCAGCTCACCCCCACAGTATCACTAAGGGACAAACTGGCCTTGTTGCCACATCTTTAGGGTTATTTTCAAATTATTAAATAAGTGAAACTTTTGAAGATGAATATCTAGGTCAATCCCAACTATTGACCTAGAATATTGATCATATATGTCAGATTGTTTACAGAGAATGTGAGAAGTTTACAGAGGCTTAGTTCATAAAACAAACTGTTCTATCTGGCTCAAATATGATTGTATAATAACTGTATTTCAGCACTGAAGAGGGTACTGGAGGTGATAACTGCCGCATTGCACTTAAAGTGCACTAGCAAAGACGACAGGAAACTAGACCTTTCAGTTGAAACACTGTTGCATTTTGGGAGTCTGATATCCACGTATGTATCACATTTTCTCTGCCTGGGGTTAATTTGTCCCTATTATCCTAGATAAGTAATTGATAGCTTGTTATGCTTGATATTCATTCTGAAATCCTCATGTGTCCACCACTCAGACTTCAAGCAAGCTCTACCTAGTACTATATCTGCCAAAACTACCAATTATTTTTCATTGTCAGAAGTTATTAGAACCATTGACGATGCTAGTGGTTGAATGTGACATTTTCTTCCTCTCCCCCTAAGTAGTTTATCAGAATGTTAATGTTGTAGCATGTGGGTTGGATATATTAGCAAACTTAACAGGTTAATTAGGTTAAAACAATGTAAAGGGATAATGATTAAATATTAAATTGTATTCTATTCTAACTTAATAGCCTCAGATAAGACTATAGGGAGGGTGACACTTACTAGTGCTTGTTAAGAGACCTAAACTGAAATGACGGATTTGTAGAACATCTGCTCAGATTGTAGCAGTTGTACTATCTATTGAACTGATGATTAATTCCTCCCTGGATGAACTAGTGGCATTGATTGCTTTCCAAAAGGGCCATGTCCATCTTGCCTGCTACTGATTCCCTCCACCCTTTTCTTCTTTTTTTCAAAGAACAATTCCTTAATTTTTAGGTTTTGCAGTCATTGTAACAAATTCATAAAGCTAGCTAAACCATTTTTAAGGTTTTTTTGAATATGACAAGGAGAATTTCACAAACCAAATCACATAATAAAAGCTCTTCCCCTTTTAAAAACTATAATTCAATAGCAATGTTTCTTTGGGGTAGGAATTCATTATTAATAACTTAAATATTATCTATTTTCTTTAAACAATCATCGTTTGATGTGTTACCCTTCCCTGGAGAATTTCTGTTTTAACTGGGGAACAGTACTTTCACTAAAAAGAATGAAATTTCAGGCTAATTGCAGGCATCAGGCCCAGACAAGGGTGGGAACTCTTCCAGGTTTGGGTACCAATATATCCTATGGGTGACTGCCTATGTAACAAGACAGTTCCTTCCTGTAGGCAGTGTATTAAAACACTAGCCCTTCAAAGAGCAATTATGGGTTTAGGTTGAGCCTCTCCTTCCATAACGGTGGAGAAGAAGCTGAAGATAAGAGTAAAAATGTAAATATGCAGCTATTTATTATGAAACCCTGCAGGAATAGAAAACCAAGATGAGATTCCTGCAGTAGCGACACCTGGGCCTGAGCTGGAAGGAATTAAGCTGCCTTTGTTGGAATGAAAGGGCACACATGAAAGAGAATAGAAGATTCATTTGAAGTATACGGCATAGGGAAAAAGTTGGTCAGAATAGCCAAAGATGGGGTAAACAAAATTGGGGTGATGAGTCAAAAGAACAGGAGCCTCGAAGGAGCCCATATCTAAGACCAGAAGTAATTAGGAAAGGACAATCTAAGAAGGGTAGAGAGACACCAACTGAGTGGGCATGGAAGAGTTAGCCACCTTCAACTAGAAAGCAAGTATTGAGGATAGATTGGGCTCTGAAACAAGTGCCCCGAACTTGGCAGCAGCAGCCTGCCTCTGTCTTTTGTGCCCGAGTGACCTCAGGCAGGTCATTTCACTTCTCTGCACCTCTGTAAAATGAGAGGATTGGATTAGAAAACTAAAGTTCCTACCCATGAAGCCCTTAAAAATAATCTCCTTGTCGGAGTACTTGATAAATTATGCAACTGGGTCTTATCCCCATGTAGGAAGTGCTGGCTTTTTTCTTCTCCATTACTTCATGACAGTAAACAATTACTAAAAAACTTTAAAGGAATATTTTCCATGTCAATAGCCTTAACTTTGCTAACATTCTGAAATTACCCTTGTGGTGTCCCTCCTGCCTCCAAAAAAAGTCTGCCCCATCCCTGTCTCCCATGGAGCCTCGACTATACAGAAAACTAATTAAATGACTTTTTACAATTGGCCTGCTTTAAATTTTTTAAAGGTACTTATACCAATAAGTCATTGATTGCATGACCTCCTGAAATCAGTATGTATTTATTTTAGTGCTCTGCTTTCCTTGGTACTGGTGAGCCTTGGTGACGTCTCAAGAATCCAGTCATATCTCCTAAGAGATTACTGGATTAACAATTAGATATATAATAGCCGCTAAATGATGTAACAGAAATTAAATGAACTCATTCATTATTAGCTGATAGTCTCATATTTAGAATATCAGTAAAGTTTAAACTTTCATGGAGGCAGAACTGGTCTGTCATGAAACTAAACAGTATTTTTAGATTCATGTGCATTGCTTCAAGGCTAATGATATTAGTTTCCATCCACTTGCCTCCCTCCCTCCCCCAATAATTTCCAAATTGTCAATATCCTTAAAAAGTATGTGAAGCTATACTTTAGGATAGAGTTTAGAATTCTGCATATGTTAGAGTCAGATGCAGAACAAAAGTGTCTCTGTTCTGACAAAGACTAAAGATTCTCAGGAATATTATTAGCTCTTTAAGGGGAACAGATGCAAAGTCAATACTTTAGGTCCATTTATGTCCCTCTGACAGCCATCTTTATCTTTCCTTAAATAATAATAACTGTTATTTATATAGTGCTTCTAGGTTTGCAAAGCACTTTAAATCCATCATCTCATTTGATTCTCACACTAGGCCTGGGACATAAATGCTATTATATCCCCATTTTATAGAAGAGGAAACTGAGGATCAGAGATTAAGTGACTTGTCCAGGGCCACACAGAGTTCCTGAGCTGGAATTCAAAACCAGGTATTCTTGACTCCTGGTGCAACTCTTGTCCATTTAGCCATGCCTTAAATAATATGTTCTTGAAAAGTTTTGTGTCAATTTAATTTTTAAAAATAAAAACTGTTTAAATTCCTGTAGGGGAACTAGATATGTAAAGGAGCCCTGTGGTTAATCCTTTTCTAATATGAATATTAGAATATGAATGTGCTTTCTATTTTAAATTCAGATTTTTTTTTAATCTTGGATTTTCTTCAAGTTTTCAGGGATACTTTGACATTTTAATCCAGAGGAAGGCCTCCTGACATTGGTGATTCATTGGGACAGTTCTTGCCTCTCAGGAAAGAGACTTCCATTTGATTTGATTTTGTCTAAAAAAATAGCAAGTATGAACTTTCCATTACAGGTTTTTGTGGGAACTTCCTGGGGGCTGAGAGTTCATAGGTTTATTTGGGTAGAGGGGGAGAAATGAAAGATCCATCAGTTGCCTTATAAACCCACTTGAATTTTCTGTGCCCCAGTTTCTTTGTAAATGGGAAATGTTCCTATCTATCCACCTCCCAAGTTTTTTGAAAATAAAGGTCCAAACAATAAATTATGTAAAGGTCTTAAAAATTGTGAAGTGTTACACAGATATAAGGTATTGTTTAATCATACAATTTTAGTGCTAGAAGACTCATAAAAAGTGAGGATGGAGAGGAACTTTAGAGCTCATTTAATTCAATGGCCCTTTTATTTTAAAGAAAAGGAAGCAGTTGACCAGCTCCAAACAACTGAAATAAAGGGGTGGTGGCTTAGAGTTAAGACCTAGTGTCAAGTTTGTCAACTGCAAAGCATTATCTAGTTGGTTGGAAGATTCAGTTTTGAGATTGGGTTTGAATTTTGTCGATTTTAAGATACAGAATAGCTCATTTAATTGTATTGGAATCCTATCACTGCAAACTTCTTAAGGTAAAAAAATTCCAGAGTTTGGCTCTTATAAACCACTAAGTGTAGCTGAAGTTTTGCAGTTCACACCTCACCACCCTACCCATATTATAAAAGACAAACTTGATGTATGTATATCCCCTGGAAACAGGGAAAGGGCACATTAAGTAGTTTAGGGGAAGTCAAACTGATAAATGTTTTTTATGTTGATTTATAAGGTGCTTATAAATAGTACCAGATAAAGAGTAGGCAACCCCAAAATGTCTTTGGTCATTAAATCTAGAGACACTGAAAAGAGTGTGGATTCTACATTAAAAGACCTGGGTTCAAATATCAGCTCTGCTACTGACTGGGTAACCCAGAAGAAGCCATTTTCTCTCTATAAATCTGTTTCCTCTTCTGTAAAATAAGGGGACTGGATTGGATGTCCTCTAAGGTCTCTTCAAGCTTGAAGTCCTATGATCCAATAAACCTTATTTGGAGTCATGAAGAATGTTCTAAGAATGGTTGCACTTGTGTGTTTGACCCACTTGTGTTTAACACAAATGTTTTTTCACATGCAAGAAAGGTAAATACCAAAATCCTTGAAAATATATGACAGTTTAGAAAAACAAGGCTGTATGTATATAGAGATACAGAATGGATTTTTCTTTCAAATCAACACCTATACTAATCTTCAACCATGTGCTCAGCTTTGAGTTGTACAAAGTATCTACTAATATTTTTACACTAGCAATGGAAGGTTCATCAGAAATCTTAGGGGTATGGAAAGAAAATGTTCTTATATCCTTACAGTTGGCTTTAAATAAATAGTATTTTTTGAATAAGATTTGGGGGGGAATGGGGAGGGAAGGTGACACTTCCTAGACATTATTATTGTTAAAAAACATAATCCTTTATTTAAGAACAATATCATTAGGTGGCAACCTAATGTTGAGAATATCACTTATCCAGAAAAAAGACGCAGAGCTGCTCCAAGTCTTTTAATTGTATGTGTATATATAAAAAGTATGGATTACTAGATTGTAAGCTCCTTGAGGTCAGGGAACATCATTTTTTTAATCTCCCAAGCACTTAACAAAGTGCCTTGCACATAGTAGGCATTCATTATATATTTGTTGAATGAACTAATGAGTCTTTGTCACCTTCAAGGGGAAGCATGATTCAATTTTTTCAGTGCTTTCAACACTTCGATTAAAGACTGGAAGAGAGCTAAAGAGCCTCACATTTCAAATGGCTGAGCCAGACGTTTGTGATTTACAGCCATGTTGATATTTGACCAAGATGTAGATTTGGCCATATTTATTCCTGGAAAAGCACCTTGACGCATTAGTGCCATAGGCTGTTTAATACTTACAGTGGCATCCTCTTGGGAAAGGTTTTGAGTCAGGAAGATTATGGAGGGAATAAATACGTAAGGCACTATTTTTGTTGTTTTCCTTAAGCAAAAGGCCCCACTAGAGAATCAGAACTTAAATTTGTTCCTTACAACCCAAGCAAAGGATAACAGAACTTTCATTTCTTATGCCTAAAATGTTTGGGCATTTCTTTGCCAGGCCAACTGTAGGGCCATTCGATTTGCTCATTTTTCCATCTTGGACTCACTTCCATTTCCTATATGATTCTGATATTGGAGTCAAAGTTGCTGTGAATATTTGGTGCTGTACATAATGGCAGTTTTGTAAACGTGATGCAATATCTCATGTGGTGTTTTGTATACAGAGCCAGTAGTATTGTTATCCTACCCTCTTTTTTTATTAAAAATAAATAAATAACCAAATTCTTGTATTTTGTATGTCTCTGTTCTATGGCGTTCCTGTGCCTTGGGGTAATGTTTTTAACCTGTTTAGCTCACATTGCCAGTACTCATGAGTATGTCATTACCAGACCTAAAACATGGGCAGAGGAAAAAATGAGAAGACAGAAAAGGGAGATAAAGAGTAGAGTTGTTGATATATTAAAGATGGGGCCCCCATCAACTTCCTTAGTTTCAACTTAAGTTCATCAATGTCCTGGATTGCCTACCCCAGAAATTTAGGAGGAATTAAAGAGAATAAGTAACATTTAATCCTGCCACTGCTACGGGAGATGCTGACATTGTTTCCATGGTGATCAAGTGGCACTTAGAAAACCACCTGTGGGCTTTTTTTAAGGGGTACTTTGTATTATGTGTAAGGACAATATAGAACATGCCTACATGTTTGCAGAAAATCACCATAGGACATGGAAAAGGCAGTATCTACCCCAGAATTTCTGCAAATAATTTGCTTTCCTTAACATATATAGAAACTGCTTGTCACTGTCATCAGGTCCTGCAGATGTGTGCAAACCATTTTATTTCAGCCAGTTTCACCCAAGAGTCAATACATCATCCACCAATTATTCATCTTTATCAAGACAGGAATCTTTATCTCTGAATTCATCATCTCCTAAGGAAGGGACAGCATAGTTTGTCACAGTAGAAGGGCTAGCTCTCTGAACCCTTTCTCACGCTCGCTCTCTCTCCCTCACTCCTCTCTCTCTCCTATTCTCTCATACATAAAGGTAGAAGAAAGCAGAAGAGGAAAATATCGTGAGGTTGGTCTAATTCAGTGCCTCCACTTAGAGAACTTTAGAAGAGCAAAATAGTATTGTTAGTAAAGCTCAGGAAACAAAACAAATAATCATTGTCAAAAGAAACAGGGAACTTAGAGGAATAGAAATTCTTCTGTCTATAAACTTCAAACCAAATCAAAATAATTGCTGAATGTTCATGTAAGATGACATGATATAGAGTATATACAGACCAAGAGCATATTAATATTAATCTATTTTCACCCAATTGCATGTCTACGTGTTTAAATGAAAATAAGAGAGATGCATACCATTTAGTATGAAGTAAGCCAAAAATTTTAAATGCAAACTAAAAAATGAGATATTATATATGTATATATACATATGTATATGCTTAAATGTTTTCTAAATGAACTTAAGATAATGCCAGATAAATTTATAAACCTTGGATAAATATTTCCAACCCTGGATGGAACTGGCATGTGGCTCAGTGGGACTTGTTACTTTCCAGAAATTTCATCAGATTGGACTCCCTTCTGTGTTTAATCACTATTAAATTAGACAGTTTTCTAAAAGAAAGAAAAAAAATTAACTGAGTGTCTCTCTTAAGCAGTCAAAAGGACAGAACGTACCTTCCCTAACCCAACTCATCACATTAATAATGGTTAATAAGATGCTCCCTTGCTCTTAAAGGGGAAGTAGTGGGTAACAATTCTCCCCCTCACTTCTCAGTTTAAAGCAAGCAAAAGTCTTAAATGTATAGGAAGAAAGAATAATAACGTGGGTCAAGCCATAGAAATGCATTTCAGCCACTAGCCTTTTTACCTGAAATTGAGAAATACTTCATCAAATGTTGATTATGGCCCATGCAGTCTAGCACTAACTTAAAGAGTGGCATTAGTGGAGATTTTGGTTTTCGGTGGTGTTAATCTCAAAATGTTAGGGCATAAATTACAAAACATCCTAATTTGCCTTAGTAACCACAAATTACAT
This sequence comes from Potorous gilbertii, assembly GCA_028658325.1. Lineage (NCBI taxonomy): Eukaryota > Metazoa > Chordata > Mammalia > Diprotodontia > Potoroidae > Potorous > Potorous gilbertii. Next base: position 301,494,898 of record CM053769.1, on the reverse strand, counting down.
TTAACCAGTTTGAAATTACAAATATATTTAACCTACAAAAGTGGAGGCTTACTCTTCTGGGAAGCAGTGACTCTCAAAGTACACTGTGATGATTCATTCACATCTCCAGTGCTTTTGTCACAACTGCTTTGTGAGGCAGGTCATACGTAAGGTGAGGCTCAGTAAGATTAAAAGCTTTGGTCATGATCACACAGTATCAAATCTGGGATTCAAACCAAGGTCTAATTCCAACCCCAATACCCCTTCCCACTCAGCATGCTGCCTGATGGTCTATGCATATCCTCTAGGTTAAGAGTTCTTAGCCTGGGGATTGCATAAATTTCAGAGAGTCTATAAATTGGTATGGGAAAAAATGCCACAAACTGCTAGCTGAAATTTCATGTTTCTTTCAAGGATTTAAGAGAGAGAACTGAATGGCAGAAGCAGCCACTGAACTCTACCAACATTGCTCTTCAAAAAACTTTCAAATAACTCCTCAAATCAAATTTTGGAACAAGAATGCCAACAATAGGTCAATAAGACATATTTCCAGCCTGAGACAATTTAGGAGGTCCTCTGGAGAGGTCTGTAAAACTAACATGAGAGTTGGCCCAAAGTGGAGCAGCAGTACCAGTGGTGGGCCTCAGAGGTGGGCTGTGACAGCAACCATAGAAGCAGTAGCTTCAGGAGCTCTCAGTCCAGACACAATTAAATGACTGGTCAGAAACAGATTACAGGGAGCCCTTTGCTGGCACTAATTGGCAACTATTGCCCATACACAGTTCTGGGTTGCAGTTCCAAGGGCAGAGAAGAGCACTGGTGGTTGGTCACAATGGAGCAGGGACCCTGTGGAGAGGACAACTAGCACTTGTAGGTGCTGGAGAACTAGTCACAGTTCAGAGCCAAGAAGAGCACTTGCACTTGGGCTGCAAGGGAGCATGGTAAGGACCAGAGTGCAGACTAGAAAAGTAGTGACCACACCTCCCTTCAAATCACACCACCTTGGAAGAACTGAAAATGTGCAGACCTCCAGAACTAGTTCTGAAAATAGCAAAATGAAAAAGCCTAAATCATGGGACAGTGCCTCTCCACCTCCAGATTAACAGAGCCCAACTTTAACATAAAGTTCAGAGTGAAGAATTAGGCTGGAAAAATGAGCAAACAACCAAAAAAAAAATTTTTTAACCATAAAAATATACTATAGTGACTAGAAACACAAAGCCATATACCCTGAAGAAGACAGTAATATGGAAACAGCTAAAAGCAAAGTCTCAAAGAAACTGATAATTGAATCAAAGCCCAACAAGAATTACTGGAAACATTAAAGAAATAGACAAAAGTGATAGAGGAAAAATTGGGGAAAGAAATGAGAGCAATGCAAGAAAATTATGAAAAGAGAATTAATAGCTTGATAAATAAAAAGAGGCCAAAAAATACTGAAGAAAATAACACATTAAAAAAAAAAACAGAACTGGCCTGATGGCAAAAGAGGAACAAAAATTCACTGGAGAAAGGAACTTCATAAAAAAAAACCCAAAAAACAATTAGCTAAATGGAAGAAGAGACACAAAAAGTCACTGAACAAAATAATTCCTTAAAACTACAATTGGACAAGTGAAAGGCAATAACTCCACGAGACATCAAGAAATAATAAAAATCAAAAGAAGAAAACGAAAAGAAGAAAATGTGAACTATCTCATCAGAAAAACAACTGCCCTGGAGAGATAATTTAAAGATTATTGGTACACCTAAAAGTCATGATAAAAAAAAAGAACCTACACATCATATTTCAAGAAGTTATTAAGGAAAACTACCCTTGTATCCTAGAACAAGAAGATAAATTGAAATTTAAAAAAATCCACCAATCACCTCCTGAAAGAGACCCTAAAATTAAAACTCTCAAGAATATTATAGTTAAATTCCAGAGCTCCTCTGTCAAGGAGAAAATACTACAAGTAGCCAAAAAGAAACAATTCAAATATCATGGAGCCATAGTTAGGATCACTCAAGATTTAGCAGCTTCCACACTGAAAGAGCAGAGGACTTAAAACGTGATATTCTGGAAGGCAAAGGAGTTAGGATTACAACCAAGAATAACCTGCCCACCAAAACTAAAATGTAATCCTTCAATGGGGAAATAGATACTTAATGAAATAGAGGACTTTAAGCATTCCTGATGAAAAGACCAGACTGGAATAGAAAATTTGACATTCAAACACAAAACTCAAGAGAAGCATATAGCTAAACATGAAAGTGTAATCATATAAACTCAATAAAGTTAAACAATCCACATTCCTATATGGAAGGTAACACATTATCAGGGCAGTTTGAAGGAGTCTTCATAGACAGAGGGCATAGGTGTTAGTTATATTGAAATGATCTCTAAAAAGGCGGGGAGAAGAAAAAGGGATGCATGGGGAGAAGGGAAAGGGAGAGGTAGAATGGGGGAAAAAAGAGGCATACAAGGAAGAAATTTTATAATGTAGGAGAAAATGGGGGGCATCACTTGAACCTCACTCTCACTGGAATTAATTCAAAGAAGGAAGAATATATATATATATATATATGTATATATATACATATATATATATATATGTATGTATATGTATATATACACATTCAGTTGAATATAGAAATCTATCTTAACCAATAGGAAAATAGGAGGGGATGGGGATAAGAGATTGGGTGGGGAATATAAAAGAGTAGTGGTTATGGAAGCAAAATAAACTTAAGGAGAGACAGTATAAAAAGAGAATGAGAAGGATAAACGAAAGAAAATAGAGAGAGAAACATACAGTAATCACAGCTGGATGAGCTTACTCATGAAATGGAAGTGGGTAGCAGAATGAAATAGAATCTAGCATCCACATTCTTTATGAGAGGCAGACTTGAAACAGACATACACCCAAAGGTAAATAAAGGGCTGGAGCAGAATCTATTACGCTTGGGCTGAAATAAAAAAAGGCAGGGGTTGCAATAGTGATCTCAGAAAAAGCAAAAATGGACCTAATTTAAAGAGCTAATCAGGGAAATTATATTTTATTTAAAGGTATCATAGACAATGAAGTTATATTTTTACAAAAGGGCAAATTTCTCTGATAAGGAAGACCTAATTTCTGAAATATGTAGTCAAGCTTAAAGAAAAGGAGTCATTCCCCAATTGATAAATGGTCAAAAGGTATGAACAGGCAGTTTTTAGAAGAAGAAATTAAAGCAAAACAAAATCCCATGAAAAATTATCTAAATCACTATTGATTAGAAAAATACAAATTTAAACAACTCTTGAGGTATCACCTTACACCTATCAGAAATGATAAATGCTAGAAAGGATGAGGGAAAATAGGCAGAATAATAAACTGTTGGTGGAGAACCATTTGGAATTATGCTCAAAGAGCTATAAAACTGTGCACACCCTCTGACCCAGAAATGCCACTATTAATTCTGTATCCTAAAGACATCAAAGAAAAAGGGAAAAGACATATATGTACAAAAATAGCAGTTCTTTTAGTGCTGGCAAAAAATTGGAAATCCAGAGAATGCTTATCAATTGGGGAGTGGCATATGATTGTGTTGGAGTAGTGTTGTACTATAATAAAATGAGTGGGATGAGTGGCAAGACCTACATGAATTGCTGCAAAATGAAGTGAGAAAAACTAGACCATTACGCACACTTAACAGCAATATTGTAATGATGATGATCAACTGTCAAAGACTTGGTTACTCCAATTTGGAACTGTAAAACTGTGCATACCTTTTGATTCAGCAATACCACTACTAGGTCTGTATCCCAAAGAGAAATCATAAAAAAAGGAAAAGAACCCACATGGACAAAAATATTTATAGCAACTCTTTTTGTAATGGCAAAGAACTGGAAATTGAGGGGATGCCCATCAATTGAGGAATGGTTGAACAAGTTGTAGTATATGAATGTAATGGAATACTATTGTGCTGTAAGAAATGATGAGCAGGCAGATTTCAAAAAAACCTGGAAACACTTATATGAACTGATGCTGAGTGAAGTGAGCAGAACCAAGGAGAACATTTTACACAGCAATCGCAACATTGTTCAATGACCAGCTTTGATAGACTTAGCTTTTCTCAACAATACAATGATCTAAGACAATTCCAAAAGACTCGGGTTAGAAAATAGCCTCTACATCCAGAGAGAGAACTATGGAGTCTGAATGTAGATTGAAGCATGCTATTTTCTCTTTTTTTTTGTTTTTTATAGTTTTTCTCTTTTGTTCTGATTCTTCTTTCACAACATGACTAGTGTAGAAATATGTTTAATATGATTGTACATGTATAGCCTACATTGGATTGTTTGCTGTCTTGGGAAGAGAGAGGGGAAAGAGGAAAAGAGAAAAGAATTAAGAACTCAAAATCTTGTAAAAGTAAATGTTGAAAACTATCTTTGTAGGTAACTGGAAAAAATAAAATACTATTAATTGGAGCAACAATGAAAAGGTGAAGGCAAAAGGAGAAAAAATGTAGCTCTTGATAAAGATCAAGCCTCCATCAACCCCTCCAAATTTTCTCCATTGTTAAAATTTTGCCCTTAGGGGGATCAAACAGAATAAATTCAATCCTTCTTCTGGATATCTCTTAAAATATTTGGAGATTATTCCACCCTGCCTCCAATCTTCTCCTTCTAGACTCAACATTCTTAGTTCATAAGTTTAAAGCTGGGAGACATTTTAAGGAACAGCTAGTCGCATACCCCCATTTTACAGGTAAGAAAACTGAGACTCAAGGATGTTAAATGATTTGTCTAAGGTCTGAATACAAATCTAGTGCCTCTGCTTCTCTTTCCATCAACCAGATCTTCTATAACATGATCTCCAGTCTCCTTACTGTCCTGATCATCCTCCTCTCAACAGTCCATCTTGTCAATGCTCTGCCCTATAATGTGGCACTCAGAAATAAAGAAACTACACTATGCATGGTCTGACGATGGCAGAATACAACCGAGTTTTTATTTCTCTCCTTCTAGACATTATCTATTAATGTAGCCTAAGATCATATTAACTCCTTTGACTGCTGTGTCAAATTTCTGATTCATATTGTATCTGCAGACTGCTAAAATCCTAAAACATTTTTTTGCAGGAACCATAATTGGGCCATACTCTTCCCCCCACTTCCTGTACTTGACCTCAGAACATTGTACATGACCATGACATCAGGAAGGTGATGCTATGACATGCAAGTATATTAGATTTAAGTGAAGGAGCACTGTGCAAAGTCACCAACCTCGCTCTCTCTTCCAAAGCCATCTGGGTCCAATGACAAGAAACAGATTATGACGACTGGAGGTGGCCCTGGATGTAATGGGAGACCTTGACCTTTTTAAGTTAAAGTCTTTCCCAGGTCTCAGTTGGATTGAGGCAATGCCCATTCAGTGATTGAGGCTATGCAAGAAATGAGGCAAAGAATGGCCTCTTTTACCTGTGGTTAAACAAACAACAACAAAATCAATCTGAGAGGGGGAAGACACTCAGCGTTTCTGGTCAAAACAGAAACAACTGCTATTTATAGTCACTGAGCAATCAGAGCCCAAACAGTGACCAGGTGAGGCTTTGGCTGGGACCTATTGTTGACCAATCAGTGAAAGTCAGAGTAATTTGGGTTTAAGGCATGTCCTTAAAAAAGAAATCCAGCCCTTAAACCCTGAGATATCTTGCGAGGTTTCAGGGATCAAATTTACAATCCTTTGGGCAGAGCACCTGAAGGTAAGGGAATGATTCTCTATATAGACAGAGGGAGGAAAGGGAAGAGAGAGAATAAGGAAGGAGTTGGGTTACATAACTAGAACTGGCCAATTGGGTCCCCAGTAGCTATTACTACTCAGAGATGGTTGTTTGTCCTTTGTTCTGGGGGAGAAGTATGATACCAGGAAGATGCCTGGCAAGTAAATTGGATTTAAGTGAGAAAAGGTCACTGGCCTAACTCTATCCTCTGGACCCATCTGGGTCAAGTGGCAAGATATAGATCAAGACAACTGGAGATGCCCCCTTATTTTAGTAGTCGAGTGACATGGTCAGACCTTTAGTTTAGGAAAATTGCTACAGTAACTATAAAAATGATTGGAGAGGAGAGAAATTTGAAAAGAGATCATCTGGGGTTACAGTAATTCAGGTGAGAGGTAATGATGGCCTGAACTAAAGTGAGGTTGAATGTTTATTATTTAAGAATAACATTTACTGCTAATCACACCTCTTTTGGTGAATTTTAATGATAGCCAACTAATCTAAAATTTAGCCAATCTAGTCAAATTTTAGACTTTTGAACATGACTGTCGGTGTCTCCAAACCACTAAGTTCCCTTGGTCTCCAGTTCCCTTTCATCTGTAAAGAGATGGTCACTTCCCCAGCACTTTGCCCAGAAATGGATGCTAATAAAATCCAGTAAGGCTTCCAAATTGGGTTGGAAGCAGAGGGATCCAATTATAAGAATCTAATTCTTCCTTCTATCTCAGGAGCTGGTTGGTATTAGGCGGCTTTATGCAAAGTGCTGTGAAGGGCTGATTCGTTTGCAGTAATTAAATGAATGTCAATTGTTTTAGTTGTTTCTCAGGGAGCATTCTACATGAGTATTAGCATGTTCTGCTAACCCAGACGATCTGCACTCCAGGCCCCCGACAAACCCGTGGGGGATGACCATTGACCTGAGATTCCATACACAGCCATGCCAAATGCATCTCAATGAGCCAGCCTTTCGCTCTCTTTCCCCAGTTTCTATGGAACCAACGAAGCAGAACTAATATCAAGGCTGCATGCAGATGAAAAGAACAGAGAAGGAAGGGGACTTGTGGGGTGGGATTGGGAGGCAGGTGTTTGTTGAGAGAAGACATTTATGGCTAAGTTTGTTAAAGAGATACACCTCCCTAATAAGTAATGTGTCAGTTCCTTTCCAGGTAGGGAATGGTGGACAGAGCACCAGACTTTGTCTGGTATTCCTCAGTTCAAATCAGCTCCATCACTAACTAGCTGTACGATCATGAATACATTGCTCTTCCTGCCTTCTCTGTGAAATGGAGTTCAATTAGATGACCTCTAATTCCTTTCCAGCCCTGACATTGTGATTCTAAGCCCTTTAGCCATTATTCCTCCCTATGAACTCATTTTTGGCCATCACCTGACAAGCTCATCACCAAAAAGGTAGTCTTCTGGAATGTACGGGACTCCCAAGGATATCTAGACAATAAAAGCCTTCACTGATAGGGAAAGTATGTGTCCATGTAATGAAATGTAACAGATAGAGGCAGGTAGGTGGCACAGTGAATAGAACCTGGGCTCTCAGACCAGGAAGATCTGAGTTTGAATTCAGTCTCAGAAACTTACTACCTGTGTTACTGCTTAGTTTACTCAGATGTTAAATGGGCATAATAATGGTCCCTACCTCACAGAGTTAGGAGGATCAGACATTTGTAAAAGTATTTAGCACTGCCTCATAGAGTTGTTTAGCCAAACATTTGTTTAGCCAGTGCCTGACACATACTAGGCACTTAATAAATTCTTCATCCTTCTCCTATATGCCTAATTATCTGCATAAATGGACAGCACACATGGCACATTGAAATACATAATATAAACACTATAATCTAAAAAGTTATTAACATTCTATTTGGGGATATATTATGATTTTTTTTTGCTAAAGATTTATTTCAAATCAATAAATGTTCATTAAGCTCTTCAACAGGCACTGTGCTAATTGCTAGGGATATAAAGAAAAAACAAAGTGATCCTTACACACAAGGAACTTATGTCCCTAATGATGATAAGCTCTTTCAAAATATTTTGAGTCCACTGTGGGTAGGGAGGTCATCAGCCTGAGTTTAAACATTAGGTGAGTAATCAACAAATTAGAAAATTCATACACTAATAATAGAGAAGGGGTATAGCTGGGGGCCCCACTCTCAGTAAATGAGGGTTCTGTGGACAGAATTCTCAATGCTAAATTGGTTTGTACAGAGCTTCTTCCCTGGGCTGCAATTGTGAGGAGAAGACAGTGCAGGGTCAGAAAAAAGCCTAAGTGAGATAATAGAAAGGGCACTGAAGGGGCCCTCATGGTCACTTGAAGCTGAGAAGACAAGACAAGAGACTGCCTACAGTAAGGTGGACACTCCTGAGAGCGAGCCCATGACCACGTCATGAAAAATGGTAAGGAAATCCACAGCCCAGTGTGGGATTTGCCTCCCCAATGAGGAGGGCAAGAGATTTTTGTGGGGAGAGTAGAACCTGGGGTGCTTATGTTTCAGGTGGGCCTGGAAACCTGGCACTTAGACTCATATAAACAAGGAGAGCATGCTAGCATACATCAGGAAACTTGTATCTTCTGTATCGATAATAGTTATAATAGCTTGTTGTGGTTGTGCAGTTATTTTCAGTTGTGTCCAACTCTTTGTGACCCCATTTGGGGTTTTCTTGGCAGAGATACCAGAGTGGTTTGTCATTTCCTTCTCCAGCTCATTTTATAGATGAGGAAACTGAGGCAAAACAGGATTATGTGACTTTCCCAGGGTAACACAGCTAGTAAATGTGTGAGGCCAGACTTGAAGATGAGTCTCCCTAATTCCAAGCCCAGTACTCTGTCCACTGCACCCCTTAATAATAAAAAAAAAATATATTCTTATAATTCCTTTAAGTTTAAAAACCACTTTCCCTTCCAACTCTGAATCTATAAGCCTATGACCTTCAAAACTACACTGTGAGGTAGGAGGTAGGTAGAACTAGACTGGAGCAGTGCCAGGGGATGATCTTTCAGGTACCCTAGAAGACTGGGCTTCTGTGGCTCCAAGGTCCATCCAGGGGCTTGGGTTCTCTTTGGAAAGGCTCTGCACATTTAATTGGATAAGGGGCTCCAAGACTTGAAACTTCAGAGTTATAGGCCTACAAATGCCTTGGCCATCTAGGACTCTGGATTGTTCAGGAGTCAGAATAAAGGATATATTCCCTCTGAAACCAGTCAATTATATTACCTTGGGCAAGTCATTTCCCTTCCTCTATAGCCTTGGTTTTATTACCTGTCAAATCAGGCTACTAATACCTATCCTACCTACTTCATGTGTGTGTGTGTGTTTATCCTTTGTTGCTGAAGAAGACCATGCCATCAGAGAAATGATAACATTATTTGCACTTGACTTTGTTTTGAGGGAGGGAAGGCTGTGCAGGTCACCAGCCTCACTTCTTCTCCAGAGTCATCTGAATCCAGTGACCAGATATTCATCAGGATGACTGGAGATGACCCAGGATGAGGCAGTTGGGGTTAAGTGACTTGTCCAAGGTCACACAGCTAGTGAATGTCTAGTGTCTGAGGTGAGATTTGAACTCAGGCCCTCCTGACTGCTGCACTGGTGCTCTATCCACTGCACCACTTAGCTGCCCCTACCAACTTCCTAAAGCTATTGTGGGAAGGAAATTAAGTAATAATAAAATTATGTAGCACTTTGCTCCTATTATCTCATTTGATACAAGCTATGATTTGATTATAAGGCCAAATAGCTTTAATTGACCTTAGAGATCATCTGGATGAGGAAACTGAGGCCCACTGAGGTTAAATGACTTGCCCAAGGTCACAAAGATGATAAATGGCAGAGTCTGAATTTGAATCTAGGTCGTCTGATTACAAATCTGGGCTTTTTCCATTAGGCTGTTCTCTTGTGGCATCATCAGAGGAAGGAGGTTATCCTGGGTTCTCAAAGGTTCTGAGGTGAAGTACCTCATCTGATAGGAGCTACTAAGTTTGAAAAGTCTTAAGAATGGGCCTGACCATGGACTTTGGTAGAGAGCCCAATTTTGTTAAATTTAGAGCAGTTTCTCACGAGGTTAATCACAGGATGTTACATTTTGTAACTACAGGAACTGATGAAGAGTATATTAAGGTGGCTCTCTTTGAGGCAAAGAGAATATTACAGGTCAATATCATTGAAATCACAGATCCATCAGCATTTAATATGATAGTGTGCATGAAAGTCCTCTGAAAGGCTAAAGCCCTTTCAAAAAATCAAGGTATTATGGTTAGTGCCTGCCAGGCATTCATCCTATAGGCTTTCCTTCCACTTACTCAATCCCAGAGTAAGGTTTCCTTCTGACTGCTAAGTTTGAAAATCAAGACACCCCCATACATTTGTCTTCTCCTTCCATTTGTCTCAGGTTCCCTAAACAAGGTCATTTCCAGTCACTTTATTCTCCAAAGAAGTGAGAATACACACTATTTCTTTAATTTGCCTTGCTAAAATACTCAGGGAAATGAACACATATCTTGGTGGGATGTTACTACATAAAGTAAACCCCCATGGGTTTTCGGCTTATAATGGCACTTTGGTGGGCAAAGGCATAATGATCCCACTCTCTATGTACTCAAAGACTGTGTAAGGGTCTTGATCCCCATTGACGTAAATGACGTTCTCAAAGTAGTCTTCTATCAAAGAAGAATTTCTGTAGAACAAATCCATTTTGAGCTTCACTTTCTCCTCTGTATCCTCTGGGTGCTGCATGAGACGCTCCTGGATCTCCATGGTTGGAGGGGGCTTGTGCATGAGGTGATATCTATGAGAAGCATATGGCACAAGAGAGCAGGGAAATCATCATTTCAAGGGGCATTAGAGATGTGGTTCATATTCTCAATGCACACTGAATTAAAAGCGGCATGTGGGCTCCCGGGGGCCCCACACCACACCTTCAGCACCAAGCACTTACTACATGCAGAACTGGCGCTAGGCTCTGCTGGCACAAGGGCTAATAAGGCATTACCTTCTGCTATCAAGGAGCTTATGATCATCGAGGTAAGGGAGCAGGGCATAAACACAAAAAAGATAAGTGGCAATACAAGCAGTAACTTGTTCAGTGCTGCAGAAACTCAGGAGAGACAGAAAACGGTGGACTGAGGAGCCCAGAGAAGGGGAAGGTGGCTGGGCTTTGATCTGGAGCTTCTAGAAAGTGATTTGGATCCAGGTGGATCCAATTAAGTTGCTGATGGGACTCTCCGGGTGGTCTTTCTAATCGGAACTAAAGTATTCATTACCAAAGAGGAAGAAGATGCCAAGCTGCTGTAAAACCAACTCCAGAACCTGCCCTTTCCTTCCTTGAGTCCCTAAACAAGGAGATATGTCTTGGCTATCAGAGAAGGCAGACAATCCAATATTTTATTGTGGAGATATGTCACCTTAAAAATGAAAATCATATGAGCAACCCTAGGAAATAAGAAGGCAGGAGACAATTCAGCCTGGAGTTCCTGATAAGCATGGAAAGAAAAGTTCAAAGCTACACTCCTTCCAGAAAAGGAGTTTTCCCCCATGCAGCTATAGATGTTACTAATCACTGGAAGAAGAAAGTCCAAATGGAGGGAGCAGTATTTTTCCCAGATCTTAACTTCATTTCAGTATTTCCATTTCACAATAATGAGGAAAACAGGGGAAGAATATTGCCCCCTAGAATGGTATGTATAGCCATGTGTAGCACTGGAGCTGTCATTGTACTGTGTGATTTTAGGCAAGTTAATTGCCTTCTCTGTGCCCCAATAAAGCTTCAGCCAAAGAAGGGCAATAAAATTCAGATAGCTTCAAGGCAACTGGTTTGGTGAGTTTTACTTGCTTAAGTCAGACATTAGCATTCAACTGGATTTTCACTACACTTCATTTGAGATTGAGACTTCAACGAGTCAAACCTGTTTTCTTTCTTTAGACTAGATTAATTAAGGGGGTAAAGGGGAAAAGGAAGGGAGAAGGAGGAGAGGGAGAAAGAGGAGAAAAAAGGGAGAGAGATACAGACAGACAGACAGAGAACCTGACCTTTCTCCTGTGGCTGGATCTGTTCTTCTTAGAGTTAACCGTTCAATGACAGAATCATATGGTACATTCAGAAAAAACACCCTGTGAAGGAAGAACAAGTCCACCATTAACAAGTCAGTGGATTCATAAGAACATGACATTCTCCTTACATAGAAACCCAAAAAGGAGATGATCTTTGTAAATGTCAGTGATGGCATGGAATCATGAAATAGGGCTGGAAAGGACTGTGCAGACATTCGTCTAGTCCTATCTTCTTGTTTTCTAGGTGAGGCTCAAAGAGGGCCTCTGCAGGGCCTAAGCCTCCTGCCTCACTGTTTCACCATTCTACAATCACTTCCCAAAGTCCATTAAAAACAATACTACTTCCTTCTAGGAAACTCAGTTTTTAAAAATAGGGTTCCTAAGCTTTTAATAAAATGTCATTTCTTCTTTCAAGAAAAATTTCTTTTTCTCTTCTCTCTCTTTTTCCTTGTGTCTCCTTTCCCTCTCCTGCCTTTCTCTCTTACTCTTTCCCTCCTTTCCTTCCTGTCTCCCCCTCTCACACCTCAGCATGTAACTCACTGACATTTGCCTTTGCAGAGTCACCAGAGAGCTATTTTTCTGGTGTCGGGTGGGATCTGATCTGATGAAAAGCCTGAGCCTTCCTTCCATGTGCATATAGCAGTTTACCGGGCATCCTTGCAGGCCTGAAAGTTATGAAAATCAGATATCTCTCTTCAAATGTTCACAGATAATGATTTCCATTCACAACGTGCTGCAAAATAACAGCCTCCAAATAAAACATTCCAGATTGGGGAAATTCCAAAGACAGGGGAAGCCAAGTTGTCTCAACATTCTTTCATCCCTTACACTCTGAACATGATGTTTCCCCTCCCCCACCCCTTTATTTGTGTGGCCTACTAGTTGTACCAAAATGTGACTGTCAGAACAGCTAATGCCTGCTGAAGCCTCTCCAGGTGAATATGCTAGTAGAAAGGGAGATTTGGAAACCCATGATAATTGATGCCATTTCACAAACAAACAAAACCCATTGAAGGAATTTTAACCCAGCACATCAAGACCACTTGTCGTCATTTTAGCGATTGGGCTTTGGGAGGATGGCGGGATTTGAAGTACAAGGACACAAAATTGGTACTTGAAACACTGCACTTGGAAAGCCTTGTTGGAGAGTCACTCTGTTCTTACATGAGCTGGCTCTGATTACCCAGGCTCATGTCACCATTAAAGGAAGGTGTCTGTGTAAGATGGGGGAGGCACTAGCCTCCTCTGCTTAGATGTGAAGCATCCCTTTCTTATTTCCCCCTTCACAGTAAGAAAGCAGGAAAGAGTGCACTAGGAAAACTAAGGAAAGCAATCGTCTTTGAAGTGGGCCATGTTGGATCTAAGGAAAATTGTTTGTGGAGCAGAGACTGGGGTGGGGGTAGGGGGTAGATTGAAACAGGGGAAATGTTACCTGTTGTTGGAACCAGAGTTTGAATGTTGGCAGGGACTACAGAGGTTATTTAGTCCAAACTCTTTTTACAGATTGAGGAGTGGAGCCTAGCATGGGATACAAGTGACTTGCCAAAGGTCATATACAAAGACAAAACACTAGAAGACACAGTGGCAAGAGTACTGGACTTGACGTCACCAAGATCTTCATATTCTGCACTCCAGTCCCCACTCTCTCTCCCTCTTTGTTCCCAAATGTCTTAGCTATTCATCAACTTTATGATCCTAGATTCGTTACTTAATGCTTCTTGTCTTCGGTTTCCTGATCTGTAAAATGAGGAAAATAATAGCTATAGCACAACTCACACCAAATATCAACAGGACAATCTTTTGATTTGCTTTCCAATACCATGAATTTCATCAGTATCTTTTGGGGAACAATTAAAAGATTTTGGATTTTAGAATCATGCCATTGACATTTTGCACTATAGCTAGATTTTTTTTTAAATGGAACCTCTCCTTGTGTCTCTGGGTTAATTGATCTCTGAAGATCTCTAAGGAACTTGTGGTAACTATACAATCAGCAACTGGAGTTATTTACTTTCTAGAAGTGGAGGGCTAGCCTAAATGACTCCATCCTTCAATATTGAATGAGTCCCCTTTTCTATTAGACACTGTAGTTAATAGTCAATAAACATTTATTGAGTACCTACTATGTGCCAGGAACTGTGCCAAGTGCAGGGGATACACATACAGAAAAAACCAAACCACTGTGTCTGACCCTAAGAAACTTACAGTTTAAAGGGGAGGGGAGACAAAACACAAAAGGAAGATGAAAAGCAGAGGGAAGAAGAGGAGGAGAAGGTATCCAGTGATGGAGCATGCAGAAATCTCAAAGTAGTGCACACAGGTGAGAAATGAGGAGATGTCTGAGTTGAGCCCTATCCTTAAATGGAAGTTTGGAGTTCATGTCCTCCCTTTCCAATAAGAGAGTGATGAGTGATGAAGTAGAGTACCAAGACTGATGGAGGTCTGATACTGTAACCAATTATAAAGCCACTACAGGGCTTGATAGTGTGAAGGAAATACATTGTTTGGCATTAGGGAGCTAACGATCAAAATCTGATGTAATTAGAAATATACAAATAGGCACAGGAACCATTTACGCAAGTGACAGCTATGTCTTTGCTGCTGTTTGAACTTCATTCTCAAAGAGGATCATGACATTTGGGAGGTGATGCCATGATACGCAAGTGAATCAGATTTAAGTGAAGCAGGGCTGTGCAAAGCAGCCAGTCTCACTTCTCCAGAGCTGAATCCAGTGGCCAGATACAAATCAGAATGACTGGAGATGGCCTCAGATGCAGTGGAAGACCTTGGTCTTTTCAAATTAAAGTCTTTAACGGGTCTCAGTTTGATTGAGGCAAAGCCCTTTTAATGATTAAGTCTAGGTTAAAAGAAATGAGGCAAAGAATGGCCTCTTTAACCTAGTCAGGAAAGAAAATATGAAACTGGGAGGGAGACCCTTAGGGTTTCTCAACAGCTATGTAGACGTGGCTGTAAATATTAAGAAAAGGCTATAGTATTTCTCCTATCTGAGAACTGTATAACAGGATACTTAGAATTGTGATTTCTCACTCCAGGAAAAATGAAACAGCCTTTACAGACGGATTCCTTCAGAATATAAAGAATCCTGAGGTGTGTGTGTGAGAGAGAGAGAGAGACAGACAGGCAGAGACAGAGATAAAGAGACAGTAACAGGGAGACAGGGAGACACACATACACACACACACACACACGCACACACGCACGCACACACACGCACGCACGCACACACAGTCCTACTTAATGGCAATTCTCCCTCCTTTGTTTTCAGTTTGGCCTGAGCCTCTCTGACACAGGGCTACATTTAGATTCTGAAACCCCCAGCACACTCATTCTTCATAACTCTAGCTCTATTGCAGTCAGGGTTGTCTTTTGACAAGGCGGGGTTTGCAATGGATACTGCTGAATAAGGAGTTAGACAGAAAGGAAAATGAGCTTCTGCTAGAAAGAAAAGAAGAAAGGAGAGGCAGAAAAGAAGGAAGGGAGGAAGAAAGAAAGCCATACCAGAGGAGCATCTAGAAAAGCCTGTTTAAAGGCTGTGAGCTTTGCTATGCATAAAGTGAACAGGGAAACAGACAGATTATGTCATATAGAAAGTTACTGGCAATTATCTTTTCTTCTTACACTATCAACCTCCGAGGATTCCAAAGGTGCAACGAAGTAGAGGATGCTATTTTCTACCCAACTGCTGGGACAAGTTCTCCCCCTAGAAGCGGAGATCTCCTAGTATGCAGCAGTCATTATTTGGGGCAGGGGAGAAGAAATATGGGAAAGGCTGTGAAGAAGGCATAGGTTGTTAGGGCAGGACTAGTCTGTGTGAAAGAGCTAATGAGGTTGGAATTTTAAAAATTAAGTTCCACTCCTCCGGGCTTTTTAAATCAGGTCACCTGTTGTAAGATTAATTCTCCTTAACAACAATAAAAAAATTACACCACTTCATAGTTTACAAAGCACTGTCTTATACATGGTGACCTTTCAACTTGACAACTGCCTTGTGAGATGTAGTCCAATATCCTATTATCCCTATTTTACAGATAAGGAAACTGAGGCTCAGATTATGGTCTATTCAAGGTCATAGCCTCTTCTCAGTGACCAAACTGATTTTCTTAAAGTGAAGGTCTGACCATATCAACTCCCTTCCCCTTCCACCAGTAATTAAATTCCAGTAAATCCCTATTAGCCCCAGCATCAAATACAAGGTGTCCCCAAAGTCTTGGTGCAACTTTAAGCTATCATTGGCTAAAACTACACTACAAAATTGGGGACTCCCTAATAAAGTCTCTGATTTGTATTTAAAGCTCCTCACAACCTGGTTCCTTCCTGCCTTTTCCATCTTCTTTGTTGCCCTCCTCTATCCACATCTTACTTTATGATACAACCATATTGTCCTACTTGCCATTTCTTGTACCATGCTTACCTAATTGGCTGTTCTTCCCACATGACTCCTCATTTCCCATCTCCGTACCTTTGCAATGGTTTCCCCCCATGCCTGCATTATTTTTGCACCTCACTTCCACCTCTCATTTTCCTGGCATTCTTCAGGACTTAAATTTCAATTTTGGCAAGAGACCCTTCCTGTTACTCCCAGATATTAATTTCTTTCCTTCTGAGATTATCTTCCATCTAATCTTTTGATATACTTTATATGGTATATACGTATACACACAATGTGTGTACATATATATGCATGTGCACCGTATGTATATGTGTGCATATTGTATGGGTACTGCATGTGTGTATGTATATATGTGTACCATATATATGCTACAGTATGTACAGAGAGAGAGTCTAAAGACTGTATATGTACTCTGTGTATGTCTAGTTCATTTCATATTTGCCTCCCCAAAGCTCTTCAAGGCTAAAGAATTTTTGTCTTTCTTTGTATCCCTAGCACTTGGCACAGTGCCTAGTTCATAGTAAGTACCTAATAAATGCTTGCTAAGTCCTCAAAGATGGGACTCAAATCCAGATTTTGTAACTTCAAGTCAGAGTTCCTTTTCTGCTACCACTTCCAGTCTACCTAGTGATATAGGAATCAGTCATAGTTCCTCGGAGACAATTATAACATCTGGTAAAGTCCAAAGATGATTTGTATAATTTAATTATTTAATTATTAATACTTCAAAGTAACATGAGTGAAAAATGTGTTGTTTGTCCTTTGTTCTCGAAGAGAACCATGCTATCAAGGGAGGTGATGTCATGACATGCAAGTGAAGTGGACTTAAGTGAGGGAGGGCTGTACAAAGTCACCAGCCTCACACTCTCCTCTGAAGTCAGCTGCATCCAGTGGCCAGATATAGATCAGGATGACTACAGATGGCCCTGGATGCAGTGGGAGGCCTTGACCTTTTTAAGTTAAGGTCATTAACAGGTCTCAGTTTGACTGAGGCAACACTTATTCAGTGATTGAAGCTGAGTAAAAAATGAGGCAGAGAATGGCCTCCTTTATCTAGTAAAAAAAAAAAAAAACTGGGATAGGAAGACCCTCAGGATTTCTGACCAAAACAGAAACAGAGTGAAAAATTATGGTATAAATGAAAGAGACCTGTCTTCAGAGTCAGAGGACCTGGATTCAAATCCTCTCTCTGATGCTTACAACCTTTGTGGCCTTGACAAGTCATGGAATCTCCCTGGGGCCTCAGTTTCCTCCTCTGTAAAATGAGGGCTTGGTTTAGATGGCCCCTGATGGTTCTTCCAGCTCTACTTTTATGATCTTATGACTAGTTTTTTTTTTTTGCTCCTGATCAGACATATCACAGTAGGATCAAAACAATCCAGGATTTGATATCCAAATATATAGATAACAGAATTATATGAGACCAAAACCTATTCTTCAATAGACAAGCAGTTAGAGTATATGGACAGTTTGCAAAATAACTGCAAATTATTAATGATCATATGAAATGTCATTGAAAATCATTAATAAGAGAAAAGGCGAATCAAAACAACTCAGCTTTCACTTTCACATACAATAAATTAACTATGGTGACAAAAGATGATAGTTGTCAATGTTGAAAGGGTTGTAGAAAGATGGACACATTAATGCATTGTTGGTGGAGCTATGAGATGTACAACCATTACAGAAAGTAATTTGGAATTTTGGAAAATGATCACATCCTCCAACTCAGAGATTCCGCTAACAAGCATGCACCCCCAAAGAATTCAACGACAAGAAGAAAGATATCATATACACCTAAATATTTAGCACTTTAAATAAAGTAGCACTTTAAATTTTTTAATTATTCTATTATTTTTTTCTCCACATTCCCTTCCCATCAAAAGAAAAAAGAAAAACAAAATACTTGTAACAAATAATCATAGTCAGGCAAAACCAAATTCTCATATTGGTCATTTCCAGAAAATGTGTCTCATTCTGCATTTTTATTCCATTACCTCTTTGTCAGAAAGTGATTAGCATTCTTCATCATTGGCCCTCTGGGAATATGATTGATCATCACATTGACCAGACTTCTTAAGTTATTGAAAATTATTCATTTTCACAACGGTGTCATAATACAACTTGCTCCAGCTCTAGCAATACTTTTTATAGCAGCAAAGAGCCAGAATCAAAGTCAATGTTCATTGATTGGGAATAGCTAAACATGTGTGATACATGAATATAATAGAATATCACTGTGCTATAAGAAATGATAACTGTCATACATATAGAAAAGTACAGGAAAATTTATATGAACTAATACACAGTGAAGTAAACAGTATCAGGAAAATAATATACATGATGACCACACCAATGTAAAAGGAAAGACCAAAACATTAAAACAACTGAAAGTGAATGCTGTGAAATTAGAATGACTTGAGCCTGGCCCCCAAAGAAGAGAAATGAGAGGGCACCTGTGCCATGTCTTTGAAGAGGGCAAGCACTGTCTATAATCTCAGACTGGTTGGATACATTGGCTAGTTTTGCTGAGCTTTATCCCCTCTTTTTTTATTCCATAATATTGGGTCTAGCTCTCTGGGAGGGGGATAGAATGAGATACATTAGAAAATGTAAATGATGTAAAAACAAAAGATATTAATAATATTTATTTTTAAAAATCTGCGATCACAGATCACTTAGGTATAGAGAGACAGGGGAATGGAATTAACGACCTTTAGAGGTCCATTCCAGAGCTAAAGTTTTAGGGGAGAAGTGCCATTTACAAGGCCTGGCATTGAGTTATTACTTTCCCAAAATGAGGGTCTTAAGAGAAGAAAATCAGGGGATGTGAGAAAGTGTGGTGGTAGAAAGAATGGGATGTTTGCTCCACTTGGGGTCTAGAAAATGTTTGCTCATGGAATGCAGACTTTCTGATTCCCAGATGGCCCTGTAACTTTCAAATCAGAAGGCCGTATATCTCATACTTATGTCTAAAAATGCCCTACATATCTAGCTTCCTATGCTCAGGTACCAGCTGCACTATTCCCATTCTGTCCGTTCTTTAGAAAGAGAAGCTCCCGACTGGCCATTTCTTGTTTAAAACTGTGCATAATTGATAGTGGCAAATCTACCCCAGCTGTGGCTAAAACCTCTCCAGGGGCACGAAAAACACTCTCTAGGACCGTCATTAACTACTAAATTAGCAAGCACTACTGGCAGTTTACAATACACCCTACAAAACACATCAATCTGGTTTAAGAAGAATGACCCAGGGATCAAATTCCTGCATAATCTGTAGCCATTTTAGAATCATCCTCATGATTGTACGGCGTCCTCTACCACTGGGAAGAAAAGAAATAATCCTGATCAGCACCGTCAAAACACTCACCCAGACAACATCTGAAATGCAAATCGTGGGAAGCCAAAAAGTTCTGAAAACTCTCCTCAAAGAGGAAAAAAAAATGTGGTTAAAGCAGAACGACAGAGGGAGAAAGTACCAAGGAGCTAAATCTCTTACATGGATCAGGGGCATAGAAGAGCTTTCTGACCCATTCCAGATGGTCAAGGTCATGGTGGATACAAAAAGGTGATAAAGGTTCAAAGACAAAGTGAGTGCCAAGCCCTTTGGAGCCTCCTCTAGCGGGTCACTCAATCACCTGGGCAGCTACAAGTGAGGAGGAGCAATATAGAGATTACCATGTGCACTTGTAAGTGAGGGGACCCTCATAGTGAGAAAGTATGCACTATAAGAAATATATATGTGTGAGTATATGTGCATATGGGTATGTATGCATATATATGCATATGTATACATATGTGTTCATATGTATAGATGTATATTTGTTTTTACATATATATGCATGTGTATATGCATCTATGTGTTTATATGTGTATGTGTATATGTGCATACATATGTGTATGAGTGCATATATGCATGTGTAAGTATATATATCTGCACATGTGTATATATGTTTTATGATGTGTGTGTATATGTATGTGTGTATGGTGCAGGCAAACTCACCAAGGGAGGAAAATGCAAGAACTATTACCATTTTTCACTGATCTGCTGCCCCTAAGTATTAAATTTCTGAATGCCAAGTTTCCACAACTCATATGTCAAATAACTGTTCAGATGATCTTTTGTTTTGTAAAGACCAGATTTCATATTGGTTACCCTTGATGAGTGTAATCAAGTTTCACATTAAATGCACTCCCCTCCTTGTGGCTTCAGAAGAATTCTATTTTTTGGTGTAATTAATGAGAACAAAGAGAAAATTTATTCAAACACCAGTGTTCCCCAACATTTTGTTTCCCTATTAAATTCTTATTTCAGGAAGGGGGCAGGGGAGAAATTCAGGAAATACTACATACTAAATACTAATACCACAATATATACATTATTTCATAACCATATTGGAGAGAGGCAAATTTTCCCATATCATCTCTGAGACTAGACCTTGGTTATTATAAATATACTCTGTTCACTTTGGTTCTATTAATCTACATTGCTCTCATTATATACATTACAATAAATCAGAAAAAACCCGCCAGCTAAAAATATTTCAGTTCCAATAATGTTGATCCCATCCCTGAAGTATGCAAACCCCAAATGTTCAATAAATGAATTAAATATATGAACACTTTAAAAAAAATCTTATTCACTTAAAAGTAAAATGGGATAAGTCAATAGGATATGAGTTTCATTCCTTTTAAAAACTGCATATTCCTCACTAGTTAGCACCTCTGGCATTTTATTCCTATAGAGATCTTTTCAGTGGAGACATTGCTAAAAGAGAAGTTTGGCCAAATCAATATCCCAATTTAAAGGAATTCTATTGGGAACTAGATTACCAGGAGATAGTTGGTCCCTGTTCTTGTGACCAATGGAAAAATCTTCCTATTCCATGTCCTTCAATCCCTTAATGTAGAAGCTGCTAGATCTGGTGTTATCCTGATTGTAGTTCCACAATACTGGAATTGTTTCTTTCTAGCTCCTTGCAATATTTTCTCCTTGACCTGGGAACTCTGGAATTTGGCCACAATGTTCCTAGGAGTTTCTCTTTTTGGATCTCTTTCAGGCGGTGATCGGTGGATTC